>OY804576.1:156435509-157738498 GCA_963680875.1 Bathymodiolus brooksi
AACACGACTTAAACCTTTATACGGTGACAATCTACAATATACACAAACACGACTTAAACCTTTATACGGTGACAATCTACAATATACACAAACACGACTTAAACCTTTATACGGTGACAATCTACAATATACACAAACACGACTTAAACCTTTATACGGTGACAATCTACAATATACACAAACACGACTTAAACCTTTATACGGTGACAATCTACAATATACACAAACACGACTTAAACCTTTATACGGTGACAATCTACAATATACACAAACACGACTTAAACCTTTATACGGTGACAATCTACAATATACACAAACACGACTTAAACCTTTATACGGTGACAATCTACAATATACACAAACACGACTTAAACCTTTATACGGTGACAATCTACAATATACACAAACACGACTTAAACCTTTATACGGTGACAATCTACAATATACACAAACACGACTTAAACCTTTATACGGTGACAATCTACAATATACACAAACACGACTTAAACCTTTATACGGTGACAATCTACAATATACACAAACACGACTTAAACCTTTATACGGTGACAATCTACAATATACACAAACACGACTTAAACCTTTATACGGTGACAATCTACAATATACACAAACACGACTTAAACCTTTATACGGTGACAATCTACAATATACACAAACACGACTTAAACCTTTATACGGTGACAATCTACAATATACACAAACACGACTTAAACCTTTATATGGTGACAATCTACAATATACACAAACACGACTTAAACCTTTATACGGTGACAATCTACAATATACACAAACACGACTTAAACCTTTATACGGTGACAATCTACAATATACACAAACACGACTTAAACCTTTATACGGTGACAATCTACAATATACACAAACACGACTTAAACCTTTATACGATGACAATCTACAATGTACACAAACACGACTTAAACCTTTATACGGTGACAATCTACAATATACACAAACACGACTTAAACCTTTATACGGTGACAATCTACAATATACACAAACACGACTTAAACCTTTATACGGTGACAATCTACAATATACACAAACACGACTTAAACCTTTATACGGTGACAATCTACAATATACACAAACACGACTTAAACCTTTATACGGTGACAATCTACAATATACACCAAACACGACTTAAACCTTTATACGGTGACAATCTACAATATACACAAACACGACATAAACCTGTATACGGTGACAATCTACAATATACACAAACACGACTTAAACCTTTATACGGTGACAATCTACAATATAATCCAAACACGACTTAAACCTTTATACGGTGACAATCTACAATATACACAAACACGACTTAAACCTTTATACGGTGACAATCTACAATATACACAAACACGACTTAAACCTTTATACGGTGACAATCTACAATATACGCAAACACGACTTAAACCTTTATACGGTGACAATCTACAATATACACAAACACGACTTAAACCTTTATAGGGTGACAATCTACAATATACACAAACACGACTTAAACCTTTATACGGTGACAATCTACAATATACACCAAACACGACTTAAACCTTTATACGGTGACAATCTACAATATACACAAACACGACTTAAACCTTTATACGGTGACAATCTACAATATACACAAACACGACTTAAACCTTTATACGCTGACAATCTACAATATACACAAACACGACTTAAACCTTTATACGGTGACAATCTACAATATACACAAACACAAACACGACTTAAACCTTTATAGGGTGACAATCTACAATATACACAAACACGACTTAAACCTTTATACGGTGACAATCTACAATATACACCAAACACGACTTAAACCTTTATACGGTGACAATCTACAATATACACAAACACGACTTAAACCTTTATACGGTGACAATCTACAATATACACAAACACGACTTAAACCTTTATACGGTGACAATCTACAATATACACAAACACGACTTAAACCTTTATACGCTGACAATCTACAATGTACACAAACACGACTTAAACCTTTATACGGTGACAATCTACAATATACACAAACACGACTTAAACCTTTATACGGTGACAATCTACAATATACACAAACACGACTTAAACCTTTATACGGTGACAATCTACAATATACACAAACACGACTTAAACCTTTATACGGTGACAATCTACAATATACACAAACACGACTTAAACCTTTATACGGTGACAATCTACAATATACACCAAACACGACTTAAACCTTTATACGGTGACAATCTACAATATACACAAACACGACATAAACCTGTATACGGTGACAATCTACAATATACACAAACACGACTTAAACCTTTATACGGTGACAATCTACAATATAATCCAAACACGACTTAAACCTTTATACGGTGACAATCTACAATATACACAAACACGACTTAAACCTTTATACGGTGACAATCTACAATATACACAAACACGACTTAAACCTTTATACGGTGACAATCTACAATATACGCAAACACGACTTAAACCTTTATACGGTGACAATCTACAATATACACAAACACAAACACGACTTAAACCTTTATAGGGTGACAATCTACAATATACACAAACACGACTTAAACCTTTATACGGTGACAATCTACAATATACACAAACACGACTTAAACCTTTATACGGTGACAATCTACAATATACACAAACACGACTTAAACCTTTATACGGTGACAATCTACAATATACACAAACACGACTTAAACCTTTATACGCTGACAATCTACAATGTACACAAACACGACTTAAACCTTTATACGGTGACAATCTACAATATACACAAACACGACTTAAACCTTTATACGGTGACAATCTACAATATACACAAACACGACTTAAACCTTTATACGGTGACAATCTACAATATACACAAACACGACTTAAACCTTTATACGGTGACAATCTACAATATACACAAACACGACTTAAACCTTTATACGGTGACAATCTACAATATACACCAAACACGACTTAAACCTTTATACGGTGACAATCTACAATATACACAAACACGACATAAACCTGTATACGGTGACAATCTACAATATACACAAACACGACTTAAACCTTTATACGGTGACAATCTACAATATAATCCAAACACGACTTAAACCTTTATACGGTGACAATCTACAATATACACAAACACGACTTAAACCTGTATACGGTGACAATCTACAATATACACAAACACGACATAAACCTTTATACGGTGACAATCTACAATATACACAAACACGACTTAAACCTTAATACGATGCCAATCTACAATATACACAAACACGACTTAAACCTTTATATGGTGACAATCTACAATATACACAAACACGACTTAAACCTTTATACGGTGACAATCTACAATATACACAAACACGACTTAAACCTTTATACGGTGACAATCTACAATATACACAAACACCACTTAAACCTTTATACGGTGACAATCTATAATATACACAAACACGACTTAAACCTTTATACGGTGACAATCTACAATATACACAAACACGACTTAAACCTTTATACGGTGACAATCTACAATATACACAAACACGACTTAAACCTTTATACGGTGACAATCTACAATATACACAAACACGACTTAAACCTTTATACGGTGACAATCTACAATATACACCAAACACGACTTAAACCTTTATACGGTGACAATCTACAATATACACAAACACGACTTAAACCTTTATACGGTGACAATCTACAATATACACAAACACGACTTAAACCTTTATACGGTGACAATCTACAATATACACAAACACGACTTAAACCTTTATACGGTGACAATCTACAATATACACAAACACGACTTAAACCTTTATACGGTGACAATCTACAATATACACAAACACGACTTAAACCTTTATACGGTGACAATCTACAATATACAAAAACACGACTTAAACCTTTATACGGTGACAATCTACAATATACACAAACACGACTTAGACCTTTATACGGTGACAATCTACAATATACACAAACACGACTTAAACCTTTATACGGTGACAATCTACAATATACACCAAACACGACTTAAACCTTTATACGGCGACAATCTACAATATACACAAACACGACTTAAACCTGTATACGGTGACAATCTACAATATACACAAACACGACTTAAACCTTTATACGGCGACAATCTACAATATACACCAAACACGACTTAAACCTTTATACGATGCCAATCTACAATATACACAAACACGACTTAAACCTTTATATGGTGACAATCTACAATATACACAAACACGACTTAAACCTTTATACGGTGACAATCTACAATATACACAAACACGACTTAAACCTTTATACGGTGACAATCTACAATATACACAAACACGACTTAAACCTTTATACGGTGACAATCTACAATATACACCAAACAAGACTTAAACATTTATACGGTGACAATCTACAATATACACCAAACACGACTTAAGCCTTTATACGGTGACAATCTACAATATACACAAACACGACTTCAACCTGTATACGGTGACAATCTACAATATACACAAACACGACTTAAACTTTTATACGGTGACAATCTACAATATACACAAACACGACTTAAACCTTTATACGGTGACAATCTACAATATACACAAACACGACTTAAACCTTTATAGGGTGACAATCTACAATATACACAAACACGACTTAAACCTTTATACGGTGACAATCTACAATATACACCAAACACGACTTAAACCTTTATACGGTGACAATCTACAATATACACAAACACGACTTAAACCTTTATACGGTGACAATCTACAATATACACAAACACGACTTAAACCTTTATACGGTGACAATCTACAATATACACAAACACGACTTAAACCTTTATACGGTGACAATCTACAATATACACAAACACGACTTAAACCTTTATACGGTGACAATCTACAATATACACAAACACGACTTAAACCTTTATACGGTGACAATCTACAATATACAAAAACACGACTTAAACCTTTATACGGTGACAATCTACAATATACACAAACACGACTTAGACCTTTATACGGTGACAATCTACAATATACACAAACACGACTTAAACCTTTATACGGTGACAATCTACAATATACACCAAACACGACTTAAACCTTTATACGGCGACAATCTACAATATACACAAACACGACTTAAACCTGTATACGGTGACAATCTACAATATACACAAACACGACTTAAACCTTTATACGGCGACAATCTACAATATACACCAAACACGACTTAAACCTTTATACGGTGACAATCTACAATATACACAAACACGACTTAAACCTTTATACGGTGACAATCTACAATATACACAAACACGACTTAAACCCTTATACGGTGACAATCTACAATATACACCAAACACGACTTAAACCTTTATACGGTGACAATCTACAATATACACAAACACGACTTAAACCTTTATACGGTGACAATCTACAATATACACAAACACGACTTAAACCTTTATACGGTGACAATCTACAATATACACAAACACGACTTAAACCTTTATACGGTGACAATCTACAATATACACAAACACGAATTAAACCTTTATACGGTGACAATCTACAATATACACAAACACGACTTAAACCTTTATACGATGCCAATCTACAATATACACAAACACGACTTAAACCTTTATATGGTGACAATCTACAATATACACAAACACGACTTAAACCTTTATACGGTGACAATCTACAATATACACAAACACGACTTAAACCTTTATACGGTGACAATCTACAATATACACAAACACGACTTAAACCTTTATACGGTGACAATCTACAATATACACCAAACAAGACTTAAACATTTATACGGTGACAATCTACAATATACACCAAACACGACTTAAGCCTTTATACGGTGACAATCTACAATATACACAAACACGACTTCAACCTGTATACGGTGACAATCTACAATATACACAAACACGACTTAAACTTTTATACGGTGACAATCTACAATATACACAAACACGACTTAAACCTTTATACGGTGACAATCTACAATATACACAAACACGACTTAAACCTTTATACGGTGACAATCTACAATATACACAAACACGACTTAAACCTTAATACGATGCCAATCTACAATATACACAAACACGACTTAAACCTTTATATGGTGACAATCTACAATATACACAAACACGACTTAAACCTTTATACGGTGACAATCTACAATATACACAAACACGACTTAAACCTTTATACGGTGACAATCTACAATATACACAAACACGACTTAAACCTTTATACGGTGACAATCTACAATATACACAAACACGACTTAAACCTTTATACGCTGACAATCTACAATGTACACAAACACGACTTAAACCTTTATACGGTGACAATCTACAATATACACAAACACGACTTAAACCTTTATACGGTGACAATCTACAATATACACAAACACGACTTAAACCTTTATACGGTGACAATCTACAATATACACAAACACGACTTAAACCTTTATACGGTGACAATCTACAATATACACAAACACGACTTAAACCTTTATACGGTGACAATCTACAATATACACCAAACACGACTTAAACCTTTATACGGTGACAATCTACAATATACACAAACACGACATAAACCTGTATACGGTGACAATCTACAATATACACAAACACGACTTAAACCTTTATACGGTGACAATCTACAATATAATCCAAACACGACTTAAACCTTTATACGGTGACAATCTACAATATACACAAACACGACTTAAACCTGTATACGGTGACAATCTACAATATACACAAACACGACATAAACCTTTATACGGTGACAATCTACAATATACACAAACACGACTTAAACCTTAATACGATGCCAATCTACAATATACACAAACACGACTTAAACCTTTATATGGTGACAATCTACAATATACACAAACACGACTTAAACCTTTATACGGTGACAATCTACAATATACACAAACACGACTTAAACCTTTATACGGTGACAATCTACAATATACACAAACACCACTTAAACCTTTATACGGTGACAATCTATAATATACACAAACACGACTTAAACCTTTATACGGTGACAATCTACAATATACACAAACACGACTTAAACCTTTATACGGTGACAATCTACAATATACACAAACACGACTTAAACCTTTATACGGTGACAATCTACAATATACACAAACACGATTTAAACCTTTATACGGTGACAATCTACAATATACACCAAACACGACTTAAACCTTTATACGGTGACAATCTACAATATACACAAACACGACTTAAACCTTTATACGGTGACAATCTACAATATACACAAACACGACTTAAACCTTTATACGGTGACAATCTACAATATACACAAACACAACTTAAACCTTTATACGGTGACAATCTACAATATACACAAACACGACTTAAACCTTTATACGGTGACAATCTACAATATACACAAACACGACTTAAACCTTTATACGGTGACAATCTACAATATACAAAAACACGACTTAAACCTTTATACGGTGACAATCTACAATATACACAAACACGACTTAGACCTTTATACGGTGACAATCTACAATATACACAAACACGACTTAAACCTTTATACGGTGACAATCTACAATATACACCAAACACGACTTAAACCTTTATACGGCGACAATCTACAATATACACAAACACGACTTAAACCTGTATACGGTGACAATCTACAATATACACAAACACGACTTAAACCTTTATACGGCGACAATCTACAATATACACCAAACACGACTTAAACCTTTATACGGTGACAATCTACAATATACACAAACACGACTTAAACCTTTATACGGTGACAATCTACAATATACACAAACACGACTTAAACCTTTATACGGTGACAATCTACAATATACGCAAACACGACTTAAACCTTTATACGGTGACAATCTACAATATACACAAACACAAACACGACTTAAACCTTTATAGGGTGACAATCTACAATATACACAAACACGACTTAAACCTTTATACGGTGACAATCTACAATATACACCAAACACGACTTAAACCTTTATACGGTGACAATCTACAATATACACAAACACGACTTAAACCTTTATACGGTGACAATCTACAATATACACAAACACGACTTAAACCTTTATACGCTGACAATCTACAATATACACAAACACGACTTAAACCTTTATACGGTGACAATCTACAATATACACAAACACAAACACGACTTAAACCTTTATAGGGTGACAATCTACAATATACACAAACACGACTTAAACCTTTATACGGTGACAATCTACAATATACACCAAACACGACTTAAACCTTTATACGGTGACAATCTACAATATAATCCAAACACGACTTAAACCTTTATACGGTGACAATCTACAATATACACAAACACGACTTAAACCTTTATACGGTGACAATCTACAATATACACAAACACGACTTAAACCTTTATACGGTGACAATCTACAATATACGCAAACACGACTTAAACCTTTATACGGTGACAATCTACAATATACACAAACACAAACACGACTTAAACCTTTATAGGGTGACAATCTACAATATACACAAACACGACTTAAACCTTTATACGGTGACAATCTACAATATACACCAAACACGACTTAAACCTTTATACGGTGACAATCTACAATATACACAAACACGACTTAAACCTTTATACGGTGACAATCTACAATATACACAAACACGACTTAAACCTTTATACGCTGACAATCTACAATATACACAAACACGACTTAAACCTTTATACGGTGACAATCTACAATATACACAAACACAAACACGACTTAAACCTTTATAGGGTGACAATCTACAATATACACAAACACGACTTAAACCTTTATACGGTGACAATCTACAATATACACCAAACACGACTTAAACCTTTATACGGTGACAATCTACAATATACACAAACACGACTTAAACCTTTATACGGTGACAATCTACAATATACACAAACACGACTTAAACCTTTATACGGTGACAATCTACAATATACACAAACACGACTTAAACCTTTATACGGTGACAATCTACAATATACACAAACACGACTTAAACCTTTATACGGTGACAATCTACAATATACACAAACACGACTTAAACCTTTATACGGTGACAATCTACAATATACAAAAACACGACTTAAACCTTTATACGGTGACAATCTACAATATACACAAACACGACTTAGACCTTTATACGGTGACAATCTACAATATACACAAACACGACTTAAACCTTTATACGGTGACAATCTACAATATACACCAAACACGACTTAAACCTTTATACGGCGACAATCTACAATATACACAAACACGACTTAAACCTGTATACGGTGACAATCTACAATATACACAAACACGACTTAAACCTTTATACGGCGACAATCTACAATATACACCAAACACGACTTAAACCTTTATACGGTGACAATCTACAATATACACAAACACGACTTAAACCTTTATACGGTGACAATCTACAATATACACAAACACGACTTAAACCCTTATACGGTGACAATCTACAATATACACCAAACACGACTTAAACCTTTATACGGTGACAATCTACAATATACACAAACACGACTTAAACCTTTATACGGTGACAATCTACAATATACACAAACACGACTTAAACCTTTATACGGTGACAATCTACAATATACACAAACACGACTTAAACCTTTATACGGTGACAATCTACAATATACACAAACACGAATTAAACCTTTATACGGTGACAATCTACAATATACACAAACACGACTTAAACCTTTATACGATGCCAATCTACAATATACACAAACACGACTTAAACCTTTATATGGTGACAATCTACAATATACACAAACACGACTTAAACCTTTATACGGTGACAATCTACAATATACACAAACACGACTTAAACCTTTATACGGTGACAATCTACAATATACACAAACACGACTTAAACCTTTATACGGTGACAATCTACAATATACACCAAACAAGACTTAAACATTTATACGGTGACAATCTACAATATACACCAAACACGACTTAAGCCTTTATACGGTGACAATCTACAATATACACAAACACGACTTCAACCTGTATACGGTGACAATCTACAATATACACAAACACGACTTAAACTTTTATACGGTGACAATCTACAATATACACAAACACGACTTAAACCTTTATACGGTGACAATCTACAATATACACAAACACGACTTAAACCTTTATACGGTGACAATCTACAATATACACAAACACGACTTAAACCTTAATACGATGCCAATCTACAATATACACAAACACGACTTAAACCTTTATATGGTGACAATCTACAATATACACAAACACGACTTAAACCTTTATACGGTGACAATCTACAATATACACAAACACGACTTAAACCTTTATACGGTGACAATCTACAATATACACAAACACGACTTAAACCTTTATACGGTGACAATCTACAATATACACAAACACGACTTAAACCTTTATACGGTGACAATCTACAATGTACACAAACACGACTTAAACCTTTATACGGTGACAATCTACAATATACACAAACACGACTTAAACCTTTATACGGTGACAATCTACAATATACACAAACACGACTTAAACCTTTATACGGTGACAATCTACAATATACACAAACACGACTTAAACCTTTATACGGTGACAATCTACAATATACACAAACACGACTTAAACCTTTATACGGTGACAATCTACAATATACACCAAACACGACTTAAACCTTTATACGGTGACAATCTACAATATACACAAACACGACATAAACCTGTATACGGTGACAATCTACAATATACACAAACACGACTTAAACCTTTATACGGTGACAATCTACAATATAATCCAAACACGACTTAAACCTTTATACGGTGACAATCTACAATATACACAAACACGACTTAAACCTGTATACGGTGACAATCTACAATATACACAAACACGACATAAACCTTTATACGGTGACAATCTACAATATACACAAACACGACTTAAACCTTAATACGATGCCAATCTACAATATACACAAACACGACTTAAACCTTTATATGGTGACAATCTACAATATACACAAACACGACTTAAACCTTTATACGGTGACAATCTACAATATACACAAACACGACTTAAACCTTTATACGGTGACAATCTACAATATACACAAACACCACTTAAACCTTTATACGGTGACAATCTATAATATACACAAACACGACTTAAACCTTTATACGGTGACAATCTACAATATACACAAACACGACTTAAACCTTTATACGGTGACAATCTACAATATACACAAACACGACTTAAACCTTTATACGGTGACAATCTACAATATACACAAACACGACTTAAACCTTTATACGGTGACAATCTACAATATACACCAAACACGACTTAAACCTTTATACGGTGACAATCTACAATATACACAAACACGACTTAAACCTTTATACGGTGACAATCTACAATATACACAAACACGACTTAAACCTTTATACGGTGACAATCTACAATATACACAAACACGACTTAAACCTTTATACGGTGACAATCTACAATATACACAAACACGACTTAAACCTTTATACGGTGACAATCTACAATATACACAAACACGACTTAAACCTTTATACGGTGACAATCTACAATATACAAAAACACGACTTAAACCTTTATACGGTGACAATCTACAATATACACAAACACGACTTAGACCTTTATACGGTGACAATCTACAATATACACAAACACGACTTAAACCTTTATACGGTGACAATCTACAATATACACCAAACACGACTTAAACCTTTATACGGCGACAATCTACAATATACACAAACACGACTTAAACCTGTATACGGTGACAATCTACAATATACACAAACACGACTTAAACCTTTATACGGCGACAATCTACAATATACACCAAACACGACTTAAACCTTTATACGGTGACAATCTACAATATACACAAACACGACTTAAACCTTTATACGGTGACAATCTACAATATACACAAACACGACTTAAACCCTTATACGGTGACAATCTACAATATACACCAAACACGACTTAAACCTTTATACGGTGACAATCTACAATATACACAAACACGACTTAAACCTTTATACGGTGACAATCTACAATATACACAAACACGACTTAAACCTTTATACGGTGACAATCTACAATATACACAAACACGACTTAAACCTTTATACGGTGACAATCTACAATATACACAAACACGAATTAAACCTTTATACGGTGACAATCTACAATATACACAAACACGACTTAAACCTTTATACGATGCCAATCTACAATATACACAAACACGACTTAAACCTTTATATGGTGACAATCTACAATATACACAAACACGACTTAAACCTTTATACGGTGACAATCTACAATATACACAAACACGACTTAAACCTTTATACGGTGACAATCTACAATATACACAAACACGACTTAAACCTTTATACGGTGACAATCTACAATATACACCAAACAAGACTTAAACATTTATACGGTGACAATCTACAATATACACCAAACACGACTTAAGCCTTTATACGGTGACAATCTACAATATACACAAACACGACTTCAACCTGTATACGGTGACAATCTACAATATACACAAACACGACTTAAACTTTTATACGGTGACAATCTACAATATACACAAACACGACTTAAACCTTTATACGGTGACAATCTACAATATACACAAACACGACTTAAACCTTTATACGGTGACAATCTACAATATACACAAACACGACTTAAACCTTAATACGATGCCAATCTACAATATACACAAACACGACTTAAACCTTTATATGGTGACAATCTACAATATACACAAACACGACTTAAACCTTTATACGGTGACAATCTACAATATACACAAACACGACTTAAACCTTTATACGGTGACAATCTACAATATACACAAACACGACTTAAACCTTTATACGGTGACAATCTACAATATACACAAACACGACTTAAACCTTTATACGCTGACAATCTACAATGTACACAAACACGACTTAAACCTTTATACGGTGACAATCTACAATATACACAAACACGACTTAAACCTTTATACGGTGACAATCTACAATATACACAAACACGACTTAAACCTTTATACGGTGACAATCTACAATATACACAAACACGACTTAAACCTTTATACGGTGACAATCTACAATATACACAAACACGACTTAAACCTTTATACGGTGACAATCTACAATATACACCAAACACGACTTAAACCTTTATACGGTGACAATCTACAATATACACAAACACGACATAAACCTGTATACGGTGACAATCTACAATATACACAAACACGACTTAAACCTTTATACGGTGACAATCTACAATATAATCCAAACACGACTTAAACCTTTATACGGTGACAATCTACAATATACACAAACACGACTTAAACCTTTATACGGTGACAATCTACAATATACACAAACACGACTTAAACCTTTATACGGTGACAATCTACAATATACGCAAACACGACTTAAACCTTTATACGGTGACAATCTACAATATACACAAACACAAACACGACTTAAACCTTTATAGGGTGACAATCTACAATATACACAAACACGACTTAAACCTTTATACGGTGACAATCTACAATATACACCAAACACGACTTAAACCTTTATACGGTGACAATCTACAATATACACAAACACGACTTAAACCTTTATACGGTGACAATCTACAATATACACAAACACGACTTAAACCTTTATACGCTGACAATCTACAATATACACAAACACGACTTAAACCTTTATACGGTGACAATCTACAATATACACAAACACAAACACGACTTAAACCTTTATAGGGTGACAATCTACAATATACACAAACACGACTTAAACCTTTATACGGTGACAATCTACAATATACACCAAACACGACTTAAACCTTTATACGGTGACAATCTACAATATACACAAACACGACTTAAACCTTTATACGGTGACAATCTACAATATACACAAACACGACTTAAACCTTTATACGGTGACAATCTACAATATACACAAACACGACTTAAACCTTTATACGCTGACAATCTACAATGTACACAAACACGACTTAAACCTTTATACGGTGACAATCTACAATATACACAAACACGACTTAAACCTTTATACGGTGACAATCTACAATATACACAAACACGACTTAAACCTTTATACGCTGACAATCTACAATATACACAAACACGACTTAAACCTTTATACGGTGACAATCTACAATATACACAAACACGACTTAAACCTTTATACGGTGACAATCTACAATATACACCAAACACGACTTAAACCTTTATACGGTGACAATCTACAATATACACAAACACGACATAAACCTGTATACGGTGACAATCTACAATATACACAAACACGACTTAAACCTTTATACGGTGACAATCTACAATATAATCCAAACACGACTTAAACCTTTATACGGTGACAATCTACAATATACACAAACACGACTTAAACCTTTATACGGTGACAATCTACAATATACACAAACACGACTTAAACCTTTATACGGTGACAATCTACAATATACGCAAACACGACTTAAACCTTTATACGGTGACAATCTACAATATACACAAACACAAACACGACTTAAACCTTTATAGGGTGACAATCTACAATATACACAAACACGACTTAAACCTTTATACGGTGACAATCTACAATATACACCAAACACGACTTAAACCTTTATACGGTGACAATCTACAATATACACAAACACGACTTAAACCTTTATACGGTGACAATCTACAATATACACAAACACGACGTAAACCTTTATACGCTGACAATCTACAATATACACAAACACGACTTAAACCTTTATACGGTGACAATCTACAATATACACAAACACAAACACGACTTAAACCTTTATAGGGTGACAATCTACAATATACACAAACACGACTTAAACCTTTATACGGTGACAATCTACAATATACACCAAACACGACTTAAACCTTTATACGGTGACAATCTACAATATACACAAACACGACTTAAACCTTTATACGGTGACAATCTACAATATACACAAACACGACTTAAACCTTTATACGGTGACAATCTACAATATACACAAACACGACTTAAACCTTTATACGGTGACAATCTACAATATACACAAACACGACTTAAACCATTATACGGTGACAATCTACAATATACACAAACACGACTTAAACCTTTATACGGTGACAATCTACAATATACACAAACACGACTTAAACCTTTATACGGTGACAATCTACAATATACACAAACACGAATTAAACCTTTATACGGTGACAATCTACAATATACACAAACACGACTTAAACCTTAATATGGTGACAATCTACAATATACACAAACACGACTTAAACCTTTATACGGTGACAATCTACAATATACACCAAACACGACTTAAGCCTTTATACGGTGACAATCTACAATATACACAAACACGACTTCAACCTTTATACGGTGACAATCTACAATATACACAAACACGACTTAAACCTTTATACGGTGACAATCTACAATATACACAAACACGACTTAAACCTGTATACGGTGACAATCTACAATATACACAAACACGACATAAACCTTTATACGGTGACAATCTACAATATACACAAACACGACTTAAACCTTAATACGATGCCAATCTACAATATACACAAACACGACTTAAACCTTTATATGGTGACAATCTACAATATACACAAACACGACTTAAACCTTTATACGGTGACAATCTACAATATACACAAACACGACTTAAACCTTTATACGGTGACAATCTACAATATACACAAACACGACTTAAACCTTTATACGGTGACAATCTATAATATACACAAACACGACTTAAACCTTTATACGGTGACAATCTACAATATACACAAACACGACTTAAACCTTTATACGGTGACAATCTACAATATACACAAACACGACTTAAACCTTTATACGGTGACAATCTACAATATACACAAACACGACTTAAACCTTTATACGGTGACAATCTACAATATACACCAAACACGACTTAAACCTTTATACGGTGACAATCTACAATATACACAAACACGACTTAAACCTTTATACGGTGACAATCTACAATATACACAAACACGACTTAAACCTTTATACGGTGACAATCTACAATATACACAAACACGACTTAAACCTTTATACGGTGACAATCTACAATATACACAAACACGACTTAAACCTTTATACGGTGACAATCTACAATATACACAAACACGACTTAAACCTTTATACGGTGACAATCTACAATATACAAAAACACGACTTAAACCTTTATACGGTGACAATCTACAATATACACAAACACGACTTAGACCTTTATACGGTGACAATCTACAATATACACAAACACGACTTAAACCTTTATACGGTGACAATCTACAATATACACCAAACACGACTTAAACCTTTATACGGCGACAATCTACAATATACACAAACACGACTTAAACCTGTATACGGTGACAATCTACAATATACACAAACACGACTTAAACCTTTATACGGCGACAATCTACAATATACACCAAACACGACTTAAACCTTTATACGGTGACAATCTACAATATACACAAACACGACTTAAACCTTTATACGGTGACAATCTACAATATACACAAACACGACTTAAACCCTTATACGGTGACAATCTACAATATACACCAAACACGACTTAAACCTTTATACGGTGACAATCTACAATATACACAAACACGACTTAAACCTTTATACGGTGACAATCTACAATATACACAAACACGACTTAAACCTTTATACGGTGACAATCTACAATATACACAAACACGACTTAAACCTTTATACGGTGACAATCTACAATATACACAAACACGAATTAAACCTTTATACGGTGACAATCTACAATATACACAAACACGACTTAAACCTTTATACGATGCCAATCTACAATATACACAAACACGACTTAAACCTTTATATGGTGACAATCTACAATATACACAAACACGACTTAAACCTTTATACGGTGACAATCTACAATATACACAAACACGACTTAAACCTTTATACGGTGACAATCTACAATATACACAAACACGACTTAAACCTTTATACGGTGACAATCTACAATATACACCAAACAAGACTTAAACATTTATACGGTGACAATCTACAATATACACCAAACACGACTTAAGCCTTTATACGGTGACAATCTACAATATACACAAACACGACTTCAACCTGTATACGGTGACAATCTACAATATACACAAACACGACTTAAACTTTTATACGGTGACAATCTACAATATACACAAACACGACTTAAACCTTTATACGGTGACAATCTACAATATACACAAACACGACTTAAACCTTTATACGGTGACAATCTACAATATACACAAACACGACTTAAACCTTAATACGATGCCAATCTACAATATACACAAACACGACTTAAACCTTTATATGGTGACAATCTACAATATACACAAACACGACTTAAACCTTTATACGGTGACAATCTACAATATACACAAACACGACTTAAACCTTTATACGGTGACAATCTACAATATACACAAACACGACTTAAACCTTTATACGGTGACAATCTACAATATACACAAACACGACTTAAACCTTTATACGCTGACAATCTACAATGTACACAAACACGACTTAAACCTTTATACGGTGACAATCTACAATATACACAAACACGACTTAAACCTTTATACGGTGACAATCTACAATATACACAAACACGACTTAAACCTTTATACGGTGACAATCTACAATATACACAAACACGACTTAAACCTTTATACGGTGACAATCTACAATATACACAAACACGACTTAAACCTTTATACGGTGACAATCTACAATATACACCAAACACGACTTAAACCTTTATACGGTGACAATCTACAATATACACAAACACGACATAAACCTGTATACGGTGACAATCTACAATATACACAAACACGACTTAAACCTTTATACGGTGACAATCTACAATATAATCCAAACACGACTTAAACCTTTATACGGTGACAATCTACAATATACACAAACACGACTTAAACCTTTATACGGTGACAATCTACAATATACACAAACACGACTTAAACCTTTATACGGTGACAATCTACAATATACGCAAACACGACTTAAACCTTTATACGGTGACAATCTACAATATACACAAACACAAACACGACTTAAACCTTTATAGGGTGACAATCTACAATATACACAAACACGACTTAAACCTTTATACGGTGACAATCTACAATATACACCAAACACGACTTAAACCTTTATACGGTGACAATCTACAATATACACAAACACGACTTAAACCTTTATACGGTGACAATCTACAATATACACAAACACGACTTAAACCTTTATACGCTGACAATCTACAATATACACAAACACGACTTAAACCTTTATACGGTGACAATCTACAATATACACAAACACAAACACGACTTAAACCTTTATAGGGTGACAATCTACAATATACACAAACACGACTTAAACCTTTATACGGTGACAATCTACAATATACACCAAACACGACTTAAACCTTTATACGGTGACAATCTACAATATACACAAACACGACTTAAACCTTTATACGGTGACAATCTACAATATACACAAACACGACTTAAACCTTTATACGGTGACAATCTACAATATACACAAACACGACTTAAACCTTTATACGCTGACAATCTACAATGTACACAAACACGACTTAAACCTTTATACGGTGACAATCTACAATATACACAAACACGACTTAAACCTTTATACGGTGACAATCTACAATATACACAAACACGACTTAAACCTTTATACGGTGACAATCTACAATATACACAAACACGACTTAAACCTTTATACGGTGACAATCTACAATATACACAAACACGACTTAAACCTTTATACGGTGACAATCTACAATATACACCAAACACGACTTAAACCTTTATACGGTGACAATCTACAATATACACAAACACGACATAAACCTGTATACGGTGACAATCTACAATATACACAAACACGACTTAAACCTTTATACGGTGACAATCTACAATATAATCCAAACACGACTTAAACCTTTATACGGTGACAATCTACAATATACACAAACACGACTTAAACCTTTATACGGTGACAATCTACAATATACACAAACACGACTTAAACCTTTATACGGTGACAATCTACAATATACGCAAACACGACTTAAACCTTTATACGGTGACAATCTACAATATACACAAACACAAACACGACTTAAACCTTTATAGGGTGACAATCTACAATATACACAAACACGACTTAAACCTTTATACGGTGACAATCTACAATATACACCAAACACGACTTAAACCTTTATACGGTGACAATCTACAATATACACAAACACGACTTAAACCTTTATACGGTGACAATCTACAATATACACAAACACGACGTAAACCTTTATACGCTGACAATCTACAATATACACAAACACGACTTAAACCTTTATACGGTGACAATCTACAATATACACAAACACAAACACGACTTAAACCTTTATAGGGTGACAATCTACAATATACACAAACACGACTTAAACCTTTATACGGTGACAATCTACAATATACACCAAACACGACTTAAACCTTTATACGGTGACAATCTACAATATACACAAACACAAACACGACTTAAACCTTTATAGGGTGACAATCTACAATATACACAAACACGACTTAAACCTTTATACGGTGACAATCTACAATATACACCAAACACGACTTAAACCTTTATACGGTGACAATCTACAATATACACAAACACGACTTAAACCTTTATACGGTGACAATCTACAATATACACAAACACGACTTAAACCTTTATACGGTGACAATCTACAATATACACAAACACGACTTAAACCATTATACGGTGACAATCTACAATATACACAAACACGACTTAAACCTTTATACGGTGACAATCTACAATATACACAAACACGACTTAAACCTTTATACGGTGACAATCTACAATATACACAAACACGAATTAAACCTTTATACGGTGACAATCTACAATATACACAAACACGACTTAAACCTTAATATGGTGACAATCTACAATATACACAAACACGACTTAAACCTTTATACGGTGACAATCTACAATATACACCAAACACGACTTAAGCCTTTATACGGTGACAATCTACAATATACACAAACACGACTTAAACCTGTATACGGTGACAATCTACAATATACACAAACACGACTTAAACCTTTATACGGCGACAATCTACAATATACACCAAACACGACTTAAACCTTTATACGGTGACAATCTACAATATACACAAACACGACTTAAACCTTTATACGGTGACAATCTACAATATACACAAACACGACTTAAACCCTTATACGGTGACAATCTACAATATACACCAAACACGACTTAAACCTTTATACGGTGACAATCTACAATATACACAAACACGACTTAAACCTTTATACGGTGACAATCTACAATATACACAAACACGACTTAAACCTTTATACGGTGACAATCTACAATATACACAAACACGACTTAAACCTTTATACGGTGACAATCTACAATATACACAAACACGAATTAAACCTTTATACGGTGACAATCTACAATATACACAAACACGACTTAAACCTTTATACGATGCCAATCTACAATATACACAAACACGACTTAAACCTTTATATGGTGACAATCTACAATATACACAAACACGACTTAAACCTTTATACGGTGACAATCTACAATATACACAAACACGACTTAAACCTTTATACGGTGACAATCTACAATATACACAAACACGACTTAAACCTTTATACGGTGACAATCTACAATATACACCAAACAAGACTTAAACATTTATACGGCGACAATCTACAATATACACAAACACGACTTAAACCTGTATACGGTGACAATCTACAATATACACAAACACGACTTAAACCTTTATACGGTGACAATCTACAATATACACCAAACACGACTTAAACCTTTATACGGTGACAATCTACAATATACACAAACACGACTTAAACCTTTATACGGTGACAATCTACAATATACACAAACACGAATTAAACCTTTATACGGTGACAATCTACAATATACACCAAACACGACTTAAACCTTTATACGGTGACAATCTACAATATACACAAACACGACTTAAACCTTTATACGGTGACAATCTACAATATACACAAACACGACATAAACCTTTATACGGTGACAATCTACAATATACACAAACACGACTTAAACCTTAATACGAAGCCAATCTACAATATACACAAACACGACTTAAACCTTTATATGGTGACAATCTACAATATACACAAACACGACTTAAACCTTTATACGGTGACAATCTACAATATACACAAACACGACTTAAACCTTTATACGGTGACAATCTACAATATACACAAACACGACTTAAACTTTTATACGCTGACAATCTACAATATACACAAACACGACTTAAACCTTTATACGGTGACAATCTACAATATACACCAAACACGACTTAAACCTTTATACGGTGACAATCTACAATATACACAAACACGACTTAAACCTGTATACGGTGACAATCTACAATATACACAAACACGACTTAAACCTTTATACGGTGACAATCTACAATATACACAAACACGACTTAAACCTTTATACGGTGACAATCTACAATATACACAAACACGACTTAAACCTTTATACGGTGACAATCTACAATATACACAAACACGACTTAAACCTTTATACGGTGACAATCTACAATATACACAAACACGACTTAAACCTTTATACGGTGACAATCTACAATATACACAAACACGACTTAAACCTTTATACGGTGACAATCTACAATATACACAAACACGACTTAAACCTTTATACGGTGACAATCTACAATATACACCAAACACGACTTAAACCTTTATATGGCGACAATCTACAATATACACAAACACGACTTAAACCTGTATACGGTGACAATCTACAATATACACAAACACGACTTAAACCTTTATACGGCGACAATCTACAATATACACCAAACACGACTTAAACCTTTATACGGTGACAATCTACAATATACACAAACACGACTTAAACCTTTATACGGTGACAATCTACAATATACACAAACACGACTTAAACCCTTATACGGTGACAATCTACAATATACACAAACACGACTTAAACCTTTATACGGTGACAATCTACAATATACACAAACACGACTTAAACCTTTATACGGTGACAATCTACAATATACACAAACACGACTTAAACCTTTATACGGTGACAATCTACAATATACACAAACACGACTTAAACCTTTATACGGTGACAATCTACAATATACACAAACACGACTTAAACCTTTATACGGTGACAATCTACAATATACACAAACACGACTTAAACCTTATACGATGACAATCTACAATATACACAAACACGACTTAAACCTTTATACGGTGACAATCTACAATATACACAAACACGACTTAAACCTTTATACGGTGACAATCTACAATATACACAAACACGACTTAAACCTTTATACGGTGACAATCTACAATATACACCAAACACGACTTAAACATTTATACGGCGACAATCTACAATATACACAAACACGACTTAAACCTTTATACGGTGACAATCTACAATATACACAAACACGACTTAAACCTTTATACGGTGACAATCTACAATATACACAAACACGACTTAAACCTTTATACGGTGACAATCTACAATATACACAAACACGACTTAAACCTTTATACGGTGACAATCTACAATATACACAAACACGACTTAAACCTTTATACGGTGACAATCTACAATATACACCAAACACGACTTAAACCTTTATACGGTGACAATCTACAATATACACAAACACGACTTAAACCTTTATACGGTGACAATCTACAATATACACAAACACGACTTAAACCTTTATACGGTGACAATCTACAATATACACAAACACGACTTAAACCTTTATACGGTGACAATCTACAATATACACAAACACGACTTAAACCTTTATACGGTGACAATCTACAATATACACAAACACGACTTAAACCTTTATACGGTGACAATCTACAATATACACAAACACGACTTAAACCTTTATACGGTGACAATCTACAATATACACAAACACGACTTAAACCTTTATACGGTGACAATCTACAATATACACAAACACGACTTAAACCTTTATACGGTGACAATCTACAATATACACAAACACGACTTAAACCTTTATACGGTGACAATCTACAATATACACAAACACGACTTAAACCTTTATACGGTGACAATCTACAATATACACAAACACGACTTAAACCTTTATACGGTGACAATCTACAATATACACAAACACGACTTAAACCTTTATACGGTGACAATCTACAATATACACAAACACGACTTAAACCTTTATACGGTGACAATCTACAATATACACAAACACGACTTAAACCTTTATACGGTGACAATCTACAATATACACAAACACGACTTAAACCTTTATACGGTGACAATCTACAATATACACAAACACGACTTAAACCTTTATACGGTGACAATCTACAATATACACAAACACGACTTAAACCTTTATACGGTGACAATCTACAATATACACAAACACGACTTAAACCTTTATACGGTGACAATCTACAATATACACAAACACGACTTAAACCTTTATACGGTGACAATCTACAATATACACAAACACGACTTAAACCTTTATACGGTGACAATCTACAATATACACCAAACACGACTTAAACCCTTATATGGCGACATCTACAATATACACAAAATACGTGACAATCTTACAATATACACAAACACGGGACTTAAATTATACGGGCAATTTAATACTGGCGACAATCTACAATAATACACCAAACACGAACACGACTTAAACCTTTATACGGTGACAATCTACAATATACACAAACACGACTTAAACCTTTATACGGTGACAATCTACAATATACACAAACACGACTTAAACCCTTATACGGTGACAATCTACAATATACACCAAACACGACTTAAACCTTTATACGGTGACAATCTACAATATACACAAACACGACTTAAACCTTTATACGGTGACAATCTACAATATACACAAACACGACTTAAACCTTTATACGGTGACAATCTACAATATACACAAACACGACTTAAACCTTTATACGGTGACAATCTACAATATACACAAACACGAATTAAACCTTTATACGGTGACAATCTACAATATACACAAACACGACTTAAACCTTAATACGATGCCAATCTACAATATACACAAATACGACTTAAACCTTTATATGGTGACAATCTACAATATACACAAACACGACTTAAACCTTTATACGGTGACAATCTACAATATACACAAACACGACTTAAACCTTTATACGGTGACAATCTACAATATACACAAACACGACTTAAACCTTTATACGGTGACAATCTACAATATACACCAAACACGACTTAAACATTTATACGGCGACAATCTACAATATACACAAACACGACTTAAACCTGTATACGGTGACAATCTACAATATACACAAACACGACTTAAACCTTTATACGGTGACAATCTACAATATACACAAACACGACTTAAACCTTTATACGGTGACAATCTACAATATACACAAACACGACTTAAACCTTTATACGCTGACAATCTACAATATACACAAACACGACTTAAACCTTTATACGGTGACAATCTACAATATACACCAAACACGACTTAAACCTTTATACGGTGACAATCTACAATATACACAAACACGACATAAACCTGTATACGGTGACAATCTACAATATACACAAACACGACTTAAACCTTTATACGGTGACAATCTACAATATAATCCAAACACGACTTAAACCTTTATACGGTGACAATCTACAATATACACAAACACGACTTAAACCTTTATACGGTGACAATCTACAATATACACAAACACGACTTAAACCTTTATACGGTGACAATCTACAATATACACAAACACGACTTAAACCTTTATACGGTGACAATCTACAATATACACAAACACGACTTAAACCTTTATACGGTGACAATCTACAATATACACAAACACAAACACGACTTAAACCTTTATAGGGTGACAATCTACAATATACACAAACACGACTTAAACCTTTATACGGTGACAATCTACAATATACACAAACACGACTTAAACCTTTATACGGTGACAATCTACAATATACACAAACACGACTTAAACCTTTATACGGTGACAATCTACAATATACACAAACACGAATTAAACCTTTATACGGTGACAATCTACAATATACACAAACACGACTTAAACCTTTATACGGTGACAATCTACAATATACACCAAACACGACTTAAACCTTTATACGGTGACAATCTACAATATACACAAACACGACTTAAACCTTTATACGGTGACAATCTACAATATACACAAACACGACTTAAACCCTTATACGGTGACAATCTACAATATACACCAAACACGACTTAAACCTTTATACGGTGACAATCTACAATATACACAAACACGACTTAAACCTTTATACGGTGACAATCTACAATATACACAAACACGACTTAAACCTTTATACGGTGACAATCTACAATATACACAAACATAACTTAAACCTTTATACGGTGACAATCTACAATATACACAAACACGAATTAAACCTTTATACGGTGACAATCTACAATATACACAAACACGACTTAAACCTTAATACGATGCCAATCTACAATATACACAAACACGACTTAAACCTTTATATGGTGACAATCTACAATATACACAAACACGACTTAAACCTTTATACGGTGACAATCTACAATATACACAAACACGACTTAAACCTTTATACGGTGACAATCTACAATATACACAAACACGACTTAAACCTTTATACGGTGACAATCTACAATATACACCAAACACGACTTAAACCTTTATACGGCGACAATCTACAATATACACAAACACGACTTAAACCTGTATACGGTGACAATCTACAATATACACAAACACGACTTAAACCTTTATACGGTGACAATCTACAATATACACCAAACACGACTTAAACCTTTATACGGTGACAATCTACAATATACACAAACACGACTTAAACCTTTATACGGTGACAATCTACAATATACACAAACACGAAATAAACCTTTATACGGTGACAATCTACAATATACACCAAACACGACTTAAACCTTTATACGGTGACAATCTACAATATACACAAACACGACTTAAACCTTTATACGGTGACAATCTACAATATACACAAACACGAATTAAACCTTTATACGGTGACAATCTACAATATACACAAACACGACTTAAACCTTAATACGATGCCAATCTACAATATACACAAACACGACTTAAACCTTTATATGGTGACAATCTACAATATACACAAACACGACTTAAACCTTTATAGGGTGACAATCTACAATATACACAAACACGACTTAAACCTTTATACGGTGACAATCTACAATATACACAAACACGACTTAAACCTTTATACGGTGACAATCTACAATATACACAAACACGACTTAAACCTTTATATGCTGACAATCTACAATGTACACAAACACGACTTAAACCTTTATACGGTGACAATCTACAATATACACAAACACGACTTAAACCTTTATACGGTGACAATCTACAATATACACAAACACGACTTAAACCTTTATACGGTGACAATCTACAATATACACAAACACGACTTAAACCTTTATACGCTGACAATCTACAATATACACAAACACGATTTAAACCTTTATACGGTGACAATCTACAATATACACCAAACACGACTTAAACCTTTATACGTTGACAATCTACAATATACACAAACACGACATAAACCTGTATACGGTGACAATCTACAATATACACAAACACGACTTAAACCTTTATACGGTGACAATCTACAATATAATCCAAACACGACTTAAACCTTTATACGGTGACAATCTACAATATACACAAACACGACTTAAACCTTTATACGGTGACAATCTACAATATACACAAACACGACTTAAACCTTTATACGGTGACAATCTACAATATACACAAACACGACTTAAACCTTTATACGGTGACAATCTACAATATACACAAACACGACTTAAACCTTTATACGGTGACAATCTACAATATACACAAACACAAACACGACTTAAACCTTTATACGGTGACAATCTACAATATACACAAACACGACTTAAACCTTTATACGGTGACAATCTACAATATACACCAAACACGACTTAAACCTTTATACGGTGACAATCTACAATATACACAAACACGACTTAAACCTTTATACGGTGACAATCTACAATATACACAAACACGACTTAAACCTTTATACGGTGACAATCTACAATATACACAAACACGACTTAAACCTTTATACGCTGACAATCTACAATATACACAAACACGACTTAAACCTTTATACGGTGACAATCTACAATATACACCAAACACGACTTAAACCTTTATACGGTGACAATCTACAATATACACAAACACGACATAAACCTGTATACGGTGACAATCTACAATATACACAAACACGACTTAAACCTTTATACGGTGACAATCTACAATATAATCCAAACACGACTTAAACCTTTATACGGTGACAATCTACAATATACACAAACACGACTTAAACCTTTATACGGTGACAATCTACAATATACACAAACACGACTTAAACCTTTATACGGTGACAATCTACAATATACACAAACACGACTTAAACCTTTATACGGTGACAATCTACAATATACACAAACACGACTTAAACCTTTATACGGTGACAATCTACAATATACACAAACACAAACACGACTTAAACCTTTATAGGGTGACAATCTACAATATACACAAACACGACTTAAACCTTTATACGGTGACAATCTACAATATACACAAACACGACTTAAACCTTTATACGGTGACAATCTACAATATACACAAACACGACTTAAACCTTTATACGGTGACAATCTACAATATACACAAACACGAATTAAACCTTTATACGGTGACAATCTACAATATACACAAACACGACTTAAACCTTTATACGGTGACAATCTACAATATACACCAAACACGACTTAAACCTTTATACGGTGACAATCTACAATATACACAAACACGACTTAAACCTTTATACGGTGACAATCTACAATATACACAAACACGACTTAAACCCTTATACGGTGACAATCTACAATATACACCAAACACGACTTAAACCTTTATACGGTGACAATCTACAATATACACAAACACGACTTAAACCTTTATACGGTGACAATCTACAATATACACAAACACGACTTAAACCTTTATACGGTGACAATCTACAATATACACAAACATAACTTAAACCTTTATACGGTGACAATCTACAATATACACAAACACGAATTAAACCTTTATACGGTGACAATCTACAATATACACAAACACGACTTAAACCTTAATACGATGCCAATCTACAATATACACAAACACGACTTAAACCTTTATATGGTGACAATCTACAATATACACAAACACGACTTAAACCTTTATACGGTGACAATCTACAATATACACCAAACACGACTTAAACCTTTATACGGCGACAATCTACAATATACACAAACACGACTTAAACCTGTATACGGTGACAATCTACAATATACACAAACACGACTTAAACCTTTATACGGTGACAATCTACAATATACACCAAACACGACTTAAACCTTTATACGGTGACAATCTACAATATACACAAACACGACTTAAACCTTTATACGGTGACAATCTACAATATACACAAACACGAAATAAACCTTTATACGGTGACAATCTACAATATACACCAAACACGACTTAAACCTTTATACGGTGACAATCTACAATATACACAAACACGACTTAAACCTTTATACGGTGACAATCTACAATATACACAAACACGACTTAAACCTTTATACGGTGACAATCTACAATATACACAAACACGACTTAAACCTTAATACGATGCCAATCTACAATATACACAAACACGACTTAAACCTTTATATGGTGACAATCTATAATATACACAAACACGACTTAAACCTTTATAGGGTGACAATCTACAATATACACAAACACGACTTAAACCTTTATACGGTGACAATCTACAATATACACAAACACGACTTAAACCTTTATACGGTGACAATCTACAATATACACAAACACGACTTAAACCTTTATATGCTGACAATCTACAATGTACACAAACACGACTTAAACCTTTATACGGTGACAATCTACAATATACACAAACACGACTTAAACCTTTATACGGTGACAATCTACAATATACACAAACACGACTTAAACCTTTATACGGTGACAATCTACAATATACACAAACACGACTTAAACCTTTATACGCTGACAATCTACAATATACACAAACACGATTTAAACCTTTATACGGTGACAATCTACAATATACACCAAACACGACTTAAACCTTTATACGTTGACAATCTACAATATACACAAACACGACATAAACCTGTATACGGTGACAATCTACAATATACACAAACACGACTTAAACCTTTATACGGTGACAATCTACAATATAATCCAAACACGACTTAAACCTTTAAACGGTGACAATCTACAATATACACAAACACGACTTAAACCTTTATACGGTGACAATCTACAATATACACAAACACGACTTAAACCTTTATACGGTGACAATCTACAATATACACAAACACGACTTAAACCTTTATACGGTGACAATCTACAATATACACAAACACGACTTAAACCTTTATACGGTGACAATCTACAATATACACAAACACAAACACGACTTAAACCTTTATAGGGTGACAATCTACAATATACACAAACACGACTTAAACCTTTATACGGTGACAATCTACAATATACACCAAACACGACTTAAACCTTTATACGGTGACAATCTACAATATACACAAACACGACTTAAACCTTTATACGGTGACAATCTACAATATACACAAACACGACTTAAACCTTTATACGGTGACAATCTACAATATACACAAACACGACTTAAACCTTTATACGGTGACAATCTACAATATACACAAACACGACTTAAACCTTTATACGGTGACAATCTACAATATACACAAACACGACTTAAACCTTTATACGGTGACAATCTACAATATACACAAACACGAATTAAACCTTTATACGGTGACAATCTACAATATACACAAACACGACTTAAACCTTAATACGATGCCAATCTACAATATACACAAACACGACTTAAACCTTTATACGGTGACAATCTACAATATACACAAACACGACTTAAACCTTTATACGGTGACAATCTACAATATACAACAAACACGACTTAAGCCTTTATACGGTGACAATCTACAATATACACAAACACGACTTAAACCTTTATACGGTGACAATCTACAATATACACAAACACGACTTAAACCTTTATACGGTGACAATCTACAATATACACAAACACGACTTAAACCTTTATACGGTGACAATCTACAATATACACAAACACGACTTAAACCTTTATACGGTGACAATCTACAATATACACAAAGACGACTTAAACCTTAATACGATGCCAATCTACAATATACACAAACACGACTTAAACCTTTATACGGTGACAATCTACAATATACACAAACACGACTTAAACCTTTATACGGTGACAATCTACAATATACACAAACACGACTTAAACCTTTATACGGTGACAATCTATAATATACACAAACACGACTTAAATTTTATACGGTGACAATCTACAATATACACAAACACGACTTAAACCTTTATACGGTGACACTCTACAATATACACAAACACGACTTAAACCTTTATACGTTGACAATCTACAATATACACAAACACGACATAAACCTGTATACGGTGACAATCTACAATATACACAAACACGACTTAAACCTTTATACGGTGACAATCTACAATATAATCCAAACACGACTTAAACCTTTATACGGTGACAATCTACAATATACACAAACACGACTTAAATCTTTATACGGTGACAATCTACAATATACACAAACACGACTTAAACCTTTATACGGTGACAATCTACAATATACACAAACACGACTTAAACCTTTATACGGTGACAATCTACAATATACACAAACACAAACACGACTTAAACCTTTATAGGGTGACAATCTACAATATACACAAACACGACTTAAACCTTTATACGGTGACAATCTACAATATACACAAACACGACTTAAACCTTTATATGGTGACAATCTACAATATACACAAACACGACTTAAACCTTTATACGGTGACAATCTACAATATACACAAACACGACTTAAGCCTTTATACGGTGACAATCTACAATATACACAAACACGACTTAAACCTTTATACGGTGACAATCTACAATATACACAAACACGACTTAAACCTTTATACGGTGACAATCTACAATATACACAAACACGACTTAAACCTTTATACGGTGACAATCTACAATATACACAAACACGACTTAAACCTTTATATGGTGACAATCTACAATATACACAAACACGACTTAAACCTTTATACGGTGACAATCTACAATATACACAAACACGACTTAAACCTTAATACGATGCCAATCTACAATATACACAAACACGACTTAAACCTTTATACGGTGACAATCTACAATATACACAAACACGACTTAAACCTTTATACGGTGACAATCTACAATATACACAAACATAACTTAAACCTTTATACGGTGACAATCTACAATATACACAAACACGAATTAAACCTTTATACGGTGACAATCTACAATATACACAAACACGACTTAAACCTTAATACGATGCCAATCTACAATATACACAAACACGACTTAAACCTTTATATGGTGACAATCTACAATATACACAAACACGACTTAAACCTTTATACGGTGACAATCTACAATATACACCAAACACGACTTAAACCTTTATACGGCGACAATCTACAATATACACAAACACGACTTAAACCTGTATACGGTGACAATCTACAATATACACAAACACGACTTAAACCTTTATACGGTGACAATCTACAATATACACCAAACACGACTTAAACCTTTATACGGTGACAATCTACAATATACACAAACACGACTTAAACCTTTATACGGTGACAATCTACAATATACACAAACACGAAATAAACCTTTATACGGTGACAATCTACAATATACACCAAACACGACTTAAACCTTTATACGGTGACAATCTACAATATACACAAACACGACTTAAACCTTTATACGGTGACAATCTACAATATACACAAACACGACTTAAACCTTTATACGGTGACAATCTACAATATACACAAACACGACTTAAACCTTAATACGATGCCAATCTACAATATACACAAACACGACTTAAACCTTTATATGGTGACAATCTATAATATACACAAACACGACTTAAACCTTTATAGGGTGACAATCTACAATATACACAAACACGACTTAAACCTTTATACGGTGACAATCTACAATATACACAAACACGACTTAAACCTTTATACGGTGACAATCTACAATATACACAAACACGACTTAAACCTTTATATGCTGACAATCTACAATGTACACAAACACGACTTAAACCTTTATACGGTGACAATCTACAATATACACAAACACGACTTAAACCTTTATACGGTGACAATCTACAATATACACAAACACGACTTAAACCTTTATACGGTGACAATCTACAATATACACAAACACGACTTAAACCTTTATACGCTGACAATCTACAATATACACAAACACGATTTAAACCTTTATACGGTGACAATCTACAATATACACCAAACACGACTTAAACCTTTATACGTTGACAATCTACAATATACACAAACACGACATAAACCTGTATACGGTGACAATCTACAATATACACAAACACGACTTAAACCTTTATACGGTGACAATCTACAATATAATCCAAACACGACTTAAACCTTTAAACGGTGACAATCTACAATATACACAAACACGACTTAAACCTTTATACGGTGACAATCTACAATATACACAAACACGACTTAAACCTTTATACGGTGACAATCTACAATATACACAAACACGACTTAAACCTTTATACGGTGACAATCTACAATATACACAAACACGACTTAAACCTTTATACGGTGACAATCTACAATATACACAAACACAAACACGACTTAAACCTTTATAGGGTGACAATCTACAATATACACAAACACGACTTAAACCTTTATACGGTGACAATCTACAATATACACCAAACACGACTTAAACCTTTATACGGTGACAATCTACAATATACACAAACACGACTTAAACCTTTATACGGTGACAATCTACAATATACACAAACACGACTTAAACCTTTATACGGTGACAATCTACAATATACACAAACACGACTTAAACCTTTATACGGTGACAATCTACAATATACACAAACACGACTTAAACCTTAATACGATGCCAATCTACAATATACACAAACACGACTTAAACCTTTATACGGTGACAATCTACAATATACACAAACACGACTTAAACCTTTATACGGTGACAATCTACAATATACACCAAACACGACTTAAGCCTTTATACGGTGACAATCTACAATATACACAAACACGACTTAAACCTTTATACGGTGACAATCTACAATATACACAAACACGACTTAAACCTTTATACGGTGACAATCTACAATATACACAAACACGACTTAAACCTTTATACGGTGACAATCTACAATATACACAAACACGACTTAAACCTTTATACGGTGACAATCTACAATATACACAAAGACGACTTAAACCTTAATACGATGCCAATCTACAATATACACAAACACGACTTAAACCTTTATACGGTGACAATCTACAATATACACAAACACGACTTAAATCTTTATACGGTGACAATCTACAATATACACAAACACGACTTAAACCTTTATACGGTGACAATCTATAATATACACAAACACGACTTAAATTTTATACGGTGACAATCTACAATATACACAAACACGACTTAAACCTTTATACGGTGACACTCTACAATATACACAAACACGACTTAAACCTTTATACGTTGACAATCTACAATATACACAAACACGACATAAACCTGTATACGGTGACAATCTACAATATACACAAACACGACTTAAACCTTTATACGGTGACAATCTACAATATAATCCAAACACGACTTAAACCTTTATACGGTGACAATCTACAATATACACAAACACGACTTAAATCTTTATACGGTGACAATCTACAATATACACAAACACGACTTAAACCTTTATACGGTGACAATCTACAATATACACAAACACGACTTAAACCTTTATACGGTGACAATCTACAATATACACAAACACAAACACGACTTAAACCTTTATAGGGTGACAATCTACAATATACACAAACACGACTTAAACCTTTATACGGTGACAATCTACAATATACACAAACACGACTTAAACCTTTATATGGTGACAATCTACAATATACACAAACACGACTTAAACCTTTATACGGTGACAATCTACAATATACACAAACACGACTTAAGCCTTTATACAGTGACAATCTACAATATACACAAACACGACTTAAACCTTTATACGGTGACAATCTACAATATACACAAACACGACTTAAACCTTTATACGGTGACAATCTACAATATACACAAACACGACTTAAACCTTTATACGGTGACAATCTACAATATACACAAACACGACTTAAACCTTTATATGGTGACAATCTACAATATACACAAACACGACTTAAACCTTTATACGGTGACAATCTACAATATACACAAACACGACTTAAACCTTTATACGGTGACAATCTACAATATACACAAACACGACTTAAACCTTTATACGGTGACAATCTACAATATACACAAACACGACTTAAACCTTTATACGGTGACAATCTACAATATACACAAACACGACTTAAACCTTTATACGGTGACAATCTATAATATACACAAACACGACTTAAACTTTTATATGGTGACAATCTACAATATACACAAACACGACTTAAACCTTTATACGGTGACACTCTACAATATACACAAACACGACTTACACCTTTATACGTTGACAATCTACAATATACACAAACACGACTTAAACCTGTATACGGTGACAATCTACAATATACACAAACACGACTTAAACCTTTATACGGTGACAATCTACAATATACACAAACACAAACACGACTTAAACCTTTATAGGGTGACAATCTACAATATACACAAACACGACTTAAACCTTTATACGGTGACAATCTACAATATACACCAAACACGACTTAAACCTTTATACGGTGACAATCTACAATATACACAAACACGACTTAAACCTTTATACGGTGACAATCTACAATATACACAAACACGACTTAAACCTTTATACGGTGACAATCTACAATATACACAAACACGACTTAAACCTTTATACGGTGACAATCTACAATATACACAAACACGACTTAAACCTTTATACGGTGACAATCTACAATATACACAAACACGACTTAAACCTTTATACGGTGACAATCTACAATATACACAAACACGAATTAAACCTTTATACGGTGACAATCTACAATATACACAAACACGACTTAAACCTTAATACGATGCCAATCTACAATATACACAAACACGACGTAAACCTTTATATGGTGACAATCTACAATATACACAAACACGACTTAAACCTTTATACGGTGACAATCTACAATATACACCAAACACGACTTAAGCCTTTATACGGTGACAATCTACAATATACACAAACACGACTTAAACCTTTATACGGTGACAATCTACAATATACACAAACACGACTTAAACCTTTATACGGTGACAATCTACAATATACACAAACACGACTTAAACCTTAATACGATGCCAATCTACAATATACACAAACACGACTTAAACCTTTATATGGTGACAATCTACAATATACACAAACACGACTTAAACCTTTATACGGTGACAATCTACAATATACACAAACACGACTTAAACCTTTATACGGTGACAATCTACAATATACACAAACACGACTTAAACCTTTATACGGTGACAATCTACAATATACACAAAGACGACTTAAACCTTTATACGGTGACAATCTACAATATACACCAAACACGACTTAAGCCTTTATACGGTGACAATCTACAATATACACAAACACGACTTAAACCTTTATACGGTGACAATCTACAATATACACAAACACGACTTAAACCTTTATACGGTGACAATCTACAATATACACAAACACGACTTAAACCTTTATACGGTGACAATCTACAATATACACAAACACGACTTAAACCTTTATACGGTGACAATCTACAATATACACAAACACGACTTAAACCTTAATACGATGCCAATCTACAATATACACAAACACGACTTAAACCTTTATATGGTGACAATCTACAATATACACAAACACGACTTAAACCTTTATACGGTGACAATCTACAATATACACAAACACGACTTAAACCTTTATACGGTGACAATCTACAATATACACAAACACGACTTAAACCTTTATACGGTGACAATCTACAATATACACAAACACGACTTAAATTTTATACGGTGACAATCTACAATATACACAAACACGACTTAAACCTTTATACGGTGACACTCTACAATATACACAAACACGACTTCAACCTTTATACGTTGACAATCTACAATATACACAAACACGACATAAACCTGTATACGGTGACAATCTACAATATACACAAACACGACTTAAACCTTTATACGGTGACAATCTACAATATAATCCAAACACGACTTAAACCTTTATACGGTGACAATCTACAATATACACAAACACGACTTAAACCTTTATACGGTGACAATCTACAATATACACAAACACGACTTAAACCTTTATACGGTGACAATCTACAATATACACAAACACGACTTAAACCTTTATACGGTGACAATCTACAATATACACAAACACAAACACGACTTAAACCTTTATAGGGTGACAATCTACAATATACACAAACACGACTTAAACCTTTATACGGTGACAATCTACAATATACACAAACACGACTTAAACCTTTGTATGGTGACAATCTACAATATACACAAACACGACTTAAACCTTTATACGGTGACAATCTACAATATACACCAAACACGACTTAAGCCTTTATACGGTGACAATCTACAATATACACAAACACGACTTAAACCTTTATACGGTGACAATCTACAATATACACAAACACGACTTAAACCTTTATACGGTGACAATCTACAATATACACAAACACGACTTAAACCTTTATACGGTGACAATCTACAATATACACAAACACGACATAAACCTTAATACGATGCCAATCTACAATATACACAAACACGACTTAAACCTTTATATGGTGACAATCTACAATATACACAAACACGACTTAAACCTTTATACGGTGACAATCTACAATATACACAAACACGACTTAAACCTTTATACGGTGACAATCTACAATATACACAAACACGACTTAAACCTTTATACGGTGACAATCTATAATATACACAAACACGACTTAAACTTTTATACGGTGACAATCTACAATATACACAAACACGACTTAAACCTTTATACGGTGACACTCTACAATATACACAAACACGACTTACACCTTTATACGTTGACAATCTACAATATACACAAACACGACATAAACCTGTATACGGTGACAATCTACAATATACACAAACACGACTTAAACCTTTATACGGTGACAATCTACAATATAATCCAAACACGACTTAAACCTTTATACGGTGACAATCTACAATATACACAAACACGACTTAAACCTTTATACGGTGACAATCTACAATATACACAAACACGACTTAAACCTTTATACGGTGACAATCTACAATATACACAAACACGACTTAAACCTTTATACGGTGACAATCTACAATATACACAAACACGACTTAAACCTTTATACGGTGACAATCTACAATATACACAAACACGACTTAAACCTTTATACGGTGACAATCTATAATATACACAAACACGACTTAAACTTTTATATGGTGACAATCTACAATATACACAAACACGACTTAAACCTTTATACGGTGACACTCTACAATATACACAAACACGACTTACACCTTTATACGTTGACAATCTACAATATACACAAACACGACTTAAACCTGTATACGGTGACAATCTACAATATACACAAACACGACTTAAACCTTTATACGGTGACAATCTACAATATACACAAACACAAACACGACTTAAACCTTTATAGGTTGACAATCTACAATATACACAAACACGACTTAAACCTTTATACGGTGACAATCTACAATATACACCAAACACGACTTAAACCTTTATACGGTGACAATCTACAATATACACAAACACGACTTAAACCTTTATACGGTGACAATCTACAATATACACAAACACGACTTAAACCTTTATACGGTGACAATCTACAATATACACAAACACGACTTAAACCTTTATACGGTGACAATCTACAATATACACAAACACGACTTAAACCTTTATACGGTGACAATCTACAATATACACAAACACGACTTAAACCTTTATACGGTGACAATCTACAATATACACAAACACGAATTAAACCTTTATACGGTGACAATCTACAATATACACAAACACGACTTAAACCTTAATACGATGCCAATCTACAATATACACAAACACGACGTAAACCTTTATATGGTGACAATCTACAATATACACAAACACGACTTAAACCTTTATACGGTGACAATCTACAATATACACCAAACACGACTTAAGCCTTTATACGGTGACAATCTACAATATACACAAACACGACTTAAACCTTTATACGGTGACAATCTACAATATACACAAACACGACTTAAACCTTTATACGGTGACAATCTACAATATACACAAACACGACTTAAACCTTAATACGATGCCAATCTACAATATACACAAACACGACTTAAACCTTTATATGGTGACAATCTACAATATACACAAACACGACTTAAACCTTTATACGGTGACAATCTACAATATACACAAACACGACTTAAACCTTTATACGGTGACAATCTACAATATACACAAACACGACTTAAACCTTTATACGGTGACAATCTACAATATACACAAAGACGACTTAAACCTTTATACGGTGACAATCTACAATATACACCAAACACGACTTAAGCCTTTATACGGTGACAATCTACAATATACACAAACACGACTTAAACCTTTATACGGTGACAATCTACAATATACACAAACACGACTTAAACCTTTATACGGTGACAATCTACAATATACACAAACACGACTTAAACCTTTATACGGTGACAATCTACAATATACACAAACACGACTTAAACCTTTATACGGTGACAATCTACAATATACACAAACACGACTTAAACCTTAATACGATGCCAATCTACAATATACACAAACACGACTTAAACCTTTATATGGTGACAATCTACAATATACACAAACACGACTTAAACCTTTATACGGTGACAATCTACAATATACACAAACACGACTTAAACCTTTATACGGTGACAATCTACAATATACACAAACACGACTTAAACCTTTATACGGTGACAATCTACAATATACACAAACACGACTTAAATTTTATACGGTGACAATCTACAATATACACAAACACGACTTAAACCTTTATACGGTGACACTCTACAATATACACAAACACGACTTCAACCTTTATACGTTGACAATCTACAATATACACAAACACGACATAAACCTGTATACGGTGACAATCTACAATATACACAAACACGACTTAAACCTTTATACGGTGACAATCTACAATATAATCCAAACACGACTTAAACCTTTATACGGTGACAATCTACAATATACACAAACACGACTTAAACCTTTATACGGTGACAATCTACAATATACACAAACACGACTTAAACCTTTATACGGTGACAATCTACAATATACACAAACACGACTTAAACCTTTATACGGTGACAATCTACAATATACACAAACACAAACACGACTTAAACCTTTATAGGGTGACAATCTACAATATACACAAACACGACTTAAACCTTTATACGGTGACAATCTACAATATACACAAACACGACTTAAACCTTTGTATGGTGACAATCTACAATATACACAAACACGACTTAAACCTTTATACGGTGACAATCTACAATATACACCAAACACGACTTAAGCCTTTATACGGTGACAATCTACAATATACACAAACACGACTTAAACCTTTATACGGTGACAATCTACAATATACACAAACACGACTTAAACCTTTATACGGTGACAATCTACAATATACACAAACACGACTTAAACCTTTATACGGTGACAATCTACAATATACACAAACACGACATAAACCTTAATACGATGCCAATCTACAATATACACAAACACGACTTAAACCTTTATATGGTGACAATCTACAATATACACAAACACGACTTAAACCTTTATACGGTGACAATCTACAATATACACAAACACGACTTAAACCTTTATACGGTGACAATCTACAATATACACAAACACGACTTAAACCTTTATACGGTGACAATCTATAATATACACAAACACGACTTAAACTTTTATACGGTGACAATCTACAATATACACAAACACGACTTAAACCTTTATACGGTGACACTCTACAATATACACAAACACGACTTACACCTTTATACGTTGACAATCTACAATATACACAAACACGACATAAACCTGTATACGGTGACAATCTACAATATACACAAACACGACTTAAACCTTTATACGGTGACAATCTACAATATAATCCAAACACGACTTAAACCTTTATACGGTGACAATCTACAATATACACAAACACGACTTAAACCTTTATACGGTGACAATCTACAATATACACAAACACGACTTAAACCTTTATACGGTGACAATCTACAATATACACAAACACGACTTAAACCTTTATACGGTGACAATCTACAATATACACAAACACAAACACGACTTAAACCTTTATAGGGTGACAATCTACAATATACACCAAACACGACTTAAACCTTTATACGGTGACAATCTACAATATACACCAAACACGACTTAAACCTTTATACGGTGACAATCTACAATATACACAAACACGACTTAAACCTTTATACGGTGACAATCTACAATATACACAAACACGACTTAAACCTTTATACGGTGACAATCTACAATATACACAAACACGACTTAAACCTTTATACGGTGACAATCTACAATATACACAAACACGACTTAAACCTTTATACGGTGACAATCTACAATATACACAAACACGACTTAAACCTTTATACGGTGACAATCTACAATATACACAAACACGAATTAAACCTTTATACGGTGACAATCTACAATATACACAAACACGACTTAAACCTTAATACGATGCCAATCTACAATATACACAAACACGACTTAAACCTTTATATGGTGACAATCTACAATATACACAAACACGACTTAAACCTTTATACGGTGACAATCTACAATATACACCAAACACGACTTAAGCCTTTATACGGTGACAATCTACAATATACACAAACACGACTTAAACCTTTATACGGTGACAATCTACAATATACACAAACACGACTTAAACCTTTATACGGTGACAATCTTCAATATACACAAACACGACTTAAACCTTTATACGGTGACAATCTACAATATACACAAACACGACTTAAACCTTTATACGGTGACAATCTACAATATACACAAACACGACTTAAACCTTAATACGATGCCAATCTACAATATACACAAACACGACTTAAACCTTTATATGGTGACAATCTACAATATACACAAACACGACTTAAACCTTTATACGGTGACAATCTACAATATACACAAACACGACTTAAACCTTTATACGGTGACAATCTACAATATACACAAACACGACTTAAACCTTTATACGGTGACAATCTACAATATACACAAACACGACTTAAACCTTTATACGGTGACAATCTATAATATACACAAACACGACTTAAACTTTTATACGGTGACAATCTACAATATACACAAACACGACTTAAACCTTTATACGGTGACACTCTACAATATACACAAACACGACTTACACCTTTATACGTTGACAATCTACAATATACACAAACACGACATAAACCTGTATACGGTGACAATCTACAATATACACAAACACGACTTAAACCTTTATACGGTGACAATCTACAATATAATCCAAACACGACTTAAACCTTTATACGGTGACAATCTACAATATACACAAACACGACTTAAACCTTTATACGGTGACAATCTACAATATACACAAACACGACTTAAACCTTTATACGGTGACAATCTACAATATACACAAACACGACTTAAACCTTTATACGGTGACAATCTACAATATACACAAACACAAACACGACTTAAACCTTTATAGGGTGACAATCTACAATATACACAAACACGACTTAAACCTTTATACGGTGACAATCTACAATATACACCAAACACGACTTAAACCTTTATATGGTGACAATCTACAATATACACAAACACGACTTAAACCTTTATACGGTGACAATCTACAATATACACAAACACGACTTAAACCTTTATACGGTGACAATCTACAATATACACAAACACGACTTAAACCTTTATACGGTGACAATCTACAATATACACAAACACGACTTAAACCTTTATACGGTGACAATCTACAATATACACAAACACGACTTAAACCTTTATACGGTGACAATCTACAATATACACAAACACGAATTAAACCTTTATACGGTGACAATCTACAATATACACAAACACGACTTAAACCTTAATACGATGCCAATCTACAATATACACAAACACGACTTAAACCTTTATATGGTGACAATCTACAATATACACAAACACGACTTAAACCTTTATACGGTGACAATCTACAATATACACCAAACACGACTTAAGCCTTTATACGGTGACAATCTACAATATACACAAACACGACTTAAACCTTTATACGGTGACAATCTACAATATACACAAACACGACTTAAACCTTTATACGGTGACAATCTACAATATACACAAACACGACTTAAACCTTTATACGGTGACAATCTACAATATACACAAACACGACTTAAACCTTTATACGGTGACAATCTACAATATACACAAACACGACTTAAACCTTAATACGATGCCAATCTACAATATACACAAACACGACTTAAACCTTTATATGGTGACAATCTACAATATACACAAACACGACTTAAACCTTTATACGGTGACAATCTACAATATACACAAACACGACTTAAACCTTTATACGGTGACAATCTACAATATACACAAACACGACTTAAACCTTTATACGGTGACAATCTACAATATACACAAACACGACTTAAACCTTTATACGGTGACAATCTATAATATACACAAACACGACTTAAACTTTTATACGGTGACAATCTACAATATACACAAACACGACTTAAACCTTTATACGGTGACACTCTACAATATACACAAACACGACTTAAACCTTTATACGGTGACAATCTACAATATACACAAACACGACTTAAACCTTTATACGGTGACAATCTACAATATACACCAAACACGACTTAAACCTTTATACGGTGACAATCTACAATATACACAAACACGACTTAAACCTTTATACGGTGACAATCTACAATATACACAGACACGACTTAAACCTTTATACGGTGACAATCTACAATATACACAAACACGACTTAAACCTTTATACGGTGACAATCTACAATATACACAAACACGACTTAAACCTTTATACGGTGACAATCTACAATATACACAAACACGACTTAAACCTTTATACGGTGATAATCTACAATATACACCAAACACGACTTAAACCTTTATACGGTGACAATCTACAATATACACAAACACGACTTAAACCTTTATACGGTGACAATCTACAATATACACAAACACGACTTAAACCTTTATACGGTGACAATCTACAATATACACAAACACGACTTAAACCTTTATACGGTGACAATCTACAATATACACCAAACACGACTTAAACCTTTATACGGCGACAATCTACAATATACACAAACACGACTTAAACCTGTATACGGTGACAATCTACAATATACACAAACACGACTTAAACCTTTATACGGTGACAATCTACAATATACACAAACACGACTTAAACCCTTATACGGTGACAATCTACAATATACATCAAACACGACTTAAACCTTTATACGGTGACAATCTACAATATACACAAACACGACTTAAACTTTAATACGATGCCAATCTACAATATACACAAACACGACTTAAACCTTTATATGGTGACAATCTACAATATACACAAACACGACTTAAACCTTTATACGGTGACAATCTACAATATACACCAAACACGACTTAAGCCTTTATACGGTGACAATCTACAATATACACAAACACAACTTAAACCTTTATACGGTGACAATCTACAATATACACAAACACGACTTAAACCTTTATACGGTGACAATCTACAATATACACAAACACGACTTAAACCTTTATACGGTGACAATCTTCAATATACACAAACACGACTTAAACCTTTATACGGTGACAATCTACAATATACACAAACACGACTTAAACCTTAATACGATGCCAATCTACAATATACACAAACACGACTTAAACCTTTATATGGTGACAATCTACAATATACACAAACACGACTTAAACCTTTATACGGTGACAATCTACAATATACACAAACACGACTTAAACCTTTATACGGTGACAATCTACAATATACACAAACACGACTTAAACCTTTATACGGTGACAATCTACAATATACACAAACACGACTTAAACCTTTATACGGTGACAATCTATAATATACACAAACACGACTTAAACTTTTATACGGTGACAATCTACAATATACACAAACACGACTTAAACCTTTATACGGTGACAATCTACAATATACACAAACACGACTTAAACCTTTATACGGTGACAATCTACAATATACACCAAACACGACTTAAACCTTTATACGGTGACAATCTACAATATACACAAACACGACTTAAACCTTTATACGGTGACAATCTACAATATACACAAACACGACTTAAACCTTTATACGGTGACAATCTACAATATACACAAACACGACTTAAACCTTTATACGGTGACAATCTACAATATAAACAAACACGACTTCAACCTTTATACGGTGACAATCTACAATATACACAAACACGAATTAAACCTTTATACGGTGACAATCTACAATATACACCAAACACGACTTAAACCTTTATACGGTGACAATCTACAATATACACAAACACGACTTAAACCTTTATACGGTGACAATTTACAATATACACAAACACGACTTAAACCTTTATACGGTGACAATCTACAATATACACAAACACGACTTAAACCTTTATACGGTGACAATCTACAATATACACAAACACGACTTAAACCTTTATACGCTGACAATCTACAATATACACAAACACGACTTACACCTTTATACGCTGACAATCTACAATATACACAAACACGACTTAAACCTTTATACGGTAACAATCTACAATATACACAAACACGAATTAAACCTTTATACGGTGACAATCTACAATATACACAAACACGACTTAAACCTTAATACGATGCCAATCTACAATATACACAAACACGACTTAAACCTTTATATGGTGACAATCTACAATATACACAAACACGACTTAAACCTTTATACGGTGACAATCTACAATATACACAAACACGACTTAAACCTTTATACGGTGACAATCTACAATATACACAAACACGACTTAAACCTTTATACGGTGACAATCTACAATATACACCAAACACGACTTAAACCTTTATACGGTGACAATCTACAATATACACAAACACGACTTAAACCTTTATACGGTGACAATCTACAATATACACAAACACGACTTAAACCTTTATACGGTGACAATCTACAATATACACAAACACGAATTAAACCTTTATACGGTGACAATCTACAATATACACAAACACGAATTAAACCTTTATACGGTGACAATCTACAATATACACAAACACGACTTAAACCTTAATACGATGCCAATCTACAATATACACAAACACGACTTAAACCTTTATATGGTGACAATCTACAATATACACAAACACGACTTAAACCTTTATACGGTGACAATCTACAATATACACCAAACACGACTTAAGCCTTTATACGGTGACAATCTACAATATACACAAACACGACTTAAACCTTTATACGGTGACAATCTACAATATACACAAACACGACTTAAACCTTTATACGGTGACAATCTACAATATACACAAACACGACTTCAACCTTTATACGGTGACAATCTACAATATACACAAACACGACTTAAACCTTTATACGGTGACAATCTACAATATACACAAACACGACTTAAACCTTAATACGATGCCAATCTACAATATACACAAACACGACTTAAACCTTTATATGGTGACAATCTACAATATACACAAACACGACTTAAACCTTTATACGGTGACAATCTACAATATACACAAACACGACTTAAACCTTTATACGGTGACAATCTACAATATACACAAACACGACTTAAACCTTTATACGGTGACAATCTACAATATACACAAACACGACTTAAACCTTTATACGGTGACAATCTATAATATACACAAACACGACTTAAACTTTTATACGGTGACAATCTACAATATACACAAACACGACTTAAACCTTTATACGGTGACACTCTACAATATACACAAACACGACTTAAACCTTTATACGGTGACAATCTACAATATACACAAACACGACTTAAACCTTTATACGGTGACAATCTACAATATACACCAAACACGACTTAAACCTTTATACGGTGACAATCTACAATATACACAAACACGACTTAAACCTTTATACGGTGACAATCTACAATATACACAGACACGACTTAAACCTTTATACGGTGACAATCTACAATATACACAAACACGACTTAAACCTTTATACGGTGACAATCTACAATATACACAAACACGACTTAAACCTTTATACGGTGACAATCTACAATATACACAAACACGACTTAAACCTTTATACGGTGACAATCTACAATATACACCAAACACGACTTAAACCTTTATACGGTGACAATCTACAATATACACAAACACGACTTAAACCTTTATACGGTGACAATCTACAATATACACAAACACGACTTAAACCTTTATACGGTGACAATCTACAATATACACAAACACGACTTAAACCTTTATACGGTGACAATCTACAATATACACCAAACACGACTTAAACCTTTATACGGCGACAATCTACAATATACACAAACACGACTTAAACCTGTATACGGTGACAATCTACAATATACACAAACACGACTTAAACCTTTATACGGTGACAATCTACAATATACACAAACACGACTTAAACCCTTATACGGTGACAATCTACAATATACATCAAACACGACTTAAACCTTTATACGGTGACAATCTACAATATACACAAACACGACTTAAACCTTAATACGATGCCAATCTACAATATACACAAACACGACTTAAACCTTTATATGGTGACAATCTACAATATACACAAACACGACTTAAACCTTTATACGGTGACAATCTACAATATACACCAAACACGACTTAAGCCTTTATACGGTGACAATCTACAATATACACAAACACGACTTAAACCTTTATACGGTGACAATCTACAATATACACAAACACGACTTAAACCTTTATACGGTGACAATCTACAATATACACAAACACGACTTAAACCTTTATACGGTGACAATCTACAATATACACAAACACGACTAAAACCTTTATACGGTGACAATCTACAATATACACAAACACGACTTAAACCTTAATACGATGCCAATCTACAATATACACAAACACGACTTAAACCTTTATATGGTGACAATCTACAATATACACAAACACGACTTAAACCTTTATACGGTGACAATCTACAATATACACAAACACGACTTAAACCTTTATACGGTGACAATCTACAATATACACAAACACGACTTAAACCTTTATACGGTGACAATCTACAATATACACAAACACGACTTAAACCTTTATACGGTGACAATCTATAATATACACAAACACGACTTAAACATTTATACGGTGACAATCTACAATATACACAAACACGACTTAAACCTTTATACGGTGACAATCTACAATATACACAAACACGACTTAAACCTTTATACGGTGACAATCTACAATATACACCAAACACGACTTAAACCTTTATACGGTGACAATCTACAATATACACAAACACGACTTAAACCTTTATACGGTGACAATCTACAATATACACAAACACGACTTAAACCTTTATACGGTGACAATCTACAATATACACAAACACGACTTAAACCTTTATACGGTGACAATCTACAATATAAACAAACACGACTTAAACCTTTATACGGTGACAATCTACAATATACACCAAACACGACTTAAGCCTTTATACGGTGACAATCTACAATATACACAAACACGACTTAAACCTTTATACGGTGACAATCTACAATATACACAAACACGACTTAAACCTTTATACGGTGACAATCTACAATATACACAAACACGACTTAAACCTTTATACGGTGACAATCTACAATATACACAAACACGACTTAAACCTTTATACGGTGACAATCTACAATATACACAAACACGACTTAAACCTTAATGCGATGCCAATCTACAATATACACAAACACGACTTAAACCTTTATATGGTGACAATCTACAATATACACAAACACGACTTAAACCTTTATACGGTGACAATCTACAATATACACAAACACGACTTAAACCTTTATACGGTGACAATCTACAATATACACAAACACGACATAAACCTTTATACGGTGACAATCTACAATATACACAAACACGACTTAAACCTTTATACGGTGACAATCTATAATATACACAAACACGACTTAAACTTTTATACGGTGACAATCTACAATATACACAAACACGACTTAAACCTTTATACGGTGACAATCTACAATATACACAAACACGACTTAAACCTTTATACGGTGACAATCTACAATATACACCAAACACGACTTAAACCTTTATACGGTGACAATCTACAATATACACAAACACGACTTAAACCTTTATACGGTGACAATCTACAATATACACAAACACGACTTAAACCTTTATACGGTGACAATCTACAATATACACAAACACGACTTAGACCTTTATACGGTGACAATCTACAATATAAACAAACACGACTTAAACCTTTATACGGTGACAATCTACAATATACACAAACACGAATTAAACCTTTATACGGTGACAATCTACAATATACACCAAACACGACTTAAACCTTTATACGGTGACAATCTACAATATACACAAACACGACTTAAACCTTTATACGGTGACAATTTACAATATACACAAACACGACTTAAACCTTTATACGGTGACAATCTACAATATACACAAACACGACTTAAACCTTTATACGGTGACAATCTACAATATACACAAACACGACTTAAACCTTTATACGCTGACAATCTACAATATACACAAACACGACTTACACCTTTATACGCTGACAATCTACAATATACACAAACACGACTTAAACCTTTATACGGTAACAATCTACAATATACACAAACACGAATTAAACCTTTATACGGTGACAATCTACAATATACACAAACACGACTTAAACCTTAATACGATGCCAATCTACAATATACACAAACACGACTTAAACCTTTATATGGTGACAATCTACAATATACACAAACACGACTTAAACCTTTATACGGTGACAATCTACAATATACACAAACACGACTTAAACCTTTATACGGTGACAATCTACAATATACACAAACACGACTTAAACCTTTATACGGTGACAATCTACAATATACACCAAACACGACTTAAACCTTTATACGGTGACAATCTACAATATACACAAACACGACTTAAACCTTTATACGGTGACAATCTACAATATACACAAACACGACTTAAACCTTTATACGGTGACAATCTACAATATACACAAACACGACTTAAACCTTTATACGGTGACAATCTACAATATACACAAACACGAATTAAACCTTTATACGGTGACAATCTACAATATACACAAACACGACTTAAACCTTAATACGATGCCAATCTACAATATACACAAACACGACTTAAACCTTTATATGGTGACAATCTACAATATACACAAACACGACTTAAACCTTTATACGGTGACAATCTACAATATACACCAAACACGACTTAAGCCTTTATACGGTGACAATCTACAATATACACAAACACGACTTAAACCTTTATACGGTGACAATCTACAATATACACAAACACGACTTAAACCTTTATACGGTGACAATCTACAATATACACAAACACGACTTAAACCTTTATACGGTGACAATCTACAATATACACAAACACGACTTAAACCTTTATACGGTGACAATCTACAATATACACAAACACGACTTAAACCTTAATACGATGCCAATCTACAATATACACAAACACGACTTAAACCTTTATATGGTGACAATCTACAATATACACAAACACGACTTAAACCTTTATACGGTGACAATCTACAATATACACAAACACGACTTAAACCTTTATACGGTGACAATCTACAATATACACAAACACGACTTAAACCTTTATACGGTGACAATCTACAATATACACAAACACGACTTAAACCTTTATACGGTGACAATCTATAATATACACAAACACGACTTAAACTTTTATACGGTGACAATCTACAATATACACAAACACGACTTAAACCTTTATACGGTGACACTCTACAATATACACAAACACGACTTAAACCTTTATACGGTGACAATCTACAATATACACAAACACGACTTAAACCTTTATACGGTGACAATCTACAATATACACCAAACACGACTTAAACCTTTATACGGTGACAATCTACAATATACACAAACACGACTTAAACCTTTATACGGTGACAATCTACAATATACACAGACACGACTTAAACCTTTATACGGTGACAATCTACAATATACACAAACACGACTTAAACCTTTATACGGTGACAATCTACAATATACACAAACACGACTTAAACCTTTATACGGTGACAATCTACAATATACACAAACACGACTTAAACCTTTATACGGTGACAATCTACAATATACACCAAACACGACTTAAACCTTTATACGGTGACAATCTACAATATACACAAACACGACTTAAACCTTTATACGGTGACAATCTACAATATACACAAACACGACTTAAACCTTTATACGGTGACAATCTACAATATACACAAACACGACTTAAACCTTTATACGGTGACAATCTACAATATACACCAAACACGACTTAAACCTTTATACGGCGACAATCTACAATATACACAAACACGACTTAAACCTGTATACGGTGACAATCTACAATATACACAAACACGACTTAAACCTTTATACGGTGACAATCTACAATATACACAAACACGACTTAAACCCTTATACGGTGACAATCTACAATATACATCAAACACGACTTAAACCTTTATACGGTGACAATCTACAATATACACAAACACGACTTAAACCTTAATACGATGCCAATCTACAATATACACAAACACGACTTAAACCTTTATATGGTGACAATCTACAATATACACAAACACGACTTAAACCTTTATACGGTGACAATCTACAATATACACCAAACACGACTTAAGCCTTTATACGGTGACAATCTACAATATACACAAACACGACTTAAACCTTTATACGGTGACAATCTACAATATACACAAACACGACTTAAACCTTTATACGGTGACAATCTACAATATACACAAACACGACTTACACCTTTATACGGTGACAATCTACAATATACACAAACACGACTTAAACCTTTATACGGTGACAATCTACAATATACACAAACACGACTTAAACCTTAATACGATGCCAATCTACAATATACACAAACACGACTTAAACCTTTATATGGTGACAATCTACAATATACACAAACACGACTTAAACCTTTATACGGTGACAATCTACAATATACACAAACACGACTTAAACCTTTATACGGTGACAATCTACAATATACACAAACACGACTTAAACCTTTATACGGTGACAATCTACAATATACACAAACACGACTTAAACCTTTATACGGTGACAATCTATAATATACACAAACACGACTTAAACTTTTATACGGTGACAATCTACAATATACACAAACACGACTTAAACCTTTATACGGTGACAATCTACAATATACACAAACACGACTTAAACCTTTATACGGTGACAATCTACAATATACACCAAACACGACTTAAACCTTTATACGGTGACAATCTACAATATACACAAACACGACTTAAACCTTTATACGGTGACAATCTACAATATACACAAACACGACTTAAACCTTTATACGGTGACAATCTACAATATACACAAACACGACTTAAACCTTTATACGGTGACAATCTACAATATAAACAAACACGACTTAAACCTTTATACGGTGACAATCTACAATATACACAAACACGAATTAAACCTTTATACGGTGACAATCTACAATATACACCAAACACGACTTAAACCTTTATACGGTGACAATCTACAATATACACAAACACGACTTAAACCTTTATACGGTGACAATTTACAATATACACAAACACGACTTAAACCTTTATACGGTGACAATCTACAATATACACAAACACGACTTAAACCTTTATACGGTGACAATCTACAATATACACAAACACGACTTAAACCTTTATACGCTGACAATCTACAATATACACAAACACGACTTACACCTTTATACGCTGACAATCTACAATATACACAAACACGACTTAAACCTTTATACGGTAACAATCTACAATATACACAAACACGAATTAAACCTTTATACGGTGACAATCTACAATATACACAAACACGACATAAACCTTAATACGATGCCAATCTACAATATACACAAACACGACTTAAACCTTTATATGGTGACAATCTACAATATACACAAACACGACTTAAACCTTTATACGGTGACAATCTACAATATACACAAACACGACTTAAACCTTTATACGGTGACAATCTACAATATACACAAACACGACTTAAACCTTTATACGGTGACAATCTACAATATACACCAAACACGACTTAAACCTTTATACGGTGACAATCTACAATATACACAAACACGACTTAAACCTTTATACGGTGACAATCTACAATATACACAAACACGACTTAAACCTTTATACGGTGACAATCTACAATATACACAAACACGACTTAAACCTTTATACGGTGACAATCTACAATATACACAAACACGACTTAAACCTTTATACGGTGACAATCTACAATATACACAAACACGAATTAAACCTTTATACGGTGACAATCTACAATATACACCAAACACGACTTAAACCTTTATACGGTGACAATCTACAATATACACAAACACGACTTAAACCTTTATACGGTGACAATCTACAATATACACAAACACGACTTAAACCTTTATACGGTGACAATCTACAATATACACAAACACGACTTAAACCTTTATACGGTGACAATCTACAATATACACAAACACGACTTAAACCTTTATACGGTGACAATCTACAATATACACAAACACGACTTAAACCTTTATACGGTGACAATCTACAATATACACAAACACGAGTTAAACTTTTATACGGTAACAATCTACAATATACACCAAACACGACTTAAACCTTTATACGGTGACAATCTACAATATACACAAACACGACTTAAACCTTTATACGGTGACAATCTACAATATACACAAACACGACTTAAACCTTTATACGGTGACAATCTATAATATACACAAACACGACTTAAACCTTTATACGGTGACAATCTACAATATACACAAACACGACTTAAACCTTTATACGGTGACAATCTACAATATACACAAACACGACTTAAACCTTTATACGGTGACAATCTACAATATACACAAACACGACTTAAACCTTTATACGGTGACAATCTACAATATACACCAAACACGACTTAAACCTTTATACGGTGACAATCTACAATATACACAAACACGACTTAAACCTTTATACGGTGACAATCTACAATATACACAAACACGACTTAAACCTTTATACGGTGACAATCTACAATATACACAAACACGACTTAAACCTTTATACGGTGACAATCTACAATATACACCAAACACGACTTAAACCTTTATACGGTGACAATCTACAATATACACAAACACGACTTAAACCTTTATACGGTGACAATCTACAATATACACAAACACGACTTAAACCTTTATACGGTGACAATCTACAATATACACAAACACGACTTAAACCTTTATACGGTGACAATCTACAATATACACAAACACGACTTAAACCTTTATACGGTGACAATCTACAATATACACAAACACGAATTAAACCTTTATACGGTGACAATCTACAATATACACCAAACACGACTTAAACCTTTATACGGTGACAATCTACAATATACACAAACACGACTTAAACCTTTATACGGTGACAATCTACAATATACACAAACACGACTTAAACCTTTATACGGTGACAATCTACAATATACACAAACACGACTTAAACCTTTATACGGTGACAATCTACAATATACACAAACACGACTTAAACCTTTATACGGTGACAATCTACAATATACACAAACACGACTTAAACCTTTATACGGTGACAATCTACAATATACACAAACACGAGTTAAACTTTTATACGGTAACAATCTACAATATACACCAAACACGACTTAAACCTTTATACGGTGACAATCTACAATATACACAAACACGACTTAAACCTTTATACGGTGACAATCTACAATATACACAAACACGACTTAAACCTTTATACGGTGACAATCTATAATATACACAAACACGACTTAAACCTTTATACGGTGACAATCTACAATATACACAAACACGACTTAAACCTTTATACGGTGACAATCTACAATATACACAAACACGACTTAAACCTTTATACGGTGACAATCTACAATATACACAAACACGACTTAAACCTTTATACGGTGACAATCTACAATATACACCAAACACGACTTAAACCTTTATACGGTGACAATCTACAATATACACAAACACGACTTAAACCTTTATACGGTGACAATCTACAATATACACAAACACGACTTAAACCTTTATACGGTGACAATCTACAATATACACAAAACTATTCTTCATTAATGGACAATTGATTAAAAATGCTGTGTGACGAGGACTCACTATTTTAATCATAGATTAGTTATAATAATAAAAGCGTAGACATCTAATATAAGTGCACACAAAGAGTGTGGGTCTCACAACTGCACATGAAACATCTTACATACAAAATATCTCGTAATGTGTTGTACATCACTAGTAGAGAGGAACCTCTTCCAGCGCACCTGATTTCACCCCAGGTTTTTAGAGGGGTTCGTGTTGTTCGACCTTTAGATTTCTGTGTTGTGTAGATCATTGTTTGTCATTTTGACCAAAAGGCAAATGATAATCCACAAACACTATAGAGAAAATGAAAGATTATGCATCACTAAAATCTGTGGGTGAACTCTGGTGCTCCAAGAAGGTAAGCAGTTCCTGCTCCACTAGTCGTACCCGTCGTGTGACGGACACGTTCATTTGGAAATCGCGTTGGGCATCAATATACATATACAAGTAACATAGATAAAACATGAACCCCTACAAAACATATTGGATTAAAGACGATCGAATCGGACATCGGTTTTACGGGAATACCATACCGTACATCGCAACACAAGTAAAGACATGTATTTGAACTAAGCGTACAAGACGTACCGTAAATCTGGAAATTTTGGTGTAGGTTAATTTTGACCTTTTTTTTTACAAAAGAGGGCTGTTTTATTTTGGTGTGTGAAATTTTGGCCATTTTCGTTTCTATTGTGTTTAATTTTGGCCACTTTTGGTTCCCATCTGTTTAATTTTGTTGTCAGTTAATTCAGAACGTAAATGGAAGCATACTCATTTCAACTAGCGATACTACGTTTTTACTGTTACTTACCGGATATTTTGATGTCGTACTAATAACCAAATCGATTATGGATAAATTGTGATATTTATTAAATAGGTGTCAAACCAGTAATTCAACCAATCAGAGCTAAGAACAAAAGTAGTCCCTTTTAAAGAAAAAAGTTCCTTTCACTTTGTTGTATTGTGACAAATACTGAATGGAATGGAATAATTAAATTGATAATTGAAGTTAAATGTATAAGGATTATTTTGAGCTCAAATTTGATTGATTTAGTTGTATTTTAATATGGATAATAAGGGTAATAACAAAATTACCGAACTCCGAGCAATCTTACAAAGGGAAAGTCAAAACTCATAATTATATAAACAGACAAAATCAGTCAACAACCGGAAAACTGTGAAAACCGCAATGACTCTGACTTGGTACAGGCATTTCTAAAGAAATGGTGGGTTGAATCAGATTTTAAAGCATCAAACCTCCCGCTCTCATTACGGTTCAAAGGCTCCGGCTGTCACTATAACAGTATTTAAATACAGGAACAAAATAGGTAAAATAGTTGTCAAAACAGTACCATATTCAGTGAATGTAAATGTCAAAAACACTTTCACGTCACATATTGATAAAAAAATATTTTTGACATTTTTCTTGACTTCTTTATCTTTATACATTTTCACTATATGAAAATCCATCGCTTATAATCGTTTCTGCAGAGACGGAATATATTTCGACAAGATCTTGGTATCGGAATATAAACTTTTTAAGAGATCGAATAAGGCGAATCTTTTCATAGCCCTGGTCCAGTAGCCTGTTTCTCAGATGAAGATGACGTTTCAGGAAATCAGAATAATTGCTACTGGCCCTTGCATAGCGAATCAATTGCGAGATGTAAACACCATATGCAGGAGAAGCTGGTATATTGCTGCACATGTTTGGAAAATTTATGATTTTAAAATTGAAGTCGTCCCGCTTATCATAAATTTTAGTACCGAGTTGACCACTGTCGTCAAATTCGAGGTATAAGTCTAAAAATGATGCGGACGAAGCTGTATCTGTGGTCTCTTTAACTTCCAGCTCTGGAGGATATATCAATGGAAGAAATTCTGCAAATCTAGAATTATTGATAGATAAAACGTCATCAATATACCTGTATGTGAAATTAAAGGCTTTTGAAATTGGAGGATTTGATGCATCACCTATAAATAGGGAATTTCTGGGGGATGACAGAGCTATTTTTAGAGTAGGTATTTTCCATAGCCTGGTATTTCACTGCAAGACTTTAAACATGGCCTGATATTTTGACAGAACGTAGAGGAATCATGGACGTTTCAGAAAATGTATGGTCTTCGAAAGGTTAAACTTAAGATAAAATGGCCAGGTAGGCTCGAAAAAACACAAATTTAGTAGAAAACCTTAAAGAAATTAATTATAGGTTTCACACCTTAAAACTAGGAATTTAAATATTTAAACAGCATAAAGTAAAATGCATTTTATATAAAAACAACAAATAATAATTTTGCACTGGTATTAATCATCGCTTTTACAGGTAAACAGTCTTATTATAATGGTCAGTACATGTATTTGTTTACACAACAATTATACATAATAAATAAAACCAATAAGACACTAATTACGGGGTGTGTAGAAATACCGTAAAGGACCTCCTTAGTGCACTAAGAACAATAAAAGTGCACTAAGGACATGATAGACGGGTCAAATGACAACAAAGAACCTTGCAAATGAAAGTAAATGTTTTTAAATACTTAATTCCAGATTTTTAAATTCATATGTGTACCGGTTCAGAAGATATTTAATAATTTTACGACACGTGCCAGTAATCAGTTTAACTTGTGTAACGTGTGTCAGTTTAACTTGTGTAACGTGTGTCAGTTTAACTTGTGTAACGTGTGTCAGTTTAACTTGTGTAACGTGTGTCAGTTTAACTTGTGTAACGTGTGTCAGTTTAACTTGTGTAACGTGTATCAGTTTAACTTGTGTAACGTGTGTCAGTTTAACTTGTGTAACGTGTGCATTCAAGTGGAACCAATAAACATGAAATGTGTTTAGGGTTTCACCAGGGACTGTGTGTCTTCTGTCAGATCATAAACAATAATATTTAAATAATAATAATAATGATTATTATTATTATCAATATTATCTAGAAAATAATAATAATTTAAAAATAAAAAACAGTTTTCAAATTATATATTTTTATTGTATTGACTTTTGAATCATTGATAACTGTAACAAATAAACTTATTTACATGAATATTAGAAATTAATGTCTAAAATCTCGGCTTGGCTTTGGCAGCAACAGTTTTCGGGCGGTGCTTCTGACCAGGTTTTTTTGCAAGTTTACCCACTAGTGTGCCGTCGGAAGAAATCACTTTGTGAACGGATTTAAATGTCTGTCTGCCAGAAGTTTGTTAAAAAGTTGACCTTTTTCGTCGGATGTCTGAGAGCTGTACAAGTAGTACTGCATATAGTGACGCTTGAAATATTCGTGAACTTTTGAAGTTTAAAATGTGTAAAGAAAACGGGCATGAGACCAATCTATAAAAAGAAGAATGCGGAAGAAGAGTGCTTTCCTTTCAGATTTTGTTCTCTTATATATCTCGTTCCGAATATATATAAGATTTCGTAAAATTCAAATTCAGTTTTCAGCATTTATTTTGAACGTTGTATTCGTTTAAGGTATATATTTTAAACATTTATTTTACCATATAATAATTTGAACAAAAAGAATTTTATGTAATTTGGAAGAAACTTTACACCATATTCAGAAATTGATGGTACTTTCCTCATAAATATTCATCATATTTAAATTAGATTTTGATCACGTGACTGCAGTTTCAAGCTTGATGGATCGTTTATTGATCTTTATTAGATTTGTCAAAAAATAGCATACAGTACGGAAATTCAATGTGTCCGTCAAAGATTCGAAAATTAAAAGTTATTGTTTATTTCCGCAAAGTTTTTCTTCTGTCAAAATTCAAATATTTTTGTTTTGTAACGATTTTAGACATGTCTTTGATATCGCGATCATGCAAAAATGATCATATTATATTTAATGTGGGAACCCCGAGTTTAGAAGCGAGAAATATAAGGTTAGTCAATATAATTACATATATTATTGAGGAATCTAAATTAATTTCAGAAAATATGTCGCCAAATGTCATTCATTGCTAAATTCTGTGTCACACGCCACCAGTTTCATGTATTTCAGACATTTTTACATAGATTCTTAAGGTCAAATAAGGATTCGTCGCCTCGGATTTTCATTTAGTCCAGGAACCTCGAATATTTAATTGTTTTCATTAATTTTTATTTCATTTAATTCAGCTTGGTTCAATGTATCATTTTCAAGTTCAGAAAATGACACACATGCAAATATGAATGATATCGTCTCTATAGATCATATGAAAATTGCAGACGTCCCGGCGTCGCCATCTTAGATATGCAAATGAGCAAAGTACCCATCATTTCTGGCTATGAAGGTCATGTGACATTAATGGACGATAAGAAAAAGCTTTGCACTGAATATAATACACGTGAATGAAAATACAGAAAAAAACACATAAAAATGAACGAATATTTTCATTGCTAAAGGACAACTTCAGAATAAATCTATGATTTTAGTCTATTAAATCACAATTTAATATAATTATGTGATATTTATCGTCATAAATGGGCGATGTAAACTTTGCAGTAAATATAATATACGTGAATTAAAATACAGAAAAAAACCATTAAAACAGGAATTAAACTTACTATTAAAAAATCATATTGCTTTTATTTTTACATTTTAACAAATTTACCTTTATTTCTGAAAGGGTAAAACTAATAAATATGCAACAAAAATAAATTTGCTAGAATTAGGCATACAACTCTAATACAACTCTAATACGTGATTTACGGTAGAAAATAAAAATATTCCATTTATGACTAAGAGTATATTATATGTTATTCAGCTATCAGACAGGGTATATAATGTGACATTCCCGGCTTAGGATCTATATTCCCTGAGGCGCAGCCGAAGGGAATATATATCGTAAGCCGGGAATGTCACATTATATACCCTGTCTGATAGCTGAATAACAGATATATTACGGATTTAACCTATTTTTTTTTAAATACAACATCCAACTGTATTAAATAAATTTGCCTCTTTTATTTTCATTTTTCGTATCTCTAGATGTCCGTACCTTTGACGTCATTCTTCAATGACGTCAAAATATGTGTCACGTCATATTTCATGTATAGGGTGTCTCATGAGGGAAAATACTGTACTAAATTTCTAAATCAATACAGTTTCATATGTAGAAAATTTTATAAACTTTATAAATATAACATTAATATATCACATAACAAAACAACGGGTTTGCGAAACAGTTTCAATAATTTAAATGTTAACTACATGTAAATAAAACCTTGGTGTGGCCCCATGACGTCGAAAGTTTTCAAGGCTCAACGTTTTGTTTATTTGTTATGGTACAGCCGTGGAATATAGGAGTTTGTTGAATCGATCAGGTATTTGTGACGGAATTAACCGTTGTAATATTGTTTTGTTCATGCAACCGTTTTGAGTATAAAAACAGCATTTAATTTGGTAAAAATACATTTATTATCCCGTATTATACCATTGATTCAGTGAAGCCTAATGTTTTGTCGTCCATGTTTTAATCGTTTTTGGGGACTGAAATATATACCCCGTCTGTTTTCCGAATATATGCTGACATTCAGGGCTGAAGAACCAATGAAAATATGTGTAACAAACTAAATTCGTAATATATATTATTGTCTAATGTACATTTACTCCATATCCGTGCATTTTCTTGTTTGAATCGAGTCTCCGTTAAGTATTGTATGACTGAATTGCTTGTACATGTACCTCTGTTATTTTGTAATAAGGGAATGGTCATTATTTCTCAGCTGTGGCGGATTAAGTTTACTTTTATTACCGTATTATTATTATTATTAATATTTCAGGAATCTTATGGGAAATATTGCAAAAATCTATGATTTGGTTTTTAAGAAAGAAATACAAAATACCTCTTTCCCCCTATATATTCATTATAAATATTTGATTTTTCAGCTTCAGTTATTTTAAAAACGAGCACGGTGACCTCCCATTTTTATTGCATTTTCTTTTCATGCAAACTGACCAAAGTTTCATCAAGCAAAAAATTAGAAACATCTATGGACTGTAATATAAATGTGTCTCTTTTCTATCCATTTGACTCTCAAAGACTTGATTTTGTTAAAATAATTCCGAGTGATCTAGTGGAAATATAATTTATTACCGACATTTTTACAAAAAAGTTATAAAGCCACATACACAGAAAATAATGACCGTTCATCTACAAACAATTAATCGAAGTAAAATATTCAAAATTTACCTCTTGCAATCTTTTTAAACCCATCTTGTAGTCAGTAGATCTGGGTGGTGAACCGCAGGGATGCCACATCTTGTTTGAAATTTATAGTATTTTTTTACTTAGTGAACGTATATTATATATGTGCAATATCGATATGAATGACAAATAAAACGATTTATCGTTTAAATAATATCTAAAACTTTTACTCAAAAATCCTTGCAAAAACACACGATCTTTTTAACTTTACCGGCGAATTTTTTTTTTTTTTTTTCACATTTGTTTTTATTATAATTCATCCTAAGAAAACAATATGTTTTAAAGATCAACATCAAAAACCATGTGTCCAAGCTCATACACAATTGTTTATTATATAATTAGCTCAACTCTAATTGTCATTGTTTACCTGTTCGACGTTGATTGACAATCAACATGTATTAATCACCACGTGATTAACTTTGTAGTAGGCGCGTGTCGACAAAAATGCAAATATCTTCGTTAATTTTAAACTATTTATTATAAAAATTGAACAGATAAGATTTTTTTAACTGACAATTCATTTGCAACCTTCTTTGTGCACATAGGACGTCTATTATGTCCTTAGTGCACTTTTATTGTTCTTAGTGCACTAAGGAGGTCCTTTGTGGTATTTCTACACACCGCTAATTACGTGTTTATTGATTTTTCTTTTTTCTATAGGTAATTGTCATTTTAATGATATTTGACATTTTGTAGATTGAATAAATTTTATTGGTATTGCATGGTTTTTATCAATGTACGTTATTTACCTGTAATTTCTCTCGTGTCATCCAAGCCAACGATTTCACAACGTGACCACTTTTCAGTTTGACTTGTGTGTGTATATATAGACCTTTTTATTCTTAAAAACTTGGGCGCGACCATTATCGATTTCCGAGTGTGTCCGCCATTAGTAAAGTGCCAAAATATTATGTTCTCGGGGTTTATCGATACGCTAATGTATGGTTTCTCTAGTACAGGTGTCACAATATACTGTTATTTCGGCTTGAAATTCAATGATAACACCTGCTGTGAAGTGATTTATAAACGGAGATATAATAACAATGATATAATGACAACAAATAAATTACCTGGTATGTATTTTTTTTTAATTACCGTTATATTCCCCATACAAAATCAGTATAAATCCTACTTGATAAAAAACTGCATGCACTTTTTTTCCTTTTTTGTTTTTTTTTTGTTGCTTTTCAAGCATAAGAAAAAAGGGGTAATCAAATTAATATTTTGTATGAAATTAAAAAGTAAATATATAAATTATAATATACGCTTTTTGAAATTATTACTATACGATTTAAAGTGAAGTAATAATGATAACAAGTGTGCCTAACTTATAAGAAATAACTTAACTTTGAATGTGACATCTTAAGGTGCATTTTTCAATTCTGTTTTATTTTTATTTATTTTTTGTTTGTTAAATTGTAAAACAAATTAAAACTTTTTGTCGGTCAATTTCTGTAGTGAAGATGGAAAGGAATTTAAGTTTTATCAAATTAAAACATCTGAATATCTGAATTTCTTTATCTGAAAAAAAAGTTTCATGAGGAACCTAATATAACTATTTGCTCCCAGGTTTCAGATACGTGAACCGGACGGGCATTTTTCACCCTATTTTTTTTTTTAATTTCTTTGCTAGGATTTCATAGTTTTATATTGATTTATTCTTTAATTTTATATGTTTTTGAAGATTAACTAAAATTTAATATTGACGTGTTAAGGAAGTGGTAGCGCTTTCTAGACTTGTAGTCTGCTGAAGGTCGACCGTATCAACAGCGATGCGATGCTTCCCGGGTTTGGCACTTAGGGGAATAGACAGTCGTGTCATTTTGTAACAAAGGTGTTAAATTCATATTGTAGAAAGATAACTATCATTATAACTGATAGTTAACTGTGTATCACTAAAACACAAAAAATTAATTTATGTATTGGGTTGATTCTTAAATGTATTTGATTTGCAATATGACAGTTAAACTCTACCCCCTTCCCACAAAGGGTTAAAAATGATAAAAATATATATAACTGAATTATAATGGCAAAAAACTCAAAGAAAAAAAATCGCCGAATTTTGTTGCAGGACATCATGTCGTTCATTTTTACTTCTTACAGAATCAAGATTTATTTCAAGATTTATCTACAGAAATGTGATACCTCTTTGTAAATTGTTAATTATTTTATGTGGCTTCTTCATGAAAAACAATAATTCCTACACTGCTCACTTTGTTCCCGTTTCCTTTGTTTATATTATTTAAACTTTCATTTAAGACAACATTTAACTCAGTTTTTTTCCTTTCTATGTTATCCTCTACCGCATACGGAAGGAACATTATTCCTCCACATATTTGCTACTCTATCATTGTGCAAATGATTGATTTTTTGGTCAATTGCATAAGTGCTCCCTACATCATAAAAATATGCAACTTTGTGAAGTGAAGACAATATTCGAAGGGAACTTAGTTCTTTGTACAAAATATATACCGTTAGTAAAAAATGTGTGTTGAGGGTTTCCATACCGACCGTTTTTTGTTGTTGCGTACCCCGTTTTGTATTGAAATTCTGCCACATAAGCAAGGTTAAAATCTGAATAGCTACAGATCGATCTGTTAGCCCACATCTGGCAAAATGACTAGCTAATTCTTTAATTTTGATAATATTGATGACCGTATAGATTTGTCCGACCTGGTCCTGAACTTTGTGATTCTGAACAATTTAAACAATAACCGTTTAAGTTCAATTCAATAATCCATATTTCGAAATATTCGGCCAAAATCACGGGAATAAGCCATAAAATATTAACTGAAGCGTGTTTATCTAATCCAATTATGAATACTGATTAATCGTAACTAGTGTAAACAACCGATTGTTACACTTTCGTAATGACGGACGATAGTAACACCACCTAGCGTCCACGAACGATAACTAGGTAATCACCGATTTCTGAAAACGTCTATATGTACAACGGTAATTGACAAAGTTTTACTTAGGGACCGACCATTTAACTTGAAGGGGGAGGGGGTATGGTTTTTTTGTTTCGTTCAGAATTTTTTTTTCGGACAACACAAGAGTTAGAATATTTATTTTTTTTTGTCGCGCGAAGCGGGAAATTTTTTCCAGAATTTAACATTAGGTTATATGACAAAAACTCTGAATCAGATTATTTTTTTTTCTCCACCAAAATCAGAATATTTTTTTCAGCAACATTGGGAATCAGAATATTTTTTTCGAAAAAAACCCATAACCCCCCCCCCCCCCTTCAAGTTAAATGGTCGTTCCCTTAGGAAAGAAGTAAGGGAACGACCATGTAACTTGAAGGGGGGGTGGGGGCGCTATGGTTTTTTTCTGAAAAAAATATTCTGATTTTGGTGGAGGAAAAAATAATAATCTGATTCAGAGTTTTTGTCATATAACCTAATGTTAAAATGTGGAAAAAAATATTCTAACTCTTGTGTCGTCCGAAAAAAAAATTCTGAACGAAACAAAATTCCATATCCCCCCCATACCCCCCCACCCCTTCAAGTTAATTGGTCGGTCCCTAAGACAAAAAGGTACAGATTAGGCGGTCTATTTTTGGAGTGTGACATATTTTGGTGTGTTTAATTTTGGCACTTCGTATTTAGGGGCCAAAATAGGCCAAAATAAAATCATGACCAAAATTACCCATCAAAAACTCGGGGCAAACTCAGATGGTCCGGGTGGGTAAACAGTTTCTGATTCACTGGTGGCACCTGTCGTGTTACAGTCGTTAAGTCGTAGAAGAGGAAAGAAGGATGGGATTGTGATAACAACAAACGGAACGTAACCATATGTGATACCAATCCAAGCAGACACAGCAATACAACGAAACCAGACAAAGCAAACCAATCCAAACAGACACAGCAATACAATGAAACCAGACAAAGCAAACCAATCCAAACAGACACAGCAATACAATGAAACCAGACAAAACAAACCAATCCAAACAGACACAGCAATACAACGAAACCAGACAAAACAAACCAATCCAAACATACACAGCAATACAACGAAACCAGACAAAACAAACCAATCCAAACAGACATAGCAATACAACGAAACCAGACAAAACAAATCAATCCAAACAGACACAGCAATACAACGAAACCAGACAAAACAAACCAATCCAAACAGACACAGCAATACAACGAAACCAGACAAAACAAACCAATCCAAACAGACACAGCAATACAACGAAACCAGACAAAACAAACCAATCCAAACAGACACAGCAATACAACGAAACCAGACAAAACAAACCAATCCAAACAGACACAGCAATACAACGAACCCAGACAAAACAAACCAATCCAAACAGACACAGCAATACAACGAAACCAGACAAAACAAACCAATCCAAACAGACACAGCAATACAACGAAACCAGACAAAACAAACCAATCCAAACAGACACAGCAATACAACGAAACCAGACAAAACAAACCAATCCAAATAGACACAGCAATACAACGAAACCAGACAAAACAAACCAATCCAAACAGACACAGCAATACAACGAAACCAGACAAAACAAACCAATCCAAACAGAAACAGCAATACAACGAAACCAGACAAAACAAATCAATCCAAACAGACACAGCAATACAACGAAACCAGACAAAACAAACCAATCCAAACAGACACAGCAATACAACGAAACCAGACAAAACAAACAAATCCAAACAGACACAGCAATACAACGAAACCAGACAAAACAAACCAATCCAAACAGACATAGCAATACAACGAAACCAGACAAAACAAACCAATCCAAACAGACACAGCAATACAACGAAACCAGACAAAGCAAACAAATCCAAACAGACACAGCAATACAACGAAACCAGACAAAACAAACCAATCCAAACAGACATAGCAATACAACGAAACCAGACAAAACAAACCAATCCAAACAGACACAGCAATACAACGAAACCAGACAAAACAAACCAATCCAAACAGACACAGCAATACAACGAAACCAGACAAAACAAACCAATCCAAACAGACACAGCAATACAACGAAACCAGACAAAACAAACCAATCCAAACAGACACAGCAATACAACGAAACCAGACAAAACAAACCAATCCAAACAGACACAGCAATACAACGAAACCAGACAAAACAAACCAATCCAAACAGACACAGCAATACAACGAAACCAGACAAAACAAACCAATCCAAACAGACACAGCAATACAACGAAACCAGACAAAACAAACCATTCCAAACAGACACAGCAATACAACGAAACCAGACAAATTAAACCAATCCAAACAGACACATCAATACAACGAAACAAACAAAACAAATCAATCCAAACAGACACAACAATACAACGAAACAGGACAAAACAAATCAATCCAAACAGACACAACAATACAACGAAACCAGACAAAACAAACCAATCCAAACAGACACAGCAATACAACGAAACCAGACAAAACAAACCAATCCAAACAGACGTAGCAATACAACGAAACCAAACAAAACAAACCAATCCAAACAGACACAGCAATACAACGAAACCAGACAAAACAAACAATCCAAACAGACACAGCAATACAACGAAACCAGACAAAACAAACCAATCCAAACAGACACAGCAATACAACGAAACCAGACAAAGCAAACCAATCCAAACAGACACAGCAATACAACGAAACCAGACAAAACAAACCAATCCAAATAGACACAGCAATACAACGAAACCAGACAAATCAAACCAATCCAAACAGACATAGCAATACAACGAAACCAGACAAAACAAACCAATCCAAACAGAAACAGCAATACAACGAAACCAGACAAAACAAATCAATCCAAACAGACACAGCAATACAACGAAACCAGACAAAACAAACCAATCCAAACAGACACAGCAATACAACGAAACCAGACAAAACAAACAAATCCAAACAGACACAGCAATACAACGAAACCAGACAAAACAAACCAATCCAAACAGACATAGCAATACAACGAAACCAGACAAAACAAACTAATCCAAACAGACACAGCAATACAACGAAACCAGACAAAACAAACAAATCCAAACAGACACAGCAATACAACGAAACCAGACAAAACAAACCAATCCAAACAGACATAGCAATACAACGAAACCAGACAAAACAAACCAATCCAAACAGACAGAGCAATACAACGAAACCAGACAAAACAAACCAATCCAAACAGACACAGCAATACAACGAAACCAGACAAAACAAACCAATCCAAACAGACACAGCAATACAACGAAACCAGACAAAACAAACCAATCCAAACAGACACAGCAATACAACGAAACCAGACAAAACAAACCAATCCAAACAGACACAGCAATACAACGAAACCAGACAAAACAAACCAATCCAAACAGACACAGCAATACAACGAAACCAGACAAAACAAACCAATCCAAACAGACACAGCAATACAACGAAACCAGACAAAACAAACCATTCCAAACAGACACAGCAATACAACGAAACCAGACAAATTAAACCAATCCAAACAGACACAGCAATACAACGAAACAAACAAAACAAATCAATCCAAACAGACACAACAATACAACGAAACCAGACAAAACAAATCAATCCAAACAGACACAACAATACAACGAAACCAGACAAAACAAACCAATCCAAACAGACACAGCAATACAACGAAACCAGACAAAACAAACCAATCCAAACAGACGCAGCAATACAACGAAACCAAACAAAACAAACCAATCCAAACAGACACAGCAATACAACGAAACCAGACAAAACAAACCAATCCAAACAGACACAGCAATACAACGAAACCAGACAAAGCAAACCAATCCAAACAGACACAGCAATACAACGAAACCAGACAAAACAAACCAGTCCAAATAGACACAGCAATACAACGAAACCAGACAAATCAAACCAATCCAAACAGACATAGCAATACAACGAAACCAGACAAAACAAACCAATCCAAACAGACACAGCAATACAACGAAACCAGACAAAGCAAACCAATCCAAACAGACACAGCAATACAACGAAACCAGACAAAACAAACCAATCCAAACAGACACAGCAATACAACGAAACCAGACAAAACAAACCAATCCAAACAGACACAGCAATACAACGAAACCAGACAAAACAAACCAATCCAAACAGACACAGCAATACAACGAAACCAGACAAAACAAACCAATCCAAACAGAAACAGCAATACAACGAAACAGGACAAAACAAACCAATCCAAACAGAAACAGCAATACAACGAAACCAGACAAAACAAACCAATCCAAACAGACACAGCAATACAACGAAACAGACAAAACAAACCAATCCAAACAGACATAGCAATACAACGAAACCAGACAAAACAAACCAATCCAAACAGACACAGCAATACAACGAAACCAGACAAAACAAACCAATCCAAACAGACATAGCAATACAATGAAACCAGACAAAACAAACCAATCCAAACAGACACAGCAATACAACGAAACCAGACAAAACAAACCAATCCAAACATACACAGCAATACAACGAAACCAGACAAAACAAACCAATCCAAACAGACACAGCAATACAACGAAACCAGACAAAACAAACCAATCCAAACAGACACAGCAATACAACGAAACCAGACAAAACAAACCAATCCAAATAGACACAGCAATACAACGAAACCAGACAATACAAACCAATCCAAACAGACACAGCAATACAACGAAACCAGACAAAACAAACCAATCCAAACAGAAACAGCAATACAACGAAACCAGACAAAACAAATCAATCCAAACAGACACAGCAATACAACGAAACAAACAAAACAAATCAATCCAAACAGACACAACAATACAACGAAACAAGACAAAACAAATCAATCCAAATAGACACAACAATACAACGAAACCAGACAAAACAAACCAATCCAAACAGACACAGCAATACAAAGAAACCAGACAAAACAAACCAATCCAAACAGACGCAGCAATACAACGAAACCAAACAAAACAAACCAATCCAAACAGACACAGCAATACAACGAAACCAGACAAAACAAACAATCCAAACAGTCACAGCAATACAACGAAACCAGACAAAACAAACCAATCCAAACAGACACAGCAATACAACGAAACCAGACAAAGCAAACCAATCCAAACAGACACAGCAATACAACGAAACCAGACAAAACAAACCAATCCAAACAGACACAGCAATACAACGAAACCAGACAAATCAAACCAATCCAAACAGACATAGCAATACAACGAAACCAGACAAAACAAACCAATCCAAACAGACACAGCAATACAACGAAACCAGACAAAGCAAACCAATCCAAACAGACACAGCAATACAACGAAACCAGACAAAACAAACCAATCCAAACAGACACAGCAATACAACGAAACCAGACAAAACAAACCAATCCAAACAGACACAGCAATACAACGAAACCAGACAAAACAAACCAATCCAAACAGACACAGCAATACAACGAAACCAGACAAAACAAACCAATCCAAACAGAAACAGCAATACAACGAAACAGGACAAAACAAACCAATCCAAACAGAAACAGCAATACAACGAAACCAGACAAAACAAACCAATCCAAACAGACACAGCAATACAACGAAACCAGACAAAACAAACCAATCCAAATAGACACAGCAATACAACGAAACCAGACAAAACAAACCAATCCAAACAGACACAGCAATACAACGAAACCAGACAAAACAAACCAATCCAAACAGACATAGCAATACAATGAAACCAGACAAAACAAACCAATCCAAACAGACACAGCAATACAACGAAACCAGACAAAACAAACCAATCCAAACAGACATAGCAATACAACGAAACCAGACAAAACAAATCAATCCAAACAGACACAGCAATACAACGAAACCAGACAAAACAAACCAATCCAAATAGACACAGCAATACAACGAAACCAGACAAATCAAACCAATCCAAACAGACATAGCAATACAACGAAACCAGACAAAACAAACCAATCCAAACAGAAACAGCAATACAACGAAACCAGACAAAACAAATCAATCCAAACAGACACAGCAATACAACGAAACCAGACAAAACAAACCAATCCAAACAGACACAGCAATACAACGAAACCAGACAAAACAAACAAATCCAAACAGACACAGCAATACAACGAAACCAGACAAAACAAACCAATCCAAACAGACATAGCAATACAACGAAACCAGACAAAACAAACTAATCCAAACAGACACAGCAATACAACGAAACCAGACAAAACAAACAAATCCAAACAGACACAGCAATACAACGAAACCAGACAAAACAAACCAATCCAAACAGACATAGCAATACAACGAAACCAGACAAAACAAACCAATCCAAACAGACAGAGCAATACAACGAAACCAGACAAAACAAACCAATCCAAACAGACACAGCAATACAACGAAACCAGACAAAACAAACCAATCCAAACAGACACAGCAATACAACGAAACCAGACAAAACAAACCAATCCAAACAGACACAGCAATACAACGAAACCAGACAAAACAAACCAATCCAAACAGACACAGCAATACAACGAAACCAGACAAAACAAACCAATCCAAACAGACACAGCAATACAACGAAACCAGACAAAACAAACCATTCCAAACAGACACAGCAATACAACGAAACCAGACAAATTAAACCAATCCAAACAGACACAGCAATACAACGAAACAAACAAAACAAATCAATCCAAACAGACACAACAATACAACGAAACCAGACAAAACAAATCAATCCAAACAGACACAACAATACAACGAAACCAGACAAAACAAACCAATCCAAACAGACACAGCAATACAACGAAACCAGACAAAACAAACCAATCCAAACAGACGCAGCAATACAACGAAACCAAACAAAACAAACCAATCCAAACAGACACAGCAATACAACGAAACCAGACAAAACAAACCAATCCAAACAGACACAGCAATACAACGAAACCAGACAAAGCAAACCAATCCAAACAGACACAGCAATACAACGAAACCAGACAAAACAAACCAGTCCAAATAGACACAGCAATACAACGAAACCAGACAAATCAAACCAATCCAAACAGACATAGCAATACAACGAAACCAGACAAAACAAACCAATCCAAACAGACACAGCAATACAACGAAACCAGACAAAGCAAACCAATCCAAACAGACACAGCAATACAACGAAACCAGACAAAACAAACCAATCCAAACAGACACAGCAATACAACGAAACCAGACAAAACAAACCAATCCAAACAGACACAGCAATACAACGAAACCAGACAAAACAAACCAATCCAAACAGACACAGCAATACAACGAAACCAGACAAAACAAACCAATCCAAACAGAAACAGCAATACAACGAAACAGGACAAAACAAACCAATCCAAACAGAAACAGCAATACAACGAAACCAGACAAAACAAACCAATCCAAACAGACACAGCAATACAACGAAACAGACAAAACAAACCAATCCAAACAGACATAGCAATACAACGAAACCAGACAAAACAAACCAATCCAAACAGACACAGCAATACAACGAAACCAGACAAAACAAACCAATCCAAACAGACATAGCAATACAATGAAACCAGACAAAACAAACCAATCCAAACAGACACAGCAATACAACGAAACCAGACAAAACAAACCAATCCAAACATACACAGCAATACAACGAAACCAGACAAAACAAACCAATCCAAACAGACACAGCAATACAACGAAACCAGACAAAACAAACCAATCCAAACAGACACAGCAATACAACGAAACCAGACAAAACAAACCAATCCAAATAGACACAGCAATACAACGAAACCAGACAATACAAACCAATCCAAACAGACACAGCAATACAACGAAACCAGACAAAACAAACCAATCCAAACAGAAACAGCAATACAACGAAACCAGACAAAACAAATCAATCCAAACAGACACAGCAATACAACGAAACAAACAAAACAAACCAATCCAAATAGACACAGCAATACAACGAAACCAGACAATACAAACCAATCCAAACAGACACAGCAATACAACGAAACCAGACAAAACAAACCAATCCAAACAGAAACAGCAATACAACGAAACCAGACAAAACAAATCAATCCAAACAGACACAGCAATACAACGAAACAAACAAAACAAATCAATCCAAACAGACACAACAATACAACGAAACACGACAAAACAAATCAATCCAAATAGACACAACAATACAACGAAACCAGACAAAACAAACCAATCCAAACAGACACAGCAATACAAAGAAACCAGACAAAACAAACCAATCCAAACAGACGCAGCAATACAACGAAACCAAACAAAACAAACCAATCCAAACAGACACAGCAATACAACGAAACCAGACAAAACAAACAATCCAAACAGTCACAGCAATACAACGAAACCAGACAAAACAAACCAATCCAAACAGACACAGCAATACAACGAAACCAGACAAAGCAAACCAATCCAAACAGACACAGCAATACAACGAAACCAGACAAAACAAACCAATCCAAACAGACACAGCAATACAACGAAACCAGACAAATCAAACCAATCCAAACAGACATAGCAATACAACGAAACCAGACAAAACAAACCAATCCAAACAGACACAGCAATACAACGAAACCAGACAAAGCAAACCAATCCAAACAGACACAGCAATACAACGAAACCAGACAAAACAAACCAATCCAAACAGACACAGCAATACAACGAAACCAGACAAAACAAACCAATCCAAACAGACACAGCAATACAACGAAACCAGACAAAACAAACCAATCCAAACAGACACAGCAATACAACGAAACCAGACAAAACAAACCAATCCAAACAGAAACAGCAATACAACGAAACAGGACAAAACAAACCAATCCAAACAGAAACAGCAATACAACGAAACCAGACAAAACAAACCAATCCAAACAGACACAGCAATACAACGAAACCAGACAAAACAAACCAATCCAAATAGACACAGCAATACAACGAAACCAGACAAAACAAACCAATCCAAACAGACACAGCAATACAACGAAACCAGACAAAACAAACCAATCCAAACAGACATAGCAATACAATGAAACCAGACAAAACAAACCAATCCAAACAGACACAGCAATACAACGAAACCAGACAAAACAAACCAATCCAAACAGACATAGCAATACAACGAAACCAGACAAAACAAATCAATCCAAACAGACACAGCAATACAACGAAACCAGACAAAACAAACCAATCCAAACAGACACAGCAATACAACGAAACCAGACAAAACAAACCAATCCAAACAGACACAGCAATACAACGAAACCAGACAAAACAAACCAATCCAAACAGACACAGCAATACAACGAAACCAGACAAAACAAACCAATCCAAACAGACACAGCAATACAACGAAACCAGACAAAACAAACCAATCCAAACAGACACAGCAATACAACGAAACCAGACAAAACAAACCAATCCAAACAGACACAGCAATACAACGAAACCAGACAAAACAAACCAATCCAAACAGACACAGCAATACAACGAAACCAGACAAAACAAACCAATCCAAATAGACACAGCAATACAACGAAACCAGACAAAACAAACCAATCCAAACAGACACAGCAATACAACGAAACCAGACAATACAAACCAATCCAAACAGAAACAGCAATACAACGAAACCAGACAAAGCAAATCAATCCAAACAGACACAGCAATACAACGAAACCAGACAAAACAAACCAATCCAAACAGACACAGCAATACAACGAAACCAGACAAAACAAACCAATCCAAACAGACATAGCAATACAACGAAACCAGACAAAACAAACCAATCCAAACAGACACAGCAATACAACGAAACCAGACAAAACAAACCAATCCAAACAGACACAGCAATACAACGAAACAGGACAAAACAAACCAATCCAAACAGACACAGCAATACAACGAAACCAGACAAAACAAACCATTCCAAACAGACACAGCAATACAACGAAACCAGACAAATTAAACCAATCCAAACAGACACAGCAATACAACGAAACCAGACAAAACAAACCAATCCAAACAGACACAGCAATACAACGAAACCAGACAAAACAAACCAATCCAAACAGACACAGCAATACAACGAAACCAGACAATACAAACCAATCCAAACAGAAACAGCAATACAACGAAACCAGACAAAACAAAGCAATACAACGAAACCAGACAAAACAAACCAATCCAAACAGACACAGCAATACAACGAAACCAGACAAAACAAACCAATCCAAACAGACATAGCAATACAACGAAACCAGACAAAACAAACCAATCCAAACAGACACAGCAATACAACGAAACCAGACAAAACAAACCAATCCAAACAGACACAGCAATACAACGAAACAGGACAAAACAAACCAATCCAAACAGACACAGCAATACAACGAAACCAGACAAAACAAACCATTCCAAACAGACACAGCAATACAACGAAACCAGACAAATTAAACCAATCCAAACAGACACAGCAATACAACGAAACCAGACAAAACAAACCAATCCAAATAGACACAGCAATACAACGAAACCAGACAAAACAAACCAATCCAAACAGACACAGCAATACAACGAAACCAGACAATACAAACCAATCCAAACAGAAACAGCAATACAACGAAACCAGACAAAACAAATCAATCCAAACAGACACAGCAATACAACGAAACAAGACAAAACAAACCAATCCAAACAGACACAGCAATACAACGAAACCAGACAAAACAAACCAATCCAAACAGACATAGCAATACAACGAAACCAGACAAAACAAACCAATCCAAACAGACACAGCAATACAACGAAACCAGACAAAACAAACCAATCCAAACAGACACAGCAATACAACGAAACAGGACAAAACAAACCAATCCAAACAGACACAGCAATACAACGAAACCAGACAAAACAAACCATTCCAAACAGACACAGCAATACAACGAAACCAGACAAATTAAACCAATCCAAACAGACACAGCAATACAACGAAACAAACAAAATAAATCAATCCAAACAGACACAACAATACAACGAAACAGGACAAAACAAATCAATCCAAGCAGACACAGCAATACAACGAACCCAGACAAAACAAACCAATCCAAACAGACACAGCAATACAACGAAACCAGACAAAACAAACCAATCCAAACAGACACAGCAATACAACGAAACCAGACAAAACAAACCAATCCAAACAGACACAGCAATACAACGAAACCAGACAAAACAAATCAATCCAAACAGACACAACAATACAACGAAACCAGACAAAACAAACCAATCCAAACAGACACAGCAATACAACGAAACCAGATAAAACAAACCAATCCAAACAGACGCAGCAATACAACGAAACCAAACAAAACAAGCCAATCCAAACAGACACAGCAATACAACGAAACCAGACAAAACAAACAATCCAAACAGACACAGCAATACAACGAAACCAGACAAAACAAACCAATCCAAACAGACACAGCAATACAACGAAACCAGACAAAACAAACCAATCCAAACAGACACAGCAATACAACGAAACCAGACAAAACAAACCAATCCAAACAGACATAGCAATACAACGAAACCAGACAAAACAAACCAATCCAAACAGACACAGCAATACAACGAAACCAGACAAAGCAAACCAATCCAAACAGACACAGCAATACAACGAAACCAGACAAAACAAACCAATCCAAACAGACACAGCAATACAACGAAACCAGACAAAACAAACCAATCCAAACAGACACAGCAATACAACGAAACCAGACAAAACAAACCAATCCAAACAGACACAGCAATACAACGAAACCAGACAAAACAAACCAATCCAAACAGAAACAGCAATACAACGAAACCAGACAAAACAAACCAATCCAAACAGACACAGCAATACAACGAAACCAGACAAAACAAACCAATCCAAACAGACACAGCAATACAACGAAACCAGACAAAACAAACCAATCCAAACAGACACAGCAATACAACGAAACCAGACAAAGCAAACCAATCCAAACAGACACAGCAATACAACGAAACCAGACAAAACAAACCAATCCAAACAGACACAGCAATACAACGAAACCAGACAAAACAAACCAATCCAAACAGACACAGCAATACAACGAAACCAGACAAAACAAACCAATCCAAACAGACACAGCAATACAACGAAACCAGACAAAACAAACCAATCCAAACAGAAACAGCAATACAACGAAACCAGACAAAACAAACCAATCCAAACAGACACAGCAATACAACGAAACCAGACAAAACAAACCAATCCAAACAGACACAGCAATACAACGAAACCAGACAAAACAAACCAATCCAAACAGACACAGCAATACAACGAAACCAGACAAAACAAACCAATCCAAACAGACACAGCAATACAACGAAACAGGACAAAACAAACCAATCCAAACAGACACAGCAATACAACGAAACCAGACAAAACAAACCAATCCAAACAGACACAGCAATACAACGAAACCAGACAAAACAAACCAATCCAAACAGACACAGCAATACAACGAAACCAGACAAAACAAATCAATCCAAACAGACACAACAATACAACGAAACCAGACAAAACAAATCAATCCAAACAGACACAGCAATACAACGAAACCAGACAAAACAAATCAATCCAAACAGACACAGCAATACAACGAAACCAGACAAAACAAACAATCCAAACAGACACAACAATACAACGAAACCAGACAAAACAAACCAATCCAAACAGACACAGCAATACAACGAAACCAGACAAAACAAACCAATCCAAACAGACACAGCAATCAGCTAAGTTTCATATTAAATTTGTTTTATTACTTGCTATGTACGGCATGGTGGTTTATTTTCTTGTTGTTTCGTTGTATTTACTTACCATCTACCGCATGGTAGTCCATCTTCCTGTACTTTAGCAGCGCCATTTCCATAGATGTAAATATAATTAATTAATCATCAATCCTTCATCTTGATCATACAATCAAATCATTCAACCCATGTTTTATCGATATACATAAATGTGTATAAATGTTTATAAATATGCATAGCTGTTTTCATCTTAAACATCTATGACAATGGATTGTCAACTAAAATTCAACTCTCATATCTCAAATATATGTAAAAAAGCTTCAAGACAATTAAATGTATTAAAACGTATAGGTAAACATTTAACAAAATTAGGTAGATTAACTATATATTTTACTTTTATAGTGAGTAATTTTAATTATTGCCCAATTGTTTGGCATTTTTGTGGTGAGACCAATACCAGAAAAATTGAAAAAATTCAAGAAAGGGCCCTCAGATTTATTTATGAAGATTATGGTAGTTCATATGAAGACCTGTTAAATAAATCAAGATTACCAACATTAAAGATCAGACGCCTTAGAACAATGGTAATTGAAGTTTACAAAGTTTTGAATAAGAAAAGTCCAATGTATTTAAATGATTTATTTGTATATTCTTTAAGGAAAACAAATACAGTAGAAGTACCCCAGGTGAGAACAACATATCATGGTTTACATTCTTTTAGATTTGCAGGTGCCACACTCTGGAATGAGCTACCCAATGAATTGCGGAAGGTTTCTAGTTTAAGTCAGTTCAAAAGTTTAATTAATTCATGGAGTGGTGGCTCATGCAGGTGTGGCTCTTGTAAATCTTAAAATTGTGCTCTTATTCAGTTCATTCTTACTCATGCTACATATACTTATTCATTTTGCTTAGTGCTTTCATTTTTATTTTTATTTTGCTAGTTTTAGTGGCTAATTTATATGCATGGCTTTTATTGATGTACTGCTTTGCTTTGTATGTTTGTCTGTAATATGCAATTATTTGTATGCTCTTATTTAGTTCAGTTGCTCGTGCTACATGTACTTATTCATTTTGCCTAGTGTTTTTTTATTTTCTTGTGCTAGTTTTAATACTTCATTAACATGTTTTAAGCTATTTATGTAATGCTTTGCTTTGTATGTTTGTCTGTAATCTGCAAATGTTTGTATACCTTCTGTCATAATATGTTGTATCTATTGTTATATATGTCGGTAAAAAGCTCTACAGAGCTTATGTTATATGTTTGGAAAAACTCCGACTATAAATAAAACTGTTATACCTTTATAACACGTTTGGAGATCACCTGTATGGTTCTTTTTGTGTATTTTATTGTAACTTAAGAAACCGAAGAGGCAGAAAAATGGCGCCATACGAATTTTTGACGACAAGTAAAAATTGCAAGAGGATGCATTTCACTATTCATATGCCAATTTTCAGCCGTTTATTATGCAGTGAAATTAAACTCTGTTAATATGCGACCTTTTTCTCACTTTGTCACTGCACTACATGATTCACGGCAAATAAAAACAAACAAAAAACATATTTCGGGAAAGAAAAATCAACAATCATGAAGAACGAAATAACCCATCAGTCCCCCAATAAAACCTCTCTTTAATTTAATTGTACTGCACAACAAATTAAATCCGAAGTCATTTCTGACTGTGTGGTATTTTGTTCTAATTTTTTTTTAATTTATAGTGTATAATATTTACAGGTTGTGTATATATTTATTTAAAATCTGCCTATTTATCTTAATTCCTGTTATGTATAACCTATTTCCAAAAAAGGTAAATGCTATTTTTTTGAAAGTGTATAGAGGAAAACTTCATGAAAATCTAAATTAATTTCTATTGATGGTAATCTTTATCAACTAAATAAAACTTTATCCATACCAAATTAGACTGGATAAAAGTTATCCAGGGTAAGGCATAGTTGACCTGTTGACAACTTTTGAACAACCAGATTTATCCAGTGGACAGAAGTTGTCCATTGGTTAGCATTACTCAAAATTCAGTATATTCACGCTTCGAATTTGGGTATTTAAGTCCGGTTTTTTAAAAAATTATTCATTCTCAGTAAGCATGGTACGAAGGCGGATATCAGCACAAAGATGGCAAATAATCGGCATGCATACACCAAGGATGTCCTTCAAAGCTATTGGACGTCAGATGGGCTACCACTATACATTTTTATTTCGTGCCCCATTTGTTTTTACAAATATAACGTTCTATATAATAAAGTTATGAACTTTCAAAGTAATTGCAAATTTTCTTCTAGTTTTACCCTGATAGTGTTTTTTCCATATTAGAAACTCGGAAAAATATCGTTCTCTCTCCGGTGAAACTCGCCGGAAGTGTATATTCAAGAAAGATGGCGTCTGTTATTTTGCGGACGACAGGTCGTCTAGCAAAAAAAATAAGCACAGGCAATTCCTCGAGGGTACATATCATTTCAACGGTTTTAGTTTTATGCTGCATATAATAGCCTTCACAATGCATTCATTTATTGCCACTAATAGTGTGTAAATCCTCTACAATTTTACATCCAAATTGTTGTTCGTCCTTGACCAAAATACATTAAAGTTGAAGCGTAGGTTACTTTTAGAAGGTTATTCACCTAAAGATTATCACATTGATTTTCATAACGTTTGAGAAAGTTGTCAGTTGGAACAACTGTTTTTCCTAAAGTGACTTATATTTTCAATGAAGAAGACAATATTTTGGTTAAATCCCTGTTGTCAATCTCTGAGAGTGAGTGAGTGAGTGTTGTATTCATGCCAATCACATTATAAAATTGAAGAAAATGAAACAAACAGGAATCCTCAAGATTTTACCTCTATTTCAATGGAAAACTTTAATTTCATTTTTAGCTCACCTTGCCAAAGGCAATGTGAGCTTTTGCCATCACTTGGCGTCCGTCGTCCGTTAACTTTTCACATTTTAATCTTCTCCTCTGAAACCCCTCAAGCCAAATGAACTGAAACTTGGTAGGAAGCATCTATGGAAGGTCCTTTATAACCATTGCTCATTTCGTCGCGATCCGTTAACAAACATGGCCACCACAGGCCATTCTTGTTTCTGATTGTTGATTTCTAAAAAAAATTCTCCTCTGAAACCGCCAGGCCAAATGAATCAAAACTTGGTAGGAAGCATCCTTGGACGGTCCTCTATCAAGATTGCTCATTAAGTTCCGATCCGTTAACAAACATGGCCACCACAGGCCATTCTTGTTTCTGAATGGTTGATTTCTAAAAAATCTGCTCCTCTGAAACCGCTTTCCCAAATAAACTGAAACTTGGTAGGAAGCATCTATGGAAGATCCTCTATAAAGATTGCTCATTTTGTCCCGATTGGTTAACAAACATAGCCACCACAGGCAATTCTTGTTGCTGATTGGTTGATTTCTAAAATATCTTCTCAGTTAAAAGAAAGATAACTCTTGTTTAATTATAGATATCTGTATTCAAAATGCAGTTATCTCTATACAGATTTTTAAACATCTTCACCTCTGCAACCGCTTGGCCAAATGAACCGAAACATGGTAGGAAGCATCTATGGAAAGTCCTCTGTAAAGATTGCTCATTTCATCCCGATTCATTAACAAACATGGCCACCACAGGCAATTCTTGTTTCTGATTGGTTGATTTCTAAAAATCTTCTCCTCTGAAACCGCTTGGCCAAATGATCCGAAACTTGGTAGGAAGCATCTATGGAAGGTCCTCTATAAAGACTGCATGCTCATACCGTTCCGATCCGTTAACAAGCATGGCCGCCGCAGGCAATTCTTGTTTCTGATTGGCTGATTTTTTAGATTCTTCTCCTCCGAAACCGTTTGGCCAAATGAACCGAAACTTGGGAGGAAGCATCTATGGAAAGTTCTCTGTTACGATTGCTCATTTCGTCCCGATCCATTGACAAATATGGCCACGAGAGACAATTCTTGTTTCTGATTGGGTGATTTCTAAAAAATCTTCTCCTCTGAAACCGCTTTGCCAATGAACCGATTTTACTCTATTCCATAGTTTTTCTCTAGGTTAAAGAAATAGTTTGTAGATTTTTTTCCCTTTTCATACCAATTCACTTTTGATCGAATTCTAGAGGCTTCTGCTTTTTTTTCATAATACCCTTTAATGTTGCCCCTTAACTCAGATATTTCATTATCATTGTCAGAGTTACTTTCAACAAGTTTCTCTAAAGTAGTTTTCTAGATCTTTAGTTTCGTTCCAGTTATGTTTAATTTTTTTGATACCTCTATAGGTAGAATTCTTAATACAGGAGTGTCCAGCTTAAAATTGTATATTCGGCAGTCCAATATACTAATAAACTTTGCTCCGCCATATAAACCACATAATTTATTATTTCCAATCAGATTGGTTTAATCGATTTTATACACTTTTAAAACTGACTTCTGTGCTATAATTGAAGTATTGTATAAAGTTATAATAGATATCTGTAACCCTAATCCTTTGCATTATTTACAAACTGTAAATTGGATTTTTTGACAGATTCTTGCCTGTTGTAACCCTGCTGTATCAAACCAATTGTGCCAACAGAAAAGAAATTTATCTATTCATGAATACATGAGTTTTGCTTTGTTGGAGAAAGCAGGAATACCCATTCCAAGATACAGAGTATGTGAAACACCAGAGGAAGTGGAGAAAAGTGCAGCAGATCTTGGTTTGTTTCTTATCATTGATATGAATTATTAGATGTTTAGCAGCATGTCCATTCACGTACTGCAGTACGTGTTTCACGTAGAATAAAAATCATGCACATATAATTGAAAGAACCCTACGTGCGTGCACGTAAAGAACCCCGTTGTGAGCACTATAAAAAATCCCTTTTGTTTACAATTCACTTCAAAGTACGTAATAGAGTTGTTCTGATTAGTTAAATGACCATTTTTGTTGTTTAACCAGCAGCAATGTTTTATTTATTCAACTGCTAGCTTTTTGTTGAAATTGAGAGCAAAGAAGATAGAAAAACTGCATAATTCATCATTTTATCGAAAATGAAATATCGGATTCCGGGAACAACTATTTCCGGTTTTTCCGGTAAAAAAAAAATTTCATCCCGACCGACCGACCCTAGATTTTTTTGACATGTGACAGTAAACACACATATTTTTTTTTTGGCCTAATATTTATAAAAAACAGCATGGTGCACAACCTAGTGTGGAGAAAATGCAGTTCATTTTCTTTGTACCCCCAAATGAAGAGTTAGAGGGTACATTGCACCCCCAAAAATGAAGGTAAAAGGGTACATGTACCCCCAGATGAAAAAACGTGTGGGCATACTGTTTAGTAGTATAAAGTACATCATGGTCATCAAAGACATCATGTTTCAAAATGTTATTATTTGATCAATTCTGTTAAAAGATATGTTTTAGTTATTACCAACATCTAGATCTAGTGTAATTAGGTGGATATATACAGCATTTGGAAACTGGCTTATCCCAGAACTAGTGTATTAAAAACGTAGATATCTAATTTAGTACACACGACATGTGTCTGAAATTTAACGTTCATCCAAGTTTTTTCAAATAGAAGGTTTGGAAAGCCAAACAATAAATAAAAGTCTTTGTATTAAATAATGAAGATAATCAAATGTTTTAATGTCAAAAATCAAAACTAAAATATTAATGTAGAAATTATTTATATAACAAAAACCTAAACAGTAGTCAGTACAAAAAAGTACCAGTAGCAATGAAAGGAAAAACACAAGTTAGCTTCCTGAGGTAGGTGGCACACAACAAATTGTTCAACACCCTCAAACCAATACAAGCTTCCTGAGGTAGGTGGCACACAACAAATTGTTCAACACCCTCAAACCAATACAAGCTTCCTGAGGTAGGTGGCACACAACAAATTGTTCAACACCCTCAAACCAATACAAGCTTCCTGAGGTAGGTGGCACACAACAAATTGTTCAACACCCTCAAACCAATACACCAGGCTGGATCAAAATTGGTATTTGGTGTTCTTTGCTAAGAACACAACATTTACTAGGAATTATTGCAAATCTAGTTAACTTCGATGTGTACAAGTGAGGCAACATGTCAACCTGTGGACTGTTGTTTTAGTGAACTAACAATATAAAAATTCAACTTAGCCTGTTGGTCTATTGTACAAAACAAAAGCCATCAATATCTCCTCAAGAAACTTGTTCTCACTCTGATAAATCTGAAAAATTGACTTTACATTAAACAACAATCACTCCCTCACTCAAAGCCAAACAGGGTACCAAAAGTAGATATATTTATAAATAACATTTATTTGATATAATGGTTATATGCCATGATATATATTTTCAGCTACAGAAACAGGTTCTACTGATGTTGTTGTCAAAGCTCAAGTCCTATCAGGTGGAAGAGGGAAAGGTGCATTTACCAGTGGTTTGAAAGGTGGTGTCAAAATTTGTTTTTCGTAAGTTTCTTAGCTGTATTTTTGTATGTTTTTAGAAAATTGTGGTGCACACAAAAAACAACAGATATTGTGTTATACCCTGTGTTTAGATTGATTGTTGCTTAATGTCAAGTGAGTAATATTTCAGCTGCAGCCAATCTTTGATAAATCAAACTCTGGTCAGTCTAACACTATAGATGACTTGAACTGATTTGAAAGTTCCATCCGTTTTCCCTATTTTGCACAATAATAAAAACATATTTTGCTTGAACAGGTGAATTAAAGAACTGGTCCCATAAATGTCTATGAAATTGTCATACTCTGTCCATGAGGTGAAGTTTTAGTCACCCTCTCAGCTTTTGGAAGTCTTTTTACACCAATAATAGTACTTCTTTCCAAGTACAAGCCCAAATAGCAGACAATCTGAAAATGCACATGTCTAAGGAAAAAAAACTTGATTAAAATAATACATACTGGTCAAAACTTGTGAATTGTAATCTTTAGTATTGACAGTAAGGATTACAAAGTGAACAACTAGATTGATTGTTCAGTGCTGTGATTGTAGAAAAGATCCTGCTTCTTAGCCACCTTATATTTTGTTACTTTGTTACTATTTTTTTTAACTACAGATCCCTCCAAGTGTATCAACGATCAAACTCTCAGGTCGGACACAGAGTTTTGTCGGACTTCACTCTTAAAATTGTCTGACAAAATCCTCCCAGGTCGGAGTGAGAGTCTCCACTCTCAGATAGTTAAACTGTAAACAGGAAACGTCCCCAAATTCTGCTAACCAATAAATTTGTGCATAAAGAAACATGCGTATCTTAGTAAAGCTGAAGTAAATGAGTGATATACAGTGGTACGGAAAGTATAGATATGTTAACGGCTGTCACGGGCGATATATACAATAATATCCATGAATAAAATGTATTAACATGCAGTACCCATGTTTTAAGTGCACTAGAAGTGAATATTAATATGTCCCTATGTACTCGCGACAATCGATGCCAAGGCCCTTTCACTTGCTGCAGACAGTTGCCGGTTTACGATATCGGGTTCGTTTGCTCTTTTACGTGTTTGCCAAATGTAGGGCGAACGAACCCGGGTAAATAATTCTAATTTATACATTTATTTCTTTAAAGGCAAATTTGGATTAAAATTATTTAGTAAAATTTAAGTTTTATTTTGTTCATGGCGAATGGGTCAGCAATCCGTAAATCCCAGGTTTTTTTTCTTGAAAATTGGCAGTCTGCGGAGTCCTGATATAGGTGAAATAATATTTTATTAGTGTATTCTACATGTTTTTTTTTGTTTTTTTTTACAGTTTACCTGTCAAAACATCACCCATCTCAGCATGTTGTCGCATCGTGCATTCATGATATACAAATACACCTATCACAGGTGTGAAAAAAAACGTTGCTCAAGACTCTTTTTACCAAGACTTATAAACATAGATAACTATTCTGCGTTTCGATTTTCAAGCCGTCTTCCAATTTATTTGTACTTAAAAAATAAATTTATATCTTTTTTCTTATATATGTGTATAAATATCTTAATAAAATAAAACATTTACAGTGAGAAATTATTATACGTCATGATATCATTATTTAGGTAAATACTTGGACCGATTTTTTTTAAAACCATTTTTGTCTTTTTAATTGATAACTGACCCGAGCTAAATAAATGAAATGTGACTTAATGTGTTAATTATATAAATCCTTGCTTTCTATATATTTTAATTTCTTATCTAATTCTTATTCTTATTTAACAATATGGTCAGGTTGTTATTTTCATTGAATGCATCTCAAAATAGATGGCTTCACAGTAGGGGCTCTTCCTGTATATTGGTTACATCCTGTATATTACAACTGACAGCTAATGCATGACAAACAATTTTAATCAGCCATCATTATCATGAAATACATTTTTTAATCTTTATTTTGATGATGGCACCTAATTCCCATCACCTAATCCAAATTAGTATAGTAGAGGAGTACCGTATTTTTCGGACGATAAATCTCTAGATAAAAATGACGATTTTGTTTACAGTACAAAAAATGTATACCTTTATTTTGCTGTAGGTTTATTTCTGAATAAGAAGACTCGTATCATCGATGTTCTTGGTGTTATTTTTTTTTAAAATAAAGCAATAAAAGTATACTTAACAGGGGGTGCAATTCTGGGGATAAAATATTCAACATCCGAAAAAAATCAATATTCAATGATTGAAGTTTTATCGAAAATCAGTTCAATATTGTATTTTATAATAAAATATATACTATAAAAAATGTATCTTGTTGAAAAAAATCACAGGTCAGGGTGGATCGATTTACAATATAAAATTATTATCACAAAATATCTAAATATAGCTATAGCTTTCCATCAAACACGAGCATGCGCACGTGATTGTAGTAAAAAATGGCGGTTGCAATACATCTCACAGTAAACAAGCTTTTTATACTAAATATACTGGAAAATAATTTATATCAATTTCGTTACTTAATCGATATTTTAATGCAATAATTTATATGAGGCTATGGGTGTTTAAACGTCACTTTTCAACAATATTTCAGTTATATATTGACCTTTGAGCTACCTTTCCTGGCGCGGATATGGTGCAAGGTAGAAATGCACTAGGGTATTTACGTAACCGGACATTCTACCTACCGGAAAGAAAGTACGCTTACAAATATGCATCGATCACAAAATGTTTGACATGTTCACCTCGAGAAATGTAAAAAAAATCTTTTAATATCCACTCTCACGTCCGACCTAATAGTCGGACTTAGAGAGTGTTGACTCTCAAATTAAATTTACTTCAATGATTGCAAATGTACCTACAAACAAATAGTAATAAAAAAACAACAACATTAAATAGAATTAATTATAATTGTTCTCCCCCTGGCACCTGGAAATTTGTGTCAACAAGATGTTCCTTCCATTATTGACACCTGTAACCTGAGCTAATTAATTCATATCAAGCTGGCTGTAATACCTAGTCCAATACACATATTGCCGTCACAGATGAACAAGTATAGGGACTTGAAATATTTGTAAACGGAATATTGTGTAACTTTAGCCAGTGATTTTTGCATCCGTTATTTCACCTTTATATGGATATCACACTCCGAAAGAATTATCTCTTATTCATTCATGTACACAGCCGTACCGGCCTCACTAACTCTGTTTTAAGTGACAACAGACTTTTTTTTTTTAATCGTCAGTGATTTCTCCAAACATACAAAGTCAAAACGCAAACTTAAGTCGAGTTTTTACTCAAATTTAATTTGGTTTGTTAAGAAAACTTTTTTCGAGAAATCCAAGCCAGGGCTGGACTCGGCGTATATAATTTTAAAGTTTAGATTTCGGAAAAGTTACGATATTTCTAGCATTCCGATTGTAATCGTAAAATTTAAATGTACTAGAAAGATCTATTAAAATTAAACAGATTAAAGAAACACAAACGGTGTAACTCGAAATTATTGTACAATTCTTTGATTATGAGGTGCTCCTATGCATCGAACGACTGTTGTGCCCGAGCGTGACAAATATTGACCTTGGAGCTACCTTTCCTGTCGCGAATATGGTGCAAGGTAAAAATACACAAGGGTATTTACGTACCCGCACATTCTACACACCGGAAAGAAAGTACGCTTACAAATATGCATCGATCACAAAATGTTTGACATATTCACCTCGAGAAATGTAAAAAAAAATCTTTTAATATCCACTCTCACGTCCGACCAAAATGTCCGACCAAATAGTCGGACTTAGAGAGTGTTGACTCTCAAATTTGTCGGACATTTTGGGAGGAATATGTCGGACCTGAGAGTATGATCGTTGATACACTGGGAGTGTACTGTAAGTTGTACAATGCTTATATATTTTTTTAATAATAAACCAATCGAATAGAATTAGAAGTGATTTTAAGAAATTTAAGACAGTGATGTAATTATTCTTTTCATCTACTTTGTTTTACAGTACAGATGAAGCCAAAACCACAGCCTCACAAATGATAGGATATGATCTCATCACAAAACAGGCACCACTTGGACGACCTTGTAACCAAGTCATGCTGTCAGAAAGATTGTATTCTAGGAGAGAGTTCTATTTTGCTATTGCTATGGAACGTTCTTTTGCAGTAAGACTTATTTTTAGAAAACTTATACAGTTGACTCTCATTGTCTCGAATTCGGTTGACTCGGATTTCCGGTTGAGTCAAATTTTTATCGAAGTCCCGAACTTCGTTGTGTATAAATATATATAATTTAACTCCTGTTGAGTCGAAATTTCGGTTGCCTCGAATAAAAGTTTTGGTCCCGAGATGTAGAAAGCCATATTATTTACATTCGTTAAGTCAAATTTACCTGTCAAAACATGTGTATTACCTTAGGATTAAAATCGGATCACAGGTGAAACATCCGTTCATTGAATTTGACATTTTTACCTTAGGCTATTTCACATGTTTATTTCACAATCTGTCAAATTAATTAGTGATAATATTTGAATTGGCTTGGTATTATGACACAGGTTAGATGTGTACAATCAAAAATTATTGATTCATAATCATCAATGATTATGAAAAGTACACAAAGGAAGCGTTTTATCTATTGAATTATTTGTCGGAAATTAATTTTGATTAAAGAAGAATAGTTTTCTTCTACACTTTATTGAATAATAAAAACACACAATTTATTGTAAATAAACAGTATTGCACAAAGAAAAATACATCATGATGGGTGAAGTTTAATGACAATGTAACAGGTGAAAAACATAAACAAAACAGATAAACATATTCATTCACACAAAAAAAGATATCTAGAAGTTATCAGTCGTTTCACAAGATTCAAAGAATTTAACAGAGAGAAAAAAACAGCATCAAAAACATCGAATATATTTAAAATCGCTCCGAGAATAGGGACATGCGATGCTGGTTTTAGCACTTCAAAATTTCGCTCGAGTTGTCTCCCTTTCGTTGTTAAACAAACTACACTTCCGGTATCTTCGTAGCTCCTCTAGAGTCGAACTATGGATGACTCAAATTTTGTCCATGGTCCCATCGAATTCGAGATAACAAGAGTCAACTGTATAACAATGTACAGTAGTCCTCTTGTATAAGGCCACACATTCTGTAGTGATAAAGTGGCTTCTGTTGAAGAGGATGATGTAGTACATTTGTATTTTCCTACTTCAGAGAATCTGAAATCTGCCCTGATAAGAGGGATGACCATTGGTGGGAGTGGCCTTATAACATGTGGGCTAATATACTATTAACAGTTCTTCAAAGATTTTATAATGTGTTTTTATTGCTGTTCTTCATCTGATAGTTACTGTATGGTCTTCAGTGATATAGTTTATACTATCTATGAAATGGGTGTTAAAGCAGTGTGTATTAGAGCAGTACTGATTATTTCTGGATTGGGTCGACTCGTCCATTTTGAGTTAAATGTTAACCAAGGGTTAAATGTCATATCCTAGATATAAAAGATGAGAACAGAATTTTAATCCTTTGTCATGTAACCAAAGTTTTTTTTAGCCAAAGCTTAAATTTAACCCTAGATTTAAATTAACTACAAGATTAACAACTGGACACTAGTGGATAAATACTACTATAAAATTTGTTTATCTACATGTAGTTTTAATTCTATATTTCCACTAATCAATTTATTATCACATTTAAATATTCTCATTGTAAAACATGAACATTTTTTATTATCTTTACTGTAGGGTCCAGTTATGGTTGGAAGTTCACAAGGAGGTATGAACATTGAAGAAGTCGCCAGAGAAAACCCTGCAGCTATTATTAAAGAACCTATAGATATTTATAATGGGATGTCCAGGTCTCAAGCTGTCAGCATGGCAGCTGACATGGGATTTGATCCTTCCTGTATTGATGAGGTAATCTTTATGTCTCCTTTCTTGATTGTTATGAACAAATTGTTAAGGAAAATCAGTTCTCTGTAGTGACAAAAATTGGCAAAGCCCACCCCCATTCACAAATTTGAGTGTTTTTTTATATCATGTTTTAAACAAAAGGGTCAAACGTTCATTGGTATCCATGCTCTAAAACTAAGTTTCATTGGCCCAAGTAGGCACAATCAAATACAGACCAAGGTTTTTTTTTATATCAGACTTCTATCATTATTTAATTAAAGGAATTTTTTTTTAGAAGGTTATGAAAGTATTAAGTTGTAATATAGTATGTAACTCATATTGAAATAATCAATTGTGATATATTAATGTCAAGACTCGCCAAACTAGGCAAAGTTGGCAAAATTCTCACCTTGTTTCAGCTTCTTCTTTTTTGGCAAAGTCTGTCGATGAAGCAATTGTAATAGATGTGAAAATGCATAAAAATGAGTGAAAGAGGTATTGTTCAAGCAGTAACGAGGGTTTAATTTGTTTTGTATTTTCAGGCAGCAGACATAATGATTAAAATGTACAATGATATTTTCCTGAAATTTGATGCAACACTTATAGAAATTAATCCAATGGCAGAAGGTGCCTCTGGTAAAGGTTAGTCTATAAACGTCTAAAATGGTTTGTAAAACAACACCAAGTACACAAAACAAAGTGATAAAGAATTAAACACTTCGTTGAATGACAAAATTTTCGTCCCACCGAGGGACTTTATCAATGTCTAATTAAATAAAATCTCGAAACAATATAGCGACTTTTCAAATTTCAAAAAAAAAGTTTTTGACGGTCCATGTACGGCACAAAAGAACCAGAAGATGCACATATGAAACTACATGCATAAAAGAATGGAAATCCTACATATAAATTAATAAAAGTACAATAACAATAATATAAATATACAATAGGGCTACACATTTAAATAAATGTTAAATTAGAAATAGAAATAAAATTAAATATAAAAATGAGACATTATTGGTAAATGTATCAAATAGCACTGTCAAAATATTGTTGAAAATGGTATAATACCCAAACTCATTCAAAAAAACGGCCCGCCACAGTGTGGAATATATACTTTGGGCCAATAGAGCAAACTGTATGTAGGAAAATACGACTGGAGGAGATCAACACGAATAGGAGTCAAGAGAGGATATTACTTTTTCTCATTGATTCCATTCGGTGATAAGGTCTTTAAGTTTTCTAATCCAGAAGCTTTCCCTTTCCTGTCTGCTTTTATCATCCCACTTGGGGTTATGGTCAATTATGGTGACCTTCAGTTTGCCAAAAGAATCATGGTGGCCCGTCGATCTGAGATGTCTGCTGAGTGGAAGGTCAGGTTTGCAATTTGCATCGCTTCTGTGGCCATTCAAGCGTTTACTAAGTTGTTGTTTAGTTTCTCCGATGTATTGAAGACCACAAATTGCACATTCCAGGAGGTAGATAATATTTTCTGTCTTGCAGTTGGCATTGCAGTATATGATGAATTTTTCTCCTGTGTGTGTGCTGCTGAATTTGTGTGTGCATTGGATGTTTTTGCACGTCATACATCGTCTCGAATCACATTTTTGACACTGACCATTGTAGGCAGATCGAGGGGAGATGTCAGCTCTCACCAAGATGTCTTTCAAACTTTTGGGTTTCCTGAAGGCCAAGACGGGTGGTTCTTTGAAGATTTTACACAGTTCTGGGTGTTTTTGTATGGTTGTCCAGTGTGATGACAAATGGCACTCTGTTGTTTGCGTTCTTTTCTTTATATTGGATGAGGTCTTTTCTGTCAATACCACTTGCTTTGTTAAAGCAATGGTTAATGCTTGCATTGTTGTAACCCCTCTTTTTCAGATGACATTTCAGTTCCCCAAGCCGTTTTTTGGTGGTTTGTTCGTTGGAGCAGATGCGTTTGATTCGGAGAGCTTGGCTGTTCGGAATACTTTTGGTGCAATGTTTAGGATGACAACTCTGTGGGGACAGGTACTGATGTTTATCTGTCGGTTTGTTGTATATGTCAGTTGACATAATACCATTTTCACAGGTGGTGTAAGTATCCAGAAAGGAGATGTTATTTCTAGATGTTTCATGGGTGAATTTTATAGTGGGGTGAACATTGTTGGCATGGTCAAAGAAACGATTGAGGTTTTCTTCCGACTCGGTCCACTTCATGTCAACGTCGTCTATGAAACGAAACCAGGAAATTGGCTTGTGAGGTGCAGATTGTATGATTAGTTTTTCAAGTTTCCCCATGAAGATGTTGGTGTATGAAGGTGCCATCTTTGTTCCCATAGCTGTTCCGTTGATTTGTAAAAAATGCTCTCCATTAAATGTAAAATTGTTATGCTTCAGTACCAATGTGAGCTGTATATATATATATATATATACAGTAGAACTTCACTGGCTCAAACTCGAAGGGACTGTCAAAATCTGTTCGAGCTATCGGAAGTTCGAGACACCGAGGTCCCGTAATTTTAGAGAGAAAAAAATCTGGTTCCGACCCGGGACAGTTTCATTACGCTATGATAACTGATGCACAGTAAAGTGGACCTTTCTCGTAAGAAATATTTAATCCTTTAGAAAGTCCTCAAAGACTACGGCTTCTGAATACCTCTTTGGTATCTTCAAACGGTCATTAGAAACGTTTTTTCACTTTGTTCGCGATCTATTTTATAAACAGGAAATACAAGGTCGGGTATTAACACTTGGATCGATATCGGTATAATGCTTGATAATTCGGATATATATTTTGAATGGCCAATTTTCAAATTTTAGCCATTTTCTTTAAATAGAATTTTAAGCAATTATATTTGTTTCTTTTGGTATTAAGATTTAAGATTTTTTTTTATATATATATACACATAAAAACTCAGGTTAATCAGAATTTCAGTACGAGTACATTTCTATTTTTTTTTGGTATTTAGATGGACCTTGAGAGCACACAGTTTATTCGATCCCAGCAACTATATAAAATAAAATTAAACTCTCAATAATAATAATTCATGTAATAACAATTTTAAATATTGTTTTGATAAACTTTATTACGATTGTAAACATTTGATTGTTTTAATTATTGTCGAGTGTAGGCACGGCTTGGTACAATCAGTGACATTAGTCTAGTGTTCAATAATCGTTCTTTATTAATCGTAATTAATGGTTAACAATCAAGCCACAGCTGAATTTAATGACTAATTAACACAAATGATGACAAGTTTATCCCTCTACCTGTAATTGTTAAGTAAACAATTATCTGTTGGTAATCTGACATTTATCACACCTTGCAGTAAACACATTCAACCGTAACATACATCTGTCAGTTGAATTGCGATGTTCGATTTTGGCATGGTAAAACTCGTGATTTTATTATTGACAGGACCATTTATTGAGTTTGACTGTTCGAGGTATCTGTGTTCGAGCGAAAGGTTTATTTTTTTTTTATATAGAAATATAAGGAAAATTGACGGGACTTTCAAATCAGTTCGAGGCACCGAAGTTTGACTGTATATATACGGTGATACTGAGTTTTGTTTTTGAGTAGCTGTCTTGTTTGATTTATCAGTTTACTATGACAACACACAATAAAATGCTGCACAAGATTAAATTTTCCCAATAAAGGTCAACGTTGTTGTCTTGAACTCTGATCAGCTGATTTCTTGGATAACTAGACGTGAACTCCTAGTTCCTTTGTATTAGTGATAATCTTTATATACCTCAAATACTCTGTATATTTGACGTTATGAGTTCGAATCCCACTCAGTTTCCTCCACCAATAAAACTGACAGCCACGATATAACTGAAATATTGTTGAAAGTGGCATTAATCACCATAACCATATCCCCTCTACTTCAACATAACAAGGGAAACATTATACAAGGTGTAATCTTGTCTTTGATTCTTATCTTTCTAAACGTAACACATATATAATGAGTATAATAAGTATTTTTATAATTCAATTAATATCCAACAAACCCTTGAAACGTTACACAGTGAAAAATTTGTACTTTTGTTTACAGTCCTTAAGATCTGAAAATAGAGTGTGATTTCATGTTAAATTGTAAATTTTAAAAAGGTTTTGTTATGAACATGGTAGCTAGTAAATTGTCTTTTCAGATACTCCTAGTAGAGGTAAGTAACAAGGAAGGTCAAATTTAAACCCAATGTTCTTTGCTGATGGAATGGGTTATAAGCTTGCTTACTTGTCTATGCCACTGAACTTAATGGAAAAAATTGAAAATACAAAGTTATTTTATTTTACTAAAATGATTGGCAATGAAATGTTATTGTGACAGTTATACATAAATTTTCAAAAATGAAATGAATAGTCCAAAGAAGAACCAAGAGCAAGTAGAAAATGTATTTCTTTTTGAGTAGTTTAAATTGTAAAAAAAAAAACTACGAGGAGAAATTAAAGACATCATTATGACCTCATATCATGTGTTTATAAACACAAAAAGTAGATTTCTGCAGTAATATTTGCAATCTGTCTGTTTCTATCAAGTAAAGCTGTTCAATATTGTATTGGATATAGATGGCATACTTTTTAACATAGTTTTTACCTAAGAGGAACATTCATTTACAGCTTTTTTTATAATTTGAAGTAATTATGACTTGTGCCAATTCTTTAATTTTAAAGTTTTCAAGAATTTCTTCAGATATGAAAAAGAATTTCAAGAGAAAAAAATCCATTTAGGGAGATGGTGTATACAGACAGGAGCATGAATAAGTTGAAAGTATTAAACATCTGGTCCACAGGAGTAAAATTTCTTTTATTTTAAGATCATTTAATATAATTTTTTTGTTCTCTTTGTGTATTCATAACGTGATATATTAATTTTCAAGAATAATTTTGTAAAGTCACTTACACCATTTCTGTGATATCAGTTTTACAGACAGTTTTAACATACGAAGAAAATATTAATATCATCAAACACGTTTTCAATTTTATTAAATCTTCAAAAAGATTCCTTGTAGTATAATTGCTCGATAATTATCTACTCTCCAACCTCGTATCCATCCAACACAACCTTTTTATTAATTCATTAATTATTTACAATATATCTCTATATGTATTATATGTATGCTCAGAATGATCATTATACTATGTGAATTTATTGTATAAATGGGAGAAGACTTCATAAGTTGGTAAAACTTGTGTCCTATCCCTTTTGTTAATTTAACAAATAAAATCATCATAAACTAAATCAGTTTTACAGATCAATTCAGAAACATAATCAAGTAAATTTTTGAGTCACAAGAAAACTGTAAAAATTTAAATTGAAATTAGATTTAGAGGAATTATTTAGTCAAACTATCAAATTACCAATTCTGTGGAGCTTTGATTGTTTTTATAAGAAATTTATAAAAAAAAAAAAATAACTGGAAAGAATTGATATTCAGCGATATTGGGATGATTACCCCATGCAAAAATGTTTTAATCATAAACTGATTTGTTTCCTATAAAAACTACATGTAGAAAGTAGGAATGTTTGTCATGTCTCTCAAATAATTGTTCAATTTTATTATGCTTGACGTAAAAGATTCTGTTGGCCAGAAGTAAATATTGAAGCATTCTTTATAGTAATTTACATCGTTTAATAACTAAATCCCAGGATAGGGATCTCTCCCAATAGGCCCTGACCTCTAACATAAAATCCTACAAGCACACCTGACAATGTTTATCCAATGAACGATGGCTATCTTATATTCAGTCTAATCTATTTAATTTAAACATATTTTATTAATTAATTCAACATAAGATAACATTACAATATTCAACTATATATAATACATAATAGAAATAATCAATTTGATAGGTCATGAACCTAAATAATAAATACTGGATTAATCCTGCTTTTAACCTGTTTTTTACCACACTAAATATATTAATTGAAATGTTCTGCATGGAGGTTATTGCATTAAAAAGTCCAGGATTACGTTGGAAAGTATTTTTATTTTTATATTATGACCCATCATACAACAGAAATGAAACCATGTTGCATGTTAAATTTTGAACAACTTCTTACTCTGTCATGGACTTTCAATGGAACAGCACTGACCATGAAAAGATTATTTAATCTTCAACCTAAAAATCATATATTATACACTTATTGTTTGAATGCTATATGTATATTTTTGATCACCAAGATTATAAGTCACATAAAGCATTTTCTTGACAATATAATTATCCTCATTAAATGATAGACAAATGGCACATTACAAATGATTTTTGCTTTCTTCAACATAGAATACAAAATGTAGCTAGTTTGATACAATGACCACTGAGATTATTGACACTATCACTTTCAATACTGTCTTGCTTGTAAGTCACTTAAGCTGATTTTGTTTACCTCGAACTGTAGAACGAATGCATTTTCAATTGAAATGTAGTGCTTGTAGGCTTCCAGAACACTAATTGTTAATGCTTAAGCATATTAAGACTTCAATGAATATATACTATTATTTTGATTCAAATGAATATGCACATTTGCTAAAAACAATCTTTTGAATGTTAGATATCTGATAAAACAATATTTGTTGACAATTCAATTTATTTTAGAAAGGACGAAAAAACTTATCTGAATGATTGTAAATGGTAACTGACAAAAATTATAGAAATTGTTGATGGGACTTCAATTGTTTTTAATGGAAAACAAAAGAAACATAAAAACCTGCTCCCTCACTCACTCTCATGTACATATACTTTTGTTTGATGAATTTAAACAACTATCAGGTTAAAGGTTTTTGGTTTTGGTTTCAAAGTTCAAACTTAAGTTGTAGACAGTTGAGTTATCTGCACAGTACAATACTGTGTCATTTTCAGAGTCTAAATGTAATTTCGTTGTATTTAATAACCTTATCGGTGGTGTAATGGTTAGCATGCTTGCCTTCAGTGTGGAAAATTGTGGGTTCTGGTCCCTGTTGGGTCAAACCAAAGAGTATAAAATTGGTATTTGCTGCAAAGACTGGTTGGCTCAGAATCTGGATAATGTGTTCGAGTGGAGCAACATGTCTACCAGACTGTTGCTTCAGTGATCTAGCACTTTAAGTTCCAATTAAGTGTGTTGGTCTAGTACAAACCAGACATCATTGTCATTTCAATGAATGTAACTTATTATGGCCATGATATACATTTTTTGTAGCTGAAAAATTGCTCATTTGACAATAAACAACTATCACTCTCAGTATTTACATCCAACTTTTGGTATTTTGGCTTCTGAAATGAAGCAGCAATAAGATATAGTTTACTTTTATTTTATTAGGGGAAGGTATAAATAATTTTACAAAATAAATGTTACTGTATGGATTTTATTAAAAGCTTTGGTTTGAATTTTGCTTGTTTGGATTTTGTGAAATTTGCTAAATTTTCAATCAGTTTTAACGAGGGCTTACCACTATATTTGCCTCTTGAAATTGAATGATTAAACTTATTTTGTATATTTTTGAAGACAACAAAATCATCTTGTGTAACAAAAATAAGTGCAATATTTTTGTTCAATGTTTAGCTTGCCTTGTCTAAAGGACCATGTGAGGTATTACGTCTGTTTTTCAGGTCAGCAAATACAGGCTCAGATGAGCCACTAGGTACCAAATCTTTTGAAATTTTGCTGTAGTTAAATTTTGTTTACATCTTCTGGCCAGCCTCAATACATTATGCTGATAAATGGTTAATTAATGAATGGAATTAAAGACTTGATTAAGCTTTTCTTGTATTTGTGTATAACCATGGAAGGATTTTTCTTATATTATTTGAAGCTGACCTTAGCCTTTACAAATTTTCAGGAATATGTTTTGATGATCCTTGCTTCTTGTTTATCAAATTTCAGAGGTATGTTTTGGTGACCCTTGCTTCTTGAAAACAACAGGGTGCTAAATTAATTAATCTTTGTAGTTCAATTGTTTTTGTTCTTTTTGTGCTTATATAGGATAAAAGTTTTAATTAAAGGTTCCTGATATAGGACATCCTAATAGAATTACATGTTTTATTTTATTTATTTTTTCAGTCTATTGTATGGATTGTAAAATCAACTTTGACAGTAATGCTGACTACAGACAAAAAGATATTTTCGCTTTAAAGGACTGGTCTCAAGAGGATAAAAGAGAACACATAGCAGCAGGCCATAATTTAAATTACATTGGTTTAGATGGTAACATTGGATGTCTTGTAAATGGAGCAGGTTTAGCTATGGCTACAATGGACATAATTAAGTTACATGGTGGTAGTCCTGCTAACTTCTTAGATGTAGGAGGGGGTGCTACCTCAAATCAAGTGATGGAAGCTTTTAGGTTAATTACATCAGATCCTAATGTAAGTACTGTATTATAGTGTAAGCATTACACAACTGTCCCCTCATAAGGCCACTCCTGCCATAGGTCACCCTCTTATCTGGGCAGATTTCAAGTTCACTGAGATAGTAAAATACTACTTAATTGTCCCCTTCAAGAGAGGTTGTCCCCTCATAAGGCCACTCTTGCCATAGGTCACCCTCTTATCTGGGAAGATTTCAAATTCACTGAATCTACGGTGACCATTCTATACATAAAATCATGTCTTAAGTGTGTGTATTTGTGTGATTTGATACATCTACATGTATATAGTAGTCCTTGTAGAGGAGGACAATTTAGTAGTATTTTACTATAGCATTAATACTACATCACTGCATCTGAACTCTGACCTGAGAAGGTGGTGGTGTTTTGTGGGAGTGGTCTTAAGAACAGGAGTGCTGTATTGGAGTTTAGAAAACAACTCATCAGTGTTTGCCTGTATTGGAGTTTATTATGAAAACAACACATCAATTTTTGTCTCTCAGTCATGCAGACAAAATTGACTATGAACATTGTAACTCCATATCATGAGGTTCTAAATCGGGTATTCAGAGATTTAGATAAAAACAGTGTTTTTGTTTCATATGACAAATCTTAGCAAAACAACAAGAGTTTTCTAGTGTGATGGATTTATAATGGTGTTAGTGATACTGTAGTTAGTATAACATAATACATGTCATATCAGTTTTAATATTGTTACAGGTCCATGCTATTTTAGTTAACATATTTGGAGGAATTATGAGATGTGATGTTATTGCTCAGGGCATTGTAGCAGCAGCATCAGAATTACATCTTAAAATACCCATTGTAGTAAGGTTACAAGGTAAGAGCTAATTTATTTTGGAAAAAATACATTCATTTATCAGACTAGAAAAATAAAAACATGTAAGAATTGATACCTTTAATTTTGAACTGGATTTTCAGTTATTTCTGGCTCGACAGGAATCTTAATAAAATGCACAAAATACACTGTAAATGGTGGAAATCAATCAGACTATACATTGATTTACATAAATAAACAAAAAGTACAATTTAGAAAAAAAGTGACTAGTTTATTTATAAGACAAAACAGCATTCTATGATATGCTTCCAGTGTGATTTGGTGATCCCATATCCACATGTGATATGCTTCCAGTGTTATTTGGTGATCCCATATCCACATGTGATATGCTTCCAGTGTCATTTGGTGATCCCATATCCACATGTGATATGCTACCAGTGTCATTTGGTGATCCCATATCCACATGTGATATGCTTCCAGTGTTATTTGGTGATCCCATATCCACATGTGATATGCTTCTATTTTTTTTTTGGTGATCCCATATCCACATGTGATATGCTTCCAGTGTGATTTGGTGATCCCATATCCACATGTGATATGCTCCAGTGTTATTTGGTGATCCCATATCCACATGTGATATGCTTCCAGTGTTATATGGTGATTCCATATCCACATGTGATATGCTTCCAGTGTGATTTGGTGATCCCATATCCACATGTGATATGCTTCCAGTGTTATATGGTGATCCCATATCCACATGTGATATGCTTCCAGTGTTATATGGTGATCCCATATCCACATGTGATATGCTTCCAGTGTTATATGGTGATCTCATATCCACATGTGATATGCTTCCAGTGTTATATGGTGATCTCATATCCACATGTGATATGCTTCCAGTGTTATATGGTGATCTCATATCCACATGTGATATGCTTCCAGTGTTATATGGTGATCTCATATCCACATGTGATATGCTTCCAGTGTTATATGGTGATCTCATATCCACATGTTGTATGTTTGTTGATATTTTAAAATGTTTGTCTGATATGACCAAATATTTGACTGAATCAGTAACATAAATAAATGTTCCTGGCTGAATATGTTATCCCACAACTTGATCTATTTTAGCCAAGTTCAGAAGCTCTCCATTGGAATGGTAAGTTTGGTCCTCTGAAGTTGAACTTAGAAATATTCAAGGAGCCCTGTGGTTATCTTTGGCTTCTTCTACCACTAAATCAATAAATCACTGTTTATCATGATCACCATAGGCTGTTAAATCAAACAAATTGAAATATTATTTACATCTTGTACTTTGTAGATAGTTTTTCAATTTAGAGTAGTATTCACATGGGCAGTATGATTGTTAGAATGCTCGTCACATGGGCAGTATGATTGTTAGAATACTCGTCACATGGGCATTATGATTGTTAGAATGCTCGTCACATGGGCAGTATGATTGTTAGAATGCTCGTCACATGGGTGGTATGATTGTTAGAATGCTTGTCACATGGGCATTATGATTGTTAGAATGCTTGTCACATGGGCAGTATGATTGTTAGAATGCTCGTCACATGGGCAGTATGATTGTTAGAATGCTCGTCACATGGGCAGTATGATTGTTAGAATGCTCGTCACATGGGCAGTATGATTGTTAGAATGCTCGTCACATGGGTGGTATGATTGTTAGAATGCTCGTCCCATGGGCAGTATGATTGTTAGAATGCTCATCACATGGGCAGTATGATTGTTAGAATGCTCGTCACATGGGCAGTATGATTGTTAGAATGCTCGTCACATGGGCATTATGATTGTTAGAATGCTCGTCACATGGGCAGTATGATTGTTAGAATGCTCGTCACATGGGCAGTATGATTGTTAGAATGCTTGTCACATGGGCAGTATGATTGTTAGAATGCTCGTCACATGGGCAGTATGATTGTTAGAATGCTCGTCACATGGGTGGTATGATTGTTAGAATGCTCGTCACATGGGCAGTATGATTGTTAGAATGCTTGTCACATGGGAAGTATGATTGTTAGAATGCTCGTCACATGGGTGGTATGATTGTTAGAATGCTCGTCACATGGGCAGTATGATTGTTGGAATGCTTGTCACATGGGTGGTATGATTGTTAGAATGCTCGTCACATGGGCAGTATGATTGTTAGAATGCTCGTCCCATGGGCAGTATGATTGTTAGAATGCTCGTCACATGGGCAGTATGATTGTTAGAATGCTTGTCACATGGGCAGTATGATTGTTAGAATGCTTGTCACATGGGCAGTATGATTGTTAGAATGCTCGTCACATGGGCAGTATGATTGTTAGAATGCTCGTCACATGGGCAGTATGATTGTTAGAATGCTGGTCACATGGGCAGTATGATTGTTAGAATGCTCATCACATGGGCAGTATGATTGTTAGAATGCTCGTCACATGGGCAGTATGATTGTTAGAATGCTCGTCACATGGGTGGTATGATTGTTAGAATGCTCGTCACATGGGTGGTATGATTGTTAGAATGCTCGTCACATGGGCAGTATGATTGTTAGAATGCTCGTCACATGGGTGGTATGATTGTTAGAATGCTCGTCACATGGGCAGTATGATTGTTAGAATGCTCGTCACATGGGCATTATGATTGTTAGAATGCTCGTCACATGGGCAGTATGATTGTTAGAATGCTCGTCACATGGGTGGTATGATTGTTAGAATGCTCGTCACATGGGCAGTATGATTGTTAGAATGCTCGTCACATGGGTGGTATGATTGTTAGAATGCTCGTCACATGGGCAGTATGATTGTTAGAATGCTCGTCCCATGGGCATTATGATTGTTAGAATGCTCGTCTTGACTGCAATAGATTGTGGGTTCGGGTAGGAGCAAACAAAAGACTATGAAATTGATATATGCTGCTTCTCCGACAAACACACAGCATTAAGGATTAAGAGCAAAGAATGGTTGGCTGCAAATGAATCTGTCCCAAGTCACCATCATTACATCATCAAAATATAATCTGTTCTGACCATGATATAACAGGAAAATTACTCTGTTAACATTGAACAACAATCATTCATTTAATTTTGAGTAGAAAGACTAAGTAAAAAATTAAAGTACTGCAGTCAAATCTGTCTGATGTGACCTTCCAAATGAACAGTGAAAGATAGTCACATAAGACAGGTGGTCCCTTAATACAGGTTTAATTGATATGAACTTCACTGAAGGGAAATTAAGGTGACTAAAGCACGTTTGACATGTTTATGTGTTTTCTTTTACAGGAACAAGAGTTGAAGATGCCAAAGCTCTGATGGGTGCTAGTGATCTGAAAATAATTGCATGTGATAATTTAGATGAAGCTGCAAAAATGGTAATTTCTATTGTGAAACAATTATTATCAAAAACAAAATCTAAATATGGTAGACTGGTAGACAATATCTACAAAATCTGAACATGGTAGACAATACAAATATACTACTGGTGAACAGTATTGCATAATCAAATGTACTATGAAGTGCCATTATATTGATATTAATTTCAAAATTATTGAAAACATGGATTACCTGTAGAGGAGGGGAACATAAAAGTCCACAAAATTTTAGAGAAATAAGAAAAGAAATAATATGGGGAAATAAGTATATAAAATATAAAGGCAAATGTTTAGTAAAAGTTAATTGGATAAACAGTGGAATCATTTTTATTAATGATATTTTAGATGAATATGGTCGTATTTCAGAATATAAAATTATAGCTAAATTAAGAAACAAAAAAAAATGGATATCTGAACTGAATATTTTGAAAAAAGCAATCCCAAAACAGTGGAAAGAAACTCTGATAACACAAGATTCAATAAAAACTCAAGTAATTCCAAAACAAATATGTTAAAATAGCTAAAAATCAGATCCAAAATCTACAAATAAAAAACAAAGAGGTGTATAAAATATTATTAGAATCTCAAGTAAAAGAAAAACCCATAGCTTATACTAAATGGGAAAAATGTTTAAAGAAGGACAGAATGCATACTTTAACATGTATAACACAAACTTTATTTTTCACTTTTAATTATTTAGAGTTATACACTACGACTAAAGTTAAGCACCACCCTATATTTTTATCGATATATTTTTTTACATCAATACTGTTAAAACAATAAAATAGATATCACCATTTTTCTTACACTTCTTAAAATACTACACCAAGGGCTCTAAAATTACCAATCTACGAAGTATTTATTATCCTGAAAGACGTGACTATGATGTGGCAAAAATGGGGTTCAAAACAGGCACTGGAAAAACGTAAAACCAGTTTGTCTTTGATGGAAGTTTTTAACATTGCATTAAAATGCAGAGTCTTCAGATTTTAAGAACTTTTAAATGCATCTATTGTGCGTATGTGTAAGGCATAAAAATCAATAACGAGTATATCCACCGCGTTTATTGTGAAGTTCTGTAACACGCCTCGTCATGCTTCGCACAAGACGCCTAAGCCGTTCTTGGGGGAACTGTTGCCACTCCTGTAAGATAGCAGTTCTTAATTTGTCAATATTTTGACATTTTGGATTGCGTTGGTTAATTTTTCAGCCAATAAAGTCCCATACATGCTCTATAGGGTTCATGTCTGGCGACATCGCAGGCCATAGAATTGTCTGAACAGCCTCTTGCTGTAAAAAATATTGTACAATTCGGGCTCTATGTGGCATAGTGTTGTCGTCCATGAACATTGGCCTGTCAGCCAACGCATGATTGTCGAAATAGGGGACTACCCGTGGAGCGAGCACATTGTCACGGTATTTTTGGCCTGTCAGATTACCATCAAGAACGTACAAGTCCAACTTACAGTCAAAGGAAAAACAACCCCAGACAGTTACACCCCCACCCCCAAAAGCAGTTGTGCCCAAAATGTGGTTGTCCTGAAATGAAGTGTTTCGTTGGCGCCAAACCCTTGCACGACCGTCGGTAGGGCGTAACAAAAAATGACTTTCATCAGACCAGTGGACCCGTCTCCATATGCAAATAGTCCACCCCAAATGATCATGTGACCAGTCAAATCGAGCATGGCGATGACGTAATGTCAACTGTGGATGTTTTATGGGTCGTCACGCTCGCATTCCCTGATGGTGGAGGCGTCTGATTACAGTGTGTGTGCTAATGTGGCCTCCAAACGCTAAATTACCATGAAGTGCACCAGCTGTACTAAACGGCCGTTGCCGCGCCCATTTGGATATGAGCCGGTCCTCTCTCAGTGTCGTTTTGCGAGGTCTACCTGCACGTGGACGGTCAGTAACATTCCCTGTTTGACGAAAACGCTGCATCAGTCGTACAATGATGGAATTGTTAACCCTGAAGTGGTCTGCCACCCTTCTATGGCTATAACCACCGTTATGCATGCCAACAGCTTGCCACATTTATGGTATGGTTAATTTTCGCTGCACCATACCAAACCAATAGATAATGAAACTTAAAACTCTACACAAAAAAAATTGGCTTTCGTTCGCAAACACAAATGTTGAAAAGTACACGTGGCACTTTACACACCCTGTCATATACACATAAATAAAAATCGATCAATAACCTATTTCACAGGTAAGTAAGTATGTGTGTACAGGTAACGAAAACAGCAAACCGATTTGAAATAAGTTTATTATTAGAAAAGATATTATTGAAACAAGTCAGGTGGTGCTTAACTTTTGTCGGACTGTATAAATAAATTAAAAATCTTTAAATGGAAACTTATTCACTTCATATTACCATGCAAAGAATTGTTAAAACAATGGAGAATAGTAGATGATAGTGACTGTCTGGTGTGTAAAAAAAAAAAGAAAATTACAAACATTTTTACTTTGATTGTAAATATAACAAAAAATATTGGCAAGAGGTGAAAAAAATGACAACAAATCTTTATATAGGAGATCATGTTTTTAACCTGGAAACTCTGGTTTTTGGCTACAAAATATATGACCAGGCATATTTTGATATTAACCTACTTATAACCTTAATATATTTTTCTATAAATAAAGCCTATTATATTTAAAATTTTTAAGGATGAGGTAAATAATGTGTTCGATACAAATATATTTAGACAAGACGTGGTCAAAACAGGTAATTTCATAAGCAAAGCACATGTATACCTAAACAGCTGATATATCACATGACTTCAGAATTCTTGAAATGTCATGTGATTTCACATGTGGAGGGGGAAAAAAATCAATAATATGAAACTTGTCTTCATCATTTATATTGTAGTAAACTCAATACTTACATGTCACAAATAAAACATTTTATAGCGGACAGAAGTAATCCTTTCACTCATAGATATCATATTCTAGCAATTAGAAAATAAAGCGAACTACAATCAAAATAGGAAAAAGAAACACTGCAATCATGCATGTAATCCACGAGCATGAACAATTAACCTTTCAACCGTGATCGGTTTGAAAGTGTCAAATATCCGGATATTGTCAACAAAAAGCATGTGAAATCACCATAGACAACTATTATATGTTTATTACATGTCAGAATTACATTATATACTGTATATTAACTGTATAAGTGTACTATTAACAACATTTATTTTGAACTAAGCTTCACTAAATAGCAAATCCCTTGCTATTTACTGATTAACAACTAGGGATACTAGGTAAAAGCTGTATACCTAGTGAATTGTTAACAGCAATTAGTGCAATAAAATTATCTGTGATTAAAAAAAAAAAGATATTAATTTCAAGAAGTCGTACCGGTGAAAAATATTGCATAATCAGAAAAACTAAGATATTAAAAAGTGCCATTATATTTGAAAGATTCAGATCGACGTCCAGTCTCTAATCGATGTCCACTCCTCAAATCGGCGTCCACTGACGTTATTATCTCAAATCGCGTCCTTTCCAAACTCTCATATCTAATTGTAACGACAGGTTTGTTTTTTTAATGTTTTTTTTTTTTGTGTGTGTTTTTTTAAGCAAATTCCCATTCTTTAATATTATCAATAGGGGTAGAATCTACTTTGGCGGACCATGGAAGTCAGATATTGTAATAAACAAAGCGCATGACCCATAACCTTTCATTTTGTTACCATGCAGATATGACAACAAAAGGGTTATGGTTAGGGTTAAGGTTAAGGTTAGGGTTATGATTAAGTTTAGGTTTAGGGTTAAGGTTACGGTTAGGATTGAGATTAAATTTTTGGTTAGGTTTAAGGTTAAGGTTAGGGTCCGCTAAAGTAGACACCCAAGGGAAAGATTTCTGGTCTCCAATGGGAAAGATTTCTGGTCTCCAATGATGCTCCGCCGAGTTGGAGACCAATAGAAATCATTCCCGCGGGTGTCTGAGATTTTTCCGTCTTGCCCTCTTACCGGTGTTTGATTCTTTTTCTCACTAATATTTTATTGTAAGTACAGTATTTTCCTTAATAAGACATCCGATACAGGAAATATGACGTGACACATATTTTGACGTCATTGAAGAATGACGTCAAAGGTACGGAAAAGGATATCTAGAAATACTGACGAAAAATTGAAAATAAAAGACACAAATTTAATACGGTTGGATTCTGTATTTAAGAAAAAAAATAATGGTTAAATCCGTAATATATCTGTTATTCAGCTATCAGACAGGTATATATAATGTGACATTCCCGGCTTAGAATGGCATTTTGCGAAACGTAATATTTTTATGGGAAAAGTAGCGTGAAATTCTTATCTCGCCCACGGGTTGAGACAAGGATATCTCACACGGCTAAAAATAGGAACTGTGCTGTCTCATTAGTGAGAAATTGTTTTCTCAGAACTACCAGGCAATTTAAACAGAAACTTAACAAGGATGATCAATTGTTTCTCATTTGGTTTTATTGGGTTAAATTTTATGAAAAATTATTGGGGCGACATAATAAGGATAATAGTTTATGATTTTTTTTTACTGAAACTTTTCAGACATGATCATTGAATGCATGGTTTTCTAACTAAAATTGTCATGTTGTGAGGTTTATATATATTAACTCGGGGTCGTCGTGATCTTATGGTAGTTGGATTTACAACTACCTGTGAAATCAGTATCTATCACCACTAAAGTTGTGAGTTCGAACCCCACTCAGGCGAGGTGTACTCGATACAACATTATATGATAAAGTTTATCAGTGACTTGCGACAGGTCGGTGGTTTTCTCCTGGTACCCCGGTTTCCTCTACCAATAAAACTGACTGCCAGAATATAACTGAAATTTTGTTGAAAGTGGCATTAAACATCATAAACCAAACTAAATCAACCTATATATTAACTCAGAAAACAAAACCTATTTTGACAATTGATTTTGAAACTAGTGAACAGTAGTAGGTGAATGTGAGTTAACTATTGAACAGTAGTAGGTGAATGTGAGTTAACTATTGAACAGTAGTAGGTGAATGTGAGTTAACTATTGAACAGTAGTAGGTGAATGTGAGTTAACTATTGAACAGTAGTAGGTGAATGTGAGTTAACTATTGAACAGTAGTAGGTGAATGTGAGTTAACTATTGAACAGTAGTAGGTGAATGTGAGTTATTACTAAATCTTTAGATGTTACATTTATATTACACAAGTTTAATCATTATTATTAATTTTCATGAATTCCATCATTTGAATGACATTAATTTGTATATTCAGAAATAAAAGAAATCATTTCTTGATAGGAGTAAACAAGAAAATTTCTGACATCTATACATTATTTCCTCTGAACCAATTAAATTTGTTTCCAAGAACTATTGTATGTGAATTTTGTTAAATTTACCAATTTAGCAGCCTGATTAGAGTACATTATCATGTGTTTTAGGTCAATTAAATTGAAATAAATTACTGTCTGATAAATTGGATATAAGTAGCTCAAGATAGGAAAGACACTAGTCTTATAGGGTTGGGGGGGGGTTAAACAAATCTACTTAGAGCTGGATGTCTTATAGGGTTGGGGGGGGGGGGTTAAACAAATCTACTTAGAGCTGGATGTCTTATAGGGTTGGGGGGGGTTAAACAAATCTACTTAGAGCTGGATGTCTTATAGGGTTGGGGGGGGGGGGGGGTTAAACAAATCTACTTAGAGCTGGATGTCTTATAGGGTTGGGGGGGGGGGGGGTTAAACAAATCTACTTAGAGCTGGATGTCTTATAGGGTTGGGGGGGGGGGTTAAACAAATCTACTTAGAGCTGGATGTCTTATAGGGTTGGGGGGGGTTAAACAAATCTACTTAGAGCTGGATGTCTTATAGGGTTGGGGGGGGGTTAAACAAATCTACTTAGAGTTGGATGTCTTATAGGGTTGGGGGGGGGGGGGGTAAACAAATCTACTTAGAGCTGGATGTCTTATAGGGTTGGGGGGGGGTTAAACAAATCTACTTAGAGCTGGATGTCTTATAGGGTTGGGGGGGGGGGGTTAAACAAATCTACTTAGAGCTGGATGTCTTATAGGGTTGGGGGGGGTTAAACAAATCTACTTAGAGCTGGATGTCTTATAGGGTTGGGGGGGGGTTAAACAAATCTACTTAGAGCTGGATGTCTTATAGGGTTGGGGGGGGGGTTAAACAAATCTACTTAGAGTTGGATGTCTTATAGGGTTGGGGGGGGGGGGGGTTAAACAAATCTACTTAGAGCTGGATGTCTTATAGGGTTGGGGGGGGGGGGTTAAACAAATCTACTTAGAGCTGGATGTCTTATAGGGTTGGGGGGGGTTAAACAAATCTACTTAGAGCTGGATGTCTTATAGGGTTGGGGGGGGGGGTTAAACAAATCTACTTAGAGCTGGATGTCTTATAGGGTTGGGGGGGGGGTTAAACAAATCTACTTAGAGCTGGATGTCTTATAGGGTTGGGGGGGGGGTTAAACAAATCTACTTAGAGCTGGATGTCTTATAGGGTTGGGGGGGGGGTAAACAAATCTACTTAGAGCTGGATGTCTTATAGGGTTGGGGGGGGGGGTTAAACAAATCTACTTAGAGCTGGATGTCTTATAGGGTTGGGGGGGGGTTAAACAAATCTACTTAGAGCTGGATGTCTTATAGGGTTGGGGGGGGGGTTAAACAAATCTACTTAGAGCTGGATGTCTTATAGGGTTGGGGGGGGTTAAACAAATCTACTTAGAGTTGGATGTCTTATAGGGTTGGGGGGGGGGGGGTTAAACAAATCTACTTAGAGCTGGATGTCTTATAGGGTTGGGGGGGGGGGGGTAAACAAATCTACTTAGAGCTGGATGTCTTATAGGGTTGGGGGGGGGGGGGGTTAAACAAATCTACTTAGAGCTGGATGTCTTATAGGGTTGGGGGGGGGTAAACAAATCTACTTAGAGCTGGATGTCTTATAGGGTTGGGGGGGGGGGGGGGGGGGTTAAACAAATCTACTTAGAGCTGGATGTTAAAAAACTTGGTTTTACTCTTTTTATCTTTGCATTATTCAAATTATTACAAGAAAAAATTTTATTTGAACAAATTGATGTAGAAATGAATATGAGTTCTCATCACTCGACATCAGTGGTTACTCCATAAACCTATTACATGTACTTTATAATTAAAAAAATGGGTTGTAGAAGGTTGATTTCAAACTATCATATTTATTCTGGATTGCAAGTCCATGTGGACTTTAAATCTTATTTGCAACTTCTCCTTAGACTTATTAATATGAGAAAAAGACATTCCTTAACTTAAAAAAGTGTCAACTGATAAATAATCCTAACAGAACTGGTCTATAGATCAAGCTATGTAGTACTATTATTATTATTATTATTATTACAAGGCATTTTTATAGTGCACTATATAACAATACAATTACTCTAAGCGCTTTACATGTTTAAAATATACACAAATTTGTACATAGATAAGAAAAATAAGTGAAGTAAGAACAATACATTTAAAAGCATGCCCAATTTAATCAAATACCGGTATAACAACTTTAAGACTCAAAAAGCTTAACCAAATTGAATTAAAAAGAAGAAAATCGCATATTATAAGAGAATTAGGGAAAACATATCTAAAAATATTCATTAAAATAAAGGTATAAAAATGGACAAGAAATTGAATAATAAATAAACTTAGCTATCGAAATCAGTGAATGTAACTAAAAATTAATAAAAATATATTACGCAAAGACAATGAATCACAGTAAGAATTAAAAAGTAATACTCAACTGTACAAAAAGATAACAAATTAAAATCAAAAGTATAAAACAATATTGTAGCAGAACAGCACCAGTTAAAACAGTCAATCACAGATCTAAATCTATACTCATTTCACAAAAGCGATTTTGAATAAATGAGTCTTTAGTCCCTTTTTAAATGCCTCAATATATTGTTCATTTTGAAGACTTGAAGTACCATGTTATAACACATCTAATTAGCTTACTAAAATACTACAATACATATTCAGTCGTTTCATTAAGATTTTGAATAGAAGGATTTTTTTTTAGAATAGGCATAAAGAAATAGGCACAAAGAAATCCTCAAAATCATCTTCCTCTTAATCAAAGTCATCTAGGTCAGTTGTGCAGAACTGCTTGGCAATCTTTAGCTGAAGTAAAGTCTGTTCTAACTGTCTTTCATGGTTTTCAATTTCAGCATCAGAGTCCATAGAATCGGTGCCAGGAGCAAAATGTCCAATGTCCATAGGAGTAATTAATTGGATCACTTGGCTCAATAATATTAACTTGTTCTTCCACTGTCTGAGTTTCTGCCTCCATTGTTACACTAACAGTAGGATTAGACTGTCTTGAAACTTTTGTCCCTGCAGAAAAAATATTCTTAAAAGTTATAGCAAATAAATGATAGTAAAACAGGGAACTAACAGATATTTCTGTTTCACTAGGAAAACTGATTTCATATTGGAAATTGTAATGTTTTTTTTATGTAAAGAAATATTGCTTTTTGGATAAAGTTTATCTGCAAAAAGGACTTAGAGAATCATTAAAACTCCCAAATAATAATTATAGTATATTGTTAATGAAACATTTGCAGGTGTATTGACAGACTTGTCTGAGTGAGACTATCTGATGAAGATACATTTTCTGAGGAATGTATGGCATAATGGATTTTTTTTAAAACAAAGTCAATGTACTAAGATATTGTTTTTTTTTCTGGCCATGCTTTTTTTCCCCATAAAACTGGCATGTTTGCATACTGTATTACAGATATGACAGTTACTAGTACATTGATTAAAAATCCCCCAGACAGATACGTTAGGGTTAGGGTTTTCTGTTCTGTTTATTCTACAACATAAAAAGGTACCTTTCAAAAGCTGCCAATACTAATTTATAGTAAAAAATAATAACATGTAAATGGATATGGGGTAAATGTGCAATTGACAAAATCCACATGATAAACATGAAACATACAAACACTTTGATTGCTGCTCTTCATCTTTTAAGTTCTTCAAGCATGAGTATAATATCATACACTATCTCGACAGCATGCTGAAGATGGCTCCTAGTCATGTACAAATGAAAATTTTAACAATTTCTTTTTCTGTGCTTAAATTTGAATAGTGGATTATTTGCTTTATAGATGTTTATGCACTTTAGTGGCTTTGAGAACTGGGGTGTTGGAGTAGCTTAGTAAGCTTACATTGAATTTACAGTTTGATTGTTTTGTAACACATTTACACATGTTTTCATGTCTATTTTCATTTGAGTTTGACCTGAATTTCCGGTAGTTGGAAACTGTACATGTTTGCAAAATTTACTTTGATAGTCGCCAGTTGAGCGCTATTATTTTATTTATTCACTTCATAAATTTATGAAATACAAACCTCTAGACTGCTTAGCTGACTGGAATAAGTTCAGTATCCTCAAACTCCTTTTTAGACATATTAATGATATTTCAACCGTTTCTCACGTTGTTCTATTCTGCGGTGTCAAATAATTGTACATATTTAACACAGAAAACTCACCAGGGTTAAATCGCGGAAATGATTTAGATCGAGTAATGACTGGATTCCTGTTTCAAATCTGAAAAACGGGCTAAAGCACACACTATCAAATACGGAACCAGATTAAAGACAATCCCAAAAAACGTACAACTGGTCCCGGAAAAGTACCGAACTATTTTTGTCGGAAATAAAATAGCCGAAAAAAATACCTCAATAGACGGCTCTTAATGAAAACACTGATACTAATGCTTATATATAATTATATTTAACTAGTGATGTTGTAGGTAACAAGGTTCTATAGGTATTGCTAAAGGGAAAGCGAGGTCATAGCAAAGGAAAACATTGAATGTCACAAAAACTGCTGGCTTCAACCTAGCTGCAATAATGTAGCTCCTGTGACAAACTTGTGTCTCGGCAGAGCTACAACGCGGTCCCATTCGTCACAATGGAGCAAAATAAAAGTTGCAGTTGAAACATAAAAATTCACTATTTACGCTTCAAACATTTCATTATAACTATTACTGATGATCCCAGTCCTTGTTAAATCGGTTTGGCTGAGAAATATATGCTTTTCAAAGGTAGCAACAACCTTGTTCAAATTTATCGATCGTTTTCCATAACCGGAAACTACGGAAGGCGGAGCTTTTCTAAATATGGTATTTCTTACTACACACTGATATAAACATTCATGCCTCAAATCGCCAAATATGGTATCGACATCCAAATAGTGAGGCCGGAAATGACGAAATTCAAAATGTTCAAATAAAGGTAATAACAAAATTACCGAACTCCGAACAATCTTACAAAGGGAAAGTCAAAACTCATAATTATATTTACAGACAAAATCAGTCAACAACCGGAAAACTGTGAAAACCGTAATGACCCTGACTTGGTACAGGCATTTCTAAAGAAATGGTGGCTTGAATCAGATTTTAAGGCGCCAAACCTCCCGCTCTCATTACGGTTTTATTTTGTGGGAATTACATTCTAAAATACTGGTAGGTGATTAAAAACTTGTTATAATAATGGACAAAAGGAAAGGTTATGTCTTATTATTGATAAATGCAGGCGTCAGAAACTCTGTAAGCGAGAGCAAAAAATCTCGGCGGCTGCTCCATTACGTGTAATGGCATCCCGTTATAACCCTTGCGAGTAAGTGAGCATTTAGGGTTTTATTATTAGAACTAGCTTCAACCATTCTTGACAATATAATATTTCTATATGTGTTTTAAATATTACATTCCTTAAATAAAATTACTTTAACAGTCAAATTGTAATTAAAATGACATTATTCTTGGTCTTGGGTATTGATATTTAAAAAAAATATCATTATTTTGATTTTCATAAAGTTTGATGATGATAATTCAAAGATATTTCTAAGAGATGTAGAACTTTCAGCCAAACTAAGAAGATTACTTGATATATTTTTGAAAGAGAAGTTTTACTGAAATTCACTACCTCTTTTCAGGTCCAAATGATATATAATATTGATCACTCAGTGATTCAGCTAGGCACCAGTGTCAGGACATTTGCCCATCTATTTCTCAAACTGTCCTGAAGAACTTTATAAAAATTAGTTTAATTATTAAAGGATGTCAAGAGGAAATTTGGATAAAACTGGCAATTGTCCTGAAGATTTCAGAGTCTAGCTGAAACACTGTCACTTCAGTGTCATAAGTCCTCTTTACAGACAGTGGATGAACAAAGGAAATTTTTCTGTATAATATTCATTAGCCTCCAATCATATTTAACTTTTTTTGTAGGTTTTTCTTTGACATTTTGTTTCTCTTTTCAGGCTGTGAAACTTTCAACAATTGTTGGCCTGGCTAAGGAGATGGAGGTTGATGTCAAGTTTGAATTACCTTTATAGACTGTTAATGTTGTTAGGTTTTGATATTTATAGGAATTTGTGATTAATACAGATTGTGCTATGTTCCCTATAACTTGGGTGTTTAGGCCAAGCTCTCTATATAACTTGGGTGTTTAGGCCAAGCTCTCTATATAACTTGGGTGTTTAGACCAAGCTCTCTATACCTTGGGTGTTTGAGCCCAGTTCTCTATATAACTTGGGTGTTTGGGCCAAGTTCCCTATACCTTGGGTGTTTGGGACAAGTTCTCTATATAACTTGGGTGTTTGAACCAAGTTCCCTATAACTTGGGTGTTTGGACCAGATTCCCTAAAACTTTGCTGTTTGGGCCAAGGTCCCTATAAATTGGGTGTTTGGTCCAGATTCCCTTTGACTTGGGTTTTTGGTCCAGATTCCTTTTAACTTGGCTTTCTAAAATCATGGAAAATAAGAAAAAAGTTGTCAGAATAGAAGAAAAGTATCATCACTATAGTGCTATCAAATACACATGTTCTGTACTCTGCTTGAAAAATTTTTTTTGCTTGGTAAATTTTTACTTGTGGCAGCTTAAAAGTCTTGTTATCCATGTTATTAAAACAGAATCATTTCTGATTAATAAACTCATATTGCAAATTATCTTTATGTACACACAAGACATTAAATATCTGCTATTTATATATTGGAAAGTTCATAAAATCTGGTCAACACTAAAATGCCAAATACAGTTATGGTATAGAAATGTTTGTTTAATGTGTATTCCTTTAGGAATCAATGGCACAAAAACAATTATGGATGTTTTTTCTTAAATATGTTCAAAGATATTTTGTATTATTTTCTTTATATAAATTTTGGGAAATACAATCAAGCAATAATCAAGTTATTTCTCCCTCTCTCCCACATTATACCTTAACTTTTAGTGTTATGTTGGAAACAAAACTTGATTCTTTTTAAATGCTGTCAAATGTAGTTTACCTGTTATTACATTAGTAGTGAATGCTGTGGAATGTTTCAATAAAATTAGTCTGTCAATGAACTTATACCTAGAACATGTTAGTCTGGGCTGAGTATCATACATGTGTTGTATGTCTAAAAATTGAAATAAAATGTATGAAGAGTTTGTATGACATGCTGAGAAATCATTAAAGAATTCCATTAATTATATTTACTGCAGTAATTGTAATGTGTAGTATTAAAGGCACACAGGCTGTCGGAATTGATTTTTTTTTGTTTATATTAAAAGTTGCCAATATTCTATATTTTATACTAATAAAATGTTCTGAACAAAAAGCTAGGTTTAAAAAATCTGTTATAATGTCATAATTAATGAAAAGAATTTGAATGTTTAGCATTGGGTGAGTCAACATTGAATTATTTCCTGGATGGAAGGAAATCAAACAGCGATGTATTTCTTTCGTTCTAGGCTATTTACGTATGATATTATGAAAAATTTCAACTGCAATATATCTTTCTGGTTTTTTAAATCAAAGTTTAGGTCTTGTATTGGGAAACATTTTTTTTTATTAAAATAACAGCCTGTGTGCCTTTAACAATAGTGTTACCATATCATTTTTTTGAAGGTCTGTAAATACATTTGAAAATAGATTATTTTTTAAAACTTTATTTATTTATTTGTAACAAACTAATTTAATAGAATTGATATTGAAATGAATTGTAATATGTATGTACAGATATTTTGAACAGCATGTACATCGTAAACAAATTCTTTGTATTCTTGATATAAAATTTACAAACAGATGAAATGATTCTTTAAGTAAAAATATTTAGTCACTGAAAATCTACAAAATACCACTCTATGCAAATTTTGTTTTGTGATTAAATGTTTTATCAAATATTCAGAAAATAAAAATTGAGTAGCTTAACTTTCAAGTTTATCTGAGTTTTAGATTGAGTTCTTTTATGATAAAATGGAATCCTTATAAGAACTGTTTAAATTCTTGTTAATTATATTTTTTCTACTATCAGTACATTGTAATGTTAGAGATAACAACAATTGAACAAGAATGTAATTGTTACCATAGGAACATAATATATACATTTTGAGAGGTATTTGGTTTTTTATGAAATCTCCAAGTGATTATTATTTTTTACATATTTTCCTCCGATATGAAATGTGATTAGAAGAGGATATACATATTGATAAAACCTCAGTGTACGTGTAGAAAATGTTAAACTTGATGATATTTTAAGAGTGCCACCAGACCCAGGTTAAGTTGACTTTTTTTTCTAGTAAGACCACCTTTTATATCAAAAATGTACATTGTATGCATGGTATGTGTGTAAATCTAATGTCTCAAGTTATAATTCTTTTCAAAAACATAGGAGCAAATTTGCACAGATCTGTTGTCTGTTAAAGATTTTATTGAAATAAAACTTTGATACTATACAGTCTTACAATCTTTATTTCTTTGATACTATACAGCCTTAGAATCTTTATTTCTTTGATACTATACAGCCTTACAATCTTTATTTCACATTGATACTATACAGCCTTACAATCTTTATTTCACATTGATACTATACAGCCTTACAATCTTTATTTCACATTGATACTATACAGCCTTACAATCTTTATTTCACATTGATACTATACAGCCTTACAATCTTTATTTCACATTGATACTATACAGCCTTACAATCTTTATTTCTTTGATACTATACAGCCTTACAATCTTTATTTCTTTGATACTATACAGCCTTACAATCTTTATTTCACATTGATACTATACAGGCTTACAATCTTTATTTCTTTGATACTATACAGCCTTACAATCTTTATTTCTTTGATACTATACAGCCTTACAATCTTTATTTCTTTGATACTATACAGCCTTAGAATCTTTATTTCTTTGATACTATACAGCCTTAGAATCTTTATTTCTTTGATACTATACAGCCTTAGAATCTTTATTTCTCTGATACTATACAACCTTACAATCTTTATTTCTTTGATACTATACAGCCTTACAATCTTTATTTCACATTGATACTATACAGTCTTACAATCTTTATTTCTTTGATACTATACAGCCTTACAATCTTTATTACTTTGATACTATACAGCCTTACAATCTTTATTTCTTTGATACTATACAGCCTTACAATCTTTATTTCTTTGATACTATACAGCCTTAGAATCTTTATTTCTTTGATACTATACAGGCTTACAATCTTTATTTCTTTGATACTATACAGCCTTACAATCTTTATTTCTTTGATACTATACAGCCTTAGAATCTTTTTCTTTGATACTATACAGCCTTACAATCTTTATTTCTCTGATACTATACAGGCTTACAATCTTTATTTCTTTGATACTATACAGCCTTAGAATCTTTATTTTTTTTATACTATACAGCCTTACAATCTTTATTTCTTTGATACTATACAGCCTTAGAATCTTTATTTTTTTTATTCTATACAGCCTTAGAATCTTTATTTCTCTGATACTATACAGCCTTAGAATCTTTATTTCTTTGATACTATACAGCCTTACAATCTTTATTTCTTTGATTCTATACAGCCTTATAATCTTTATTTCTTTGATACTATACAGCCTTAGAATCTTTATTTCTTTGATACTATACAGCCTTAGAATCTTTATTTCTTTGATACTATACAGCCTTAGAATCTTTATTTCACATTGATACTATACAGCCTTAGAGTCTTTATTTCTTTGATACTATACAGCCTTAGAATCTTTATTTCTCTGATACTATACAACCTTACAATCTTTATTTCTTTGATACTATACGGCCTTACAATCTTTATTTCTTTGATACTATACAGCCTTACAATCTTTATTTCTTTGTTCCTATACAGCCTTAGAATCTTTATTTCTTTGATACTATACAGCCTTAGAATCTTTATTTCACATTGATACTATACAGCCTTAGAATCTTTATTTCTTTGATACTATACAGCCTTACAATCTTTATTTCACATTGATACTATACAGCCTTACAATCTTTATTTCTTTGATACTATACAGCCTTACAATCTTTATTTCACATTGATACTATACAACAGGCTTACAATCTTTATTTCTTTGATACTATACAGCCTTAGAATCTTTATTTCTCTGATACTATACAACCTTACAATCTTTATTTCTTTGATACTATACAGCCTTAGAATCTTTATTTCACATTGATACTATACAGCCTTACAATCTTTATTTCTTTGATACTATACGGCCTTACAATCTTTATTTCTTTGATACTATACAGCCTTACAATCTTTATTTCTTTGTTCCTATACAGCCTTAGAATCTTTATTTCTTTGATACTATACAGCCTTAGAATCTTTATTTCACATTGATACTATACAGCCTTAGAATCTTTATTTCTTTGATACTATACAGCCTTACAATCTTTATTTCACATTGATACTATACAGCCTTACAATCTTTATTTCTTTGATACTATACAGCCTTACAATCTTTATTTCACATTGATACTATACAGGCTTACAATCTTTATTTCTTTGATTCTATACAGCCTTAGAATCTTTATTTCTCTGATACTATACAACCTTACAATCTTTATTTCTTTGATACTATACAGCCTTAGAATCTTTATTTCTTTGATACTATACAGCCTTAGAATCTTTATTTCTTTGATACTATACAGCCTTAGAATCTTTATTTCTCTGATACTATACAACCTTACAATCTTTATTTCTTTGATACTATACAGCCTTACAATCTTTATTTCTTTGATACTATACAGCCTTACAATCTTTATTTCTTTGATACTATACAGCCTTAGAATCTTTATTTCTTTGATACTTTACAGCCTTACAATCTTTATTTCACATTGATACTATACAGCCTTACAATCTTTATTTCTTTGATACTATACAGCCTTACAATCTTTATTTCACATTGATACTATACAGCCTTAGAATCTTTATTTCACATTGATACTATACAGCCTTAGAATCTTTATTTCTCTGATACTATACAGCCTTAGAATCTTTATTTCTTTGATACTGTACAGTCTTACAATCTTTATTTCTTTGATACTATACAGCCTTAGAATCTTTATTTCTTTGATAATGATACTATACAGCCTTACAATCTTTATTTCTTTGATACTATACAGCCTTAGAATCTTTATTTCTCTGATACTATACAGCCTTACAATCTTTATTTCTTTGATACTATACAGCCTTAGAATCTTTATTTCTTTGATACTATACAGTCTTACAATCTTTATTTCTTTGATACTATACAGCCTTATAATCTTTATTTCTCTGATATTATACAGGCTTACAATCTTTATTTCTTTGATACTATACATCCTTACAATCTTTATTTCACATTGATTTGTGTTTTGTGTCTTGCTTATTTTTCATAAATCCCAAACTCATTCAATTAAACTGCCCTAACATTTTCAGTTTCGTGTTGTGATGTCTGCTACAATTTCTGCGTGAAAAGATATTCAGTTCGTCTTTACCACTTATTGTTTGTGGGATAACTCGTATCATATTTATGTCATTTGTGTTTGCTTGTTTATTGTGGTGTCTAACATGTCTTTACTATATGAATAACATGGCAGGTGTCTTATAAGAGGCAGGAATTCATTACCCTTTGTGAGCACCTGGGTTCACAACTGGTTTTTTCTGGGGTACGTGTTGCTCATCTTTTTCCTTTTCTGTGTCTTCAACCAATACATGTATGTGATTCCAGTGTCTAACCTGATTATAAATATCTTTCCAATGTAAATAAATGTTAGAGAAGGGCAATCAAGAATGGACAATCCAGAGACACTGGCAACATTAGGAACACACGACACAGGTCAAGCCATTCATTATGGTGACCACATAATTTATGAAGCAATAACTAAAATTTAGTTTTTTTTCATAATCTTAGTCCATCATTTTGTTGGAAAAAAGTAGCTCATGTTTGAAAAATACTGTCCACAGAACATTCATACAGAGTTTCAGATCAAACAATTCAGCAGTTTCTGAGAATCATTTAAAATATATCCCCCATAGAGTCCATTGTTCAATTATATCCCACTGTTACAAATATCTATGATTTCTGACAAACATAAAACCATACATGTTGGAAGTGGCATTAAGCACCATAAAACCATACAATTGGAACATTCCTATAAGTACAAGTATACATTAACATTTCAATGAAGACTTCAGCCAATCAAAGGGTAAATATTAAACTGACAATCATCATTGATTTTTACAATATATAGAACATTCCTACCAAGTTATTAGTGTCTGTCAGCATCCATTGTCAAAAACTTTTTACCACTGCTCAACCAATTGGAACAATAAAGCTTTGATGAATTAATTATTGCTAATTCTAGAGAACAGTATTTCAGTTAAATTTAAGACCAGAACAAATTAAATAATATATATAAACTATTGAAATGAGGAAGAGATTGGCCAATGGGGTCGATGACAGTTGACTACCACTGAAAAGGTAAGGACGAAAAAATTAATCTTAAGTTTTGTAGCGGCTACAATGCCCATACTTTTTTTAATCTACAAAAAAGGTCTTTAACACACAGGGAGTGTGACGCTCTCCTAAAACATTACTCCCTATAAATGATCATCGGTCAACCTTTCAGTAGTATAACCTTTTTATAATATTTGTTCAAGGCTAATCTCATTAATTTAAGTTCACATTTTCATACCAGTCTTGAATTCACATTGATATATGCAAACAATGATTTGAGAATATCGAGTAGATATATTTACATTTGTACAATCAAACACAGTCCCTCAATATATTGCATCCAAGACTTGGGATTGAAAGGTTTACCATTGCTACAATTAATGGACGAATATTAACAATGGCATAGAGAGTCGGGAAGTAAATTTTAAATATATTTTGTATGAAATGAGATTCAAACCTGTACAAATGCACTAGTATGCATGGCATGTGGGGATCCTAGCATACATGGCATGTGGAGATCCTAGCATGCATTGGGGAAACTTAAAAATATATCTATCAAAAAACCAATAATGGAAATGTAGTTGTCAATTGCTGGTATCATTACTGTGATATGTAGGACATATAGGGTCATGACCTCTTGTGGTTCAAAGTTTTACACAGGCTGCAATGGGATACATTTCTAAGAACCAAGAATTGAAATGCAAGGACATTTTTCGTGAGGCAACATGGTGACATTAAGATTTTATTTTGGACCTTTGTATGGCCCATGGTCTATTAAGTTTAATTCTAGAGAGAGATTAATCACAGGCACTTTGGTCCAGGATATTTGTTTTCTTCAATTTTATCAATAAAATGTGCATCTACAACGTATATGAACCCGTTTGACATGTTTCGTTGTGACTATAGTATAGTAGATACATTGTATTAGGAAAATGGGGCATAGTTCATAAAGGCGTTTATTTCACAACGAAACATGTCAAACAGGTTCATATACTTTGTAGATGCACATTTTATTGATAAAATTGAAGAAAACAAATATTCTGGACCCAAGTGCCTGTGAGATTAATATTAAACATATTCTAGGATAGACAATGATATAGCTGAATTTAAAAGAACTATAATCTGTAATCTTCAGGAAAATGACAGGTTATGTTCTTACCCAGCAATTACAGGCACGTTTCTCTCCCAGGCATCTGCTTCATTATGCTAGGACATGTCATTGGTTTCAAAATAATGACACATTTTATAGAACAAACCATCTTAAGAAAAAATTGAAGATACCAAAGGTGTAATAAGAAGCCGTATATCGCAGAACAGACAATACAATGGCCAAAAGAATAAAAGACGGACAAACAACCTTCTACAAAACACTACACAGAAAACAAAAAGCCGTATATCAAAGAACAGACAATACAATGGCAAAAAGAATAAAAGACGGACAAACAACCTTCTACAAAACACTACACAGAAAACAAAAAGCTGTATATCAAAGAACAAACAATACAATGGCCAAAAGGATAAAAGACAAAAGGACAAACAACCTTCTACAAAACACTACACAGAAAACAAAAAGCTGTATATCGAAGAACAAACAATACAATGGCCAAAAGGATAAAAGACGGACAAACAACCTTCTACAAAACACTACACAGAAAACAAAAAGCTGTATATCGAAGAACAAACAATACAATGGCCAAAAGGATAAAAGACGGACAAACAACCTTCTACAAAACACTACACAGAAAACAAAAAGCTGTATATCGAAGAACAGACAATACAATGGCCAAAAGGATAAAAGACGAACAAACAACCTTCTACAAAACATTACACAGAAAACAAAAAGCTGTATATCAAAGAACAGACAATACAATGGCCAAAAGGATAAAAGACGGACAAACAACCTTCTACAAAACACTACACAGAAAACAAAAAGCCGTATATCAAAGAACAGACAATACAATGGCAAAAAGAATAAAAGACGGACAAACAACCTTCTACAAAACACTACACAGAAAACAAAAAGCTGTATATCAAAGAACAAACAATACAATGGCCAAAAGGATAAAAGACAAAAGGACAAACAACCTTCTACAAAACACTACACAGAAAACAAAAAGCTGTATATCGAAGAACAAACAATACAATGGCCAAAAGGATAAAAGACGGACAAACAACCTTCTACAAAACACTACACAGAAAACAAAAAGCTGTATATCGAAGAACAAACAATACAATGGCCAAAAGGATAAAAGACGGACAAACAACCTTCTACAAAACACTACACAGAAAACAAAAAGCTGTATATCGAAGAACAGACAATACAATGGCCAAAAGGATAAAAGACGAACAAACAACCTTCTACAAAACACTACACAGAAAACAAAAAGCTGTATATCAAAGAACAGACAATACAATGGCCAAAAGGATAAAAGACGGACAAACAACCTTCTACAAAACACTACACAGAAAACAAAAAGCCGTATATCAAAGAACAGACAATACAATGGCAAAAAGAATAAAAGACGGACAAACAACCTTCTACAAAACACTACACAGAAAACAAAAAGCTGTATATCAAAGAACAAACAATACAATGGCCAAAAGGATAAAAGACAAAAGGACAAACAACCTTCTACAAAACACTACACAGAAAACAAAAAGCTGTATATCGAAGAACAAACAATACAATGGCCAAAAGGATAAAAGACGGACAAACAACCTTCTACAAAACACTACACAGAAAACAAAAAGCTGTATATCAAAGAACAGACAATACAATGGCCAAAAGGATAAAAGACGGACAAACAACCTTCTACAAAACACTACACAGAAAACAAAAAGCCGTATATCAAAGAACAGACAATACAATGGCAAAAAGAATAAAAGACGGACAAACAACCTTCTACAAAACACTACACAGAAAACAAAAAGCTGTATATCAAAGAACAAACAATACAATGGCCAAAAGGATAAAAGACAAAAGGACAAACAACCTTCTACAAAACACTACACAGAAAACAAAAAGCTGTATATCGAAGAACAAACAATACAATGGCCAAAAGGATAAAAGACGGACAAACAACCTTCTACAAAACACTACACAGAAAACAAAAAGCTGTATATCGAAGAACAAACAATACAATGGCCAAAAGGATAAAAGACGGACAAACAACCTTCTACAAAACACTACACAGAAAACAAAAAGCTGTATATCGAAGAACAGACAATACAATGGCCAAAAGGATAAAAGACGAACAAACAACCTTCTACAAAACACTACACAGAAAACAAAAAGCTGTATATCAAAGAACAGACAATACAATGGCCAAAAGGATAAAAGACGGACAAACAACCTTCTACAAAACACTACACAGAAAACAAAAAGCTGTATATCGAAGAACAGACAATACAATGGCCAAAAGAATAAAAGACGGACAGACAACCTTCCACAAAACACTACACAGAAAACAAAAAGCCGTATATCAAAGAACAAACAATACAATGGCCAAAAGGATAAAAGACAAAAGGACAAACAACCTTCTACAAAACACTACACAGAAAACAAAAAGCTGTATATCGAAGAACAGACAATACAATGGCAAAAAGGATAAAAGACGAACAGACAACCTTCTACAAAACACTACACAGAAAACAAAAAGCTGTATATCGAAGAACAGACAATACAATGGCAAAAAGGATAAAAGACGGACAAACAACCTTCTACATAACACTACACAGAAAACAAAAAGACGTATATCGAAGAACAGACAATACAATGGCCAAAAGAATAAAAGACGGACAGACAACCTTCTACAAAACACTACACAGAAAACAAAAAGCTGTATATCGAAGAACAGACAATACAGTGGCCAAAAGAATAAAAGACGGACAAACAACCTTCTACAAAACACTACACAGAAAACAAAAAGCCGTATATCGAAGAACAGACAATACAATGGCCAAAAGAATAAAAGACGGACAAACAACCTTCTACAAAACACTACACAGAAAACAAAAAGCTGTATATCGAAGAACAAACAATACAATGGCCAAAAGGATAAAAGACAAAAGGACAAACAACCTTCTACAAAATACTACACAGAAAACAAAAAAGCCGTATATCGAAGAACAGACAATACAATGGCCAAAAGAATAAAAGACGGACAAACAACCTTCTACAAAACACTACACAGAAAACAAAAAGCCGTATATCGAAGAACTGGCAATACAATGGCCAATAGAATAAAAAAAGGACAAACAACCTTCTACAAAACACTACACAGAAAACAAAAAACCGTATATCGAAGAACACACAATACAATGGCCAAAAGAATAAAAAACAGACAAACAACCTTCTACAAAACACTACACAGAAAACAAAAAGCCTTATATCGAAGAACAGACAATACAATGGCCAAAAGAATAAAAGACAGACAAACAACCTTCTACAAAACACTACACAGAAAACAAAAAGCTATATATCGAAGAACAGACTACAATGGCCACAAGAAAAAAAGACGGACAAACAACCTTCTACAAAACACTACACAGAAAACAAAAAGCTGTATATCGAAGAACAGACAATGCAATGACCAAAAGAATAAAAGACGGACAAACAACCTTCTACAAAACACTACACAGAAAACAAAAAGCTGTATATCGAAGAACAGACAATACAATGGCCAAAAGAATAAAAGAAGGACAAACAACCTTCTACAAAACACTACACAGAAAACAAAAAGCCGTATATCGAAGAACAGACAATACAATGGCCAAAAGAATAAAAGACGGACAAACAACCTTCTACAAAACACTACACAGAAAACAAAAAGCTGTATATCGAAGAACAGACAATACAATGGCCAAAAGAATAAAAGACGGACAAACAACCTTCTACAAAACACTACACAGTAAACAAAAAGACGTATATCGAAGAACAGACAATACAATGGCCAAAAGAATAAAAGACAAAAGGACAAACAACCTTCTACAAAACAATACACAGAAAACATAAAGCTGTATATCGAAGAACAGACAATACAATGGCCAAAAGAATAAAAGACGGACAAGCAACCTTCTACAAAACACTACACAGAAAACAAAAAGCTGTATATCGAAGAACAGACAATACAATGGCCAAAAGAATAAAAGACGGACAAACATCCTTCTACAAAACACTACACAGAAAACAAAAAGCCGTATATCGAAGAACAGACAATACAATGGCCAAAAGAATAAAAGACGGACAAACAACCTTCTACAAAACACTACACAGAAAACAAAAAGCCGTATATCGAAGAACAGACAATACAATGGCCAGAAGAATAAAAGACGGACAAACAACCTTCTACAAAACACTACACAGAAAACAAAAAGCTGTATATCGAAGAACAGACAATGCAATGACCAAAAGAATAAAAGACAGACAAACAACCTTCTACAAAACACTACACAGAAAACAAAAAGCTGTATATCGAAGAACAGACTACAATGGCCAAAACAATAAAAGACGGACAAACAACCTTCTACAAAACACTACACAGAAAACAAAAAGACGTATATCGAAGAACAGACAATACAATGGCCAAAAGAATAAAAGACAAAAGGACAAACAACCTTCTACAAAACACTACACAGAAAACAAAAAGCCGTATATCGAAGAACAGACAATACAATGGCCAAAAGAATAAAAGACGGACAAACAACCTTCTACAAAACACTACACAGAAAACAAAAAGCTGTATATCGAAGAACAGACAATACAATGGCCAAAAGAATAAAAGACGGACAGACAACCTTCTACAAAACACTACACAGAAAACAAAAAGCTGTATATCGAAGAACAGACAATACAATGGCCACAAGAATAAAAGACGGACAAACAACCTTCTACAAAACACTACACAGAAAACAAAATGCCGTATATCAAAGAACAGACAATACAATGGCCAAAAGAATAAAAGACGGACAAACAACCTTCTACAAAACACTACACAGTAAACAAAAAGCTGTATATCGAAGAACAAACAATACAATGGCCAAAAGAATAAAAGACAAAAGGACAAACAACCTTCTACAAAACACTACACAGAAAACATAAAGCCGTATATCAAAGAACAAACAATACAATGGCCAAAAGAATAAAAGACGGACAAACAACCTTCTACAAAACACTACACAGAAAACAAAAAGACGTATATCGAAGAACAGACAATACAATGGCCAAAAGAATAAAAGACGGACAAACAACCTTCTACAAAACACTACACAGAAAACAAAAAGCTGTATATCGAAGAACAGACAATACAATGGCCAAAAGAATAAAAGACGGACAAACAACCTTCTACAAAACACTACACAGAAAACAAAAAGACGTATATCGAAGAACAGACAATACAATGGCCAAAAGAATAAAAGACGGACAAACAACCTTCTACAAAACACTACACAGAAAACAAAAAGCTGTATATCGAAGAACAGACAATACAATGGCCAAAAGAATAAAAGACGGACAAACAACCTTCTACAAAACACTACACAGAAAACAAAAAGCTGTATATAGAAGAACAGACAATACAATGGCCAAAAGAATAAAAGACAAAAGGACAAACAACCTTCTACAAAACACTACACAGAAAACAAAAAGCCGTATATCGAAGAACAGACAATAAAAATGGCCAAAAGAATAAAAGACGGACAGACAACCTTCCACAAAACACTACACAGAAAAAAAAAGCTGTATATCGAAGAACAGACAATACAATGGCCAAAAGAATACAAGACGGACAAACAACCTTCTACAAAACACTACACAGAAAACAAAAAGCTGTATATCGAAGAACAGACAATACAATGGCCAAAAGAATAAAAGACGAACAGACAACCTTCTACAAAACACTACACAGAAAACAAAAAGCTATATATCAAAGAACAGACAATACAATAGCCACAAGAATAAAAGACGGACAAACAACCTTCTACAAAACACTACACAGAAAACAAAAAGACGTATATCGAAGAACAGACAATACAATGGCCAAAAGAATAAAAGACAAAAGGACAAACAACCTTCTACAAAACAATACACAGAAAACATAAAGCTGTATATCGAAGAACAGACAATACAATGGCCAAAAGAATAAAAGACGGACAAGCAACCTTCTACAAAACACTACACAGAAAACAAAAAGCTGTATATCGAAGAACAGACAATACAATGGCCAAAAGAATAAAAGACGGACAAACATCCTTCTACAAAACACTACACAGAAAACAAAAAGCCGTATATCGAAGAACAGACAATACAATGGCCAAAAGAATAAAAGACGGACAAACAACCTTCTACAAAACACTACACAGAAAACAAAAAGCCGTATATCGAAGAACAGACAATACAATGGCCAAAAGAATAAAAGACGGACAAACAAACTTCTACAAAACACTACACAGAAAACAAAAAGCTGTATATCGAAGAACAGACAATACAATGGCCAAAAGAATAAAAGACGGACAAACAACCTTCTACAAAACACTACACAGAAAACAAAAAGCTGTATATCGAAGAACAGACAATACAGTGGCCAAAAGAATAAAAGACAAAAGGACAAACAACCTTCTACAAAACACTACACAGAAAACAAAAAGCTGTATATCGAAGAACAGACTACAATGGCCAAAAGAATAAAAGACGGACAAACAACCTTCTACAAAACACTACACAGAAAACAAAAAGCTGTATATCAAAGAACAGACAATACAATGGCCGAAAGAATAAAAGACGGACAAACAACCTTCTACAAAACACTACACAGAAAACAAAAAGCTGTATATCGAAGAACAGACAACACAATGGCCAAAAGAATAAAAGACGGAAAACAACCTTCTACAAAACACTACACAGAAAACAAAAAGCTGTATATCGAAGAACAGACAATACAATGGGCAAAAGGATAAAAGACGGACAAACAACCTTCTACAAAACACTCCACAGAAAACAAAAAGCTGTATATCGAAGACCAGACAATACAATGGCCAAAAGAATAAAAGACGGACAAACAACCTTCTACAAAACACTACACAGAAAACAAAAAGCCGTATATCGAAGAACAGACAATACAATGGCCAAAAGAATAAAAGACGGACAAACAACCTTCTACAAAACACTACACAGAAAACAAAAAGCTGTATATCGAAGAACAGACAATACAATGGCCAAAAGAATAAAAGACGGACAAACAACCTTCTACAAAACACTACACAGAAAACAAAAAGCTGTATATCGAAGAACAGACAATACAGTGGCCAAAAGAATAAAAGACGGACAAACAACCTTCTACAAAACACTACACAGAAAACAAAAAGCTGTATATCGAAGAACAGACAATACAATGGCCAAAAGAATAAAAGACGGACAAACAACCTTCTACAAAACAATACACAGAAAACATAAAAGATGAAGCAACACAAATCCTGGTAAAACTGTTCTAACTCCTACATTTACTTTCCTGTCTAGTCCATTTGATGGTTTAGTTTACAAGTCTTTTATTCTAGTCACGATTTCTCTGTCGTTTTGTTAATTTTCTAGTATTACAAATTGGTATGTCTTTGGATGAATGTTCTTCATCATTAAAGTGTTCTGGTACAATATTCATACAATTTAGAATGATGTCTCGTATTCTTTCTCGTGTGGTACTTTCTGTTTCCTCTATATAAAGATAGTGCCGAATACTACAAGCAAATCTGTGCATTTCAATGTCTATTCTTTTCGAACATCACAATAAATAAACTATTCATAACCAGATTAAGGAATATCCTTAAAAATAAATAATTTACAACAGAGTTAGCGACTCCCCTCAATAAATAAGTAAACAATTTATAACAGAGTTAGCGACTCCCCTCAATAAATAGGTAAACAATTTATAATCTGGCTAATATCATTGTGGTCCTCATCGTTTGGTAGTTGGATTTGCAACTACATGTGCAACCAGTTCATGGCGAGATGTGCTACATACAACATTGTGATAAAGCTTGTCAGTGACTTCTCCGGGTACTCCGGTTTCCTTCACCAATAAAACTGACCGCCATGCACGATATAACTGAAATATTGTTGAAAGTGACATTAAACGCCATAAACGACCAACCCACCCCAAAATAAAAATATATAATCAGAGTATGAAATGTCCTAATGAATTGATATTTGGGTTAGCAATACAAGCTGATGTGTATAATTGATATTTGGGTTAGCAATACAAGCTGATGTGTATAATTGATATTTGGGTTAGCAATACAAGCTGATGTGTATAATTGATATTTGGGTTAGCAATACAAGCTGATGTGTATAATTGATATTTGGGTTAGCAATACAAGCTGATGTGTATAATTGATATTTGGGTTAGCAATACAAGCTGATGTGTATAATTGATATTTGGGTTAGCAATACAAGCTGATGTGTATAATTGATATTTGGGTTAGTAATACAAGCTGATGTGTATAATTGATATTTGGGTTAGCAATACAAGCTGATGTGTATAATTGATATTTGGGTTAGCAATACAAGCTGATGTGTATAATTGATATTTGGGTTAGTAATACAAGCTGATGTGTATAATTGATATTTGGGTTAGCAATACAAGCTGATGTGTATAATTGATATTTGGGTTAGCAATACAAGCTGATGTGTATAATTGATATTTGGGTTAGCAATACAAGCTGATGTGTATAATTGATATTTGGGTTAGCAATACAAGCTGATGTGTATAATTGATATTTGGGTTAGCAATACAAGCTGATGTGTATAATTGATATTTGGGTTAGCAATACAAGCTGATGTGTATAATTGATATTTGGGTTAGCAATACAAGCTGGTGTGTATAATTGATATTTGGGTTAGCAATACAAGCTGATGTGTATAATTGATATTTGGGTTAGCAATACAGGCTGATGTGTATAATTGATATTTGGGTTAGCAATACAAGCTGATGTGTATAGTTGATATTTGGGTTAGCAATACAAGCTGATGTGTATAGTTGATATTTGGGTTAGCAATACAAGCTGATGTGTATAACTGATATTTGGGTTTGCAATACAAGCTGATGTGTATAACTGATATTTGGGTTAGCAATACAAGCTGATGTGTATAACTGATATTTGGGTTAGCAATACAAGCTGATGTGTATAATTGATATTTGGGTTAGCAATACAAGCTGATGTGTATAATTGATATTTGGGTTAGCAATACAAGCTGATGTGTATAATTGATATTTGGGTTAGCAATACAAGCTGATGTGTATAATTGATATTTGGGTTAGCAATACAAGCTGATGTGTATAACTGATATTTGGGTTAGCAATACAAGCTAATGTGTATAACTGATATTTGGGTTAGCAATACAAGCTGATGTGTATAACTGATATTTGGGTTAGCAATACAAGCTGATGTGTATAATTGATATTTGGGTTAGCAATACAAGCTGATGTGTATAATTGATATTTGGGTTAGTAATACAAGCTGATGTGTATAATTGATATTTGGGTTAGTAATACAAGCTGATGTGTATAATTTATATTTGGGTAAGCAATACAAGCTGATGTGTATAATTTACATAATAGAACAACACCAAGTGAGTATTATTGATTTTTATTGGATATAAAAAGGGAAATAATTTTTAGTCAGCAGTTTTATTTAGTTTTTGTAACTGAGACTCCTTGTAGCTTTGAACTTCTCTAGTGTATCCTGAACAACAAATAGACTGACCAGATTCTAATTTACTACAACATTTTATCAAATTTACAATTGTATGCCGGCAAAGCTCTTCTTTGTAGTTTTTGTCTGAAAAAAAGACATTAGTTTAATAAAATACTGAAGGAATAATACATGTACATGTATATATAAAACATAAATATAATAATGTGTAGAATTCTAGCAGAAACGGTGGTTTGTACAAAAAATACGCTTTCCCCAAAAAACATATTTGCTTAAATTGATATTTTCATGGAGTATACATTTTATGCCAGTTTACTGCAATATTTCATCAATATTATGGTGACCATAGTTAGAGGGAGCCAGTTAACACCACTAACCATCAATATTATGGTGACCATAGTTAGAGGGAGCCAGTTAACACCACTAACCATCAATATTATGGTGACCATAGTTAGAGGGAGCCAGTTAACACCACTAACCATCAATATTATGGTGACCATAGTTAGAGGGAGCCAGTTAACACCACTAACCATCAATATTATGGTGACCATAGTTAGAGGGAGCCAGTTAACACCACTAACCATCAATATTATGGTGACCATAGTTAGAGGGAGCCAGTTAACACCACTAACCATCAGTTTCTTTTAACAGTAATGCCCACATATATCTCTTGTGTGCAGCAAAATTGGTTCAGTTGTAAGAGGGTTGTATCATGATGATACATAAGGTAATTGTCTGTATATATAACACAGTAATCTGTTCTTCATGGCAGTAAGTGTTTCTATGTAGCCATGCGTTACTGTCGGACTCGAATAGACAATTATCACATTGTTAAATAGTTAATTTGTAAAAGGTGTGTAATTTTCATTACATATTAGTTTATAATATCATTGATCAACCTTAGTGTCTGATATAGTACACCTGTTAATGTGTGCTGGTCATATATAGAATTACTGTAAAAATGTATCGTACAATTAACAGTGACTGTCACCTGCAATACATTTGGTATTTTCAAACTTGTCTTACCATTCTAGTGACATCACAGTGATTTTCTTTTTATGTTACATTTTTTTCACATTTTAACATTAATCTATTTGCCATTTGTTTCTCATATTCAATTTGAAACGAGACAAGGATACCGGCATTTGATGACCTTTGACTGTAATAATGTTTCCAATCAATGGTCACAACACATGGTTCGCAATCCTCAAAATAGACTTGAAATGGTGATTGCAATACCTGGTAAACTCCAATGAATGTTTGGAATGTCAAAATGGATATACAAAAATGTAAATAGTTTGTTCCAATTCCTATATTTTATTGGCAGAGTCAGTATAATGTGTAATCCAGATTGCATAACAAAAAGTGATTTACACAGTACATAACAGTGACACATGAGGAAAATAGTAGTACTATATATTTAATAATTGTGTATGCAATACCGATGGATACCAAAATTTCTTTTAAAAATCAAAAGCCTGATTTTCAAATAATTCTCTTTTCCGGGCATCCGGGTATTTCAGTCAACGAATTATCTCCCTTGTCATTGAGGCGGTGATACATTCGCCATTTTAAATTTGATTTTCACCGCCTAAAGATGGCCGACTCATTGTTGTTAGAGGAAGTGACATCACCCCGGAAAAGAGAATAAGAATGTTATTTTTTGTATCAATCAGCAGGCTAAAAGGTTTTAACAAGTTAGTAATACCTTCTAAACATTTCTGTATTGCACAAGCTTGTCTTTGGCATGGGTCTGGTTTTGGCATCGGGCTGTGGTGTTAAGTCTCAGTTCCTTTAGATAACATTAACCTTGGTTTGGTTACTACAATACATAAAAAATGCTATAAGAGAAATTATTACAAGAACTCTCAAACACTTCCACAATGCTATTTCCATCTGTTGAGAAAACGTTGTCGAAGTGTTTGAGAGTTTGACAACAAATTTTTGAACGATGGATACACCGCTGTTTAGCGGACATTGAGGGACATTTGACGCACTGTTGCATTTAATGCTATCCTTACAATAACTAATGCTATAAGTTAAAACTGACCTTCAAGCGGCACAAAATGGCTTCCAATTATGACGTACGTTCACCCTGCCCCCCCTGTATCATCTTACGTTGTTATGATTTTTTGATGTGGTCTTCTTTACTACATATTTTCCCCTCCCAACTCGATTTTTCAATAGTACAGACTTCCTTACTGGTCACATCCACTGATTCCTGATGAAACCATTTGTAGGGATGAAATAAGGGTAAAACTTACTTTTAACAATTTACGTTGAGTTTCATAGTTTTGAAGAAGTGTGATCAGCATAATTTACTTATATTATTGGCCTTTTTCTTATCACGTTCAGGGGCGGATCCAGGATTTCAAGTTAGAGGGGTGCACTTAAAAACTTGGGGTATTTCGTGTGAACAATTTTACGCCAAAAAATCTTATTTTTTCCAATTTTAGGGGGGTGCGCGCCGGGTGCGTCCCCCTGGATCCGCCCCTGACGTTGAACACCTAGGTCCACATCTTTCTTTATAACAGTCCCAATCCAGGACTTAGATTTGCATTAGATCCTCTCGTATCGTCATCTTGTTAAGGTCAACCAGGGTTTAAATTATGAAACGAGAAAATGACACGATAGCTCTGTGTAAAAACAACTTGCCAACTTAGTTGGATATGTAATAATGATTGATATATAATAACACATCTCATTCACTGTCTGATTACAGTCTCAATTGATACTGATATTAATATGGCTATGTATCTGTTCTTGTTATAAGGCAGGGTTTCAAAGAAGAAAATAAATGGGATGATTTTATCAAAACATGTATCATTTGTACTAAAAACAAAATGATGAAACGAAGAAATAATTAATTCTTTACCATCATTTTTAATTGTCTTTTATTAATATTCTTTTTGTTTCATCACGGAAGTTATCTATTATATACTCAGTTGTTGACTACTTCAATAATCTCACATATACACAAATATTTAAAATCGATAAATTATAAGGATCGACCAGAAATTAATATATACATGGGAAATATGTGTTGGAAAGATTATTCTAAACTGATTAATAGACTAGATTTACTATTACATTTTTGCACTTTATGCGAATAAAACAGCAATGGGATTAGACAAAAAGTTATAAAAACTTATAGACTGTCCTTTCCCTAGACTAGGTTACGGTAGGTAACTTAAACCGTACACTCGTTATCACTCCACCAATTTGCTCGCTTTTGATTGTCATCTATTGAATAATAAATACATTAGCATTCATGATCATGTGTACATGTTAGAATAGTCTTTTCCTGTTTGTAAGTTTTGAATGCCAAACTTCGACCTTGGGCGAATGGTGACTGACGACATGCAATCACTTGCTGATTTTAATGGCGACTACATACCTATTACCTTCGGCGATTTGAATGGAGACTTGAGATCTTAAGCGATTTGAATGTCGACTGCAGATCTGTGATGTTGATTTGAGTCATTTTAAAAAAAAACTGAAACTGAAATCTGAAACTCAGCTGGTGGCCATCCCTGCTGACAGTTTTATTAATTAACAGCTAGTGATCATCCAGTGGATGGATAGCTGTATATCGAAAGAAGAAAGAAGAATTAAAACTCTAGACCAACAGGATCATCACGCAGTAATCAAATTAAACAACTTTCGACCAACACTGATATTTTCAAAAAATCATATCATCAAAGACTGGTACTGTATTTCAGAGCACGCTGCGAACTGTGAAACAGTTGAGATCTTTAAATCTTTCATCTTGCGCGATTAACATTTTTTTTAGCATACTCACCCTAGATAAGTTTATACTCAAATTTGAGAGAGATTTCCAGTATTATACATGATGCAGATCTACTTTAATGGAGTGTTCAGTGACTTTTACTGCTGGCTTGAACAGTGATTAGTTTAGCTGGTACATTGACGTGAGTGGGATGGTCCCTATGATGTTTTAATTTGTATCATCTCACAGGTGCAGGATATATCAGAAAGGTGATTACCAACTGTCAAATTATAGGGATATAGTAATATACCCGAAATGACAACTAAATAACAAATACAAACAAAACGCAATCACAAAATAGATTAATTTACAGTTGGAAATTAACCATAAATAAAAGAGAATTGTTGAAATAAATTTGGAACACCAATGTCTTACGATGTAAAGTTCGACTGAATACCCACTGTTAGAAATACAAACTTCAGTACTAGTAATAAAATGAATAAGAAATTAAGTAATCATGAAAAAACGTACGGTCTAAAACTCGCTTAAAAATCAAAAGTAAATTGGAAAGGTGTAGTTATTGTTTTATAGAATTTGATATTAACAATTAATCGAAAATACTTTAGTCTATTTAAATTTCTGTTTGTCTTTACTACACAATATTGTATTGATTGTTGTATGAAATACTAGGAGGAGATTTACAAGTGACAGTGTGATCTATTCTCAGTTTTTCGGTTTTAGGAATGACTTAAATTTTCTAGTTTAGGAAAAGGGGGTGTGGCAATGAGAAGATGTGAACATAAATCCATATATCTTAATCTACATCTACATTTTAGGACAATCCATCAATGGTGATGATTACTTGTGGGACGCAGCGCAGCGCGACCAGACAAAAACTTTCTAAAAAGAGTGCAGATCATATAAACAGTGACAAGATAAAATTATATACAAAATTTATTTACAGACTGAAGTTTGTTGTTTAGTAGTAATGGTTTTGGGCCAATGATTTAAATTGGTCCAAAGTGGATGCCATGAGTGTTGCATGTGACAAAGAATTCCATAAGACAACTGTGACAGTGTGTTGGAAATAACTGTACTTGAAATAATTTGTTCTAGTGTTGAAATGTTGGTACTGTAAAATGTTAGAATTCCTGGTGTGCATGATGGGTTGTTTGACAAGGTAGAGGTTAGGATCTATTGCTACTAAGTTGTGTGTGATCTTATACAACATAGTCACTCTATTGATGTTTCAAATAAGCGTGTTTATACGACTAGTATATTTTTAAACATAAATAAATTTAACAGAAATAAAATAGTCCTGTTACTACATTAACATGTATCGTTATTTACGTTAATAAAACTTGAATTAAAGCTAGTATTGGTGTATATACAACGTTGACGTATTCAGTCATAATGTAGATACAGACGACATATCTATAAAGGGTTGATTGTTATGTGAATAAAACAATCTGAAAGTGGATGAGAACAAAAAATAGATACGCATTAATTATTGCATTCAGCACTTACGATTGTTGAGAAAGAGCTTTGTCGTGACCTTGAGTTGAAATATCGTGATTTGCTATTAATGGTACATTGCTACCCTCTTTACAAAAAAAACTACCGGTAGTTAGATGTATTACAAACATAAACACAGAAGTTAGTACGTGTTGTCCATTTGCGATAGTTTAAAATGAAAACACTAGTCCATGATGATAGCACTATATAAAATTCGAGCATTTTGTTGACTTACCACTCTTACATAGCTTAAAATAATGGAATTTAAGATATTAAGTGTATCGAAAGGTGAAAAGGTGAGTCGATTGTAAATCACTAAATCGGTAGGGTGAGGATAAGAAATGTCCGTTTTTTAGAAATTACAATATCTACTTGCACCACTCACTCATGAATGTGTAAAATCTTCATTTTATCTCAGATATCCAATGAGGATCAAGTATGTCATTATTACCACTCTATATGTTGGATTTACAACTATCGCTGCAATCAGTGCCTATCAGTATCACCGCGGCTCACGTTGTGAATTCGAATCCCACTCACGCGAGGTGTACTCGATAAAACATTATATGAACAAGTTTGTCAGTGAATTGTGGCAGGTCTGTGGTTTTCTCCAGATACTCCGGTTTCCTCCACCAATAAAACTGGCCGTTACAATACGATAACTGAAATATTGTTGAAAGTTGCGTTAAACACCATAACCCTAACCTCCATGTATTTAGTGTAATTATTTTACCAACGGTTCTAATCAAATAAAAATACAAAGCATCAACAAGTGAAGGAGACTTCAAGGAATAGCAAACCAACTTTCTCCTGGTTGAAAGCAAATTCTCATTTTCATAATATTATAACCCCTTTGAGGTTCACGTTGGTCAAATCATATAAAACAATATTGTTTTTTATCAAACAGTGGTAGTTGTATTTGTTTATATATATACATTGTCTGTTTAATGTTAATTTATGTTTGTATTGCTATACCCAAAAGGGTATTATATGCAATACAGATTATTATAAAAGCTTCAAATGTTCAGCTGTCGGCGGGAGACAACAAATCAAGTTTTCTTGTGTGACATAATTTGCAAAGAGGTTTTTCACTGTACCAGATGTCAAAAGGTATATGACATTAAATATTCTATGGAATGCATAGCAATCATTGTAATTCATTAAAGTATGTTAGTGGTTCCTGAGATAGATGTTCCACCAAAACTGTAACCATGAAGGTTTATTGGCAGCCGTGGCTTTTTTCAAATATTTGAAATCGTAGACTTTAACATACTTTGAATTCTTTATATTTTATAGTAGGTAGTGATTCTTAAGTTGTATTGAGAAATGGCAAGTGGTGTCTGGGAACATCTTGTAAAAAAACTATAATGTACGTTTTATCCAAGTCTTGGGGCCATATATGATACAGTTTTTCTTTCACATACGTGGGAATCTCGATAATCTTCTAGTATGAAAAGATATCAAAGGGCTCCAGAAGCCGTAAATCGAAGGACAAATGATACGATATCCAAACAAAAAAGGACAAAAGGATAGGCATCAGTCGACAAAACACTGGACAGAAAAATAAAGATTGAGCAACACGAAGCCCACTACATATGGTTCCTGAATGCTAAGCGGTTCCTACTCCGCTAATGGCACATTTCGTGCTACTCTTGTTAAGAATCCAGTGACAACGTCATGAAAGAGGAAAGGATGAGCTGACGACTACGGCAAATAAGGGTAATAACAAAATTACCGAACTCCGAACAATCTTACAAAGGGAAAGTCAAAACTCATAAGTATATAAACAGACAAAATCAGTCAACAACCGGAAAACTGTGAAAACCGTAATGACCCTGACTTGGTACAGGCATTTCTAAAGAAATGGTGGGTTGAATCAGATTTTAAAGCGCCAAACCTCCCCCTTTCATTACGGCTCAAAGTTTCCGGCTGTCACTATAACAATATTTGAACAAAACAGGTAAAACAGTTGTCAAAAGCAGCACCAAACTCAGTGAAGTAAATGTCGAAGATACTTTTACGTCACACATTGATAAAAAAATATTTTTGACATTTTTGTTGACTTCCTATCTTTATACATTTTCACTATATGAAAATCCATCGTTTATAATCTTTTCTGCAGAGACGGAATATATTTCGACAAGATCTTGGTATCGGAATATAAACTTTTTAAGAGATCGAATAAGGCGAATCTTTTTATAGCCCAGGTCCAGTAGCCTGTTTCTCAGATGAAGATGACGTTTCAGGAAATCAGAATAATTGCTACTGGCCCTTGCATAACGAATCAATTGCGAGATGTAAACACCATATGAAGGAGAAGCTGGTATATTGCTGCACATATTTGGAAAATTTATGATTTTAAAATTGAAGTCGTCCCGTTTATCATAAATTTTAGTACTGATTTGACCACTGTCGTCAAATTCGAGGTATAAGTCCAAAAATGATGCGGACGAAGCGGTATCTGTGGTCTCTTTAACTTCCAGCTCTGGACAAAATGGAACTTATCCATGGTCATCTGCGACACAGGTATTCCGTAGCGATCAATTGCAACCAAGTCATAATGGCGACCGTATAAAAACTTTCAAAGTGATGACTTCAACTTAACCACTAGGAACCCAATGATAAGTAAGTAGCAATCCTCGAAGTGATACTCAAATACATAGAATAACTTTTCAGATGTTTATCAAATTTCTTGGAAATATGCTGTTTCATAAATATTTCATATTCTTTTAGAGAGTGAAAATATCTTGGTTGATATAATAGTCAAGAGCTTGTGATTCCTTTCGAAACTTTCTTGATTGCATTCTATTTTTGTTTTACTGATCATACCTCAGGATCCTCTCATCTTCATGAAAAACTATAGAGGTCGATTACACTTTGTTTTTACATGAATATGATGTTGTATAAACCATATCAAGGTGTTATAGAAATAATTTGTTTAAATTTTATCACAGGCGCTCGTGGCACGGACTTACTACCCCCACCCCCTCCTTTTTTCAAACTTTCTGTTTACAAATTTATTTTCAATAAAAATTTCTTTATTTCTTTATTATTTCATCTCTTTTTCCTTATTTTAACTTGTTCGTGTCAATACTCATAAAATCTTATGTTAACAACAAGTTGCATATTTCGACTCTATAAAGATACTTGAGGATCGATTTTTAGTTTAAACATATTTTATTTGCAATTAGAATGACACTTGTTTCTGCTCTTTTTAGACAATTTGGCAGTTTTTTTCACAAAAAAATGTCAGTGGTGATATTTTTGTCAGTGAATTTTTTACAATTCAATTAATTTCAATATTTTATTAGCGTCTCACCTTATATATATCTTTATTTCTCATAAATTACATGGTAAAGAGATAATCATCAAAAATACAAACATATTTACGTCAGTTTCCGACAGGAAGTAAACAAATCAATATCAAATCAATGGCCACCTAAGGACATACTTTAATTAAGAAATAAATCATGGAAGCCAGAATGTGTTGGGAGTTTTAACATGGATTGGTGGATATTAGTATTTTATCCCGAGCCAGAAGCGAGGAATAAAATTTACTAATTGGCGCCAATCCATGTTAAAACTCAAAACACATTCTGGTTTCCATGATTTATTTCGATTTTATCCATAATGAAAAACCATCTCTTATAAAAAATATTGTTGTAAAGTAATTTATAACATATGTGAGAAAGCTTACTTTGTTTTCCCATAATAATTTTACACCAGAATTTTATCATTCTAACTTTAATATCAATACTAATGATGGGATATCTTCATTTATGACACTATATGTTGCAATAAATCTATATATATATATATATACGTCTGAAAATTAAACCAAACAGTGTTAGAATTAGATTTTAGAGCTGTCAAATTTTTGTTCTTCCCTCGACGGGATTTGAACCCACACCATTGTTACACTGCAGCACCATTCGCTTAGCCTTACGTCCAGCGCCCTAGACCACTCGACTACATCCACTCCCTAAAAAAGGAGCTTCAATAGTCGTAGTGTTACCTTGTTTCGTAAGGCAAATCTAGGGATAGGCGTAAGACATGTGTATAAGCGTGTGTAGATGGTACATATATACTTAATATTATAATTTGACAGCAATCTAACTCAGCAATTTTTAATATATTGGATAGGATAATGAAGAATTATTCATTATACAGTCACAGGAAATAAAGTATATTATACAAACGTCTAGAAGCAAGTGACAACCATACAATATATCTGTCCCACTGGATCTCAAAGTTACTTTAAAGGATACTAGGTTAATACTAAATATTATATACGTCTGAAAATTAAACCAAACAGTGTATATACATATAAGATATTTTAAAAGTACTGAATTTATTTTTATCCTGAATAGATGCTATGATATTTATTTTCTTTGTTATATGACAATAAATAGTAATCAAAATCATGTAACTTTCTTGTATATTGAATTCCTTCTTGGATATCTTAACATTGATTGTGAATTCGAAGTACAAAAGAAATTATGACCAAATCCTGATCAATTGATTTCAATGCCCATGGAATATTGAACTCCTTACCATTGGTATATCGACCCCCCCCCCCTACCAATGGTATATCGGCCGAGGTTAATCCATCATTGATAGGGGTCGATAGGGGTCGATATACCATGGTTAGGGGGGTTCGATATACCATGGGTAGGGGGGTCGATATACCATGGGTAGGGGGGTCGATATACCATGGTTAAGGAGGTCAATATATCATGGGTAGGGGGGTCGATATACCATGGGTAGGGGGTTCCAAATAAACTATGGGTAGGGGGTAATAAAATTTCAAAATTTAAAAAAAAATCTAAATTTTCAATAAAGTTCAAAATTTCTAAAATTTTATAAAATTTAAAAAAAAATATAAATTCAAATAAAAATTCAAAATTTTCAAAAATAATTCAATATTTCAAAAATTTCAAAAAATTACAAAATAAAATTTCAAAACTAACAAATTTCATAAGATTTAATTTTTTTTTAATTTCAAAATTTTCATAGCATTTTAAGAAAATTTTCAAAATTTGTATATCATGAATCTGATATTTTTCTTAAAATTGGTTTTGCTAAGATTCCTTTTATAAACAAAGGTTTACTTGTTTACTTAGTATTTTCAATCTTTTGGAATAATATGTGGTTAAATAATAATTCATAAATCAATATTGAAAAATGATAAAACAATTGTAGCCTACCATGGATTTATAGACCTAAAAATATATATCGACCTCAGACTTTGTCCTCGATCCATATATATTTATAGGTCTATAAATCCATGTATTCACCTCAATGGAAGGCTATATTTGTATAATATACATTGTATAATGTATATGTTTTTCATAAAATTTATTAAAAAATAGTGTAGAAAGGTTTATAAATATATATAAGAAATAAAGATATATTTGCTATTCAAATGTTAAAAAAAGTGAAATTAATTTTTGATTAAAATATTACTCTTCATCTAGCTCAATCACAAAATAATATTAAGAAATTATTCTAGTTTTCTAATTTTAATTTAAATCAAAACTATGCTGTTGTTAAAAAAATAATGGCTTCATCTGATTTGATATATATTTGTAAACACAAATAATATCATTTAAATATTCTAGTTTTCAAAATTTCAGTGAAAACAGTTTTAAGACTAAAAAACAACATTCCTTCAAAATCATACATTGTCTTATCATGAGACAACTTAAATTTATCATACAGGGGGGATTCAATTTTCAATAAGGGGGTTCAATATACCATGGATGAAAATTGACCCCGAGGTCAATTTACCATGGGGTTCAAAATACCATATGACACCGGGTTCAATTTACCATGGGGTTCAAAATACCATATGACACCGGCTTTCCAAACAACGCATGCAAGTACCTATTTCTTCCATAAACCAACAACTTTCACTATAGCAAACTCCTAAAGACCCCCGCCATTGATCAGTAACTAATTTGCATAAATTATCAGATCAATGTCATTGAGCGCTATGAAATACACATCACATAAAATTGACTTTTGTGACACCGACTAATAAACTAAGTAGCTTTCTACTGATATTTGAGCTTTTCTCACTAATATTTTATTGAAAGTACAGTATTTTCCTTCATGAGACATATACATGAAATATGACGTGACACATATTTTGACGTCATTGAAGAATGATGTCAAAGGTACGGAAAAGGACATCTAGAAATACGAAAAAATGAAAATAAAAGACACAAATATATTTAATACGATTGGAGTCTGTATTTGAAAAAAAAACCAATGGTTAAATCTGTAATATATCTGTTATTCAGCTATCAGACAGGGTATATAATGTGACATTCCCGGCTTAGGATATATATTTAAACAATTTTTTTCTTGTTAAAGGCGTTCTGATTGGATGTCACAACGAGTAGAGACAAGTGCACGTGAGCTCGTCTCAACCCGAAAACGGCCATTTACGGAAGAATAGAATAACCTTCATAAGGTACACTCAGAATCACAAGATTGGAAAGACAAACAATTTAACAGTCTTTGGTAGCATGGAAACCATGGAAACCAAAATCTGCCAGGGTTACCTATGCCTGAGAGAGGATAACCTTAGTTTTAATTATAATTATATAATTAAGAACATAGATCAGTCTTACAAAGTAAACAGCTATTTATATACTATATAGCCAATATCAAGATAAATGTATTGATGCAGCACTATAATAATATCCATCACAACCAGTTCTAAGTTTCTGTGATAAGTCAATCTTCTTTATAGTAAACGGTCCAAAATTATAATCTCCAAATTTCTGAAATAAAAAGGGAAAAAATAAAATTATCCACCAGGTTTTAATATAGAATATCTGTATATAAAATTCTGTGAGTATAAAACTTATTTGTATGACCCTTAGGAACAGTTAGCAATGTGACGCTTGTGATAATGTCAGTTTAATATAAAACTTATTTGTATGACCCTTAGGAACAGTTAGCAATGTGACACTTGTGATAATGTCAGTTTAACATGGATCATTTAGGCTAAGCCAATGATATTTGGTAAGCAGTTCCACTAACATTAGTACATTACCCTTCCATGGTGATTATTTAGCCTGGCTCCTACATACATGGTTAAATGACTTTGAAACCTATTGCATGTTAAAAGTTCAGATCAGTAACAGGTACCTGGGATGATGTATTGTACATGATTCCTGTTCATTGTATGTTTACTATTGCTGTTGTTAACCAATTAACCAATTTTACATAAATAATGTTCAAAGAGAGATAACTCTAACAGAAAAGTTGGGTTTTAAATCAACACCAAAAACAGTTTTGCTGAATATAGCAGTCACAAGTAAACAATGTACCTTAATGATATTGTAAGCATCAAATGATTCTCTTTCTACTTTGCCCCTCTGTTTTTGTATTGGGGCTCCAGTGGGGTCCTTCCTAAACAGAGTATTCATGACTGTAACATGTAGTTTAACATGGTCTAATTCCTGTGTCATTATACCTGCTGAAGTAAACTTATCTACTATTCTGTCTATAACCATCTGTAATCTGAAATATAGGTTGGTAGGTTGGTTTATGGTGTTTAATGCCACTTTCAACAATATTTCAGCTATATTGTGGCAGTCAGTTTTATTGGTGTAGGAAACAGGAGTACCCGGAGAAAACCACTGACTTGTCACAAGTAACCGACAACATTTATCTGAAATATACAACTGTAGATATTGTAAAACTTTCATATTGACTTTATTTTTTATGAAAAGCAAATTTTGAATCTATGAGGTTCGCAGCTGAGATGGTTTAATTTTTTTCTAATGATCACGATTACATGTTTTTATTTATTTTATACTGGAATGATCCTCAGTATAGGAGGAAAGACATTTATTTTATGGTTCAACATCTTAACAAGTATTAACAATAACATAAATGTACTTTAAGAAATAATTCATTGAAGCCATAATTTGTTGGAAATCTTAACATGGGCAACATTATTTTCATTTTTTTTTAAATGGATCCCCTGCCATTGTGAGGTAATCTTGATTGTCAATACAGTAAAACCTGATATATTGCCACTCTAATATACCACCAACCCCACATCCCACTCTAATATACCACCAACTCCACATCCCACTCTAATATACCACCAACCCCAAATCCCACTCTAATATACCATCAACCTCACATCCCACTCTAATATACCACCAACCTCACATCCCACTCTAATATACCACCAACCCTACATCCCACTCTAATATACCACCAACCTCACATCCCACTCTAATATACCACCAACTCCACATCCCACTCTAATATACCACCAACCCTACATCCCACTCTAATATACCACCAACCCCACATCCCACTCTAATATACCACCAACCCCACATCCCACTCTAATATACCACCAACCTCACATCCCATTCTAATATACCACCAACCTCACATCCCACTCTAATATACCACCAACCCTACATCCCACTCTAATATACCACCAACCCCACATCCCACTCTAATATACCACCAACCCCACATCCCACTCTAATATACCACCAACCTCACATCCCATTCTAATATACCACCAACCTCACATCCCACTCTAATATACCACCAACCTCACATCCCACTCTAATATACCACCAACCTCACATCCCACTCTAATATACCACCAACCCCACATCACACTCTAATATACCACCAACCTCACATCCCATTCTAATATACCACCAACCTCACATCCCACTCTAATATACCACCAATCCCACATCACACTCTAATATACCACCAACCTCACATCCCACTCTAATATACCACCAACCTCACATCCCACTCTAATATACCACCAACCTCACATCCCACTCTAATATACCACCAATCCCACATCCTACTCTAATATACCACCAACCCTACATCCCACTCTAATATACCACCAACCTCACATCCCACTCTAATATACCACCAACCCCACATCACACTCTAATATACCACCAACCTCACATCCCACTCTAATATACCACCAACCTCACATCCCACTCTAATATACCACCAATCCCACATCACACTCTAATATACCACCAACCTCACATCCCACTCTAATATACCACCAACCCCACATCACACTCTAATATACCACCAACCTCACATCCCACTCTAATATACCACCAACCTCACATCCCATTCTAATATACCACCAACCTCACACCCCACTCTAATATACCACCAACCTCACATCCCACTCTAATATACCACCAACCTCACATCCCACTCTAATATACCACCAACCTCACATCCCACTCTAATATACCACCAATCCCACATCCCACTCTAATATACCACCAACCTCACATCACACTCTAATATACCACCAACTCCACATCCCACAATAAAACTTCAACAAACAATTTCCCCACATGAGTTGAAAAAAAATTGGTGTGATTTATTTTGTTATGAAAATAAAACGTCCTATATTTTAATAGCTGTATGGTAGTAAGTACCCTACACTTTACACTTATATTTTAATAGCTGTAGGGAAGTAAGTAGTAAGTACCCTACACTTTACACTTATATTTTAATAGCTGTAGGGAAGTAAGTAGTAAGTACCCTACACTTTACACTTATATTTTAATAGCTGTAGGGAAGTAAGTAGTAAGTACCCTACACTTTACACTTATATTTTAATAGCTGTAGGGAAGTAAGTAGTAAGTACCCTACACTTTACACTTATATTTTAATAGCTGTAGGGAAGTAAGTAGTAAGTACCCTACACTTTACACTTATATTTTAATAGCTGTAGGGAAGTAAGTAGTAAGTACCCTACACTTTACACTTATATTTTAATAGCTGTAGGGAAGTAAGTAGTAAGTACCCTACACTTTACACTTATATTTTAATAGCTGTAGGGAAGTAAGTAGTAAGTACCCTACACTTTACACTTATATTTTAATAGCTGTAGGGAAGTAAGTAGTAAGTACCCTACACTTTACACTTATATTTTAATAGCTGTAGGGAAGTAAGTAGTAAGTACCCTACACTTTACACTTATATTTTAATAGCTGTAGGGAAGTAAGTAGTAAGTACCCTACACTTTACAAAGAGTATCCAAACTCTTTCAAATTTAAAACAAATGTTTCCTGAAGACTAAAAGACAAAAGACATGATTGTTACACTTTACATTTGTTTTAATTCATCCCCTAAATGGTCTGAATTTGCCAATGACCGGTGTCATATGGTATTTTGAACCCCATGGTAAATTGAACTTGGGGTCGATTTACATCCATGGTATATTGAACCCCCTTATTGAAAACTGAACCCCCCTGTACGGTAAATTGAACCCCCCTCCCATTTCTAATCAAAAGATATGCAGGGAGGTCAAAATATCATGTGTAGGGGGGTTGATATTCTATGGGTAGGGGGGTCAAAATACCATGGATAGGGGAGTCGATATACCATGGGCAAGGGGTTCAATATACCATGGGTAGGGGGGTCGATATGCCATGGACAGGGGGTCAAAATACCATGGGTAGGGGGTTCGATATTCCATGGGTAGGAGGGTCAAAATACCATGGGTAGGGGGGTCGATATACCATGGGTAAGGGGGTCAATATACCATGGGTAGGGGGGCCAATATACCATGGATAGGGGGGTCAAAATACCATGGGTAGGGGGGTCGATATACCATGGGTAGGGGGGTCAAAATACCATAGGTAAGGGGGTTGATATACCATGGGTAGGGAGTCGATATTCCATGGGTAGGGGGATCGATATACCATCGGTAGGGGGTCAAAATTTTCCCAAAAGTTTCAAAAAATTTGAAAATTTGAAAATTAAAACAAATATATAAAATTTCAACTCAAAAATTTCAAAATTTCAAAAATATCAGATTCATGATATACAAATTTTGAAATATTCTATGAAAATTTTGAATTTGTTTTTGATTTTTTTTAATCTTATGAAATATGTTAGTTTTGAAATTTTATGAAAATATTGAAATTTTTTAAATATTGAAATTTTTTTGAAAAATAGATTTGTTTGGAAATTTTGAAATTTTATTACCCCACTACCCATAATTATTAATATATATTGAACCCCCTCCCTACCCATGGTATTTTGACCCCCCTACCCATGATATATCGACCCCCCTACCCATGGTATATTGACCCCCTTAACCATGGTATATTGACCCCCTTAACCATGGTATATCGACCCCCCTACCCATGGTATATCGACCCCCTACCCATGGTATATTGACCCCCTTAACCATGGTATATCGACCCCCCTACCCATGGTATATCAACCCCCCTACCCATGGTATATCGACCCCCCTACCCATGGTATATCGACCCCCCTAACCATGGTATATCGACCCCCTACCTATGGCATATTGACCCCCTACCCATGGTATATCGACCCCCATACCCATGGTATATCGACCCCCCAACCCATGGTATTTTGACCCCCCTGCCCATCGAATATCGACCCCCCTACCTATGGTATATCAAACCCTCTCTTATGGTATTATGAACTCCTCTTTTGGTAGAAATGAGGGGGGTTCAATTTACCATGAGGGAGTTCAAAATACAATGACAAAATATTGACCCTGGGGTCAAAATACCATAAGGAAAATTGAACCCAGGATCAAAATATCATAGGTAAATCGACCCCAGGTTCAATTTACCATGGGGTTCAAAATACCATATGACACCGGGGATAAAAAAAAATTATCTACAATTATATCCTTAGATTTGAAGATTTTAACACCATTCAGGGCATACTATGGTACTTCAGGTTTTTAAAATCTCTATAACGTAGATAACTAATAATAGCCAATATCAAGATATTAGATACTTTTCCTGTTCTGGTCCAGGTTCAATTTTAGCATACAACACATCAACTGCACTGGGATCATCATTCATATATTCTAATCCTATAAACCGTATACATAATGGTTCTCCTTTCAAAATAGGTCTACAAAACAAAAATCATTCTATTTATTATACGTTTAAATAAGAATGAGACCTACAATGAACTAATGGCTAATGTGGATGTCATTATCATATGATGCTTATTATAAATACCAGTAGAATTTATCAGATCAATTCTTACCAATGGTGAGGTGTACTCAAAACAACTTTACATGATCAAGTTTGTCAAATAGATTTCTTGTGAAAGGTACCAGTAAGTGGTTTTCTCTGGTTACCTGGTTTTCTTCATCCACAACATCATAACTGAATAATACTACATTAAAATACTATATAAACTTGACCATCTTTGAAGTTTTATCTCCAAAATATGACTTTTCAGCATGTTATAATAAAGAAAATATGTACTGAAGGAAAATTATCAGAGGCGTACCTGAGCCAATCTCACTCACCTGGTTATTAATAATGTTTGCTGTAGTATTTGCTATATTCAAGTTTTGTGAGTAAATCATGAAGATGAGATGACTTGTTAAGGTCACCGTCAAATGTTACTGGTCAGCTATGTCTTGCCATGACAACTATCTTATACTTCTAATCAGGGCGGCACCCCGGGGCCCACAAGCCAAATGAGGGTGTACCTTTAGCAAGGCAAACAAAATAAAATGTGTGCTTTCGTGAATATGTGAATGGCAATTTGGACACACCATGGTGGACTTAATTTGAGTATTATTATTTGAAGAATTGGAGGAGGCCCTGGGGCCCAAAAATTCTCTTAGCAGCCCTGGTTCTAATTGACTATTAAAAAGTACACAATTATAGAGTGTTTTTCAAAGGAACGATTCTATTAAATTCTTACCTTAAATACAATTTAAAAAATGTACCTCAGCAGTTTAAGTGAAATAAATTTAATAGCATTTTTCACACAGAGCCTTAAATTAATGTATTTCCCACAGTGACCATCTTGGATTTCTGATAAATACAAAAACACAAGGTAAATATGGACAAGATTTGTAAACTTGCTGTCTATGGCCAGTATTCATGCAATAAACATAGAAGTAATATATATAATTATACACTTTTTTATACTGGTCAAACAGAAGAAATACACAAATAAAGATTAGTATGTTGTATAGATAATTATCTTACTCTATAAGATCCTCTTTACACTCATTCATCATTGTCTCAGCATTATGAATTTCTTTATCATCCATTAAAGCCATTATTCCTATTGTTAAATGTAATTTCTCAAGCTTCTGGAAAATTGTACTATCAATGCCTCTGTCCTATTTATAAAATAAACATAAAACTCCATGTAGCAAACAGAATTATTAGGACAGAATATGTCAGAACAACTTCATAAGTAGATATTATATAAATTTTGCCTCAGACAGAAATCTGTCTGAGAATATATTCAATATAATATATTTAAATAATTTTATAAACATAAACAATAAACCATTACAGGAAATATTGAACTTATCTGTAAAAATCTAAATATTAATATAATAGTTTAAAAAGCAGTCAGACTAAAGCACTTAATAAATTAAAATAAAAACACAAATTACATGCTTGGTCATAATTATATTTCATTGTTTTCCTGAAGGAGGAGATAACTGCCAAATCAATCGGGTCGGCTTGTAAATATGCATTGAAAACATTTGCAGAAATGATTTTAAATCTCTGAAAAACAGAATACAATGATTAAAAAAAAAGAATACTTAATCTGAAATTATATCTAAAAAAATATATTGTATTACCCCATCACATCCTCTCAATACATCTGATTTAAATTCTGCAAAATTTTTCTGTATCTCTGAATCATTTACAGGAATTGACAGGAAGTGTGAAAATGGCTCCCTCTGGCGAGCACTATTTACTATGACATCAATTCTAGTCTTTGCAGATAAAACACCTTTCCTATCATGTCCAACTATCACTGAAAAGTAAAATCTTCTAACATTATTCAGTATAAAGGATAAAAAAAAAGAGATTAATGTTAGATTTTGAACCTGTATCACTTGTCTAATTATAAATGGTCAATTAATTGTTCAATAATCATGTATGGACAGTATGTTTTCAATCAGGTTTATAGTTTCTAGGAATGTATTTTTACCAATTCTCCATTATGTAACTTTTATGTTAATATACAACTACATTTATTTCTGTAAAATATACCTATAGGTCCTTCCTGTCCAGGTTTAGGAATTCTAATTTGAGTCCTTGTTTCTGTTTCAAGTCTTCGTTTAGTTTCTGCCTTTCTGCCAATAATATGCTTGAAGAAAGCACTCGGGACATCTAACTTTAACTGGAATCCATTCTCTGTTTCCTCTATTGGTGTTTTGAGATCACACACTTCATCACAGTATCCAAAATCTCCAGTAGATTCATCTAAGAAAGAGAAATAGTACACCAGAGATATATACTGCCACAAGATAATAACAAAGGCATCAGATGAAATGGTAAATTTAATTGTGCATTTTTCTAACAACTTTAAAATACCTAGACTTCTATATTTTTTCTGTTACGTGTTGCAATATTTGGTCTGTTAAAGGATTACCAAGATAGCTAGCCTTTTTAAACACCTCAGTTTTACTCTTTTATTTTACTGGATTATTGATAAGTGGTTCAAGTTTTTCCCAATTATAACTCTATGTACCACACAGACCTGTACTGTGCATTCTAAATGTTTAGATGGAAATTCGTCTGTGAATTACCACCAATTGGGATATTTTTGTGTAGGGATAATTTGGTGGGTTTTTTTTTGTTAAAAACATGGTGGTTTAATTTTGGTGGTTTCAGGTCTGGATCGGTTAATTTTGGTACTTTGTGGAAATAATTTTTATGGAAAAATGGTAGTTGAGAGTTCTGAAAGATCGTAACTTTGTACATGTTTTCACATACAAATGTATGTATTTAAAAACATCAATAGCATCTTGATCAATGTGAACAAATTGTTTATACACATATTAAACTACATCTAAAAATTCATACTATAGCCTCACAATAAATTAACATTATAATATTAAAGCTAATAAAATGCATTTCTAAATTATATTTTAATTCATAATTATCTATGAACATAGATATACCTTCTTATTATTAATAATAATTTAGCTATTTCACATTAATTGATTGTGTATATGTTAACCCGTTATTATCATGGTCAACTGATTTTATGATATGTTATTGAGTTGGTTTTTTTAAGTGTTCACTGACTGAAACAACAGTTCTCAGTTATACATGTTGCTCCACTCAGACACATTATCATGCTAGCCTGCCCACACATCAACCAGTATTTGCTCTTACTCTTAAATGCTCCATTCTGAGCCGATATCAGAGAAGCAGCAAATACCAATTACCTGGGACCAAACCAATGATCTGTAGCACTCAAAGTCAACTCAATCTGGGACCAAACCAATGATCTGTAGCACTCAAAGTCAACTCAATCTGGGACCAAACCAATGATCTGTAGCACTCAAAGTCAACTCAATCTGGGACCAAACCAATGATCTGTAGCACTCAAAGTCAACTCAATCTGGGACCAAACCAATGATCTGTAGCACTCAAAGTCAACTCAATCTGGGACCAAACCAATGATCTGTAGCACTCAAAGTCAACTCAATCTGGGACCAAACCAATGATCTGCAGCACTCAAAGTCAACTCAATCTGGGACCAAACCAATGATCTGTAGCACTCAAAGTCAACTCAATCTGGGACCAAACCAATGATCTGTAGCACTCAAAGTCAACTCAATCTGGGACCAAACCAATGATCTGTAGCACTCAAAGTCAACTCAATCTGGGACCAAACCAATGATCTGTAGCACTCAAAGTCAACTCAATCTGGGACCAAACCAATGATCTGCAGCACTCAAAGTCAACTCAATCTGGGACCAAACCAATGATCTGTAGCACTCAAAGTCAACTCAATCTGGGACCAAACCAATAATCTGTAGCACTCAAAGTCAACTCAATCTGGGACCAAACCAATGATCTGTAGCACTCAAAGTCGACCTCAATCTGGGACCAAACCAATGATCTGCAGCACTCAAAGTCAACTCAATCTGGGACCAAACCAATGATCTGTAGCACTCAAAGTCAACTCAATCTGGGACCAAACCAATGATCTGTAGCACTCAAAGTCAACTCAATCTGGGACCAAACCAATGATCTGTAGCACTCAAAGTCAACTCAATCTGGGACCAAACCAATGATCTGTAGCACTCAAAGTCAACTCAATCTGGGACCAAACCAATGATCTGCAGCACTCAAAGTCAACTCAATCTGGGACCAAACCAATGATCTGTAGCACTCAAAGTCAACTCAATCTGGGACCAAACCAATGATCTGTAGCACTCAAAGTCAAACTCAATCTGGGACCAAACCAATGATCTGTAGCACTCAAAGTCAACTCAATCTGGGACCAAACCAATGATCTGTAGCACTCAAAGTCAACTCAATCTGGGACCAAACCAATGATCTGTAGCACTCAAAGTCAACTCAATCTGGGACCAAACCAATGATCTGCAGCACTCAAAGTCAACTCAATCTGGGACCAAACCAATGATCTGTAGCACTCAAAGTCAACTCAATCTGGGACCAAACCAATGATCTGTAGCACTCAAAGTCAACTCAATCTGGGACCAAACCAATGATCTGCAGCACTCAAAGTCAACTCAATCTGGGACCAAACCAATGATCTGCAGCACTCAAAGTCAACTCAATCTGGGACCAAACCAATGATCTGTAGCACTCAAAGTCAACTCAATCTGGGACCAAACCAATGATCTGTAGCACTCAAAGTCAACTCAATCTGGGACCAAACCAATGATCTGTAGCACTCAAAGTCAACTCAATCTGGGACCAAACCAATGATCTGTAGCACTCAAAGTCAACTCAATCTGGGACCAAACCAATGATCTGTAGCACTCAAAGTCAACTCAATCTGGGACCAAACCAATGATCTGTAGCACTCAAAGTCAACTCAATCTGGGACCAAACCAATGATCTGTGGCACTCAAAGTCAACTCAATCTGGGACCAAACCAATGATCTGTAGCACTCAAAGTCAACTCAATCTGGGACCAAACCAATGATCTGTAGCACTCAAAGTCAACTCAATCTGGGACCAAACCAATGATCTGTAGCACTCAAAGTCAACTCAATCTGGGACCAAACCAATGATCTGCAGCACTCAAAGTCAACTCAATCTGGGACCAAACCAATGATCTGTAGCACTCAAAGTCAACTCAATCTGGGACCAAACCAATGATCTGTAGCACTCAAAGTCAACTCAATCTGGGACCAAACCAATGATCTGTAGCACTCAAAGTCAACTCAATCTGGGACCAAACCAATGATCTGTAGCACTCAAAGTCAACTCAATCTGGGATCAAACCAATGATCTGTAGCACTCAAAGTCAACTCAATCTGGGACCAAACCAATGATCTGTAGCACTCAAAGTCAACTCAATCTGGGACCAAACCAATGATCTGTAGCACTCAAAGTCAACTCAATCTGGGACCAAACCAATGATCTGTAGCACTCAAAGTCAACTCAATCTGGGACCAAACCAATGATCTGTAGCACTCAAAGTCAACCCAATCTGGGACCAAACCAATGATCTGCAGCACTCAAAGTCAACTCAATCTGGGACCAAACCAATGATCTGTAGCACTCAAAGTCAACTCAATCTGGGACCAAACCAATGATCTGTAGCACTCAAAGTCAACTCAATCTGGGACCAAACCAATGATCTGCAGCACTCAAAGTCAACTCAATCTGGGACCAAACCAATGATCTGTAGCACTCAAAGTCAACTCAATCTGGGACCAAACCAATGATCTGTAGCACTCAAAGTCAACTCAATTCTGGGACCAAACTAATGATCTGTAGCACTCAAAGTCAACTCAATCTGGGACCAAACCAATGATCTGTAGCACTCAAAGTCAACTCAATCTGGGACCAAACAATGATCTGTAGCACTCAAAGTCAACTCAATCTGGGACCAAACCAATGATCTGTAGCACTCAAAGTCAACTCAATCTGGGACCAAACCAATGATCTGTAGCACTCAAAGTCAACTCAATCTGGGACCAAACCAATGATCTGTAGCACTCAAAGTCAACTCAATCTGGGACCAAACCAATGATCTGTAGCACTCAAAGTCAACTCAATCTGGGACCAAACCAATGATCTGTAGCACTCAAAGTCAACTCAATCTGGGACCAAACCAATGATCTGCAGCACTCAAAGTCAACTCAATCTGGGACCAAACCAATGATCTGCAGCACTCAAAGTCAACTCAATCTGGGACCAAACCAATGATCTGTAGCACTCAAAGTCAACTCAATCTGGGACCAAACCAATGATCTGTAGCACTCAAAGTCAACTCAATCTGGGACCAAACCAATGATCTGCAGCACTCAAAGTCAACTCAATCTGGGACCAAACCAATGATCTGCAGCACTCAAAGTCAACTCAATCTGGGACCAAACCAATGATCTGTAGCACTCAAAGTCAACTCAATCTGGGACCAAACCAATGATCTGTAGCACTCAAAGTCAACTCAATCTGGGACCAAACCAATGATCTGTAGCACTCAAAGTCAACTCAATCTGGGACCAAACCAATGATCTGTAGCACTCAAAGTCAACTCAATCTGGGACCAAACCAATGATCTGTAGCACTCAAAGTCAACTCAATCTGGGACCAAACCAATGATCTGTAGCACTCAAAGTCAACTCAATCTGGGACCAAACCAATGATCTGTAGCAGTCAAAGTCAACTCAATCTGGGACCAAACCAATGATCTGTAGCACTCAAAGTCAACTCAATCTGGGACCAAACCAATGATCTGCAGCACTCAAAGTCAACTCAATCTGGGACCAAACCAATGATCTGTAGCACTCAAAGTCAACTCAATCTGGGACCAAACCAATGATCTGTAGCACTCAAAGTCAACTCAATCTGGGACCAAACCAATGATCTGTAGCACTCAAAGTCAACTCAATCTGGGACCAAACCAATGATCTGTAGCACTCAAAGTCAACTCAATCTGGGACCAAACCAATGATCTGTAGCACTCAAAGTCAACTCAATCTGGGACCAAACCAATGATCTGTAGCACTCAAAGTCAACCCAATCTGGGACCAAACCAATGATCTGCAGCACTCAAAGTCAACTCAATCTGGGACCAAACCAATGATCTGTAGCACTCAAAGTCAACTCAATCTGGGACCAAACCAATGATCTGTAGCACTCAAAGTCAACTCAATCTGGGACCAAACTAATGATCTGCAGCACTCAAAGTCAACTCAATCTGGGACCAAACCAATGATCTGTAGCACTCAAAGTCAACTCAATCTGGGACCAAACCAATGATCTGTAGCACTCAAAGTCAACTCAATTCTGGGACCAAACTAATGATCTGTAGCACTCAAAGTCAACTCAATCTGGGACCAAACCAATGATCTGTAGCACTCAAAGTCAACTCAATCTGGGACCAAACCAATGATCTGTAGCACTCAAAGTCAACCCAATCTGGGACCAAACCAATGATCTGCAGCACTCAAAGTCAACTCAATCTGGGACCAAACCAATGATCTGTAGCACTCAAAGTCAACTCAATCTGGGACCAAACCAATGATCTGCAGCACTCAAAGTCAACTCAATCTGGGACCAAACCAATGATCTGTAGCACTCAAAGTCAACTCAATCTGGGACCAAACCAATGATCTGTAGCACTCAAAGTCAACTCAATTCTGGGACCAAACCAATGATCTGCAGCACTCAAAGTCAACTCAATCTGGGACCAAACCAATGATCTGTAGCACTCAAAGTCAACTCTATCTGGGACCAAACCAATGATCTGTAGCACTCAAAGTCAACTCAATTCTGGGACCAAACTAATGATCTGTAGCACTCAAAGTCAACTCAATCTGGGACCAAACCAATGATCTGTAGCACTCAAAGTCAACTCAATCTGGGACCAAACAATGATCTGTAGCACTCAAAGTCAACTCAATCTGGGACCAAACCAATGATCTGTAGCACTCAAAGTCAACTCAATCTGGGACCAAACCAATGATCTGTAGCACTCAAAGTCAACTCAATCTGGGACCAAACCAATGATCTGTAGCACTCAAAGTCAACTCAATCTGGGACTAAACCAATGATCTGTAGCACTCAAAGTCAACTCAATCTGGGACCAAACCAATGATCTGTAGCACTCAAAGTCAACTCAATCTGGGACCAAACCAATGATCTGTAGCACTCAAAGTCAACTCAATCTGGGACCAAACCAATGATCTGTAGCACTCAAAGTCAACCCAATCTGGGACCAAACCAATGATCTGCAGCACTCAAAGTCAACTCAATCTGGGACCAAACCAATGATCTGTAGCACTCAAAGTCAACTCAATCTGGGACCAAACCAATGATCTGCAGCACTCAAAGTCAACTCAATCTGGGACCAAACCAATGATCTGTAGCACTCAAAGTCAACTCAATCTGGGACCAAACCAATGATCTGTAGCACTCAAAGTCAACTCAATTCTGGGACCAAACCAATGATCTGCAGCACTCAAAGTCAACTCAATCTGGGACCAAACCAATGATCTGTAGCACTCAAAGTCAACTCTATCTGGGACCAAACCAATGATCTGTAGCACTCAAAGTCAACTCAATTCTGGGACCAAACTAATGATCTGTAGCACTCAAAGTCAACTCAATCTGGGACCAAACCAATGATCTGTAGCACTCAAAGTCAACTCAATCTGGGACCAAACAATGATCTGTAGCACTCAAAGTCAACTCAATCTGGGACCAAACCAATGATCTGTAGCACTCAAAGTCAACTCAATCTGGGACCAAACCAATGATCTGTAGCACTCAAAGTCAACTCAATCTGGGACCAAACCAATGATCTGTAGCACTCAAAGTCAACTCAATCTGGGACCAAACCAATGATCTGTAGCACTCAAAGTCAACTCAATCTGGGACCAAACCAATGATCTGCAGCACTCAAAGTCAACTCAATCTGGGACCAAACCAATGATCTGCAGCACTCAAAGTCAACTCAATCTGGGACCAAACCAATGATCTGCAGCACTCAAAGTCAACTCAATCTGGGACCAAACCAATGATCTGCAGCACTCAAAGTCAACTCAATCTGGGACCAAACCAATGATCTGTAGCACTCAAAGTCAACTCAATCTGGGACCAAACCAATGATCTGTAGCACTCAAAGTCAACTCAATCTGGGACCAAACCAATGATCTGTAGCACTCAAAGTCAACTCAATCTGGGACCAAACCAATGATCTGTAGCACTCAAAGTCAACTCAATCTGGGACCAAACCAATGATCTGTAGCACTCAAAGTCAACTCAATCTGGGACCAAACCAATGATCTGCAGCACTCAAAGTCAACTCAATCTGGGACCAAACCAATGATCTGCAGCACTCAAAGTCAACTCAATCTGGGACCAAACCAATGATCTGTAGCACTCAAAGTCAACTCAATCTGGGACCAAACCAATGATCTGTAGCACTCAAAGTCAACTCAATCTGGGACCAAACCAATGATCTGCAGCACTCAAAGTCAACTCAATCTGGGACCAAACCAATGATCTGTAGCACTCAAAGTCAACTCAATCTGGGACCAAACCAATGATCTGTAGCACTCAAAGTCAACTCAATCTGGGACCAAACCAATGATCTGCAGCACTCAAAGTCAACTCAATCTGGGACCAAACCAATGATCTGTAGCACTCAAAGTCAACTCAATCTGGGACCAAACCAATGATCTGTAGCACTCAAAGTCAACTCAATCTGGGACCAAACCAATGATCTGTAGCACTCAAAGTCAACTCAATCTGGGACCAAACCAATGATCTGTAGCACTCAAAGTCAACTCAATCTGGGACCAAACCAATGATCTGCAGCACTCAAAGTCAACTCAATCTGGGACCAAACCAATGATCTGTAGCACTCAAAGTCAACTCAATCTGGGACCAAACCAATGATCTGTAGCACTCAAAGTCAACTCAATCTGGGACCAAACCAATGATCTGTAGCACTCAAAGTCAACTCAATCTGGGACCAAACCAATGATCTGTAGCACTCAAAGTCAACTCAATCTGGGACCAAACCAATGATCTGTAGCACTCAAAGTCAACTCAATCTGGGACCAAACCAATGATCTGTAGCACTCAAAGTCAACCCAATCTGGGACCAAACCAATGATCTGCAGCACTCAAAGTCAACTCAATCTGGGACCAAACCAATGATCTGTAGCACTCAAAGTCAACTCAATCTGGGACCAAACCAATGATCTGTAGCACTCAAAGTCAACTCAATCTGGGACCAAACTAATGATCTGCAGCACTCAAAGTCAACTCAATCTGGGACCAAACCAATGATCTGTAGCACTCAAAGTCAACTCAATCTGGGACCAAACCAATGATCTGTAGCACTCAAAGTCAACTCAATTCTGGGACCAAACTAATGATCTGTAGCACTCAAAGTCAACTCAATCTGGGACCAAACCAATGATCTGTAGCACTCAAAGTCAACTCAATTCTGGGACCAAACAATGATCTGTAGCACTCAAAGTCAACTCAATCTGGGACCAAACCAATGATCTGTAGCACTCAAAGTCAACTCAATCTGGGACCAAACCAATGATCTGTAGCACTCAAAGTCAACTCAATCTGGGACCAAACCAATATTCTGTAGCACTCAAAGTCAACTCAATCTGGGACCAAACCAATGATCTGTAGCACTCAAAGTCAACTCAATCTGGGATCAAACCAATGATCTGTAGCACTCAAAGTCAACTCAATCTGGGACCAAACCAATGATCTGCAGCACTCAAAGTCAACTCAATCTGGGACCAAACCAATGATCTGCAGCACTCAAAGTCAACTCAATCTGGGACCAAACCAATGATCTGCAGCACTCAAAGTCAACTCAATCTGGGACCAAACCAATGATCTGTAGCACTCAAAGTCAATTCAATCTGGGACCAAACCAATGATCTGCAGCACTCAAAGTCAACTCAATCTGGGACCAAACCAATGATCTGCAGCACTCAAAGTCAACTCAATCTGGGACCAAACCAATGATCTGCAGCACTCAAAGTGAACTCATTGATCATAAATCACCAAGGCAGTTTTGTTATTTGAAATACAAAATGGTTATTCATGACTTATGGAAACAACTCAACTAAAAATGACCATAATATTCTAAATTCAAATGTATATATATTATATATATGTCTACAGTATCATGATCTTCATGAACTGAATTAAAAAAATTGGACCTAATGTTAAAGTCTAAATAATGTAAGTATTGTATACTGTCATACATATGTATGTATAATGCCATAAACAATTTGAAGACCTTCTCAGTTCTATGACATACCATCAAATTCATCTAATTCATCGGCAGTGATATCTCTGTGAAGAGTAGGATTTTTTCTGTAACATCTATCTCCAATTCTTATCATTTGTGGCCTTAGAACATCCATTGTTTCTACAATAAACATGGATCAATGAATAGAAAATATCATCCTAAAAGTAACAAATCATAACCCTTGAAAATTCTTGTGAGAAATACAAATATGTGATATTATAACTGGTTTAACCCTGCCACATTTTTGTGCCCATCCCAAGACAGGACCAGGATCTCCAACATCATATGTCATGGTCTTTTTTTTGTGTTCAGTGAGTTCAGTAAAGATGAGAAGTGATTGCTTGTTTTGTTGATATTGGTGGAATTGATGGCCATCACTGCTTAAACTTTCTTTTCATAAAGTAGAGGTTCCAAAGTAATGGAACCCATCTTTGATCAAGGACAGGGATGCTGGACAAATCTTTGTTTTGAAAGAGAAAAATCCAAGCACCATTCCACCTAACATTGGTTAAATTTATTCAAGTGGTTTTCCAGGAATATATTTTCAAATGAATTTCCATCAAATTGGGCATAATTTGCATAATTGCCAAAAATCAGCAAATTTTACTGAAAACTCAGAATAAATATTCAACAGAAATCGAGATCTGAAGACAGACGATGACAATGTTAATAACACCTTCCACCAAAAGGTCACATAAACTGTCCTAAGTCATCAGGAGTTTGCATTTTTCAATACGCTGTGATAATCAGACGACATTAGGACATGATGAATTGGCTTTGATGGCAAGAGAAATTATTCAGAAAGATGACTTACTTGCTCCTGAGGTCGTCAAACAATCGTAAATAGGGCAAAAAACTAACAAAAAATCAAATAAACAAATTAATTTTTTTTCCTAAAAGATGTAATGACTGAAAAAGGTAGACAAAACTCCATAATACTCCAAATTTGGGATCAGCATACCCTATGCCTGTCAACAAAAATAATTCAAGTAACTTAATTATGTAAATACAGGCAGGACACTCACAGTTTGTGAAATATGCGACGGTAATTGTAATAAATGAGTGTGATTTCAGCGACTTCATATTTACAACACTGTCCTGTTCAAACTTTAAATTTTATGTGACAGACACAGTTGCTGGGGTCCAATTTTTCGGGTCTTTACTTCGCTCCCCTCAATTGGTTCAACAGGGCTCACGTTGGAGAGGGATTCAGGCGAAGAAGTCGCCTTGTGGCTGCTCACTTCGCTTTGTACTAGTGCCAAAAGAGAAGTGGAAGTCACCCTGTAATTTTACCAAGTCGCTTTGCTAACTTCAATTAAAAAAAAAAACCAATACAGTTATATAAATCTAACGACTTTAAGTCGTCATACCATCTTAGTGTTTTCACTCAAGTTTACACACAATTTATGACCTCATGTGATAGCTCTGCAATTACAAAAATCCCTCATATGAAAGATTTATCTTAGCCTCTCAGATTGACGTCACTTTTCAAAATGACACTTTACGCATCAGTCACTCTAAGAAGGATAAAATTCGGGGATCCATCGCCAGATTATCATATGTCATGTGTACCATTTCGACAGAGGTTCTTAAAACCTGTCCTTCATGCTTGCTACTTTTCAAGATCAAGTATAAAAACATGATATTATAAAATTAGATAATTGCTTCTTCCAAATAAACCACATGTCAACTTCTTGCTACCGTACGTGAAGAAGAGTTTCAAGATACCAAAGGGGCAATCAGATTCCGTATATCGACGAAGAACAGAAAACACAATGGCCAAAAGAAAAAGTACAAAAGGACAAACAACGATCAACAAAACATACATATAAAACTAAAGATCAAGTAACACGAACCTCACTAAAAACCGGGGGGTGATCTGTCTGATGAAGTATAGACAAAAAATTTCTTCGGAATCCTAATCTCAACGAGATTAGTGCTCCAGAAGGGTAAGCAGTTCCTGCTCCACTAGTGACACCCATCGTGTTAATCTAGTTACAAACCCGATGATAAGTCATGAACGAGGAAAGGACCGGAAAGCGTTTACGACAAGTGGAAAAGAAGCGAAAATAATGCGAGGTTTCAAGATGACTTTAGGTCGATGACGAATTTGAGACGGTTTGCATTACACATTTTTTTTTATTGAAACTACATTATTCATCTGAAAGATAAAAACAAAAAATCTAACCCTACAATTTTTTGCATATTGAAGAAAAAAATACTGATTTTTCTGATTTTTAGGTAAAAAAAAACCATCTGATTTTTGTTTCGTGCGAGAAAAAATCAGGTCCGGTTGAAAAGCAAAACCACATCCCATATATGGCCTGTCCCTAATTAAATAAAGGTTTCGAAAAACACACCAGAATGAGAACATTCTGACCCTATTTAAAATATATGTGGTATTAGTTACAGTTTCGTTTTCCCAAACTTTTGTTATCATCGGAAGTACAATCTTATTTCGCCTCTAACCAGAAGAGGGGAGGTCTATAACCAGGACAGATATTTTTCAGTACATTTATAGGTATAACTTTTGAACGGAATGAGATATTTTCATGATGTAAATACCATAATAAAGAAGATATTAAAGGCTTTAATTTGATATAAAGTTTTTGACATTTAATATCCTAAATCGTGGCAGGACAGTATTTCTATGACGGAAAACCAGGACAGGTAAAACCAGGACATTTATTTTCAGTACGTTTATTGGTCTAACTTTTGAATTTAATGAGATATTTTCATGTTGTAAATTCCATGATAAAGAAGAGATTAACAGCTTTAATTTGATATACAGGTTTTAAAAATATATTGACATTTGATACCCTAAATTGTGGCAGGACAGTATTTTTCAATGGCGGAAATGACGATAATTTGTATCAAAATATTTGTTTTGATCACGTATAACTCTTTTAAATCAAATGTCTGTCAAATAAATGTTACACCATTTTAAAGCTTATATCTCAAGGATTAATAATATGTATAGTTTATTATTTTTGGATAAATACTTTTTGAGAAATCGTGGCAGGACAGTCGACTATTCATTGCAAATATCGAACATTCGCTATATCAATTTTAAAAAGTATATCCGAATTTCTAAAAAATGTTCAGTGTCTGCCAACCAATATATAATTCCTTTTACAGATATTAAAATATAGATGTAGAAACTATCAAATTTTTATATTTTAGTTCCTTAGTTATGAAAAAAAAGTGACGGGACAATGTACTATTTGTCGTTATTACGACATTTTTTATGAATAACCAAATCACTGACATCAATTCTAGGAATCTGTATAATATCCTAGCTGATCTTCGTAAATTCATGCATTTAATTGCTACTGGGCGAATGATGTCCTCGGGGACAAATTGTCCACCAGCAGTGAATTGACCCAGTGGTAGTAAGAAGAGATTGAAGATACCAAAAAGGGCAATCAGAATCCGTATATCGAAGAAGAACAGACAACACAATGGCCAACAGAGATGACGTCGTTTCACTAAAAAATTGCAAATTTGGTGATCATGTTGATCAGCATCTATCTGAAGTAAAGGATACCACAGAAATACCTAGGTCTGCTTCATACTAGAAATTGACAAGTGAGGGCCGGTAAACAGATACAATTTTACGATAAAAGAGATTATTCAAATTTTCGCATTGTGAACTTTCCATTTATATGTAGTAACACTCCAGCAACACTTGCATATCGCCATATGAAGTATATTTCTCTCAGTTGATGCAATATTCCAGAGCTTGTGGTTCCTATCATGATTTCATTGATAGAGGGTTGCGGCGAATAAGAGAGCTCTTGGGCCAAGTGGTTTAGTGGAAGTCATCACTTCCGACATTTTTACGCACACCATCATGACCTGGTTAACCGTTACGGAATATCTGTTTTACAAATGACCACGAATATTCCATTTGTCGTAATCACAATCGCGCGCTTTCCACACATATATGACTTGCCATTGGCGTTTTGACAAGAGTAACACGACGGGTGCCACTAGTGGAACAGGAACTTCTTGTCCTTCCAGAGCACTTATAAAAGTTCACCCAATGTTTTTTGTTGTGGTCGAGTTGCTCTATCTCGGTTTTCTATGTAGTGTTTTGTATATTAAATTGTTTGTCTTTCTGTCGTTTTTCTATTGGCCATTGTATTGTCTGTCCTTCTTCCTTTGGCCATTGTATTGTCTGTCCTTCTTCCTTTGGCCATTGTATTGTCTGTCCTTCTTCCTTTGGCCATTGTATTGTCTGTCCTTCTTCCATTGGCCATTGTATTGTCTGTCCTTCTTCCTTTGGCCATTGTATTGTCTGTCCTTCTTCCTTTGGCCATTGTATTGTCTGTCCTTCTTCCTTTGGCCATTGTATTGTCTGTCCTTCTTCCTTTGGCCATTGTATTGTCTGTCCTTCTTCCTTTGGCCATTGTATTGTCTGTCCTTCTTCCTTTGGCCATTGTATTGTCTGTCCTTCTTCCTTTGGCCATTGTATTGTCTGTCCTTCTTCCTTTGGCCATTGTATTGTCTGTCCTTCTTCCTTTGGCCATTGTATTGTCTGTCCTTCTTCCTTTGGCCATTGTATTGTCTGTCCTTCTTCCTTTGGCCATTGTATTGTCTGTCCTTCTTCCTTTGGCCATTGTATTGTCTGTCCTTCTTCCTTTGGCCATTGTATTGTCTGTCCTTCTTCCTTTGGCCATTGTATTGTCTGTCCTTCTTCCTTTGGCCATTGTATTGTCTGTCCTTCTTCCTTTGGCCATTGTATTGTCTGTCCTTCTTCCTTTGGTCATTGTATTGTCTGTCCTTCTTCCTTTGGTCATTGTATTGTCTGTCCTTCTTCCTTTGGTCATTGTATTGTCTGTCCTTCTTCCTTTGGTCATTGTATTGTCTGTCCTTCTTCCTTTGGTCATTGTATTGTCTGTCCTTCTTCCTTTGGTCATTGTATTGTCTGTCCTTCTTCCTTTGGTCATTGTATTGTCTGTCCTTCTTCCTTTGGTCATTGTATTGTCTGTCCTTCTTCCTTTGGTCATTGTATTGTCTGTCCTTCTTCCTTTGGTCATTGTATTGTCTGTCCTTCTTCCTTTGGTCATTGTATTGTCTGTCCTTCTTCCTTTGGTCATTGTATTGTCTGTCCTTCTTCCTTTGGTCATTGTATTGTCTGTCCTTCTTCCTTTGGTCATTGTATTGTCTGTCCTTCTTCCTTTGGCCATTGTATTGTCTGTCCTTCTTCCTTTGGCCATTGTATTGTCTGTCCTTCTTCCTTTGGCCATTGTATTGTCTGTCCTTCTTCCTTTGGCCATTGTATTGTCTGTCCTTCTTCCTTTGGCCATTGTATTGTCTGTCCTTCTTCCTTTGGCCATTGTATTGTCTGTCCTTCTTCCTTTGGCCATTGTATTGTCTGTCCTTCTTCCTTTGGCCATTGTATTGTCTGTCCTTCTTCCTTTGGTCATTGTATTGTCTGTCCTTCTTCCTTTGGTCATTGTATTGTCTGTCCTTCTTCCTTTGGTCATTGTATTGTCTGTCCTTCTTCCTTTGGTCATTGTATTGTCTGTCCTTCTTCCTTTGGTCATTGTATTGTCTGTCCTTCTTCCTTTGGTCATTGTATTGTCTGTCCTTCTTCCTTTGGTCATTGTATTGTCTGTCCTTCTTCCTTTGGTCATTGTATTGTCTGTCCTTCTTCCATTTGCGGCCTCTGAATACCCCTTTAGTATCTTCAAACTTTTCTTGTACTCTATTAGACCTCTCTTATTGCTTAAGTTTAACACTCGTAGACTTTGACTATCTATAATTTTACGTTGGAATATGGCGTCCAATCATTGAGCGGAACTAGGGAATTTTATTCCAGTAATGCGCCGTGTACATTAGAATAGATATCTACCTTTTTATTGTAGACTTTTTAGTTAAATTTGAACACTTCTAGACTTACAGTTGAAGTTGGACATTCTAGACTTTTATAACACTGTAAGATTTTATTTACAACGACTATAATATGCTGATAGCAGTTAAGTCTTTGATACACGATTTGATGATATGATCGTTGAGATCTAGTGTGGTTTTTGTGAATTGAAGTGAATATCTGCAGATTGTTTTATATGTTTAATGTTTCTGGTTTGTCAAGGTGTAGTTACTGTTGTTATGGTTAGTCATATTTCTACATTTACTGTTCTTCACTAGATGTTGTTAATGAGGCGCTCAATTTCGTTTTAGTTTGAAAACCTTTTTTTTACAGAACTTCTGTAAAAGCCATTTGAAACAAACTTCTTAGATTGCATTTGTCTAAGAACTTGGATCATATCTATTGTTTATGTTTTTTTAAGTTTTGCAAAATTCTCAGTAGGGCATGTTGTAGACACGTGACCCTCGCATCAGTAAAAACGGGGGCATTGTGCAAGTGACAGATAAGGTTTTAAACAGATTGAAAGTAACAAGATGTAATGAACACGAGATAGATATCATATTTCACATTTGAGACAAATTAAATATACAGGACATTATATGTATTGCTGTACTTCTAAATTATGCCTCATAATATTAATAACAATGTAGGTAAGTTTAGTACACAACCTTGTCAGTGTATATAATGTACTATTCTAGAAAGACGCATTATGCCATTATAGATGCAGATGTACCAAATGTTTTGGTCTACATTTTTACCAAAGACTTTGGGCTGAATATTGGACTGGGTTACAGTTATTGGCCTTTCGTCATTTTCATGGTGGTTATAGTGAAGTCATCTCTTCAAAAGTTGTATGGTTGCCACTTTGACTGGTTAACCGTTACGGAATATTTGTGTCACAAATGACCACTGAAATGTTCACCTTGTGATCACAATCCGTTTCTTTCCTCATTCATGACTTATCATGTTTCGGCACTGACATGGTTTATTAGATATATTTATTACTGAAATTTACAGTTCCTAAATAATGTAATTATTAATGAAACTAAGGTTCTCCTCCCTCAGGCATTGGTGACCTGAGACGATTTTGGCTCTCCTGTTTAGGCCCGTTGGATTTATTGTTCCCAAAACTTTAAATTATTTGGCTTTCTAATCTTTCGATTTTGAGGGTACCTGAAGAAGGTTGTTCCAGAAACGCGTCGTGTGCACTAAATTTGATATCTACGTTTTTATTATTATCACCGGGTTTGTAACAAGAGCAACGCCAGGGGTACCACTAGTGGAACTGGAACTACTTACCATTAAGGAGCACATGAGTCCGGTATTTAGTGATGCTCATGTTGCTCGATCTTTAGTATTTTGTGTAGTGTTCTGTAGATCGTTGTTTTTCATTTTGTCCTTTGTCGACCATTGTATTGTCTGTCCTACTTTCTTTAGACCATTGTATTGTCTGTCCTACTTTCTTTAGACCATTGTATTGTCTGTCCTACTTTCTTTAGACCATTGTATTGTCTGTCCTACTTTCTTTAGACCATTGTATTGTCTGTCCTACTTTCTTTAGACCATTGTATTGTCTGTCCTACTTTCTTTAGACCATTGTATTGTCTGTCCTACTTTCTTTAGACCATTGTATTGTCTGTCCTACTTTCTTTAGACCATTGTATTGTCTGTCCTACTTTCTTTAGACCATTGTATTGTCTGTCCTACTTTCTTTAGACCATTGTATTGTCTGTCCTACTTTCTTTAGACCATTGTATTGTCTGTCCTACTTTCTTTAGACCATTGTATTGTCTGTCCTACTTTCTTTAGACCATTGTATTGTCTGTCCTACTTTCTTTAGATCATTGTATTGTCTGTCCTACTTTCTTTAGATCATTGTATTGTCTGGCCTACTTTCTTTAGACCATTGTATTGTCTGTCCTACTTTCTTTAGACCATTGTATTGTCTGTCCTACTTTCTTTAGACCATTGTATTGTCTGTCCTACTTTCTTTAGATCATTGTATTGTCTGTCCTACTTTCTTTAGATCATTGTATTGTCTGTCCTACTTTCTATAGACCATTGTATTGTCTGTCCTACTTTCTTTAGACCATTGTATTGTCTGTCCTACTTTCTTTAGACCATTGTATTGTCTGTCCTACTTTCTTTAGACCATTGTATTGTCTGTCCTACTTTCTTTAGATCATTGTATTGTCTGTCCTACTTTCTTTAGACCATTGTATTGTCTGTCCTACTTTCTTTAGACCATTGTATTGTCTGTCCTACTTTCTTTAGACCATTGTATTGTCTGTCCTACTTTCTTTAGACCATTGCAATGTCTGTCCTACTTTCTTTAGACCATTGTATTGTCTGTCCTACTTTCTTTAGACCATTGTATTGTCTCTCCTACTTTCTTTAGACCATTGTATTGTCTGTCCTACTTTCTTTAGACCATTGTATTGTCTGTCCTGCTTTCTTTAGACCATTGTATTGTCTGTCCTACTTTCCTTAGATCATTGTATTGTCTGTCCTACTTTCTTTAGACCATTGTATTGTCTGTCCTACTTTCTTTAGACCATTGTATTGTCTGTCCTACTTTCTTTAGACCATTGCAATGTCTGTCCTACTTTCTTTAGACCATTGTATTGTCTGTCCTACTTTCTTTAGACCATTGTATTGTCTGTCCTACTTTCTTTAGACCATTGTATTGTCTGTCCTACTTTCTTTAGACCATTGTATTGTCTGTCCTGCTTTCTTTAGACCATTGTATTGTCTGTCCTACTTTCCTTAGATCATTGTATTGTCTGTCCTACTTTCTTTAGACCATTGTATTGTCTGTCCTACTTTCTTTAGACCATTGTATTGTCTGTCCTACTTTCTTTAGACCATTGCAATGTCTGTCCTACTTTCTTTAGACCATTGTATTGTCTGTCCTACTTTCTTTAGACCATTGTATTGTCTGTCCTACTTTCTTTAGACCATTGTATTGTCTGTCCTACTTTCTTTAGACCATTGTATTGTCTGTCCTGCTTTCTTTAGACCATTGTATTGTCTGTCCTACTTTCCTTAGATCATTGTATTGTCTGTCCTACTTTCTTTAGACCATTGTATTGTCTGTCCTACTTTCTTTAGACCATTGTATTGTCTGTCCTACTTTCTTTAGACCATTGTATTGTCTGTCCTACTTTCTTTAGACCATTGTATTGTCTGTCCTACTTTCTTTAGACCATTGTATTGTCTGTCCTACTTTCTTTAGACCATTGTATTGTCTGTCCTACTTTCTTTAGACCATTGTATTGTCTGTCCTGCTTTCTTTAGACCATTGTATTGTCTGTCCTACTTTCCTTAGATCATTGTATTGTCTGTCCTACTTTCTTTAGACCATTGTATTGTCTGTCCTACTTTCTTGGGACCATTTTATTATCTGTCCTACTTTGATTTACGGCATCTGATTATTCCTTTGGTATCTTTAAACTTTTCTTTTTCAACAAGTTTACAAGAAAAGGAAAAGACGAAAATAGTTAGAAATTGCTCATGACGAAAGTAGATATATTCCAATATTCTATCGACATCATATATTTTTTTCAAATGAAATTATCCCCACATATAGCTTCAATATTGCCAAAGGTGTTAAATGACAAATGATTACGACAATAAAAGATACACTGCAACCGTAAATAATTATGCTATAAGTCAGTCGATGTATAAAGAAGCCAAATTAAATCAGTTTGTTGTATTTGGCAAGATTTTCAAAAGAACAATCATCGTCGTTATAACATCAATGTACATGTAAATATCGTGTCCATATTAAGACTTTATTTAGTTTCTGTTGCATCTTGTCGGTACAGGAATACTAGTCTATCGTTGTATCAGACATGCTTTGGGTTATCAGAAATGGCTAGTTGTCTGCTTTGGAGTTCCTGGTTTACTACTAGCAGAGGACAATCCCCGCCTAGATGACACCTATAAAAGATAAGTTTACATATTAAAACTGATGTATGGGAGGATGTTTGCAGTTCTTTCTAGGAAATAAATTTACCAAACACATAAAATCAACCACAAAAATACGATTGCCAGTGTAAACTATTGACTCTAATAATTTGATGCCCGAGAACTATTTTTCTGGACTAACACGAAGACCATTAACTTCTTTGGATGTTCATGACTAATTGATATTAAATATGTTAGAAGGATCATTTATGATGTTTTGTCCAAAGACATTGCACCTTTCTAGCAAGTTAACTACGAGCATTAATTGACCCTGCTGTTGTATTGTCCATGTTTTTGTGATAGTATGTGGTCTTTGTTAGTGCATTCGAATGTTCAATCTATGCAGGGCTTTTATCGTTTGTTTATTACCATTTGAGATCCAAAACGAGAGGACTGGGATCACAGTAATCGGTTTAGCACCGCCCGTTTTTTTGTCCCTGGATTTCCAACGTCATATGTCGTGGTCTTTTTTGTGTTCAGGGAGTTAATATGAGAGGTGATTGTTCGTTTTGTTGATATTGGTGGAATTGTTGACCATCACTGTTGCAACTTTTTTCATAGGTATTGAAGAGATGATCTCGACGATGTGAATTCGCACTTTGTCCTTCAAATTAAAACTTTGATACAGATATAAGATAACAAACTCAACATTATTGTGTAAAATAGTCATTAACAGATATATTTATGACTAGTATTTATTGATTCAAGTAATAGAACATATCTAGAGGGTATCTGTAGATAATTCTGAATTTGTTATAAATCTGATAAGTAATGAAAGAACATTTGTTTCTTAAAAAGTAAATTAACGTATACCTCTATGACAAAAAGATCTTACGTCTTTCGAAACATTGTGATCTCTTCTCTAACAAACATTAATTTGTTTATATTTTTTTGACTACCGGTAATTGAAATTAAATATATTAAAAGTATTTAGCTTGATTTTTCCATTCTTAAAGTAATGGCTTACAGGCAACATCTTCCCCTGCGGAACCCAAAGTACAGAAATATGAGAGCGCTGCAACCAGAAATTGGCTTTGGTAGGTTGTGTGGAACGAATCAAGCATACAACTCGCCTCGTATTCTGATAATGCTACACTCCTTGCACTTTAAAGAAAACAATCAGTAGCAGATCCAATTGCCATCTTTTCTGATTGACAGTTTGCTGGTTTATAATTAGTTACCTTGATCTCTTCACGAAAACAGCTTTTTAATACCTTTGACAAACGGTGACCGATCAATCTGCTCTCTCTCTCTCTGTTTCTGTTAGTCTTCAGTTAAATACGAGCATTCATAGAAATATCTTTCGTACTTTCATGTTAGTATTGTCAAGATTTCCGTGAGAGTATGTAGGCGATGGTTTTAGTTTAAATGCTTTTGCATATTTCCCCTAACTGCTTGGCTGTGTACCAGTGACGGTTTTCACGTCGCAACCCACAGAGTTGCCCAGTATGGTCCAGTATATTTTTGGTCGTCCCTACTCAACTCCCCATTTTTGACCCGAATGTCCCAAATACCCTTTTTGTATTACTGAACTTCTTCCCGTCTTTAATATGCATGAAATATTGTTCGCTAGACGTTAAGTAACAATCAATCAATCTTATTTTCGGTCACTGAAGATCTAGTTTAAGATGTAGGATAAGGGTAATAACAAAATTACCGAACTCCGAACAATCTTGCAAAGGGAAAGTCAAAACTCATAAGTATATAAACAGACAAAATCAGTCAACAATCGGAAAACTGTGAAAACCGTAATGACCCTGACTTGGTACAGGCATTTCTAAAGAAATGGTGGGTTGAATCAGATTTCAAAGGATGGGAAAGCCATTATTAGCTCACACTGACCTGCACTTGTGTCAGATGGAACTTATTCTAAGTCACGTCGATATCTAAATTTTGCATGTCATAAAATAGGTACATTTAAAGAAAAACTAAAAAGTAAATGTGAGTGTCAAGCATATATTAACCGAAAAAAACGGGGTTTTTTTTTACCTCAGAACAAGACTTTCGTCGGTTTTTTCCATTTCCATTCTTTACATATTTTCCAGTATCAGGACGATCATCACCTTTAGTCCTGACTCTCCATTGAGACATCCGGGTTTCTAAATCTGTCAGCACCTTTTTACTTGTCTCTAACTGAGGCAAAGTTGTGTCAAAGAAAAGGAAATTAATATCAAGAATTTTCATTAAATTGAGGATCCCGTTATTTTCCTTTTCCATTCTCTTGAAAATACGATATGCATCATAAAAATCTTGTTCTGTAAATTCTTGTTTTTTCCTATGTCTAGATTTTAATAATTTTATTGACTCTGTGTCCAGCATTTTTATAGTTAGATATTTCAGAAAAGATGCATCAATAACGGATAAGTTGGACCTGTGTATATACAAATAATATCGTTGGCATAACATCTCTTTCAGCAAGTCGACTGATCTGGCAGACGATTTCCGGTTAAAAAGTCGATGGTAGTTGTTGGTGCTCAATACCAATATTTCGGACTCTCTCGTAACAGTCGTTGTTTCTAAATGAGTCTTTAACCCAAGAATTACTTCTACAGCTCCTGTTAAAGATAAATTTGAATCAACCAGTATGCATCATATGTTATATATTTCTGTCTGTTATCATTTGTTTTCTTTCCTTATTCCTTGTTTTGCGTGAATAGTGAAACGACTTGTATGTTTTCTTGCTGTGATTGTTGCCCAATCTTGATCTTTTTGTGTAATACTTTGTAGATGATTATTTGTTCTTGTTCTATTAACCATTGTATGGTCAGTTCTTCGATAATTTACGGCGTCTCATTATCACTTTGACATCTTTACACTTTCTTTAAGCCTACTACTTCTTTGCTTAGAAATATTACCATAAATGACAGATAGTGAAATTCCTGTATTTTCCCCTAAACTAAGTGTACATTTGGGTCGTGCTAACGTGAAAACTTAAACGCACACGTGTATATGTATAGAATCATATTAAGCTGGCAACATTTTGCTCTTTCCTCAATTATATTTGATCCAATATGGCATCATATAACCTTCACTATTGCCATCACCTTCGATCACTCGGTGTAATCTTCTATATACAATGTAATATGCTTATTATTAACAGAATGTGGATATCCTTTAAAATGATAACATTGAAATAACACAACAAAAGCAATACATAAACAAACAACTAACAGCTAACAGTATGAACAAACGAATGCATTTGGTGCAAACACTGGGAATAAAAACCCGGTTCTCTATTAGGGTTACAATTTAGTCATGTACCCGTAGGGATTTTTTTTAATTTTATATAAATGCATTCATTTAAGCTAACATCAGTCAAATTATTAAACAAATTAACCTGCAAATATGATACTCATGACAATTATTTTTAAATCTTTTGACGAAAATGATATGACTGGTATAATTGATCATACCGACTATTTCATTTGCTCCAAGTAGACACATCTGGTATGGTCGATGAGAGGACCGTCGTCGCTGAAGGGTTTCGTAAGGTGTGTAATTAATTCCACGATCTCTGAAATGATAAATGTTTGTGAGTAAAAAAACAGGATTAAATCACCAGTCATTTCTGTTTCTGTTAAAAATGAACGTGTTAATTTAGGAATGACAATCTGGTCTTAAATAACTTTATTGAAATGGAATTAAAGTTTGATGAAGATATTGAATAAAACAATTAAAAAATATAAGAAGTACAACACTAACAGAACAGAGACAAAATCTAATAGTAAAACAGAGCCAAAATATAATAGTAAAACAGAGACAAAATATAACAGTAAAACAGAGACAAAATATAACAGTAAAACAGAGACAAAATCTAATAGTAAAACAGAGCCAAAATATAACAGTAAAACAGAGCCAAAATATAACAGTAAAACAGAGACAAAATATAACAGTAAAACAGAGCCAAAATATAATAGTAAAACAGAGACAAAATATAATAGTAAAACAGAGCCAAAATATAACAGTAAAACAGAGACAAAATCTAATAGTAAAACAGAGCCAAAATATAATAGTAAAACAGAGACAAAATATAACAGTAAAACAGAGACAAAATATAACAGTAAAACAGAGCCAAAATATAACAGTAAAACAGAGCCAAAATATAACAGTAAAACAGAGCCAAAATATAACAGTAAAACAGAGACAAAATCTAATAGTAAAACAGAGCCAAAATATAACAGTAAAACAGAGACAAAATATAACAGTAAAACAGAGACAAAATCTAATAGTAAAACAGAGACAAAATCTAATAGTAAAACAGAGACAAAATCTAATAGTAAAACAGAGACAATATCTAATAGTAAAACAGAGACAAAATCTAACAGTAAAACAGAGACAAAATATAACAGTAAAACAGAGCCAAAATATAACAGTAAAACAGAGCCAAAATATAATAGTAAAACAGAGCCAAAATATAATAGTAAAACAGAGCCAAAATATAACAGTAAAACAGAGCCAAAATATAACAGTAAAACAGAGACAAAATATAACAGTAAAACAGAGCCAAAATATAATAGTAAAACAGAGACAAAATATAACAGTAAAACAGAGCCAAAATATAACAGTAAAACAGAGACAAAATATAACAGTAAAACAGAGCCAAAATATAACAGTAAAACAGAGACAAAATATAACAGTAAAACAGAGCCAAAATATAACAGTAAAACAGAGCCAAAATATAATAGTAAAACAGAGCCAAAATATAATAGTAAAACAGAGCCAAAATATAACAGTAAAACAGAGACAAAATATAACAGTAAAACAGAGCCAAAATATAACAGTAAAACAGAGCCAAAATATAACAGTAAAACAGAGCCAAAATATAATAGTAAAACAGAGCCAAAATATAACAGTAAAACAGAGCCAAAATATAACAGTAAAACAGAGCCAAAATATAACAGTAAAACAGAGACAAAATATAACAGTAAAACAGAGACAAAATATAACAGTAAAACAGAGCCAAAATATAATAGTAAAACAGAGCCAAAATATAATAGTAAAACAGAGACAAAATATAATAGTAAAACAGAGCCAAAATATAACAGTAAAACAGAGCCAAAATATAACAGTAAAACAGAGCCAAAATATAATAGTAAAACAGAGCCAAAATATAACAGTAAAACAGAGACAAAATATAACAGTAAAACAGAGCCAAAATATAACAGTAAAACAGAGCCAAAATATAACAGTAAAACAGAGCCAAAATATAACAGTAAAACAGAGACAAAATCTAATAGTAAAACAGAGCCAAAATATAATAGTAAAACAGAGACAAAATATAACAGTAAAACAGAGACAAAATATAACAGTAAAACAGAGCCAAAATATAATAGTAAAACAGAGCCAAAATATAACAGTAAAACAGAGCCAAAATATAATAGTAAAACAGAGCCAAAATATAACAGTAAAACAGAGACAAAATATAACAGTAAAACAGAGACAAAATATAACAGTAAAACAGAGCCAAAATATAACAGTAAAACAGAGCCAAAATATAACAGTAAAACAGAGACAAAATCTAATAGTAAAACAGAGCCAAAATATAACAGTAAAACAGAGACAAAATATAACAGTAAAACAGAGCCAAAATATAATAGTAAAACAGAGCCAAAATATAACAGTAAAACAGAGACAAAATATAACAGTAAAACAGAGACAAAATCTAATAGTAAAACAGAGCCAAAATATAACAGTAAAACAGAGACAAAATATAACAGTAAAACAGAGCCAAAATATAATAGTAAAACAGAGCCAAAATATAACAGTAAAACAGAGACAAAATATAACAGTAAAACAGAGACAAAATCTAATAGTAAAACAGAGCCAAAATATAACAGTAAAACAGAGACAAAATATAACAGTAAAACAGAGCCAAAATATAACAGTAAAACAGAGCCAAAATATAATAGTAAAACAGAGCCAAAATATAATAGTAAAACAGAGACAAAATATAACAGTAAAACAGAGCCAAAATATAATAGTAAAACAGAGACAAAATCTAATAGTAAAACAGAGACAAAATCTAATAGTAAAACAGAGACAAAATCTAATAGTAAAACAGAGACAAAATCTAATAGTAAAACAGAGACAATATCTAATAGTAAAACAGAGCCAAAATATAACAGTAAAACAGAGCCAAAATCTAATAGTAAAACAGAGACAAAATCTAATAGTAAAACAGAGACAAAATATAACAGTAAAACAGAGACAAAATCTAATAGTAAAACAGAGACAATATCTAATAGTAAAACAGAGACAAAATCTAATAGTAAAACAGAGACAAAATCTAATAGTAAAACAGAGACAAAATCTAATAGTAAAACAGAGACAAAATATAATAGTAAAACAGAGACAAAATCTAACAGTAAAACAGAGACAAAATATAACAGTAAAACAGAGACAAAATCTAACAGTAAAACAGAGACAAAATATAACAGTAAAACAGAGACAAAATCTAATAGTAAAACAGAGACAAAATATAATAGTAAAACAGAGACAAAATCTAATAGTAAAACAGAGACAAAATATAACAGTAAAACAGAGACAAAATCTAACAGTAAAACAGAGACAAAATATAACAGTAAAACAGAGCCAAAATATAACAGTAAAACAGAGCCAAAATATAATAGTAAAACAGAGCCAAAATATAATAGTAAAACAGAGCCAAAATATAACAGTAAAACAGAGCCAAAATATAACAGTAAAACAGAGACAAAATATAACAGTAAAACAGAGCCAAAATATAATAGTAAAACAGAGCCAAAATATAACAGTAAAACAGAGACAAAATATAACAGTAAAACAGAGCCAAAATATAACAGTAAAACAGAGACAAAATATAACAGTAAAACAGAGCCAAAATATAACAGTAAAACAGAGACAAAATATAACAGTAAAACAGAGCCAAAATATAATAGTAAAACAGAGCCAAAATATAACAGTAAAACAGAGACAAAATATAACAGTAAAACAGAGCCAAAATATAACAGTAAAACAGAGCCAAAATATAACAGTAAAACAGAGCCAAAATATAATAGTAAAACAGAGACAAAATATAACAGTAAAACAGAGCCAAAATATAACAGTAAAACAGAGACAAAATATAACAGTAAAACAGAGCCAAAATATAATAGTAAAACAGAGCCAAAATATAACAGTAAAACAGAGACAAAATATAACAGTAAAACAGAGCCAAAATATAACAGTAAAACAGAGCCAAAATATAACAGTAAAACAGAGCCAAAATATAATAGTAAAACAGAGACAAAATATAACAGTAAAACAGAGACAAAATCTAATAGTAAAACAGAGCCAAAATATAACAGTAAAACAGAGCCAAAATATAACAGTAAAACAGAGACAAAATATAACAGTAAAACAGAGCCAAAATATAATAGTAAAACAGAGCCAAAATATAATAGTAAAACAGAGCCAAAATATAACAGTAAAACAGAGACAAAATCTAATAGTAAAACAGAGACAAAATCTAATAGTAAAACAGAGCCAAAATATAACAGTAAAACAGAGACAAAATATAACAGTAAAACAGAGACAAAATATAACAGTAAAACAGAGCCAAAATATAACAGTAAAACAGAGCCAAAATATAATAGTAAAACAGAGCCAAAATATAACAGTAAAACAGAGACAAAATATAACAGTAAAACAGAGACAAAATCTAATAGTAAAACAGAGCCAAAATATAACAGTAAAACAGAGCCAAAATATAACAGTAAAACAGAGACAAAATATAACAGTAAAACAGAGACAAAATATAATAGTAAAACAGAGCCAAAATATAATAGTAAAACAGAGACAAAATATAACAGTAAAACAGAGACAAAATCTAATAGTAAAACAGAGCCAAAATATAACAGTAAAACAGAGCCAAAATATAACAGTAAAACAGAGACAAAATATAACAGTAAAACAGAGACAAAATATAATAGTAAAACAGAGCCAAAATATAATAGTAAAACAGAGCCAAAATATAACAGTAAAACAGAGACAAAATCTAATAGTAAAACAGAGACAAAATCTAATAGTAAAACAGAGCCAAAATATAACAGTAAAACAGAGACAAAATATAACAGTAAAACAGAGACAAAATATAACAGTAAAACAGAGCCAAAATATAACAGTAAAACAGAGCCAAAATATAATAGTAAAACAGAGCCAAAATATAACAGTAAAACAGAGACAAAATATAACAGTAAAACAGAGACAAAATCTAATAGTAAAACAGAGCCAAAATATAACAGTAAAACAGAGCCAAAATATAACAGTAAAACAGAGCCAAAATATAACAGTAAAACAGAGACAAAATATAACAGTAAAACAGAGACAAAATATAACAGTAAAACAGAGCCAAAATATAATAGTAAAACAGAGCCAAAATATAATAGTAAAACAGAGACAAAATATAACAGTAAAACAGAGACAAAATATAACAGTAAAACAGAGCCAAAATATAACAGTAAAACAGAGCCAAAATATAACAGTAAAACAGAGCCAAAATATAACAGTAAAACAGAGCCAAAATATAATAGTAAAACAGAGCCAAAATATAACAGTAAAACAGAGACAAAATATAACAGTAAAACAGAGACAAAATCTAATAGTAAAACAGAGCCAAAATATAACAGTAAAACAGAGACAAAATATAACAGTAAAACAGAGCCAAAATATAACAGTAAAACAGAGACAAAATATAACAGTAAAACAGAGACAAAATCTAATAGTAAAACAGAGACAAAATCTAATAGTAAAACAGAGACAAAATCTAATAGTAAAACAGAGCCAAAATATAACAGTAAAACAGAGCCAAAATATAACAGTAAAACAGAGACAAAATATAACAGTAAAACAGAGCCAAAATATAATAGTAAAACAGAGCCAAAATATAACAGTAAAACAGAGCCAAAATATAACAGTAAAACAGAGCCAAAATATAACAGTAAAACAGAGACAAAATATAACAGTAAAACAGAGCCAAAATATAACAGTAAAACAGAGACAAAATATAACAGTAAAACAGAGCCAAAATATAACAGTAAAACAGAGCCAAAATATAATAGTAAAACAGAGCCAAAATATAATAGTAAAACAGAGCCAAAATATAACAGTAAAACAGAGACAAAATATAATAGTAAAACAGAGCCAAAATATAACAGTAAAACAGAGCCAAAATATAACAGTAAAACAGAGCCAAAATATAATAGTAAAACAGAGACAAAATATAACAGTAAAACAGAGCCAAAATATAACAGTAAAACAGAGACAAAATATAACAGTAAAACAGAGACAAAATATAACAGTAAAACAGAGCCAAAATATAACAGTAAAACAGAGACAAAATATAATAGTAAAACAGAGACAAAATCTAATAGTAAAACAGAGCCAAAATCTAATAGTAAAACAGAGACAAAATCTAATAGTAAAACAGAGACAAAATCTAATAGTAAAACAGAGACAAAATCTAATAGTAAAACAGAGCCAAAATATAATAGTAAAACAGAGCCAAAATATAACAGTAAAACAGAGCCAAAATATAACAGTAAAACAGAGCCAAAATATAATAGTAAAACAGAGCCAAAATCGATATATCAAACACATATATACATTAACGTTCACTTTCTCTGTATGATACAGGCACTTCAGTAAACACACGAGGTAACACTTTCCCTGTATGATACAGGCACTTCAGTAAACACACGAGGTAACACTTTCTCTGTATGATACAGGCACTTCAGTAAACACACGAGGTAACACTTTCCCTGTATGATACAGGCACTTCAGTAAAAACACGAGGTAACACTTTCTCTGTATGATACAGGCACTTCAGTAAAAACACGAGGTAACACTTTCCCTGTATGATACAGGCACTTCAGTAAAAACACGAGGTAACACTTTTTCTGTATGATACAGACACTTCAGTAAAAACACGAGGTAACACTTTCCCTGTATGATACAGGCACTTCAGTAAAAACACGAGGTAACACTTTCTCTGTATGATACAGGCACTTCAGTAAACACACGAGGTAACACTTTCCCTGTATGATACAGGCACTTCAGTAAAAACACGAGGTAACACTTTCTCTGTATGATACAGGCACTTCAGTAAAAACACGAGGTAACACTTTCTCTGTATGATACAGGCACTTCAGTAAAAACACGAGGTAACACTTTCCCTGTATGATACAGGCACTTCAGTAAAAACACGAGGTAACACTTTCTCTGTATGATACAGGCACTTCAGTAAAAACACGAGGTAACACTTTCTCTGTATGATACAGGCACTTCAGTAAAAAGACGAGGTAACACTTTCCCTGTATGATACAGGCACTTCAGTAAAAACACGAGGTAACACTTTCCCTGTATGATACAGGCACTTCAGTAAAAACACGAGGTAACACTTTCTCTGTATGATACAGGCACTTCAGTAAAAACACGAGGTAACACTTTCCCTGTATGATACAGGCACTTCAGTAAAAACACGAGGTAACACTTTCCCTGTATGATACAGGCACTTCAGTAAAACACGAGGTAACACTTTCTCTGTATGATACAGGCACTTCAGTAAACACACGAGGTAACACTTTCCCTGTATGATACAGGCACTTCAGTAAAAACACGAGTTAACACTTTCTCTGTATGATACAGACACTTCAGTAAAAACACGAGGTAGCACTTTCCCTGTATGATACAGGCACTTCAGTAAAAACACGAGGTAACACTTTCTCTGTATGATACAGGCACTTCAGTAAAAACACGAGGTAACACTTTCCCTGTATGATACAGGCACTTCAGTAAAAACACGAGGTAACACTTTCTCTGTATGATACAGGCACTTCAGTAAAAACACGAGGTAACACTTTCCCTGTATGATACAGGCACTTCAGTAAAAACACGAGGTAACACTTTCCCTGTATGATACAGGCACTTCAGTAAAAACACGAGGTAACACTTTCTCTGTATGATACAGGCACTTCAGTAAAAACACGAGGTAACACTTTCCCTGTATGATACAGGCACTTCAGTAAAAACACGAGGTAACACTTTCTCTGTATGATACAGGCACTTCAGTAAAAACACGAGGTAACACTTTCCCTGTATGATACAGGTACTTCAGTAGAAACACGAGGTAACACTTTCTCTGTATGATACAGGCACTTCAGTAAAAACACGAGGTAACACTTTCCCTGTATGATACAGGCACTTCAGTAAAAACATGAGGTAACACTTTCTCTGTATGATACAGGCACCTCAGTAAAACACGAGGTAACACTTTCCCTGTATGATACAGGCACTTCAGTAAAAACACGAGGTAACACTTTCCCTGTATGATACAGGCACTTCAGTAAAGACACGAGGTAACACTTTCCCTGTATGATACAGGCACTTCAGTAAAAACACGAGGTAACACTTTCCCTGTATGATACAGGCACTTCAGTAAAAAGACGAGGTAACACTTTCTCTGTATGATACAGGCACTTCAGTAAAAACACGAGGTAACACTTTCTCTGTATGATACAGGCACTTCAGTAAAAACACGAGGCAACACTTTCTCTGTATGATACAGGCACTTCAGTAAAAACACGAGGTAACACTTTCCCTGTATGATACAGGCACTTCAGTAAAAACACGAGGTAACACTTTCTCTGTATGATACAGGCACTTCAGTAAAAACACGAGGTAACACTTTCTCTGTATGATACAGGCACTTCAGTAAAAAGACGAGGTAACACTTTCCCTGTATGATACAGGCACTTCAGTAAAAACACGAGGTAACACTTTCCCTGTATGATACAGGCACTTCAGTAAAAACACGAGGTAACACTTTCTCTGTATGATACAGGCACTTCAGTAAAAACACGAGGTAACACTTTCCCTGTATGATACAGGCACTTCAGTAAAAACACGAGGTAACACTTTCTCTGTAAGATACAGGCACTTCAGTAAAAACACGAGATAACACTTTCCCTGTATGATACAGGCACTTCAGTAAAGACACGAGGTAACACTTTCCCTGTATGATACAGGCACTTCAGTAAAAACACGAGGTAACACTTTCCCTGCATGATACAGGCACTTCAGTAAAAACACGAGGTACCACTTTCCCTGCATGATACAGGCACTTCAGTAAAAACACGAGGTAACACTTTCCCTGCATGATACAGGCACTTCAGTAAAAACACGAGGTAACACTTTCCCTGCATGATACAGGCACTTCAGTAAAAAACACGAGGTAACACTTTCCCTGTATGATACAGGCACTTCAGTAAAAACACGAGGTAACACTTTCCCTGTATGATACAGGCACTTCAGTAAAAACACGAGGTAACACTTTCCCTGTATGATACAGGCACTTCAGTAAAAACACGAGGTAACACTTTCTCTGTATGATACAGGCACTTCAGTAAAAACACGAGGTAACACTTTCTCTGTATGATACAGGCACTTCAGTAAAAACACGAGGTAACACTTTCCCTGTATGATACAGGCACTTCAGTAAAAACACGAGGTAACACTTTCTCTGTATGATACAGGCACTTCAGTAAAAACACGAGGTAACACTTTCTCTGTATGATACAGGCACTTCAGTAAAAAGACGAGGTAACACTTTCCCTGTATGATACAGGCACTTCAGTAAAAACACGAGGTAACACTTTCCCTGTATGATACAGGCACTTCAGTAAAAACACGAGGTAACACTTTCTCTGTATGATACAGGCACTTCAGTAAAAACACGAGGTAACACTTTCCCTGTATGATACAGGCACTTCAGTAAAAACACGAGATAACACTTTCCCTGTATGATACAGGCACTTCAGTAAAGACACGAGGTAACACTTTCCCTGTATGATACAGGCACTTCAGTAAAAACACGAGGTAACACTTTCCCTGCATGATACAGGCACTTCAGTAAAAACACGAGGTACCACTTTCCCTGCATGATACAGGCACTTCAGTAAAAACACGAGGTAACACTTTCCCTGCATGATACAGGCACTTCAGTAAAAACACGAGGTAACACTTTCCCTGCATGATACAGGCACTTCAGTAAAAAACACGAGGTAACACTTTCCCTGTATGATACAGGCACTTCAGTAAAAACACGAGGTAACACTTTCCCTGTATGATACAGGCACTTCAGTAAAAACACGAGGTAACACTTTCCCTGTATGATACAGGCACTTCAGTAAAAACACGAGGTAACACTTTCCCTGTATGATACAGGCACTTCAGTAAAAACCCGAGGTAACACTTTCTCTGTATGATACAGGCACTTCAGTAAAAAGACGAAGTAACACTTTCTCTGTATGATACAGGCACTTCAGTAAAAACACGAGGTAACACTTTCCCTGTATGATACAGGCACTTCAGTAAAGACACGAGGTAACACTTTCTCTGTATGATACAGGCACTTCAGTAAAAACACGAGGTAACACTTTCCCTGTATGATACAGGCACTTCAGTAAAAACACGAGGTAACACTTTCTCTGTATGATACAGGCACTTCAGTAAAAACACGAGGTAACACTTTCCCTGTATGATACAGGCACTTCAGTAAAAACACGAGGTAACACTTTCTCTGTATGATACAGGCACTTCAGTAAAAACACGAGGTAACACTTTCTCTGTATGATACAGGCACTTCAGTAAAAAGACGAGGTAACACTTTCCCTGTATGATACAGGCACTTCAGTAAAAACACGAGGTAACACTTTCCCTGTATGATACAGGCACTTCAGTAAAAACACGAGATAACACTTTCTCTGTATGATACAGGCACTTCAGTAAAAACACGAGGTAACACTTTCCCTGTATGATACGGGCACTTCAGTAAAAACACGAGGTAACACTTTCTCTGTAAGATACAGGCACTTCAGTAAAAACACGAGGTAACACTTTCCCTGTATGATACAGGCACTTCAGTAAAGACACGAGGTAACACTTTCCCTGTATGATACAGGCACTTCAGTAAAAACACGAGGTAACACTTTCCCTGCATGATACAGGCACTTCAGTAAAAACACGAGGTACCACTTTCCCTGCATGATACAGGCACTTCAGTAAAAACACGAGGTAACACTTTCCCTGCATGATACAGGCACTTCAGTAAAAACACGAGGTAACACTTTCCCTGCATGATACAGGCACTTCAGTAAAAAACACGAGGTAACACTTTCCCTGTATGATACAGGCACTTCAGTAAAAACACGAGGTAACACTTTCCCTGTATGATACAGGCACTTCAGTAAAAACACGAGGTAACACTTTCCCTGTATGATACAGGCACTTCAGTAAAAACACGAGGTAATGAACTCAGTAAAATCATGTTGTCATGTAAGTGTTTTCCAAAGATCGAATAACATGAACCCCTCTAAAACGGGGGAATCGATCTCAGGTGCTCCGGAAGGGTAAGCAGTTCCTGCTCCACTAGCTAGTCCTCCTGGATTATCCTTTTGGCGGGTTTTCTTCGGGTACTCTGGTTTCCTCCAACAATAAATCTGACTGCGATGATATAACTGAAATATTGTTAAAATCAAACACCATAAACCTACCCTAACCTAACCTCTTTGGCATATCTTCAAATTGTTATTTAGATGTGTAACGGTGTCTGTGACATATTTGTGACAATAGCTAGGACATATATATTATTCAGCTTATACCATCATCTTCGATATTACCGACTCCCATGTGTTGTCTATGATAGTTCTGTGTGATTGCCCATTACTATATAACGTTTCTCCTTTTTTGAAGTATCATGTGTTGTTTACAAGCAATTGACATTGTAGTTAATGTCATCAGTAAGTGTCATCATGACCCATGAAACAGTCCTCTATAATTTGCTTTTAAAATAAAGTGTGTTGTTTTGTTGTTGTTTTTTGTTGTTTTTTTTTTATCTTTTCTCACTTTATCAACACAACTTATTTGTAAATTGTAAACATGATAAATTTGTGGGAAGATCTTATCAATAATTACACCCCTATTATTCTCATCAATTTTAAAGTAAATAAAATTCACATGACAGAAAAAGGAAATGTCAACTTGTTTATTTCACTAGATATAATAATTAAAGATACATGGTAAACATTATATTTAGTTCTTACATCCGACATTTTCACTTTGATCATACATTTGTGAAAACTCAATTTCCTGGTCGATCAAATTTCAATCATCATTAAATGCTCAATATAATTATCAATATTAAAGTGCAAGGTATCGTCTATATTTAGAATGTATATCTCCATCTTGATTAATCAACATGAAACCAAAGGTAGAATAAAAACCAATAGGCCTACAGATCAGCTGGTTTTGTTGTTTATTTAGTCTAGTCTTTGTTTTATGGCTGTTGTTATTTCTGTATCCAGATCGTCATTTCACTCGACCTTGATCTAAATAGGCATAATTCATATCATGAAATAAAATAAATGAACATTGAAAAAATACTACAAGAAAAGATTAAAGATACTAAAGAGATAATCAGAAGCTGTAACTCGAAGTCAATACGAAGGTCAAAAGATAAAGGACAACTGGACAAACAGTGATTTATAAAACAAAGAGATAATCAGAAGCTGTAACTCGAAGTCAATACGAAGGTCAAAAGATAAAGGACAACTGGACAAACAGTGATTTATAAAACAAAGAGATAATCAGAAGCTGTAACTCGAAGTCAATACGAAGGTCAAAAGATAAAGGACAACTGGACAAACAGTGATTTATAAAACAAAGAGATAATCAGAAGCTGTAACTCGAAGTCAATACGAAGGTCAAAAGATAAAGGACAACTGGACAAACAGTGATTTATAAAACAAAGAGATAATCAGAAGCTGTAACTCGAAGTCAATACGAAGGTCAAAAGATAAAGGACAACTAGACAAACAGTGATTTATAAAACAAAGAGATAATCAGAAGCTGTAACTCGAAGTCAATACGAAGGTCAAAAGATAAAGGACAACTGGACAAACAGTGATTTATAAAACAAAGAGATAATCAGAAGCTGTAACTCGAAGTCAATACGAAGGTCAAAAGATAAAGGACAACTGGACAAACAGTGATTTATAAAACACTGCACAGAAATCTAAAGATGAGCAACATAAAAACCCATAAATATCCGGGCGCGAACTCATGTATTCCGGAAGGATCAGCAGTTCCTGTTCCACTATTGACACCCGTCGTGTTACTGTTAAACGACACGAATATCATTTGACTTGGAAATCGTGTTCAGCACCAGTAATACAGCATACGTAAATAAAACATGGACCCCTACAAAGCAATTGGGAGTAAAGACGAACCGAACATCGTTTATACGCGGACATCGCAGCGCACATCACACCATGGAACTAAAAACGTAAAGACGGGTAAGTAGAAAAAACGAACAAAACGAACCTCATGTACTAAGAAATGTAAAAACATGGGCCGAAACTATTTTTCTTAAAAGCAAACTTTCAACTAAAAATTTACCTAGGCAGTAAGTCCGGTAGAAGACGTTGTAATTCTTCCCATAGAGCGGGGTATTGTGTTTTATGTGATGCCTGGTCTGCTATTACCTCTGCCTCTCCACTGAAAAATAAAAGAGCAATTCAAAATATATTCTTGTCATTGTATGTGTCTCTGACAAATCATTTAAAACAAGCAATCACAATGATTCAAGTTTTAAGTCTTTTACATCACATGGTTCCAAAAGTACAACGACAAATATTTTTCCTATTTCAGTCAATTTTTGTTTGATCTCTTATTGGATTATTTCTGGACAGTGCTGTTTAATTTTCATTAATCATCTGAACTAATTAGTTTCACCATCATATACATATATATTTTAAAAGTCATACCTTAAAATAAAGAATACATTTTCTACCGGTTGACCTTGTCGTACAATTGGACTACCATAATGCATGGTTTCTTTCTGTAAAGCAATTGTCATAGATTTCTTCATTTTCGGAAGCCAGTGTTTGAACAGAGGATTTTTCTCCACAAACTCTGTTTTCTCATTAAATTCCCTCTCTAGTACATCTCTAACAGATCTATTGTAGAGCGCCCTATCAACCACCATTAAATCTGTGTTATCATCTGTTACTACACTGGCAGTTCTGACACAGTCTTCTTTAATTAGGGCGACTTCCCCGAACGCCTGACCTTCATCTGTTAAATTAGTATGAAATAATATATAACAAATATGCTTGTAATATAGAACATGAACATGAACTGATGTCGATGTAAGCTATATCGACATCAGTTCATGTTCATTTCCATCAAAATCATTCTAAGATTACTTAAATCCACTTTCCTTCAATTTCCACATTCGTCCATTTCCTCCCATTCGTTCTTACATCCACCTTATTCATTGTTAATCGATTACTTAAATACATCTCCTTTCATGTTCACTTACATCCACAACCTTTCAAGTTCATATTCAACCATATTCAACCACATCTTTCATGCTTTCTTATATCCACTTCATTTTCATCACATATTCCATGCTTACTTAAATCCACTTCTTTCCATGCTTTCCTACACCCACCTTATTTGTTGCTACTCGCTTACTTACATCCATTTCCTTTCATGTAAAATTGGATCAACTTCCTGTCACATTCAATCACATCCTTTCATGCTTACCTATATCCACTTCCTTCAATTACATATTTCATGCTAACTTATATCTACTGCCTTCCATCATTAGTTACCTTTTCATGTTCACTTACATCAACATCTGTTATATTATGTTGGTTATGATTGCAAGGCACCATTTAATATCATCACATGAACACATATTTAACACAAAGACGACCTACCATAAACACTTTGAAAATAATATAAATAATTGTTTAATTCTTACTTGAAGTCCATACATGCTGTCCTAGCTGTGTCCTGTCAAGTTTTTTCTCCAGCTTTTGTTTTGCCATAACCTTTTCAACATGTTGTCGTATTTCCTGGTCATTTTCTTTGTCTTGGACAACATATATGGATACCTTTCCTTTCAAGATAATATACAATCTAAAATATAGTGCAAATAGAGAGAGTAAGTAAAACAATGAAGATACAAGTCTAGTATCAGTAGTACTGTTGAAGAATATCGTCATTACAAATGTTCATGATTTCGTAGACAACACAAGACAATATTGTTCTTTAAAACCCACTGTAAACACAGTGGTACAAAGAATGTAGATACATATTAACATGTGCACATGTCAATAAAATCAATAGTTTGGGTATATATAAATCTTGGTTAGTAACATTGCGTGAGATACATGTACTCATTGAATCACGAAATCTACCCAAAATGGAACCTAACTATATTTCATTACACGGTAAGTCAACGTGCCCTTCAGTTGAATATAACATTCTAATAAATAAAAATTAGTGTTACTCCGTTACTGTTTATTGAAGTGGCTGTCCCAAGCTAGGAGAGTGAATGGTCATATACAGTATATGTGTCTTGGCTGTCCCAAGCCAGGAGAGTGAATGATCATATACAGTATATGTGTCTTGGCTGTCCTAAGCCAGGAGAGTGAATGGTCATATACAGTATATGTGTCTTGGCTGTCCTAAGCCAGGAGAGTGAATGGTCATATACAGTATATGTGTCTTGGCTGTCCCAGGCCAGGAGAGTGAATGATCATATGCAGTATATGTGTCTTGGATGTCCCAAGCCAGGAGAGTGAATGGTCATATACAGTATATGTGTCTTGGATGTCCCAAGCCAGGAGAGTGAATGATCATATACAGTATATGTGTCTTGGCTGTCCTAAGCCAGGAGAGTGAATGGTCATATACAGTATATGTGTCTTGGCTGTCCCAAGCCGGGAGAGTGAATGATCATATGCAGTATATGTGTCTTGGATGTCCCAAGCCAGGAGAGTGAATGGTCATATACAGTATTTGTGTCTTGGATGTCCCAAGCCAGGAGAGTGAATGGTCATATACAGTATATGTGTCTTCCCAAGCCAGGAGAGTGAATGGTCATATACAGTATATGTGTCTTGGCTGTCCCAAGCTAGGAGAGTGAATGGTCATATACAGTATATGTGTCTTCCCAAGCCAGGAGAGTGAATGGTCATATACAGTATATGTGTCTTCCCAAACCAGGAGAGTGAATGGTCATATACAGTATATGTGTCTTGGCTGTCCCAAGCCAGGGGAGTGAATGGTCATATACAGTATATGTGTCTTGGCTGTCCCAAGCCAGGAGAGTGAATGGTCATATACAGTATATGTGTCTTGGCTGTCCCAAGCCAGGAGAGTGAATGATCATATACAGTATATGTGTCTTGGCTGTCCTAAGCCAGGAGAGTGAATGGTCATATACAGTATATGTGTCTTGGCTGTCCCAAGCCGGGAGAGTGAATGATCATATGTAGTATATGTGTCTTGGATGTCCCAAGCCAGGAGAGTGAATTGTCATATACAGTATTTGTGTCTTGGATGTCCCAAGCCAGGAGAGTGAATGGTCATATACAGTATATGTGTCTTCCCAAGCCAGGAGAGTGAATGGTCATATACAGTATATGTGTCTTCCCAAACCAGGAGAGTGAATGGTCATATACAGTATATGTGTCTTGGCTGTCCCAAGCTAGGAGAGTGAATGGTCATATACAGTATATGTGTCTTCCCAAGCCAGGAGAGTGAATGGTCATATACAGTATATGTGTCTTGGCTGTCCCAAACCAGGAGAGTGAATGGTCATATACAGTATATGTGTCTTGGCTGTCCCAAGCCAGGAGAGTGAATGGTCATATACAGTATATGTGTCTTGGCTGTCCCAAGCCAGGAGAGTGAATGATCATATACAGTATATGTGTCTTGGCTGTCCCAAGCCAGGAGAGTGAATGATCATATACAGTATATGTGTCTTGGCTGTCCTAAGCCAGGAGAGTGAATGGTCATATACAGTATATGTGTCTTGGCTGTCCCAAGCCAGGAGAGTGAATGATCATATGCAGTATATGTGTCTTGGATGTCCTAAGCCAGGAGAGTGAATGGTCATATACAGTATATGTGTCTTGGATGTCCCAAGCCAGGAGAGTGAATGGTCATATACAGTATATGTGTCTTCCCAAGCCAGGAGAGTGAATGGTCATATACAGTATATGTGTCTTCCCAAACCAGGAGAGTGAATGGTCATATACAGTATATGTGTCTTCCTAAACCAGGAGAGTGAATGGTCATATACAGTATATGTGTCTTCCCAAGCTAGGAGAGTGAATGGTCATATACAGTATATGTGTCTTCCCAAGATAGGAGAGTGAATGGTCATATACAGTATATGTGTCTTGGGTATCCATTTTCCCTCTGTCTCTCCGGGTTTTTTTTATTTGATTTTAGAACTGTTCAGACAGTGTGCTATTTGTTGTTTTCTATGATTTTGGAAGTGTTCAGACAGTCTGGTATTTATTGTTTCCTATGATTTTGGAACTGTTCAGACAGTGTAGTATTTTGTTGTTTTTCTGTTAGATTTTAGAACTGTTTAGACAGTGTGGTATTTGTAGTTTTTCTGTTAGATTTTAAAACTGTTCAGACAGTGTGGTATTTGTTGTTTTTCTGTTAGATTTTAGAACTGTTTAGACAGTGTGGTATTTGTTGTTTTTCTGTTAGATTTTAGAACTGTTCAGACAGTGTGGTATTTGTTGTTTTTATGTTAGATTTTAGAACTGTTCAGACAGTGTGGTATTTGTTGTTTTTCTGTTAGATTTTAGAACTGTTCAGACAGTGTGGTATTTGTTGTTTTTCTGTTAGATTTTAGAACTGTTCAGACAGTGTGGTATTTGTTGTTTTCTATGAATTTAGAACTGGTCAGACAATGTGGTATTTGTTGTCTTTTATGATTTTAGAGCTGTTCAGACAGTGTGGTATTTGTTGTTTTTATTTTAGATTTTAGAACTGTTCAGACAGTGTGATATTTGCTGTTTTCTATGATTTTGAAACTGTTCAGACAGTGTGGTATTTGTAGTTTTTCTGTTAGATTTTAGAACTGTTCAGACAGTGTGCTATTTGTTGTTTTCTATGATTTTGGAAGTGTTCAGACAGTCTGGTATTTATTGTTTCCTATGATTTTGGAACTGTTCAGACAGTGTAGTATTTTGTTGTTTTTCTGTTAGATTTTAGAACTGTTTAGACAGTGTGGTATTTGTAGTTTTTCTGTTAGATTTTAAAACTGTTCAGACAGTGTGGTATTTGTAGTTTTTCTGTTAGATTTTAGAACTGTTCAGACAGTGTGGTATTTGTTGTTTTTTTGTTAGATTTTAGAACTGTTCAGACAGTGTGGTATTTGTTGTTTTTCTGTTAGATTTTAGAACTGTTCAGACAGTGTGGTATTTGTTGTTTTCCTGTTAGATTTTAGAACTGTTCAGACAGTGTGGTATTTGTTGTTTTTCTGTTAGATTTTAGAACTGTTCAGACAGTGTGGTATTTGTTGTTTTCCTGTTAGATTTTAGAACTGTTCAGACAGTGTGGTATTTGTTGTTTTTCTGTTAGATTTTAGAACTGTTCAGACAGTGTGGTATTTGTTGTTTTCCTGTTAGATTTTAGAACTGTTCAGACAGTGTGGTATTTGTTGTTTTTCTGTTAGATTTTAGAACTGTTCAGACAGTGTGGTATTTGTTGTTTTTATGTTAGATTTTAGAACTGTTCAGACAGTGTGGTATTTGTTGTTTTTCTGTTAGATTTTAGAACTGTTCAGACAGTGTGGTATTTGTTGTTTTTCTGTTAGATTTTAGAACTGTTCCGACAGTGTGGTATTTGTTGTTTTTCTGTTAGATTTTAGAACTGTTCAGACAGTGTGGTATTTGTTGTTTTTCTGTTAGATTTTAGAACTGTTCAGACAGTGTGGTATTTGTTGTTTTTCTGTTAGATTTTAGAACTGTTCAGACAGTGTGGTATTTGTTGTTTTTCTGTTAGATTTTAGAACTGTTCAGACAGTGTGGTATTTGTTGTTTTTCTGTTAGATTTTAGAACTGTTCAGACAGTGTGGTATTTGTTGTTTTTCTGTTAGATTTTAGAACTGTTCAGACAGTGTGGTATTTGTTGTTTTTCTGTTAGATTTTAGAACTGTTCAGACAGTGTGGTATTTGTTGTTTTTCTGTTAGATTTTAGAACTGTTCAGACAGTGTGGTATTTGTTGTTTTTCTGTTAGATTTTAGAACTGTTCAGACAGTGTGGTATTTGTTGTTTTTCATTTTATTTGAGTCTTCTACCATTTTTTTACACAAGTATGTTATTATCTTAATGATCATATTGATTTCTAATTAAATCAAAGACAAATATTATTTATGGTTTGACACGTTTCTGACATCTTGTTTATATAAGTTCCTTTGATCTAGAAATAAGTCGACATAATCCAGTTTAGATTTATATAACTTAATATAAACCACTTAGTGCTATTTCTGGTAACATTTATTGATCGTTTTCATTAGTGTCGTCATTGCGCAATCATTTTGTCATATATTACGATTATACATACCTTTATATACGGTATTAAAGAAAGGATATAGGATCTATGCATATTGTTTTATTACTTATTTACAAACTAGTCACATAATAATGCACTACACGCGCTTACAATATAAAACATTGCTGAAAGTGGCGTTAAACACAATACATCAATCGAATCAATATAACATTAATGTGGTTGGGAATGCCTTTAACCACCAAGCGAGGAAACAGTGCAAAAACAATCAAAAACAATATGAAATCATAAAGAAATACAATAACAAAAGAGCTAACAAACGAGTTCACCTCCCATAAAAACGACAATGACACCGGTTGTTATTCTATAAATGTAATACTAGTATAGCAATTCCCTAAAAAGTAAGGCATGTCGTAAAACAAGCGGGCTAGCTTATTAAGAAACTATAGATACACATAAAACCAACAATCTAATAGTAAATGAGTAATACATTAATACCTGTCTCCACTGTCACCTTGCTTAATGATAACATTGTCTTGTACCGGTCTCTCAAATATACAATGTCGAATAACATCTTTAACAATATCTGCAAATACATAATTATACAGTATAACATACTACGACCTCTATGTTGACAATTATTCCGACGCTTACAATCCTATAAATAAAAATATAGATATCTGCACACAACGCGTTTCTAGAATAACTTTCATCAGATACGCTCAAAGACGAAATGATTGGAAAGATAAATATTTTAAAAGTTTTTGGGAGCAAGAAATTTACGCAAAGGGCCATAACCGTGTAGCGAAACCGTAACTTTTAACAAAGGGCCATAAACGTGTAGCGAAACCGTAACTTTTAACAAAGGGCCATAAACGTGCAGCGAAACCGTAACTTTTAACAAAGGGCCATAAACGTGTAGCGAAACCGTAACTTTTAACAAAGGGCCATAAACGTGCAGCGAAACCATAACTTTTAACAAAGGGCCATAAACGTGTAGCGAAACCGTAACTTTTAACAAAGGGCCATAAACGTGTAGCGAAACCGTAACTTTTAATAAAGGGCCATAAACGTGTAGCGAAACCGTAACTTTTAACAAAGGGCCATAAACGTGTAGCGAAACCGTAACTTTTAACAAAGGGCCATAAACGTGCAGCGAAACCGTAACTTTTAACAAAGGGCCATAAACGTGTAGCGAAACCGTAACTTTTAACAAAGGGCCATAAACGTGTAGCGAAACCGTAACTTTTAACAAAGGGCCATAAACGTGTAGCGAAACCGTAACTTTTAACAAAGGGCCATAAACGTGTAGCGAAACCGTAACTTTTAACAAAGGGCCATAAACGTGTAGCGAAACCGTAACTTTTTAAGTATGAAAATTTAGAAATCTAATTTTATGTGTTTGATGTTGTCATCCATGTCATTGTGCTTATGCTTACCATTATCAGCTGTTGTTTATCAGTAACTCCCAGCCCACTTTACTATATATAATGACATTTTAATGCTCATGTCTCCCGATCAGGCTGATCGGATGTTACGTATTTTAAGATCACCTATGTCTGAAGGAGGAGAACCCATGTTTTGATAATACATTAAATTTTTTTCTTCATATTACAATTATTTATTGAATAGTTCATGATTTCAATGTCATGTTACATGAATGGGGAAGATTAATTCACATTCTAAAGTTTAATTTGCATTATTCGGTATGCTTAGCCAAGAAATAAAGTGTTTTGGTGATTATAGGGTGAAACCTGCGGCGGCATTTGGCACTAATGAATTGATTGATAGTAACGATGCAAAATTCACGAAAATTATTTTATTCACTCGGAATATAATAGTGCACTGCAGGGGTGACAAGTTTATACAGATATATTTTAGTCAATTTAGTTCACTATTGTTGTGTAGTATCTACTATTAAGTAACATTAAAAGACTAAAGGATAGATCAGGAACAAGGGTTTTTTAAGTTTACGTTTAGTTTTTAAGTCACTTCAATCGGAGATTTTCAGCAAGTTAATGATAATAGATCTCTAGTTACTTTCTACAGTATCTAAATTCGTGTTAGTTCTAATTGACAATTCACAATTTGAAATTCAATTAGGATGAAATAAAACAGTTTATGACAAGAGTAGTTTGAAGATACCAAATGGGTAGTCAGATGCAGATAATTGAAGACCGCCATACAATACATTGGCCTAATGAAAAGGGACAAAAAGACAAGCACATCCGTCGTGTTCTATGACACAGATGTTCCGTAACGGTTAACCACGTTCGTTGTGATGACTTCAATGTAGCCACTCGGAACCCTTGGTTCATTAACTTCCTCTATAAAGGTGGAAACTGCACGATCGTGAATACCGTATCAACTGAGAGCTATATACTACATATACAGGTGGTTCTGCAATGTTGCTATCTATAAATGGAAGATTGAAATCCTTCCTTTGCTGGTATAGTTTAATTCGTTCTATGCCGGCTCTTACTCTTACTTTCTATGTGTATGGAGCCTAACTGTATCTTAAGGCGTTCTATTTTAAAGTTTAATGGGGCGAATTCGATCAACATAGTCACTAAGCCTAAACTTGTGTATTGAAAGGACATCATCTCAAATAAGTTGGCCAGTAGTGGAGCATATATATGTTGATACTCGTAGGAACACATCCACCAAACATAACAAATATGATGTCCATCAAAAACCAGAGCAATTTATATAACGTTTTGTTGTAATCATATTTTTTTCACCAAGAAAAGATTTGTTCCTTCCCAAAACAACGTATCAAATCTGTCGTAGCTTAGAGTGGGGAATAATAGTACAAAGGGTATAGATACTATAATGCATGAAGAGAATGGCGTTGATCATTTGTTTTCAAACAGATCTTTGGGATTTTCAGAATTCACAATCTGATTCAATCCACCTCTGGAATAGCTAGTGAATCTCGGTTTTGATTGCTGATGGAATAGGTGTCCTTAATTTAAAAAAAGGTTTCGTGGAGCATTTGGCAGACACAGTAATAGAACGCTGTTTGTAACGCCACTTATGTAATTTAGGTATCCATTACAGAGACGGACTATCCAGTTCTTCATCTTTGGTAAATTCCAAAAGAACACAAAACAAATTTATGTTTATCATGGATTTCCTCTTTCGTACGTGTTGTCGGGGGATTGGCCACTGAATTGTCAATACCCAATCCCTTTTTTAAACAGTCTATGGTTACTAGTGGAGGATTAATAACAAAACTCTACGACAAACTTGATGACTTTATTTTTCCTATAGTCAACTTCCCTTTTATCAGTAGCAATATTCCAGCATCACCAGTGCATGGAGTTTAACTCATACGTTATTATAAAGTTTGTATCCAGTACAGTGATTTTCTGGACAGAGCTCAGCTGCTGACGCAAAAGCTACTCAAACAAGACTATGTTGCTCCTGGTTGATGTGATTGTTAAAAAAATCTACGGTCGTCATCACGATTTGGTTGACCAATACGAAATATACATATCTCAAATGACAATGATCTTTTACTTCTTACGTAGATGTTGTCCCCTCTGTCACTGTCGATACTTTAACCAGACTTGACTGTATATATGAGTAACACGAGGTATCTTGTAAGAAGCAGGAACTTAACCTTCGCGATCACTGTCAATACTTTAACCAGACTTGACTGTATAGATGAGTAACTCGAGGTATCTTGTAAGAAGCAGGAACTTAACCTTCGCTATCACTGTCAATACTTTAACCAGACTTGACTGTATATATGAGTAACACGAGGTATCTTGTAAGAAGCAGGAACTTAACCTTCGCGAGCACCTGGATTCACCTTCGGTTTTTGGTGGGGTTCATGTTGTTCATCTTTTTTATTTTTTGTTGTGTATTTTGTTTTGCTTGTCTTCGTCCTGTGTCTTTTGTGCCCAGTGTTTCCGGTGTCTTTTGTGCCCAGTGTTTCCTGTGTCTTTTGTGCCCAGTGTTTCCGGTGTCTTTTGTGCCCAGTGTTTCCGGTGTCTTTTGTGCCCAGTGTTTCCTGTGTCTTTTATGCCCAGTGTTTCCGGTGTCTTTTGTGCCCAGTGTTTCCGGTGTCTTTTGTGCCCAGTGTTTCCGGTGTCTTTTGTGCCCAGTGTTTCTGATGTCTTTTGTGCCCAGTGTTTCCGGTGTCTTTTGTGCCCAGTGTTTCCGGTGTCTTTGGATTGTCTCCAGGTACAAGTTTAGTCAACATTTATTGCGGTAAGAACTATATTGCATTAGTGCAGTTGGAAATAAGATATCATCCGTTGCAGAGATACAATACATCGATGGTTATGGTTTGTTTCAAGTTTTGTTGTTTTCAGTCAATCGTATGACCAGTACCAGGGCAACTGGTTTCCAATGTGATAATTAACACTACATTAGCAAGGCCTGAAGTGTAAACACTTCCTGTGTCACATACAATAGTCAGTGTGTAGATTAAAACACACAATGTATAGCAATAATAGATAACAACAAAACACATCCAATTTGAAAAAAACATCAATTCCATGTAGAATACATTGTAGGTCTTTTCTTACAAACTTCTATATGAAAACAAGAAACATTTAAAAGTTGGATTAAGAATTCAACTCATGGGACTGTGATCCTTGAATATTTTAAGTGTTCGGGTCTCATTTCACAGTACCCGTCTATGATATCCATGTACAGACAACGGAACTAATAAAACAATTTTTGTAGAATACCTGAGTTCATACATGTTTTTGGAATACCTGAGTTCATACATGTTTTTGGAATACCTGAGTTCATACATGTTTTTGGGATACCTGAGTTCATACATGTTTTTGGAATACCTGAGTTCATACATGTTTTTAGAATACCTGAGTTCATACATGTTTTTGGAGTACCTGAGTTCATACATGTTTTTAGAGTACCTGAGTTCATACATGTTTTTGGGATACCTGAGTTCATACATGTTTTGGGGATACCTGAGTTCATACATGTTTTTGGGATACCTGAGTTCATACATGTTTTTGGGATACCTGAGTTCATACATGTTTTTGGAATACCTGAGTTCATACATGTTTTTAGAATACCTGAGTTCATGCATGTTTTTGGGATACCTGAGTTCATACATGTTTTTGGGATACCTGAGTTCATGCATGTTTTTGGGATACCTGAGTTCATACATGTTTTTGGAATACCTGAGTTCATACATGTTTTTGGGATACCTGAGTTCATACATGTTTTTGGGATACCTGAGTTCATACATGTTTTTGGGATACCTGAGTTCATACATGTTTTTGGGATACCTGAGTTCATACATGTTTTTGGGATACCTGAGTTCATACATGTTTTTGGGATACCTGAGTTCATACATGTTTTTGGGATACCTGAGTTCATACAAGTTTTTGGGATACCTGAGTTCATACATGTTTTTGGGATACCTGAGTTCATACATGTTTTTGGGATACCTGAGTTCATACATGTTTTTGGAGTACCTGAGTTCATACATGTTTTTGGAGTACCTGAGTTCATACATGTTTTTGGAGTACCTGAGTTCATACATGTTTTTGTGATACCTGAGTTCATACATGTTTTTGGGATAACTGAGTTCATACATGTTTTTGGGATACCTGAGTTCATGCATGTTTTTGGGATACCTGAGTTCATACATGTTTTTGGGATACCTGAGTTCATACATGTTTTTGGGATACCTGAGTTCATACATGTTTTTGGAGTACCTGAGTTCATACATGTTTTTGGGATACCTGAGTTCATACATGTTTTTGGGATACCTGAGTTCATACATGTTTTTGGAGTACCTGAGTTCATACACGTTTTTGGGATACCTGAGTTCATACATGTTTTTGGGATACCTGAGTTCATACCTGTTTTTGGGATACCTGAGTTCATACATGTTTTTGGGATACCTGAGTTCATACATGTTTTTGGGATACCTGAGTTCATACATGTTTTTGGGATACCTGAGTTCATACATGTTTTTGTAGGGTTGGTATTGCTCAATGGTTAGTTTTTTTGTGTAGTGTTTTGTAGATCATTGTGTGTCCTTCTTCGATATCAGAGCTTCTGTCTATCCCTATGGTACCTTCAAACTTTTCTTAAGTAGAATATAATGAACGAATTATTTAATTAGTTTTAATTAGTAAAGAGAGCATGTCAGCAAAATATTAAAATTTCATCAACTGTTAATATTGCTACTGAAAATAAAATGTAATAAGTTTGGGCATATCGACATTTTATTAATGTTATCAACAATTCAACTCTATATAGTTTAATGACCATTCTCCATTATGATGGATGGTAATATTAGTTAATGTCAGGTTAATGATATCAAACTTATATTGTTGGTATAGTAAGTGAATTGTACTTATTCTTCATCATTAGAACATCAACATTTATTCTCGATGTAGATTTTAATATTTTTCACATCTAGCAGAAGGGGCTTATCCTAATATTCGTATATCTTTAATGCATGTATGGAATGTTTTATAGCGATAGTGTGAACCAGTGTCATTATTCATTATTATTATTAAAACATGTATCTTTCGAATCTGTCTAAAGAATGATAAGTTTTGTTGATTAATATGAAATTTCGGAATCTTTACTGATTGAAATCATACATTTTTCCCAACCGATGTTGAAAACCTGTATCCGTAACCGGTTGTGGGATATACTATGTCCATGGGTCGTTTATTAAATACATGCATTCTTATCATAGCTTCAGGATAAAACGTGTTGCCTTTACTGACAGTTTCAAACAAGATTTTACTTTATGGAAAGACTTTTAAACAGTGATAGTCAATTCAACCAAACCGAACAACTACCACCATTATTGCACACAGAAAGACCACGGTATGTGTCTATGGAAATGCAGGTCTTGCTTTTGGACGGGCACATAAATGGGATCCCTCTTGATATTTGGATCTCCAACGGCAATACAGATGTAAACAATGTAAATACATTCAGAGAATCAAAAAGACCACGCACTGTCACAAAAAAGAACAACATCAATATGAACAGTACAATTGTATAGTCAGTGAAATATCTGTGTTAACTGGCCACTAGCTAAGAATGTAGTCAGTGAAATATCTGTGTGAACTGGCCACTAGCTAAGAATGTAGTCAGTGAAATATCTGTGTTAACTGGCCACTAGCTAAGAATGTAGTCAGTGAAATATCTGTGTTAACTGGCCACTAGCTAAGAATGTAGTCAGTGAAATATCTGTGTTAACTGGCCACTAGCTAAGAATGTAGTCAGTGAAATATCTGTGTGAACTGGCCACTAGCTAAGAATGTAGTCAGTGAAATATCTGTGTTAACTGGCCACTAGCTAAGAATGTAGTCAGTGAAATATCTGTGTTAACTGGCCACTAGCTAAGAATGTAGACAGTGAAATATCTGTGTTAACTGGCCACTAGCTAAGAATGTAGTCAGTGAAATATCTGTGTTAACTGGCCACTAGCTAAGAATGTAGACAGTGAAATATCTGTGTTAACTGGCCACTAGCTAAGAATGTAGTCAGTGAAATATCTGTGTGAACTGGCCACTAGCTAAGAATGTATAATTTGTTAAATGAAAGATCATAAATCTGAGAACAAATTTCATAACTGAGACTTCTGACAGATATAATATCAACTAGTCATAAGTATCTACAAAAATACTGGTCTGCTTGGAGACTAGACTTAATAGGTCATCTATTTATAGAACTTAAATATAGAATAACAATAGTAATATAATATGGAATGAAATATAAATGTACTGATTTACCGTCACCGTAGAAATGAGATACAATACCTATTTTATCAGGTCCAATTGCAGTATTCATCTCTTTTATCATCACTAAACAGGATGTATATTCTTTAAGGTATATGTAACAACAACCTGATTTATAGAATGACCATTTAAATACTTATGAAAACGTATCTATGGTGATTTTATGTGGCAGGATGGTATAAAACGTATCTATGTTGATTTTATGTGGTAGGATGGTATAAAACGTATCTATGGTGATTTTATGTGGTAGGATGGTATAAAATGTATCTATGGTGATTTTATGTGGTAGGATGGTATAAAACGTATCTTTGGTGATTTTATGTGGTAGGATGGTATAAAACGTATCTATGGTGATTGTATGTGGTAGGATGGTATAAAACGTATCTATGGTGATTTTATGTGGTAGGATGGTATAAAACGTATCTATGGTGATTTTATGTGGTAGGATGGTATAAAACGTATCTATGGTGATTTTATGTGTTAGGATGGTATAAAACGTATCTATGGTGATTTTATGTGGTAGGATGGTATAAAACGTATCTATGGTGATTTTATGTGGTAGGATGGTATAAAACGTATCTATGGTGATTTTATGTGGTAGGATGGTATAAAACGTATCTATGGTGATTTTATGTGGTAGGATGGTATAAAACGTATCTATGGTGATTTTATGTGGTAGGATGGTATAAAACGTATCTATGGTGATTGTATGTGGTAGGATGGTATAAAACGTATCTATGGTGATTTTATGTGGTAGGATGGTATAAAACGTATCTTTGGTGATTTTATGTGGTAGGATGGTATAAAACGTATCTATGGTGATTTTATGTGGTAGGATGGTATAAAACGTATCTATGGTGATTTTATGTGGTAGGATGGTATAAAACGTATCTATGGTGATTTTATGTGGTAGGATGGTATAAAACGTATCTATGGTGATTTTATGTGGTAGGATGGTATAAAACGTATCTTTGGTGATTTTATGTGGTAGGATGGTATAAAACGTATCTATGGTGATTTTATGTGGTAGGATGGTATAAAACGTGTCTATGGTGATTGTATGTGGTAGGATGGTATAAAACGTATCTATGGTGATTTTATGTGGTAGGATGGTATAAAACGTATCTATGGTGATTGCATGTGGTAGGATGGTATAAAACGTATCTATGGTGATTTTATGTGGTAGGATGGTATAAAACGTATCTTTGGTGATTTTATGTCGTAGGCTGGTATAAAACGTATCTATGGTGATTTTATGTGGTAGGATGGTATAAAACGTATCTATGGTGATTTTATGTGGTAGGATGGTATAAAACGTATCTATGGTGATTTTATGTGGTAGGATGGTATAAAACGTATCTATGGTGATTTTATGTGGTAGGATGGTATAAAACGTATCTATGGTGATTTTATGTGGTAGGATGGTATAAAACGTATCTATGGTGATTTTATGTGGTAGGATGGTATAAAACGTATCTATGGTGATTTTATGTGGTAGGATGGTATAAAACGTATCTATGGTGATTTAATGTGGTAGGATGGTATAAAACGTATCTATGGTGATTTTATGTGGTAGGATGGTATAAAACGTATCTATGGTGATTTTATGTGGTAGGATGGTATAAAACGTATCTATGGTGATTTTATGTGGTAGGATGGTATAAAACGTATCTATGGTGATTGTATGTGGTAGGATGGTATAAAACGTATCTATGGTGATTTTATGTGGTAGGATGGTATAAAACGTATCTTTGGTGATTTTATGTGGTAGGATGGTATAAAACGTATCTATGGTGATTTTATGTGGTAGGATGGTATAAAACGTATCTATGGTGATTTTATGTGGTAGGATGGTATAAAACGTATCTATGGTGATTTTATGTGGTAGGATGGTATATATAAAACGTATCTTTGGTGATTTTATGTGGTAGGATGGTATAAAACGTATCTATGGTGATTTTATGTGGTAGGATGGTATAAAACGTATCTATGGTGATTTTATGTGGTAGGATGGTATAAAACGTATCTATGGTGATTTTATGTGGTAGGATGGTATATATAAAACGTATCTTTGGTGATTTTATGTGGTAGGATGGTATAAAATGTATCTATGGTGATTTTATGTGGTAGGATGGTATAAAACGTATCTATGGTGATTTTATGTGGTAGAATGGTATAAAACGTATCTATGGTGATTTTATGTGGTAGGATGGTATAAAACGTATCTATGGTGATTTTATGTGGTAGGATGGTATATATAAAACGTATCTTTGGTGATTTTATGTGGTAGGATGGTATAAAACGTATCTATGGTGATTTTATGTGGTAGGATGGTATAAAACGTATCTATGGTGATTTTATGTGGTAGGATGGTATAAAACGTATCTATGGTGATTTTATGTGGTAGGATGGTATATATAAAACGTATCTTTGGTGATTTTATGTGGTAGGATGGTATAAAACGTATCTATGGTGATTTTATGTGTTAGGATGGTATAAAACGTATCTATGGTGATTTTATATGGTAGGATGGTATAAAACGTATCTATGGTGATTTTATGTGGTAGGATGGTATAAAACGTATCTATGGTGATTTTATGTGGTAGGATGGTAAAAAACGTATCTATGGTGATTTTATGTGTTAGGATGGTATAAAACGTATCTATGGTGATTTTATGTGGTAGGATGGTATAAAACGTATCTATGGTGATTGTATGTGGTAGGATGGTATAAAACGTATCTATGGTGATTTTATGTGTTAGGATGGTATAAAACGTATCTATGGTGATTTTATATGGTAGGATGGTATAAAACGTATCTATGGTGATTTTATGTGGTTGGATGGTGTAAAACGTATCTATGGTGATTTTATGTGGTAGGATGGTATAAAACGTATCTATGGTGATTTTATGTGTTAGGATGGTATAAAACGTATCTATGGTGATTTTATGTGGTAGGATGGTATAAAATGTAGAAAAGTCATAACTGTCAACAGAATTCAACTTGTAATCAAGGGTTGCGGTTATGATGTTCAACGCCACTTTAAGCAATATTTCAGTTATATTGTGGCGGTCAGTTTTATTGGTGGAGAAAACCACCGACCTGCTGCCAGTCACTGACAAACTTTATCATATAATGTTGTATAGAGTACACCTCGCCTGAACGGGGTTCTAAATCACAATGTTAGTGGTGATAGGCACTGATTACATAGGTAGTTGTACATCCAACTACCATACCAGTACCACCACGACATCCCCCAAATTGTATAGTACTTCAACAGATTTGTAACCATAATAATGGCGTACTCCACAATGTTGGTAAATCTCAATAAAAAAACATGGTAAAGAAAATGGTTGATTGTTAGAACAGAAATATATGTCTGTGGTAGGTCATTTTCTAGAGGCTGATGTACTGAATGACTTACTAGTATATACATGTACATTTGATCAATGTACTGAATGACTTACTAGTATATACATATACATTTGATCAATGTACTGAATGACTTACTAGTATATACATGTACATTTGATCAATGTACCGAATGACTTACTAGTATATACATATACATTTGATCAATGTACCGAATGACTTACTAGTATATACATATACATTTGATCAATGTACTGAATGACTTACTAGTATATACATGTACATTTGATCAATGTACCGAATGACTTACTAGTATATACATATACATTTGATCAATGTACCGAATGACTTACTAGTATATACATATACATTTGATCAATGTACTGAATGACTTACTAGTATATACATATAAATTTGATCAATGTACCGAATGACTTACTAGTATATACATATACATTTGATCAATGTACCGAATGACTTACTAGTGTATACATATACATTTGATCAATGTACCGAATAACTTACTAGTATATACATGTACATTTGATCAATGTACCGAATGACTTACTAGTATATACATGTACATTTGATCAATGTACTGAATGACTTACTAGTATATACATGTACATGTACATTTGATCAATGTACTGAATGACTTACTAGTATATACATGTACATTTGATCAATGTACTGAATGACTTACTAGTATATACATGTACATGTACATTTGATCAATGTACTGAATGACTTACTAGTATATACATGTACATGTACATTTGATCAATGTACCGAATGACTTACTAGTATATACATGTACATTTGATCAATGTACTGAATGACTTACTAGTATATACATATACATTTGATCAATGTACTGAATGACTTACTAGTATATACATGTACATGTACATTTGATCAATGTACCGAATGACTTACTAGTATATACATGTACATTTGATCAATGTACTGAATGACTTACTAGTATATACATGTACATTTGATCAATGTAGCCCTGAATCAGGATAATAGAACTAAAGTATGACTTCATCTTTAAAAGTGAGGTCACATTGACATGTTATAAGCGACATCAACAGATTAAACTGATAAAGCTCTTTGTGTATTAAATTATTCAAAATATTGGATATTTCAGTACTAAATATATTTTGCCTAGAGGCCTGTTTTTTTTATCCGTAAATCATATGGGGGTTTTTTAATTTGCGGTTATGAACGTGTGGTTAATTGTTTAATGAATACCTCAACCAGAGTTTGGTGCATGTTTTAGAAATTCAAAATATTGTCAGAAGAAATATATATACTAAAAATATATGAAAGACAATCGCAAGTGAAAAGATTCAAAACCAACTTAACGGTGTTTTACTCTTTAGCAGTAAAATTGTCATGGTATGAAATGGCTAAAGAGTATGCTTTTTGTTCTTATACAGATCTGTAACAATTTTAAGGTTGAACTTTAAACATATATTTAATGTTGTTTTTAACCTTAAACTAGTTTGAAGACAACAAAAACAACCTTGAGACTATAATAACGAATAATTTACAATTGTCATTGTTACTTAACTAAATATCAAAACAGTATATTTCTTATACTTACCTGATTTTAGAGTTTTAAATAAGCTGGACTTATTCCTAAACCATGCTATGAGTTCCTGGCATTCAAAGTCAGTTCTCAAACTTGCTGGTTTCTCAATAACAGACACCACTTTCTCATAAAATGATGGCATCTTTTGATAATGTTTGTCTTACAAACTGACAAAATTATTTAATAATTCAACTGTCCCCTGCAGTTTTTGACATTAAGCATCATAAATGATGAGACTGAATGTTTATATCAAGAAGTCAAATAATTTACATTCCACGAATTTCAATTATTGCCTTAAATCTACTTTTCATGTTCTTCAGAAGATACACAAGAGCTAATCAATTCCACTCGATGTCAGATTCCAAATTACAGAGACGGATTAGTTCCGTTGTTACGTGTCGTCTTTGTTTTATTTATAGGATAGCGTTGGTTGCTGAAGAATTACGACTTTCGCTGGAAAAATAGAATTAATTGTTCGCACTGTATTGACAACTGTCAACAAAGAAAAACAATAAATACCGTCGTAAATCTCTCTTTCTAGAGGCTGATGTATAAAGTGGTTATTTAGGCGATTTATGCAACCAATACATTTACATACTATAGGAATATGTAGATGTTTAGTACATGGATTGTAATTGGACGATATAATTAAGAATTCCAGATCATCCGTGTCAAGCTTATGATTTTAGTGGTCATCCATATCAAAAGTGAACGCATTTGTTTTACCTGCATGTGATGACAAATAAATCGCTGAATCTGAAGCGGCAGCTTCGAATAACAAATAAAACATGATACAAAGTTCTTTTAAATTTTTAATCTTATTTTGCATTTCTTCTACTTTTATTATTGATTAAAGTAAAACCATTGTTCATTTACAATTAAATATCGATAAAAACTGAGAGTACTGTGCTTCATTACTTCCAGAAGAAAATTAGCACATGATCTGTACCTTCTGAATGACTTACTAGTATATACATGTACATTTGATCAATGTACTGAATGACTTACTAGTATATACATGTACATTTGATCAATGTACTGAATGACTTACTAGTATATACATGTACATTTGATCAATGTACTGAATGACTTACTAGTATATACATGTACATTTGATCAATGTACTGAATGACTTACTAGTATATACATGTACATTTGATCAATGTACTGAATGACTTACTAGTATATACATGTACATTTGATCAATGTACTGAATGACTTACTAGTATATACATGTACATTTGATCAATGTACTGAATGACTTACTAGTATATACATGTACATTTGATCAATGTACTGAATGACTTACTAGTATATACATGTACATTTGATCAATGTACCGAATGACTTACTAGTATATACATGTACATTTGATCAATGTACCGAATGACTTACTAGTATATACATGTACATTTGATCAATGTACTGAATGACTTACTAGTATATACATGTACATTTGATCAATGTACCGAATGACTTACTAGTATATACATATACATTTGATCAATGTACTGAATGACTTACTAGTATATACATGTACATTTGATCAATGTACTGAATGACTTACTAGTATATACATGTACATTTGATCAATGTACTGAATGACTTACTAGTATATACATGTACATTTGATCAATGTACTGAATGACTTACTAGTATATACATATACATTTGATCAATGTACTGAATGACTTACTAGTATATACATGTACATTTGATCAATGTACCGAATGACTTACTAGTATATACATATACATTTGATCAATGTACTGAATGACTTACTAGTATATACATATACATTTGATCAATGTACCGAATGACTTACTAGTATATACATATACATTTGATCAATGTACCGAATGACTTACTAGTATATACATATACATTTGATCAATGTACCGAATGACTTACTAGTATATACATGTACATTTGATCAATGTACCGAATGACTTACTAGTATATACATGTACATGTACATTTTATCAATGTACTGAATGACTTACTAGTATATACATGTACATTTGATCAATGTACTGAATGACTTACTAGTATATACATGTACATGTACATTTGATCAATGTACTGAATGACTTACTAGTATATACATGTACATGTACATTTGATCAATGTACCGAATGACTTACTAGTATATACATGTACATTTGATCAATGTACCGAATGACTTACTAGTATATACATGTACATTTGATCAATGTACTGAATGACTTACTAGTATATACATATACATTTGATCAATGTACTGAATGACTTACTAGTATATACATGTACATGTACATTTGATCAATGTACCGAATGACTTACTAGTATATACATGTACATTTGATCAATGTACTGAATGACTTACTAGTATATACATGTACATTTGATCAATGTAGCCCTGAATCAGGATAATAGAACTAAAGTATGACTTCATCTTAAAAGTGAGGTCACATTGACATGTTATAAGTGACATCAACAGATTAAACTGATAAAGCTCTTTGTGTATTAAATTATTCAAAATATTGGATATTTCAGTACTAAATATATTTTGCCTAGAGGCCTGTTTTTTTTATCCGTAAATCATATGGGGGTTTTTTAATTTGCGGTTATGAACGTGTGGTTAATTGTTTAATGAATACCTCAACCAGAGTTTGGTGCATGTTTTAGAAATTCAAAATAGTGTCAGAAGAAATATATATACTAAAAATATATGAAATACAATCGCAAGTGAAAAGATTCAAAACCAACTTAACGGTGTTTTACTCTTTAGCAGTAAAATTGTCATGGTATGAAATGGCTAAAGAGTATGCTTCCTGTTCTTATACAGATCTGTAACAATTTTAAGGTTGAACTTTAAACATATATTTAATGTTGTTTTTAACCTTAAACTAGTTTGAAGACAACAAAAACAACCTTGAGACTATAATAACGAATAATTTACAATTGTCATTGTTACTTAACTAAATATCAAAACAGTATATTTCTTATACTTACCTGATTTTAGAGTTTTAAATAAGCTGGACTTATTCCTAAACCATGCTATGAGTTCCTGGCATTCAAAGTCAGTTCTCAAACTTGCTGGTTTCTCAATAACAGACACCACTTTCTCATAAAATGATGGCATCTTTTGATAATGTTTGTCTTACAAACTGACAAAATTATTTAATAATTCAACTGTCCCCTGCAGTTTTTGACATTAAACATCATAAATGATGAGACTGAATGTTTATATCAAGAAGTCAAATAATTTACATTCCACGAATTTCAATTATTGCCTTAAATCTACTTTTCATGTTCTTCAGAAGATACACAAGAGCTAATCAATTCCACTCGATGTCAGATTCCAAATTACAGAGACGGATTAGTTCCGTTGTTACGTGTCGTCTTTGTTTTATTTATAGGATAGCGTTGGTTGCTGAAGAATTACGACTTTCGCTAGAAAAACAGAATTAATTGTTCGCACTGTATTGACAACTGTCAACAAAGAAAAACAATAAATACCGTCGTAAATCTCTCTGTGAAGTAAAAATTGTAACCAGGATAACGACATCTATGAAACAAACATTTAATGTCACAAATTACATTCTGTTTGCAACGGAAAAAAGGTAATCATTGCTCTCGAGACGGTGCTTAAGAGATCGATTTTATCATTAAAATCCGACTTAAATTCCCACTAATATGATAGCTTTACTTCGGTAACCAATACATGTAGAAGGTATAAAGGTATAAATGTTGAAACTGTAAACTTGTATATAGCTAAACATCCATTGAATTGTATACTAAGGATGGATATAAACAAATCATTATTCGATTCACCACTTGTCTTTTTATAGCTATTTCTATATGAATTTATTGAAATGTTTGAATGGCAAATCCAAAGTAATGTCATTTCAAATGAATGAACGAATGAATGTGAAAAAAGAATGACAAAAGGGCGAAATATATCAGCTTAACGTAGCATCTTGTTTCTTGACATGTTTTTACTTTTAAAATGTTTATAAAAACGTATTGGCTTTTGTGGTCGGATTAAATACTTTCCAATACAATTTTTCATCCTATTTGATATCGTCAATGATGGGCCTTTGATGGCATGCAGCCATCCAAACACACGAAGACCACTGAAGCTTGATTCAATTTCCCTTAACATTACCTTCAGCTCAAGTGTATATAAAAGTCAAATATCACAATATTTTTGTGCGTTTGTTTTGACGCAGATTTCGTGTTAATGATACTGATAAGTGATAATAGAAATATTATTTTTTGAAACATTTTTTATTTGAAAATTTTTCAAATATATAGATTTTATTTGAAATGAGTAATGTATATTGTTGTTGGTATTATTATTTGTGAGTCGGGATTTGTCAATTTCATGGGATATTTAACTTGTAATTTCTTTTTTATAAAAAAAAAATTAAATTCAAAATTTATAATAAATGTAATCAATCACTTCGAATAATGAATGTCAACATTGTATTCAAACAAACCTAACCGTGTGCTTCAAAGCTTAACTTGATGATCCTTGACAAGCAATGTAATAAATAGGCGAATATAATATAGTTTTGAGTACTGATCAACTGTGATTTATGGGGGTCCTTTTTAATGTGCAATATCTATTTAAGATAGAAAAGAGGGTCAGCATCAATACAAACTCCATGGTAATATCTAATAGAAAATTATTAGGTTCTTCATTGTCTTAAAAATAGGATCCCTTGCAAACATTTGGAGCATTTCAGAAAAAAATATATTAGTATGAACAAAATGACACAAATTTAATGTTTTCTCGTAGAAAACAGAAATATGTGTTTTAATGGGTTATTTCGCAGTTTATTAAATTTCTGACAATATCTTATCGTGTAAATAATCTTTTTGGCCTGTATTCGGACTTTTACAGAAAGATCATATCATCTACCGGCGCTTGTGGTATGGCAAGTAATATTTATTCAAAATCGGTAAAACATTTAAACAAGTAAAACATAGAGCTTTTAAAACTGACATTACATGAGATACAATGTAACAATAACATACATCAAAGATAACATCAAAGATAACATCACCACATAGCATAATTAACATGCATCAAAGATAACATCACCACATAGCATAATTAACATGCATCAAAGATAACATCACCACATAGCATAATTAACATGCATCAAAGATAACATCACCACATAGCATAATTAACATGCATCAAAGATAACATCACCACATAGCATAATTAACATGCATCAAAGATAACATCACCACATAGCATAATTAACATGCATCAAAGATAACATCACCACATAGCATAATTAACATGCATCAAAGATAACATCACCACATAGCATAATTAACATGCATCAAAGATAACATCACCACATAGCATAATTAACATGCATCAAAGATAACATCACCACATAGCATAATTAACATGCATCAAAGATAACATCACCACATAGCATAATTAACATGCATCAAAGATAACATCACCACATAGCATAATTAACATGCATCAAAGATAACATCACCACATAAGATAATTAACATGCATCAAAGATAACATCACCACATAAGATAATTAACATGCATCAAAGATAACATCACCACATAGCATAATTAACATGCATCAAAGATAACATCACCACATAAGATAATTAACATGCATCAAAGATAACATCACCACATAGCATAATTAACATGCATCAAAGATAACATCACCACATAAGATAATTAACATGCATCAAAGATAACATCACCACATAGCATAATTAACATGCATCAAAGATAACATCACCACATAAGATAATTAACATGCATCAAAGATAACATCACCACATAGCATAATTAACATGCATCAAAGATAACATCACCACATAAGATAATTAACATGCATCAAAGATAACATCACCACATAGCATAATTAACATGCATCAAAGATAACATCACCACATAAGATAATTAACATGCATCAAAGATAACATCACCACATAAGATAATTAACATGCATCAAAGATAACATCACCACATAGCATAATTAACATGCATCAAAGATAACATCACCACATAAGATAATTAACATGCATCAAAGATAACATCACCACATAGCATAATTAACATGCATCAAAGATAACATCACCACATAAGATAATTAACATGCATCAAAGATAACATCACCACATAGCATAATTAACATGCATCAAAGATAACATCACCACATAAGATAATTAACATGCATCAAAGATAACATCACCACATAGCATAATTAACATGCATCAAAGATAACATCACCACATAAGATAATTAACATGCATCAAAGATAACATCACCACATAGCATAATTAACATGCATCAAAGATAACATCACCACATAAGATAATTAACATGCATCAAAGATAACATCACCACATAGCATAATTAACATGCATCAAAGATAACATCACCACATAAGATAATTAACATGCATCAAAGATAACATCACCACATAGCATAATTAACATGCATCAAAGATAACATCACCACATAAGATAATTAACATGCATCAAAGATAACATCACCACATAAGATAATTAACATGTATCAAAGATAACATCACCACATAGCATAATTAACATGCATCAAAGATAACATCACCACATAAGATAATTAACATGCATCAAAGATAACATCACCACATAGCATAATTAACATGCATCAAAGATAACATCACCGCATAGCATAATTAACATGCATCAAAGATAACATCACCACATAGCATAATTAACATGCATCAAAGATAACATCACCACATAGCATAATTAACATGCATCAAAGATAACATCACCGCATAGCATAATTAACATGCATCAAAGATAACATCACCACATAGCATAATTAACATGCATCAAAGATAACATCACCACATAGCATAATTAACATGCATCAAAGATAACATCACCACATAGCATAATTAACATGCATCAAAGATAACATCACCACATAGCATAATTAACATGCATCAAAGATAACATCACCACATAGCATAATTAACATGCATCAAAGATAACATCACCACATAGCATAATTAACATGCATCAAAGATAACATCACCACATAGCATAATTAACATGCATCAAAGATAACATCACCACATAGCATAATTAACATGCATCAAAGATAACATCACCACATAGCATAATTAACATGCATCAAAGATAACATCACCACATAAGATAATTAACATGCATCAAAGATAACATCACCACATAAGATAATTAACATGCATCAAAGATAACATCACCACATAGCATAATTAACATGCATCAAAGATAACATCACCACATAAGATAATTAACATGCATCAAAGATAACATCACCACATAGCATAATTAACATGCATCAAAGATAACATCACCACATAAGATAATTAACATGCATCAAAGATAACATCACCACATAGCATAATTAACATGCATCAAAGATAACATCACCACATAAGATAATTAACATGCATCAAAGATAACATCACCACATAGCATAATTAACATGCATCAAAGATAACATCACCACATAAGATAATTAACATGCATCAAAGATAACATCACCACATAGCATAATTAACATGCATCAAAGATAACATCACCACATAAGATAATTAACATGCATCAAAGATAACATCACCACATAAGATAATTAACATGCATCAAAGATAACATCACCACATAGCATAATTAACATGCATCAAAGATAACATCACCACATAAGATAATTAACATGCATCAAAGATAACATCACCACATAGCATAATTAACATGCATCAAAGATAACATCACCACATAAGATAATTAACATGCATCAAAGATAACATCACCACATAGCATAATTAACATGCATCAAAGATAACATCACCACATAAGATAATTAACATGCATCAAAGATAACATCACCACATAGCATAATTAACATGCATCAAAGATAACATCACCACATAAGATAATTAACATGCATCAAAGATAACATCACCACATAGCATAATTAACATGCATCAAAGATAACATCACCACATAAGATAATTAACATGCATCAAAGATAACATCACCACATAGCATAATTAACATGCATCAAAGATAACATCACCACATAAGATAATTAACATGCATCAAAGATAACATCACCACATAGCATAATTAACATGCATCAAAGATAACATCACCACATAAGATAATTAACATGCATCAAAGATAACATCACCACATAAGATAATTAACATGCATCAAAGATAACATCACCACATAGCATAATTAACATGCATCAAAGATAACATCACCACATAAGATAATTAACATGCATCAAAGATAACATCACCACATAGCATAATTAACATGCATCAAAGATAACATCACCACATAAGATAATTAACATGCATCAAAGATAACATCACCACATAGCATAATTAACATGCATCAAAGATAACATCACCACATAAGATAATTAACATGCATCAAAGATAACATCACCACATAGCATAATTAACATGCATCAAAGATAACATCACCACATAAGATAATTAACATGCATCAAAGATAACATCACCACATAGCATAATTAACATGCATCAAAGATAACATCACCACATAAGATAATTAACATGCATCAAAGATAACATCACCACATAGCATAATTAACATGCATCAAAGATAACATCACCACATAAGATAATTAACATGCATCAAAGATAACATCACCACATAGCATAATTAACATGCATCAAAGATAACATCACCACATAAGATAATTAACATGCATCAAAGATAACATCACCACATAAGATAATTAACATGCATCAAAGATAACATCACCACATAGCATAATTAACATGCATCAAAGATAACATCACCACATAAGATAATTAACATGCATCAAAGATAACATCACCACATAGCATAATTAACATGCATCAAAGATAACATCACCGCATAGCATAATTAACATGCATCAAAGATAACATCACCACATAGCATAATTAACATCCATCAAAGATAACATCACCACATAGCATAATTAACATGCATCAAAGATAACATCACCGCATAGCATAATTAACATGCATCAAAGATAACATCACCACATAGCATAATTAACATGCATCAAAGATAACATCACCACATAGCATAATTAACATGCATCAAAGATAACATCACCACATAGCATAATTAACATGCATCAAATATAACATCACCACATAGCATAATTAACATGCATCAAAGATAACATCACCACATAGCATAATTAACATGCATCAAAGATAACATCACCGTATAGCATAATTAACATGCATCAAAGATAACATCACCACATAGCATAATTAACATGCATCAAAGATAACATCACCGCATAGCATAATTAACATGCATCAAAGATAACATCACCGCATAAGATAATTAACATGCATCAAAGATAACATCACCACATAGCACAATTAACATGCATCAAAGATAACATCACCACATAGCATAATTAACATGCATCAAAGATAACATCACAACATAGCATAGTTAACATGCATCAAAGATAACATCACCACATAGCATAATTACCATGCATCAAAGATAACATCACCACTTAGCATAATTAACATGCATAAAAGATAACATCACCGCATAGCATAATTAACATGCATCAAAGATAACATCACCACATAGCATAATTACCATGCATCAAAGATAACATCACCACATAGCATAATTAACATGCATCAAAGATAACATCACCACATAAGATAATTAACATGCATCAAAGATAACATCACCACACAGCATAATTAACATGCATCAAAGATAACATCACCACACAGCATAATTAACATGCATCAAAGATAACATCACCACATAGCATAATTAATGCAATAGTTCATCGGGAGTGCAATAGATCGACAGGCCCATTTTAATAGCGAAAAATATATAATACTAAAATTTGACTCGATTAAACAGAAAAAAAAATACACTTTATTAGGTAATAAATATATTTACATGCTTTGATATTTACATATAAGTTCCATATGTAGTTGATTCAATGATTCATCAATCACTTACTTTGATATCAATCGTCCTGAGGTACCGGAAGTATATGTTTTGACAAAAAGGTTCCTTGGTAACATGAAGTAAGTCTATGTGAATCTATAGAAATCAAACTGATAAAGTTGTCTTATTATCATTTATTTGATGACAATTAGTGAGAGGGGGCGTTGTGGCCGTGATCGTATGGAAGTTGCATTTACAACTAGCTGTACAATCAGTGCCTTTCACCACTGATGTTGTGAGTTCGAACCTGTTCATGGCGAGATGTACTCAATACAGCATTAAGTTATAAAGTTTGTCAGTGACTTGCGACAGGTCGGTGGTTTTCTCCAGGCACTCCAGTTTCCTCCACCAATAAAACTGACTGCCACAATATAACTGAAATATTGTTGAAAGTAGCTATAAACACCACAAACCAACCAACCGACAATTCATTATTTTTTATTTTTTTTTATTTATTCTTGACTCTTATTGCTACTTTTACTTTTATTGATAGGATTAACATTTTATGTGTTTTGTACAGCGCTTAGAGTAATTGTTTTATTAGATAGGCACTTTATAAATATTGTATTAGAGTAATTGTTTTATTAGATAGGCACTTTATAAATATTGTATTAGAGTAATTGTTTTATTAGATAGGCACTTTATAAATATTGTATTAGAGTAATTGTTTTATTAGATAGGCACTTTATAAATATTGTATTAGAGTAATTGTTTTATTAGATAGGCACTTTATAAATATTGTATTAGAGTAATTGTTTTATTAGATAGGCACTATATAAATATTGTATTAGAGTAATTGTTTTATTAGATAGGCACTTTATAAATATTGTATTAGAGTAATTGTTTTATTAGATAGGCACTTTATAAATATTGTATTAGAGTAATTGTTTTATTAGATAGGCACTTTATAAATATTGTATTAGAGTAATTGTTTTATTAGATAGGCACTTTATAAATATTGTATAATAATAATAATTAGTGAAGGAAATCTACCAGTATACATTCAAGGTAACAATCTTATAAATCTTCTATGTAAAGAGTTTGAGAATACCAAGCAAGTAATTATAAGCTGTAAATTGAAGGACAGACAATACAATAGCCAAAAAACAAACAATGATGTACAAAACTTTATGCAATATTATTTGGTTACCTAATTTTTTTTGCACAGAATATGTAAAAACATGAATTAACAATTATTTCAAACCTTCTACAGAATACTGAAAGTTGTTGTTTATATCTCTTGATCCTTCATTCGACATGCATTATCATGTGCTATATACTGGCTCCTGATTTGCTGTACTGAAAGGGACTATTTGGTGTTAATTCATATTTTAACTTATTTCCAGTTAAAATATTTAGGTAACCAAGTAATATTGCATACAGTTTTAAAACAAAACCAAATCTAAAGTTGTTATATGTATTTTAGAAATACTACTTCATACCTTGTAAGTGGCCAGTAAATAACTAGAGGTTCAGGTCAGTAGATAACTAGAGGTTCAGGTCACAGTCAGTAGATAACTAGAGGTTCAGGTCAATAGATAACTAGAGGTTCAGGTCAGTAGATAACTAGAGGCTCAGGTCAGTAGATAACTAGAGGTTCAGGTGAGTAGATAACTAGAGGTTCAGGTCACCGTCAGTATATAACTAGAGGTTCAGGTCAGTAGATAACTAGAGGTTCAGGTCAGTAGATAACTAGAGGTTCAGGTCACAGTCAGTAGATAACTAGAGGTTCAGGTCAGTAGATAACTAGAGGTTCAGGTCAGTAGATAACTAGAGGTTCAGGTCACAGTCAGTAGATAACTAGTTGTTCAGGTCAGAAGATAACTAGAGGTTCAGGTCAGTAGATAACTAGAGGTTCAGGTCAGTAGATAACTAGAGGTTCAGGTCAGTAGATAACTAGCGGTTCAGGTCAGTAGATAACTAGAGGTTCAGGTCAGTAGATAACTAGAGGTTCAGGTCACAGTCAGTAGATAACTAGAGGTTCAGGTCAGTAGATAACTAGTGGTTCAGGTCAGTAGATAACTAGAGGTTCAGGTCAGTAGATAACTAGAGGTTCAGGTCAGTAGACAACTAGAGGTTCAGGTCAGTAGATAACTAGAGGTTCAGGTCAGTAGATAACTAGAGGTTCAGGTCAGTAGATAACTAGAGGTTCAGGTCACAGTCAGTAGATAACTAGAGGTTCAGGTCAGTAGATAACTAGAGGTTCAGGTCAGTAGATAACTAGAGGTTCAGGTCAGTAGATAACTAGAGGTTCAGGTCAGTAGATAACTAGAGGTTCAGGTCACAGTCAGTAGATAACTAGTGGTTCAGGTCAGTAGATAACTAGAGGTTCCGGGCTGTAGATAACTAGAGGTTCAGGTGAGTAGATAACAAGAGGTTCAGGTCAGTAGATAACTAGCGGTTCAGGTCAGTAGATAACTAGAGGTTCAGGTTAGTAGATAACTAGAGGTTCAGGTCACAGTCAGTAGATAACTAGAGGTTCAGGTCAGTAGATAACTAGTGGTTCAGGTCAGTAGATAACTAGAGGTTCAGGTCAGTAGATAACTAGAGGTTCAGGTCAGTAAACAACTAGAGGTTCAGGTCAGTAGATAACTAGAGGTTCAGGTCAGTAGATAACTAGAGGTTCAGGTCAGTAGATAACTAGAGGTTCAGGTCAGTAGATAACTAGAGGCTCAGGTCACAGTCAGTAGATAACTAGAGGTTCAGGTCAGTAGATAACTAGAGGTTCAGGTCAGTAGATAACTAGAGGTTCAGGTCAGTAGATAACTGGAGGCTCAGACCAGTAGATACCTAGAGGTTCAGGTCAGTAGATAACTAGTGGTTCAGGTCAGTAGATAGCTAGAGGTTCAGGTCAGTAGATAACTAGAGGTTCAGGTCAGTAGATAACTAGAGGTTCAGGTCAGTAGATAACTGGAGGTTCAGACCAGTAGATAACTAGAGGTTCAGGTCAGTAGATAACTAGAGGTTCAGGTCGGTAGATAACTAGAGGTTCAGGTCAGTAGATAACTAGAGGTTCAGGTCAGTAGATAACTAGAGGTTCAGGTCAGTAGATAACTAGAGGTTCAGGCCAGTAGATAATTAGAGGTTCCGGCCAGTAGATAAATAGAGGTTCAGGTCAGTAGATAACTAGAGGTTCAGGTCAGTAGATAAATAGAGGTTCAGGCCAGTAGATAACTAGAAGTTCAGGTCAGTAGATAACTAGAGGTTCAGGTCAGTCAGTAGATAACTAGAGGTTCAGGTCAGTAGATAACTAGAGGTTCATGTCAGTCAGTAGATAACTAGAGGTTCAGGTCACAGTCAGTAGATAACTAGAGGTTCAGGTCAGTAGATAACTAGAGGTTCAGGTCAGTATATAACTAGTGGTTCATGTCAGTAGATAACTAGAGGTTCAGGTCAGTAGATAACTAGAGATTCAGGTCAGTAGATAACTAGTGGTTCAGGTCAGTAGATAACTAGAGGTTCAGGTCACCGTCAGTAGATAACTATAGGTTCAGGTCAGTAGATAACTAAAGGTTCAGGTCAGTAGATAACTAGAGGTACAGGCCAGTAGATAATTAGAGGTTCAGGCCAGTAGATAAATAGAGGTTCAGGTCAGTAGATAACTAGAGGTTCAGGTCAGTTGATAACTAGAGGTTCAGGCCAGTAGATAACTAGAGGTTCAGGTCAGTAGATAACTAGAGGTTCAGGTCAGTAGATAACTAGAGGTTCAGGTCAGTAGATACCTAGAGGTTAAGGTCAGTAGATAACTAGAGGTTCAGGTCAGTAGATAACTAGAGGTTCAGGTCAGTAGATAACTAGAGGTTCAGGTCACAGTCAGTAGATAACTAGAGGTTCAGGTCAGTAGATAACTAGTGGTTCAGGTCAGTAGATAACTAGAGGTTCAGGTCAGTAGATAACTAGAGGTTCAGGTCAGTAGACAACTAGAGGTTCAGGTCAGTAGATAACTAGAGGTTCAGGTCAGTAGATAACTAGAGGTTCAGGTCAGTAGATAACTAGAGGTTCAGGTCAGTAGATAACTAGAGGTTCAGGTCACAGTCAGTAGATAACTAGAGGTTCAGGTCTGTAGATAACTAGAGGTTCAGGTCACAGTCAGTAGATAACTAGTGGTTCAGGTCAGTAGATAACTAGAGGTTCAGGTCAGTAGATAACTAGAGGTTCAGGTCAGTAGATAACTAGAGGTTCAGGTCAGTAGATAACTAGCGGTTCAGGTCAGTAGATAACTAGAGGTTCAGGTCACAGTCAGTAGATAACTAGAGGTTCAGGTCAGTAGATAACTAGTGGTTCAGGTCAGTAGATAACTAGAGGTTCAGGTCAGTAGATAACTAGAGGTTCAGGTCAGTAGACAACTAGAGGTTCAGGTCAGTAGATAACTAGAGGTTCAGGTCAGTAGATAACTAGAGGTTCAGGTCAGTAGATAACTAGAGGTTCAGGTCAGTAGATAACTAGAGGCTCAGGTCACAGTCAGTAGATAACTAGAGGTTCATGTCAGTAGATAACTAGAGGTTCAGGTCAGTAGATAACTAGAGGTTCAGGTCAGTAGATAACTGGAGGTTCAGACCAGTAGATACCTAGAGGTTCAGGTCAGTAGATAACTAGTGGTTCAGGTCAGTAGATAGCTAGAGGTTCAGGTCAGTAGATAACTAGAGGTTCAGGTCAGTAGATAACTAGAGGTTCAGGTCAGTAGATAACTGGAGGTTCAGACCAGTAGATAACTAGAGGTTCAGGTCAGTAGATAACTAGAGGTTCAGGTCAGTAGATAACTAGAGGTTCAGGTCAGTAGATAACTAGAGGTTCAGGTCAGTAGATAACTAGGGGTTCAGGCCAGTAGATAATTAGAGGTTCAGGCCAGTGGATAAATAGAGGTTCAGGTCAGTAGATAACTAGAGGTTCAGGTCAGTAGATAACTAGAGGTTCAGGTCAGTAGATAACTAGAGGTTCAGGTCAGTAGATAACTAGAGGCTCAGGTCACAGTCAGTAGATAACTAGAGGTTCATGTCAGTAGATAACTAGAGATTCAGGTCAGTAGATAACTAGAGGTTCAGGTCAGTAGATAACTAGAGGCTCAGGTTACAGTCAGTAGATAACTAGTGGTTCAGGTCAGTAGATAGCTAGAGGTTCAGGTCAGTAGATAACTAGAGGTTCAGGTCAGTAGATAACTGGAGGTTCAGACCAGTAGATAACTAGAGGTTCAGGTCAGCAGATAACTAGAGGTTCAGGTCAGTAGATAACTAGAGGTTCAGGTCAGTAGATAACTAGAGGTTCAGGTCAGTAGATAACTAGAGGTTCAGGTCAGTAGATAACTAGAGGTTCAGGCCAGTAGATAATTAGAGGTTCAGGCCAGTGGATAAATAGAGGTTCAGGTCAGTAGATAACTAGAGGTTCAGGTCAGTAGATAAATAGAGGTTCAGGCCAGTAGATAACTAGAGGTTCAGGTCAGTAGATAACTAGAGGTTCAGGTCAGTCAGTAGATAACTAGAGGTTCAGGTCAGTAGATAACTAGAGTTTCAGGTCAGTAGATAACTAGAGGTTCATGTCAGTCAGTAGATAACTAGAGGTTCAGGTCACAGTCAGTAGATAACTAGAGGTTCAGGTCACAGTCAGTAGATAACTAGAGGTTCAGGTCAGTAGATAACTAGAGGTTCAGGTCAGTAGATAACTAGTGGTTCATGTCAGTAGATAACTAGAGGTTCAGGTCAGTAGATAAATAGAGATTCAGGTCAGTAGATAACTAGTGGTTCAGGTCAGTAGATAACTAGAGGTTCAGGTCACAGTCAGTAGATAACTAGAGGTTCAGGTCAGTAGATAACTAGTGGTTCAGGTCAGTAGATAACTAGAGGTTCAGGTCAGTAGATAACTAGAGGTTCAGGTCAGTAGACAACTAGAGGTTCAGGTCAGTAGATAACTAGAGGTTCAGGTCAGTAGATAACTAGAGGTTCAGGTCAGTAGATAACTAGAGGTTCAGGTCACAGTCAGTAGATAACTAGAGGTTCAGGTCTGTAGATAACTAGAGGTTCAGGTCACAGTCAGTAGATAACTAGTGGTTCAGGTCAGTAGATAACTAGAGGTTCAGGTCAGTAGATAACTAGAGGTTCAGGTCAGTAGATAACTAGAGGTTCAGGTCAGTAGATAACTAGCGGTTCAGGTCAGTAGATAACTAGAGGTTCAGGTCACAGTCAGTAGATAACTAGAGGTTCAGGTCAGTAGATAACTAGTGGTTCAGGTCAGTAGATAACTAGTGGTTCAGGTCAGTAGATAGCTAGAGGTTCAGGTCAGTAGATAACTAGAGGTTCAGGTCAGTAGATAACTAGAGGTTCAGGTCAGTAGATAACTAGAGGATCAGACCAGTAGATAACTAGAGGTTCAGGTCAGCAGATAACTAGAGGTTCAGGTCAGTAGATAACTAGAGGTTCAGGTCAGTAGATAACTAGAGGTTCAGGTCAGTAGATAACTAGAGGTTCAGGTCAGTAGATAACTAGAGGTTCAGGCCAGTAGATAATTAGAGGTTCAGGCCAGTGGATAAATAGAGGTTCAGGTCAGTAGATAACTAGAGGTTCAGGTCAGTAGATAAATAGAGGTTCAGGCCAGTAGATAACTAGAGGTTCAGGTCAGTAGATAACTAGAGGTTCAGGTCAGTCAGTAGATAACTAGAGGTTCAGGTCAGTAGATAACTAGAGTTTCAGGTCAGTAGATAACTAGAGGTTCATGTCAGTCAGTAGATAACTAGAGGTTCAGGTCACAGTCAGTAGATAACTAGAGGTTCAGGTCACAGTCAGTAGATAACTAGAAGTTCAGGTCAGTAGATAACTAGAGGTTCAGGTCAGTAGATAACTAGTGGTTCATGTCAGTAGATAACTAGAGGTTCAGGTCAGTAGATAAATAGAGATTCAGGTCAGTAGATAACTAGTGGTTCAGGTCAGTAGATAACTAGAGGTTCAGGTCACCGTCAGTAGATAACTAGAGGTTCAGGTCAGTAGATAACTAAAGGTTGAGGTCAGTAGATAACTAGAGGTACAGGCCAGTAGATAATTAGAGGTTCAGGCCAGTAGATAAATAGAGGTTCAGGTCAGTAGATAACTAGAGGTTCAGGCCAGTAGATAATTAGAGGTTCAGGCCAGTAGATAAATAGAGGTTCAGGTCAGTAGATAACTAGAGGTTCAGGCCAGTAGATAACTAGAGGTTCAGGTCAGTAGATAACTAGAGGTTCAGGTCAGTAGATAACTAGAGGTTCAGGTCAGTAGATAACTAGAGGTTCAGGTCAGTAGATAACTAGAGGTTCAGGTCAGTAGATAACTAGAGGTTCAGGTCAGTAGATAACTAGAGGTTCAGGTCACAGTCAGTAGATAACTAGAGGTTCAGGTCACAGTCAGTAGATAACTAGAGGTTCAGGTCAGTAGATAACTAGTGGTTCAGGTCAGTAGATAACTAGAGGTTCAGGTCAGTAGATAACTAGAGGTTCAGGTCAGTAGATAACTAGAGGTTCAGGTCAGTAGATAACTAGAGGTTCAGGTCAGTAGACAACTAGAGGTTCAGGTCAGTAGATAACTAGAGGTTCAGGTCAGTAGATAACTAGAGGTTCATGTCAGTAGATAACTAGAGGTTCAGGTCACAGTCAGTAGATAACTAGAGGTTCAGGTCAGTAGATAACTAGAGGTTCAGGTCAGTAAATAACTGGAGGTTCAGACCAATAGATAACTAGAGGTTCAGGTCAGTAGATAACTAGAGGTTCAGGTCAGTAGATAACTGGAGGTTCAGACCAATAGATAACTAGAGGTTCAGGTCAGTAGATAACTAGAGGTTCAGGTCAGTAGATAACTAGAGGTTCAGGTCAGTAGATAACTAGAGGTTCCGGTCAGTAGATAACTAGAGGTTGAGGCCAGTAGATAATTAGAGGTTCAGGCCAGTAGATAACTAGAGGTTCAGGTCAGTAGATAACTAGAGGTTCAGGTCAGTAGATAACTAGAGGTTCAGGCCAGTAGATAACTAGAGGTTTAGGTCAGTAGATAACTAGAGGTTCAGGTCAGTGAGTAGATAACTAGAGGTTCAGGTCAGTAGATAACTAGAGGTTCAGGTCAGTCAGTAGATAACTAGAGGTTCAGCTCACAGTCAGTAGATAACTAGAGGTTCAGGTCAGTAGATAACTAGCGGTTCAGGTCAGTAGATAACTAGAGGTTCAGGTCAGTAGATAACTAGAGGTTCAGGTCACAGTCAGTAGATAACTAGAGGTTCAGGTCACAGTCAGTAGATAACTAGAGGTTCAGGTCAGTAGATAACTAGTGGTTCAGGTCAGTAGATAACTAGAGGTTCAGGTCAGTAGAAAACTAGAGGTTCAGGTCAGTAGATAACTAGAGGTTCAGGTCAGTAGATAACTAGAGGTTCAGGTCAGTAGACAACTAGAGGTTCAGGTCAGTAGATAACTAGAGGTTCAGGTCAGTAGATAACTAGAGGTTCATGTCAGTAGATAACTAGAGGTTCAGGTCACAGTCAGTAGATAACTAGAGGTTCAGGTCAGTAGATAACTAGAGGTTCAGGTCAGTAAATAACTGGAGGTTCAGACCAATAGATAACTAGAGGTTCAGGTCAGTAGATAACTAGAGGTTCAGGTCAGTAGATAACTGGAGGTTCAGACCAATAGATAACTAGAGGTTCAGGTCAGTAGATAACTAGAGGTTCAGGTCAGTAGATAACTAGAGGTTCAGGTCAGTAGATAACTAGAGGTTCCGGTCAGTAGATAACTAGAGGTTGAGGCCAGTAGATAATTAGAGGTTCAGGCCAGTAGATAACTAGAGGTTCAGGTCAGTAGATAACTAGAGGTTCAGGTCAGTAGATAACTAGAGGTTCAGGCCAGTAGATAACTAGAGGTTTAGGTCAGTAGATAACTAGAGGTTCAGGTCAGTGAGTAGATAACTAGAGGTTCAATTCAGTAGATAACTAGAGGTTCAGGTCAGTCAGTAGATAACTAGAGGTTCAGCTCACAGTCAGTAGATAACTAGAGGTTCAGGCCAGTAGATAACTAGAGGTTCAGGTCAGTAGATAACTAGAGGTTCAGGTCAGTAGATAACTAGAGGTTCAGGTCAGTAGACAACTAGAGGTTCAGGTCAGTAGATAACTAGAGGTTCAGGTCAGTAGATAACTAGAGGTTCAGGTCAGTAGATAACTAGAGGTTCAGGTCACAGTCAGTAGATAACTAGAGGTTCAGGTCAGTAGATAACTAGAGGTTCAGGTCAGTAGATAACTAGAGGTTCAAGTCACAGTCAGTAGATAACTAGAGGTTCAGGTCAGTAGATAACTAGAGGTTCAGGTCACAGTCAGTAGATAACTAGTGGCTCAGGTCAGAAGATAACTAGAGGTTCAGGTCAGTAGATAACTAGAGGTTCAGGTCAGTAGATAACTAGAGGTTCAGGTCAGTAGATAACTAGTGGTTCAGGTCAGTAGATAGCTAGAGGTTCAGGTCAGTAGATAACTAGAGGTTCAGGTCAGTAGATAACTAGAGGTTCAGGTCAGTGTTCAGGTCAGTAGATAACTGGAGGTTCAGACCAGCAGATAACTAGAGGTTCAGGTCAGTAGATAACTAGAGGTTCAGGTCAGTAGATAACTAGAGGTTCAGGTCAGTAGATAACTAGAAGTTCAGGTCAGTAGATAACTAGAGGTTCAGGTCAGTAGATAATTAGAGGTTCAGACCAGTGGTTAAATAGAGGTTCAGGTCAGTAGATAACTAGAGGTTCAGGTCAGTAGATAAATAGAGGTTCAGGCCAGTAGATAACTAGAGGTTCAGGTCAGTAGATAACTAGAGGTTCAGGTCAGTCAGTAGATAACTAGAGGATCAGGTCAGTAGATAACTAGAGGTTCAGGTCAGTAGATAACTAGTGGTTCAGGTCCGTAGATAACTAGAGGTTCAGGTCAGTAGATAACTAGAGATTCAGGTCAGTAGATAACTAGTGGTTCAGGTCAGAGGTCAGTAGATAACTAGAGGTTCAGGTCACCGTCAGTAGATAACTAGAGGTTCAGGTCAGTAGATAACTAAAGGTTCAGGTCAGTAGATAACTAGAGGTACAGGCCAGTAGATAATTAGAGGTTCAGGCTAGTAGATAAATAGAGGTTCAGGTCAGTAGATAGCTAGAGGTTCAGGTCAGTAGATAACTAGAGGTTCAGGTCACCGTCAGTAGATAACTAGAGGTTCAGGTCAGTAGATAACTAAAGGTTCAGGTCAGTAGATAACTAGAGGTACAGGCCAGTAGATAATTAGAGGTTCAGGCCAGTAGATAAATAGAGGTTCAGATCAGTAGATAACTAGAGGTTCAGGTCAGTAGATAACTAGAGGTTCAGGTCAGTAGATAACTAGAGGTTCAGGCCAGTAGATAATTAGAGGTTCAGGCCAGTAGATAAATAGAGGTTCAGGTCAGTAGATAACTAGAGGTTCAGGTCAGAAGATATCTAGAGGTTCAGGCCAGTAGATAACTAGAGGTTCAGGTCAGTCAGTAGATAACTAGAGGTTCAGGTCACAGTCAGTAGATAACTAGAGGTTCAGGTCAGTAGATAACTAGAGGTTCAGGTCAGTAGATAACTAGTGGTTCAGGTCAGTAGATAACTAGATGTTCAGGTCAGTAGATAACTAGAGGTTCAGGTCAGTAGATAACTAGAGGTTCAGGCCAGTAGATAACTAGAGGTTTAGGTCAGTAGATAACTAGAGGTTCAGGTCAGTCAGTAGATAACTAGAGGTTCAGGTCAGTAGATAACTAGAGGTTCAGGTCAGTCAGTAGATAACTAGAGGTTCAGGTCACAGTCAGTAGATAACTAGAGGTTCAGGTCAGTAGATAACTAGTGGTTCAGGTCAGTAGATAGCTAGAGGTTTAGGTCAGTAGATAACTAGAGGTTCAGGTCACCGTCAGTAGATAACTAGAGGTTCAGGTCAGTAGATAACTAGAGGTTCGGGTCAGTAGATAACTAGAGGTTCAGGTCACAGTCAGTAGATAACTAGAGGTTCAGGTCACCGTCAGTAGATAACTAGAGGTTCAGGTCACAGTCAGTAGATAACTAGAGGTGCAGGTCAGTCAGTAGATAACTAGAGGTTCAGGTCACCGTCAGTAGATAACTAGAGGTCCAGGTCAGTAGATAACTAGAGGTTCAGGTCAGTAGATAACTAGAGGTTCAGGTCAGTATATAACTAGAGGTTCAGGTCACCGTCAGTAGATAACTAGTGGTTCAGGTCAGTAGATAACTAGAGGTTCAGGTCACCGTCAGTAGATAACTAGAGGTTCAGGTCAGTAGATAACTAGAGGTTCGGGTCAGTAGATAACTAGAGGTTCAGGTCACAGTCAGTAGATAACTAGAGGTTCAGGTCACCGTCAGTAGATAACTAGAGGTTCAGGTCACAGTCAGTAGATAACTAGAGGTTCAGGTCAGTCAGTAGATAACTAGAGGTTCAGGTCACCGTCAGTAGATAACTAGAGGTCCAGGTCAGTAGATAACTAGAGGTTCAGGTCAGTAGATAACTAGAGGTTCAGGTCAGTATATAACTAGAGGTTCAGGTCACCGTCAGTAGATAACTAGTGGTTCAGGTCAGTAGATAACTAGAGGTTCAGGTCAGTAGATAACTAGAGGTTCAGGTCAGTAGATAACTAGAGATTCAGGTCAGTAGATAACTAGTGGTTCAGGTCAGTAGATAACTAGAGGTTCATGTCACCGTCAGTAGATAACTAGAGGTTCAGGTCAGTAGATAACTAAAGGTTCAGGTCAGTAGATAACTAGAGGTACAGGCCAGTAGATAATTAGAGGTTCAGGCCAGTAGATAAATAGAGGTTCAGGTCAGTAGATAACTAGAGGTTCAGGTCAGTAGATAACTAGAGGTTCAGGTCAGTAGATAACTAGAGTTTCAGGTCACCGTCAGTAGATAACTAGAGGTTCATGTCACCGTCAGTAGATAACTAGAGGTTCAGGTCAGTAGATAACTAGAGGTTCATGTCAGTCAGTAGATAACTAGAGGTTCAGGTCAGTAGATAACTAGAGGTTCAGGTCACAGTCAGTAGATAACTAGAGGTTCAGGTCACCGTCAGTAGATAAATAGAGGTTCAGGTCAGTAGATAACTAGAGGTTCAGGTCAGTAGATAACTAGAGGTTCAGGTCAGTAGATAACTAGAGGTTCAGGTCAGTAGATAACTAGAGGTTCAGGTAGGTAGATAACTAGAGGTTCAGGTCAGTAGATAACTAGAGGTTCAGGTCAGTAGATAACTAGAGGTTCAGGTCACCGTCAGTAGATAACTAGTGGTTCAGGTCAGTAGATAACTAGAGGTTCAGGTCAGTAGATAACTAGAGGTTCAGGTCAGTAGATAACTAGAGGTTCAGGTCAGTAGATAACTAGAGGTTCAGGTCAGTAGATAACTAGTGGTTCAGGTCAGTAGATAACTAGAGGTTCAGGTCAGCGTCAGTAGATAACCAGATGTTCGGGTCAGTAGATAACTTGAGGTTCAGGTCAGTAGATAACTAGAGGTTCAGGTCAGTAGATAACTAGTGGTTCAGGTCAGTAGATAGCTAGAGGTTTAGGTCAGTAGATAACTAGAGGTTCAGGTCACCGTCAGTAGATAACTAGAGGTTCAGGTCAGTAGATAACTAGAGGTTCGGGTCAGTAGATAACTAGAGGTTCAGGTCACAGTCAGTAGATAACTAGAGGTTCAGGTCACCGTCAGTAGATAACTAGAGGTTCAGGTCACAGTCAGTAGATAACTAGAGGTTCAGGTCAGTCAGTAGATAACTAGAGGTTCAGGTCACCGTCAGTAGATAACTAGAGGTCCAGGTCAGTAGATAACTAGAGGTTCAGGTCAGTAGATAACTAGAGGTTCAGGTCAGTATATAACTAGAGGTTCAGGTCACCGTCAGTAGATAACTAGTGGTTCAGGTCAGTAGATAACTAGAGGTTCAGGTCACCGTCAGTAGATAACTAGAGGTTCAGGTCAGTAGATAACTAGAGGTTCGGGTCAGTAGATAACTAGAGGTTCAGGTCACAGTCAGTAGATAACTAGAGGTTCAGGTCACCGTCAGTAGATAACTAGAGGTTCAGGTCACAGTCAGTAGATAACTAGAGGTTCAGGTCAGTCAGTAGATAACTAGAGGTTCAGGTCAGAAGATATCTAGAGGTTCAGGCCAGTAGATAACTAGAGGTTCAGGTCAGTCAGTAGATAACTAGAGGTTCAGGTCACAGTCAGTAGATAACTAGAGGTTCAGGTCAGTAGATAACTAGAGGTTCAGGTCAGTAGATAACTAGTGGTTCAGGTCAGTAGATAACTAGATGTTCAGGTCAGTAGATAACTAGAGGTTCAGGTCAGTAGATAACTAGAGGTTCAGGCCAGTAGATAACTAGAGGTTTAGGTCAGTAGATAACTAGAGGTTCAGGTCAATCAGTAGATAACTAGAGGTTCAGGTCAGTAGATAACTAGAGGTTCAGGTCAGTCAGTAGATAACTAGAGGTTCAGGTCACAGTCAGTAGATAACTAGAGGTTCAGGTCAGTAGATAACTAGAGGTTCAGGTCAGTAGATAACTAGAGATTCAGGTCAGTAGATAACTAGTGGTTCAGGTCAGTAGATAACTAGAGGTTCAGGTCACCGTCAGTAGATAACTAGAGGTTCAGGTCAGTAGATAACTAAAGGTTCAGGTCAGTAGATAACTAGAGGTACAGGCCAGTAGATAATTAGAGGTTCAGGCCAGTAGATAAATAGAGGTTCAGGTCAGTAGATAACTAGAGGTTCAGGTCAGTAGATAACTAGAGGTTCAGTCCAGTAGATAACTAGAGGTTCAGGTCAGTAGATAACTAGAGGTTCAGGTCAGTAGATAACTAGAGTTTCAGGTCACCGTCAGTAGATAACTAGAGGTTCATGTCACCGTCAGTAGATAACTAGAGGTTCAGGTCAGTAGATAACTAGAGGTTCATGTCAGTCAGTAGATAACTAGAGGTTCAGGTCAGTAGATAACTAGAGGTTCAGGTCACAGTCAGTAGATAACTAGAGGTTCAGGTCACCGTCAGTAGATAAATAGAGGTTCAGGTCAGTAGATAACTAGAGGTTCAGGTCAGTAGATAACTAGAGGTTCAGGTCAGTAGATAACTAGAGGTTCAGGTCAGTAGATAACTAGAGGTTCAGGTAGGTAGATAACTAGAGGTTCAGGTCAGTAGATATAACTAGAGGTTAAGGTCACCGTCAGTAGATAACTAGAGGTTCAGGTCAGTAGATAACTAGAGGTTCAGGTCAGTAGATAACTAGAGGTTCAGGTCACCGTCAGTAGATAACTAGTGGTTCAGGTCAGTAGATAACTAGAGGTTCAGGTCAGTAGATAACTAGAGGTTCAGGTCAGTAGATAACTAGAGGTTCAGGTCAGTAGATAACTAGAGGTTCAGGTCAGTAGATAACTAGTGGTTCAGGTCAGTAGATAACTAGAGGTTCAGGTCAGCGTCAGTAGATAACCAGATGTTCGGGTCAGTAGATAACTAGAGGTTCAGGTCAGTAGATAACTAGAGGTTCAGGTCAGTAGATAACTAGTGGTTCAGGTCAGTAGATAACTAGAGGTTCAGGTCAGCATCAGTAGATAACCAGATGTTCGGGTCAGTAGATAACTTGAGGTTCAGGTCAGTAGATAACTAGAGGTTCAGGTCAGTAGATAACTAGTGGTTCAGGTCAGTAGATAGCTAGAGGTTTAGGTCAGTAGATAACTAGAGGTTCAGGTCACCGTCAGTAGATAACTAGAGGTTCAGGTCAGTAGATAACTAGAGGTTCGGGTCAGTAGATAACTAGAGGTTCAGGTCACAGTCAGTAGATAACTAGAGGTTCAGGTCACCGTCAGTAGATAACTAGAGGTTCAGGTCACAGTCAGTAGATAACTAGAGGTTCAGGTCAGTCAGTAGATAACTAGAGGTTCAGGTCACCGTCAGTAGATAACTAGAGGTCCAGGTCAGTAGATAACTAGAGGTTCAGGTCAGTAGATAACTAGAGGTTCAGGTCAGTATATAACTAGAGGTTCAGGTCACCGTCAGTAGATAACTAGTGGTTCAGGTCAGTAGATAACTAGAGGTTCAGGTCACCGTCAGTAGATAACTAGAGGTTCAGGTCAGTAGATAACTAGAGGTTCGGGTCAGTAGATAACTAGAGGTTCAGGTCACAGTCAGTAGATAACTAGAGGTTCAGGTCACCGTCAGTAGATAACTAGAGGTTCAGGTCACAGTCAGTAGATAACTAGAGGTTCAGGTCAGTCAGTAGATAACTAGAGGTTCAGGTCACCGTCAGTAGATAACTAGAGGTCCAGGTCAGTAGATAACTAGAGGTTCAGGTCAGTAGATAACTAGAGGTTCAGGTCAGTATATAACTAGAGGTTCAGGTCACCGTCAGTAGATAACTAGTGGTTCAGGTCAGTAGATAACTAGAGGTTCAGGTCAGTAGATAACTAGAGGTTCAGGTCAGTAGATAACTAGAGATTCAGGTCAGTAGATAACTAGTGGTTCAGGTCAGTAGATAACTAGAGGTTCAGGTCACCGTCAGTAGATAACTAGAGGTTCAGGTCAGTAGATAACTAAAGGTTCAGGTCAGTAGATAACTAGAGGTACAGGCCAGTAGATAATTAGAGGTTCAGGCCAGTAGATAAATAGAGGTTCAGGTCAGTAGATAACTAGAGGTTCAGGTCAGTAGATAACTAGAGGTTCAGGTCAGTAGATAACTAGAGTTTCAGGTCACCGTCAGTAGATAACTAGAGGTTCATGTCACCGTCAGTAGATAACTAGAGGTTCAGGTCAGTAGATAACTAGAGGTTCATGTCAGTCAGTAGATAACTAGAGGTTCAGGTCAGTAGATAACTAGAGGTTCAGGTCACAGTCAGTAGATAACTAGAGGTTCAGGTCACCGTCAGTAGATAAATAGAGGTTCAGGTCAGTAGATAACTAGAGGTTCAGGTCAGTAGATAACTAGAGGTTCAGGTCAGTAGATAACTAGAGGTTCAGGTCAGTAGATAACTAGAGGTTCAGGTAGGTAGATAACTAGAGGTTCAGGTCAGTAGATAACTAGAGGTTCAGGTCAGTAGATAACTAGAGGTTCAGGTCACCGTCAGTAGATAACTAGTGGTTCAGGTCAGTAGATAACTAGAGGTTCAGGTCAGTAGATAACTAGAGGTTCAGGTCAGTAGATAACTAGAGGTTCAGGTCAGTAGATAACTAGAGGTTCAGGTCAGTAGATAACTAGTGGTTCAGGTCAGTAGATAACTAGAGGTTCAGGTCAGCGTCAGTAGATAACCAGATGTTCGGGTCAGTAGATAACTTGAGGTTCAGGTCAGTAGATAACTAGAGGTTCAGGTCAGTAGATAACTAGTGGTTCAGGTCAGTAGATAGCTAGAGGTTTAGGTCAGTAGATAACTAGAGGTTCAGGTCACCGTCAGTAGATAACTAGAGGTTCAGGTCAGTAGATAACTAGAGGTTCGGGTCAGTAGATAACTAGAGGTTCAGGTCACAGTCAGTAGATAACTAGAGGTTCAGGTCACCGTCAGTAGATAACTAGAGGTTCAGGTCACAGTCAGTAGATAACTAGAGGTGCAGGTCAGTCAGTAGATAACTAGAGGTTCAGGTCACCGTCAGTAGATAACTAGAGGTCCAGGTCAGTAGATAACTAGAGGTTCAGGTCAGTAGATAACTAGAGGTTCAGGTCAGTATATAACTAGAGGTTCAGGTCACCGTCAGTAGATAACTAGTGGTTCAGGTCAGTAGATAACTAGAGGTTCAGGTCACCGTCAGTAGATAACTAGAGGTTCAGGTCAGTAGATAACTAGAGGTTCGGGTCAGTAGATAACTAGAGGTTCAGGTCACAGTCAGTAGATAACTAGAGGTTCAGGTCACCGTCAGTAGATAACTAGAGGTTCAGGTCACAGTCAGTAGATAACTAGAGGTTCAGGTCAGTCAGTAGATAACTAGAGGTTCAGGTCACCGTCAGTAGATAACTAGAGGTCCAGGTCAGTAGATAACTAGAGGTTCAGGTCAGTAGATAACTAGAGGTTCAGGTCAGTATATAACTAGAGGTTCAGGTCACCGTCAGTAGATAACTAGTGGTTCAGGTCAGTAGATAACTAGAGGTTCAGGTCAGTAGATAACTAGAGGTTCAGGTCAGTAGATAACTAGAGGTTCAGGTCAGTAGATAACTAGTGGTTCAGGTCAGTAGATAACTAGAGGTTCAGGTCAGCGTCAGTAGATAACTAGAGGTTCAGGTCAGTAGATAACTTGAGGTTCAGGTCAGTAGATAACTAGAGGTTCAGGTCAGTAGATAACTAGTGGTTCAGGTCAGTAGATAGCTAGAGGTTCAGGTCAGTAGATAACTAGAGGTTCAGGTCACCGTCAGTAGATAACTAGAGGTTCAGGTCAGTAGATAACTAGAGGTTCGGGTCAGTAGATAACTAGAGGCTCAGGTCACAGTCAGTAGATAACTAGAGGTTCAGGTCACCGTCAGTAGATAACTAGAGGTTCAGGTCACAGTCAGTAGATAACTAGAGGTTCAGGTCAGTCAGTAGATAACTAGAGGTTCAGGTCACCGTCAGTAGATAACTAGAGGTTCAGGTCAGTAGATAACTAGAGGTGCAGGTCAGTAGATATAACTAGAGGTTCAGGTCACCGTCAGTAGATAACTAGAGGTTCAGGTCAGTAGATAACTAGAGGTTCAGGTCAGTAGATAACTAGAGGTTCAGGTCAGTAGATAACTAGAGGTTCAGGTCAGTCAGTAGATAACTAGAGGTTCAGGTCAGTAGATAACTAGAGGTTCAGGTCAGTAGATAACTAGAGGTTCAGGTCAGTCAGTAGATAACTAGAGGTTCAGGTCACCGTCAGTAGATAACTAGAGGTTCAGGTCAGTAGATAACTAGAGGTGCAGGTCAGTAGATATAACTAGAGGTTCAGGTCACCGTCAGTAGATAACTAGAGGTTCAGGTCAGTAGATAACTAGAGGTTCAGGTCAGTAGATAACTAGAGGTTCAGGTCAGTCAGTAGATAACTAGAGGTTCAGGTCAGTAGATAACTAGAGGTTCAGGTCAGTAGATAACTAGAGGTTCAGGCCAGTAGATAACTAGAGGTTCATGTCAGTAGATAACTAGTGGTTCAGGTCAGTAGATAACTAGAGGTTCAGGTCAGTAGATAACTAGAGGTTCACCTGAACCTGAACTTCTCACCTGGTTGTTCATACACTATTTGGGATCAATCAAGTTTGTAGTTTCCGAGACAAGAATTGGCCTTAAAATCCACCTGTGATGTAAATCTATTGTCTAAACTCTCCATTATTTTTAAGGAATGGAGAGTTATGAACAATCTGGACAGGGGTGGAGTTATTGTTCTCTTTGTACTTTAGATACTATACACAGACTTTTTTTGTTACAAGATTAATAATTAATGAAATTAATAAAGTACAATGGGTGGATTTTAAGTTGGAGAATGTCCTCGCATCTCTCCATTCCTTAAAAACAATGGGCCTCGGCTCCATTATTTTTAATGAATGGAGAGTTACTCGGACATTCTCCTATACATAAACACCAATCAGAACCAAGAGTTGTCCATGACGGCCATGTTTTTTTTGCTGGATCAAGATGAAATAAGCGTTTTTGTAGAGGACCTTTCAAACATCATTCCTGCAAAGTTTGACTCTAATTGGCCCAATAGATGATAACATATTTAAATGCCGATGATGACAGACAACTGACGAAAAGTGTCGTCAGGTGAAATAAAAACTTCTCATTTGAAACGCAAAGTGGTGGGGTGGCCAAGTGGTGACCGGTGGGTCAGATGAATTAACAATTTCTCATTTGAAACTCACTTGAGAGAAAGGGAAAACCAGAAAGAACAGAGCTCTAACTTCAATGAAAAACTGAATTCCTTCTTGACTGCCTATGATTGGTAGTTGATACTTACATAATGATGTCACTGATACAAACAAGTCAATTCTTATTTGTCGAAAACATAACAAACATGAAAAAAATTTGATATTTTTTATTCAATATTTGAGATTTTCTATTTGCTTTTCTTCACTAACAACACAAGCAGTATTGTAAATAAATACATCATATGTACACAATAACTATATAAAGTAGTATTGTAAATAAATACATCATATGTACACAATAACTATATAAAAAAATTGGACGGAAAAAACAACAACAATTTTTTAAATAATTTATCATGTATCAGCACTATAAAAAAAAAAGAATATCAGGGCAATGTAACCTTTGGAATGTAAAAATTATATATTCATGGAGAAACTGAATATCTCATCCATCTCTGAAAATAAGGTGGATATTAATGTCTATAATCCTATGCCCCCCCCTCCCCCCAAGCAAAATCCCTGAAAACAAGGTAATATATATTTATATCTATATACCTATGCCCTCTCACCCTAGAAAAAAATCCCAGAAAACAAGGTAGTAGATATTTACCTCTTTATACCTATGCTCTCTCCCCCCCAAAATAAAACAAGATGTTGCACGCTATACGTGCTAAGAATACCCCCAATCATTCATTTGTAAGTCGCACTGTAAACAGGAAGTAGATGTGCGGTAAACCTGGAAAGGGGAGACACGGTACAAGTCACCATGCCAAAGCCATATATCAAATATAAAATCATTTCTTCCAGTAGAAGCTGAGATATCTGTTACGAAAGTGTGAACGGACGGACGGACGGACAAGGTGATTGCAATATAAAAATCCCTGAAAACAAGGTAATAGATATTTATCTCTTTATACCTATGCTCTCTCCCCCCAAAATATTTTAGATGTCTGTATATGAAACATTGAAACATTAACCATAGATTAAGTTCTTGTACACAACATTAACAAATAGAGCTGATTTTGCTCCCTGCATACAAATATACAGAGCAGATGCAACTCACCTCATGCAATGTTGAAATCCTAGCAAATTTACATTCCTTCAGACAAGATTGATAAATCTTACAAAAAAAAATAAAATAAAATATTTATTTTCTTTTTTATGTCTTACTGAATCTATTTTTGTTGGAAACAGATATCATATTTAAAGTTTTTATTCAAATTCTTAATTTTGTCAAAATGAGTTTTTGCATGAAAATCAACATACATATGATTAAATGTATAGGGTTGTGTTTATTCAGAAATTGTTTTACCAAAAATATTGTATGTCATTGTAAATATAAATCATTAACCACAAGTCTGTTTAACATCTCATCTGTAATTATCCAATTAACAAAGCTGGACAGTTTTTTTGCAAACTATTATCTATCGTGACCTTGTTAAGATTAACTTTTATCTTTTTATTCTCAACTGCTCAATACTATATTCAGCTTAGCAGAACCATCATAGACATTATTTCTACAAATACTGATCACCTTCAAGATTATAGTATTACAACTGTGTCTTTAAAATTAGTTAAATACAAACATGTAGAAATGTATACATCATTTGCCTGGAAAAATCACAAAATTTTACAGGTCATCTTCTAACTTTACAACAAAGATATTTGGTTACTTTTGATTCCAAACTGAACTTCATATCACATTATCTATTTACTTTATCACTAAACATCCCAATTTACAATCTTGATTTTAAATGCTGAATAAAATTAACCCCCTGTATCTAACCAGAATAAGTTTTGCATAGAAAAATTAAACATTATAGATCTAGATATAAAATGTGATTAAGTTTCTGCGGACACTCTCGGTCGTGTTGATCGAACCCCTGATCCTCCAAGAGATGATGGTGATGGCTGTTGTTGTGATGTAGCTGTAGGTCGCTCTCTTTCTTTCTGATATTCATATTCTATTTTTGATTCTATTTTCTCCCAATCTATTTCAATCTGAAAATGACAGAAATAAAAAAATTATATATAACCAAGACAATAATAATCATGGATATCTGAAAAGTGATCAAATTTGCCCTTACAATTTCTCAACAATTTTTTTTTTTAAAAATGCTTTCGAGTTCATATCTTTAATGTTCCTATGGTAATAAAATAATATCATTTATTCAAACTTTTGAGTAAGACAGTGATTGTGTTTAACACCCAAATGAGCAATTTTTCAGCTATATGATGGCGAGAACAAGTTTCATTTGATATGATGATAATGATGCCCACTTTGTACTAGACCAACACCTTGTGATGCCCACTTTGTACTAGACCAACACCTTGTGATGCCCACTTTGTACTAGACCAACACCTTGTGATGCCCACTTTGTACTAGACCAACACCTTGTGATGCCCACTTTGTACTAGACCAACACCTTGTGATGCCCACTTTGTACTAGACCAACACCTTGTGATGCCCACTTTGTACTAGACCAACACCTTGTGATGCCCACTTTGTACTAGACCAACACCTTTGTGATGCCCACTTTGTACTAGACCAACACCTTGTGATGCCCACTTTGTACTAGAGCAACACCTTGTGATGCCCACTTTGTACTAGACCAACACCTTGTGATGCCCACTTTGTACTAGACCAACACCTTGTGATGCCCACTTTGTACTAGACCAACACCTTGTGATGCCCACTTTGTACTAGACCAACACCTTGTGATGCCCACTTTGTACTAGACCAACACCTTGTGATGCCCACTTTGTACTAGACCAACACCTTGTGATGCCCACTTTGTACTAGACCAACACCTTGTGATGCCCACTTTGTACTAGACCAACACCTTGTGATTCCCACTTTGTACTAGACCAACACCTTGTGATGCCCACTTTGTACTAGACCAACACCTTGTGATGCCCACTTTGGACTAGACCAACATCTTGTGATGCCCACTTTGTACTAGACCAACACCTTTGTGATGCCCACTTTGTACTAGACCAACACCTTGTGATGCCCACTTTGTACTAGACCAACACCTTTGTGATGCCCACTTTGTACTAGACCAACACCTTGTGATGCCCACTTTGTACTAGACCAACACCTTGTGATGCCCACTTTGTACTAGACCAACACCTTGTGATGCCCACTTTGTACTAGACCAACACCTTGTGATGCCCACTTTGTACTAGACCAACACCTTGTGATTCCCACTTTGTACTAGACCAACATCTTGTGATGCCCACTTTGTACTAGACCAACACCTTGTGATGCCCACTTTGTACTAGACCAACACCTTGTGATGCCCACTTTGTACTAGACCAACACCTTGTGATGCCCACTTTGTATTAGACCAACACCTTGTGATGCCCACTGTGTACTAGACCAACACCTTGTGATGCCTACTGTGTACTAGACCAACACCTTGTGATGCCCACTTTGTACTAGACCAACACCTTGTGATGCCCACTTTGTACTAGACCAACACCTTGTGATGCCCACTTTGTACTAGACCAACACCTTTGTGATGCCCACTTTGTACTAGACCAACACCTTGTGATACCCACTTTGTACTAGACCAACACCTTGTGATGCCCACTTTGTACTAGACCAACACCTTGTGATGCCCACTTTGTACTAGACCAACACCTTGTGATGCCCACTTTGTACTAGACCAACACCTTGTGATGCCCACTTTGTACTAGACCAACACCTTGTGTTGGATTTTAATAGTGCTGGCTCAATGAAACAACAGTCTGTGGATAAATATGTCACACCACTCGGACACATTATTATGATTTTGAGCTAACCAGTCTTTGCTCTTACTCCTGAAAGCTGTGTGCTTAGTGGAGAAGCAGCAACTACCAATTTGACAGTTTTTTGTTTGACTCGACTGGAGATCAGACCCATGATATACCACACTTGAAGCAGCACGCTGACCATTACACCACAGATACGGTTGAGATGATTTCTTACTACTATAATATAACTTACTCCATCTTTGTATTGTTGGTATCTTTTAATGTTTTCTTTCTTTACAAATCTTTCTAAATATCTCTGTCTATAACCCAGTACAGTATCTACATGAGTCTTATGTTTAACTGCTAATTCTAGTGCTCTGAAAAACAAGTTTACAATCATTAAAACAAAATCTCTTAATTTGTATATGAAGTAGTAATTAACATATTAAATTAAGTTGATTTTTGTACTTTAAGACTTTGACATACTGATTTCTGAAAGCACATGGGATCACAACTTGACCCATCAGTCTTATAAAATCAACAAATCTACCAATATCAACACACCAATACATCATTATTCTATTATTATCATTTTATAAGAATGTATCAGACATTGGAGTGATTAACGTACCATACCAAAACAGGCATAAAATACATGATTATCATTATTTTTTTCATTTTTTCAGGTTTTAAAATGAGAAATTTGTTATCAATTGTGTACATTCAACTTTCACTAATAAATAATAGTGTTGTTTTAATATAAAGTTTACTTCATCTATTTAACTACCCATCTAAAAGCTTTTTAAATTGTCAAGTGAGCTCAGACATATGTTGATGCTGTTTTAATATACATTGTATTTGTTATTTTGTTGTTGATAGTCAACCGCATCTGTGGTGTAATGGTTAGCATGCTTGCCGTAGATTGTGGGTTCAAGCCCCGGTCAGGTCAAACCAAAGTCTATAAAATTGGTATTTGTTGCTTCTCCGCTAAGCACGCAGCATTGAGGAGTAAGAAAAAAGACTGGTTGGCTCGGAATCAGAATGATGTGTCCGAGTGGAGCGACATGTCAACCCACAGACTGTTGTTTCAGTGAGCTAGCACTATAAAAATCCAACTCAGCGTGTTGGTCTAGAACAAAGCAGACTTCATCATCATTTCATTAAAAATTAACTTGTTCTCGCCATGATATAGCTGAAAAATTGCTGAGTTGGCATTAAACAACCATCACTCACTCACTTTTGATAGTCTTTGTAATATTATTTTTTTCCTTAGTAATATTTCTGATAAACATAGAGTAAACACAGTTATAAAGGTCGAGACAGACATTATCATCACAGTGAAATTAATAGGACAAGCTGTGATACTAATGATAATCCATGTCATTCAAAACTGCCGCTATTGTTTTTATTGTTTTAACATGATGTGTTTGACTTCACATTGACTGATAATTTTCAGTATCATTCTCAGTCCATTAATACAAGAAATATAATTCAAGTGTGATCAGAGAAAAAATGTATAAATTACAGAAAATAGTACATCTACCCCAAAAAGGAAGAGATGTAATAGTTAACTGTACCATTCACTTGTAGACTAGGGGTCTTCTTATTATTCATAGCTTTCTGCATCCAGGTGCATCTGCCCATGTATTGATATAATAGATCTAATAAAAGCCTACATGTACATACCTATCCCAGTTATAGAGTTGTATATTTAACATTATAGCTCTAAATATAAGTCCTGCAGTCAACAATATAGCCTCTGCATCCTGTGGACTTCCACACAGTAAGGCCATCTCAGCATTCCTGGCTTCCTTCACTGGTATTTCCTTGATGTTCACAATAAACTGTACTTTCTCAGCCTACAATAGATACAAGTATATTTATATTCTATTTCTACAATAGATACAAGTATATTTATACTCTATTTCTACAATAGATACAAGTATATTTATACTCTATTTCTACAATAGATACAAGTATATTTATACTCTATTTCTACAATAGATACAAGTATATTTATACTCTATTTCTACAATAGATACAAGTATATTTATACTCTATTTCTACAATAGATACAAGTATATTTATACTCTATTTCTACAATAGATACAAGTATATTTATACTCTATTTCTACAATAGATACAAGTATATTTATACTCTATTTCTACAATAGATACAAGTATATTTATACTCTATTTCTACAATAGATACAAGTATATTTATACTCTATTTCTACAATAGATACAAGTATATTTATACTCTATTTCTACAATAGATACAAGTATATTTATACTCTATTTCTACAATAGATACAAGTATATTTATACTCTATTTCTACAATAGATACAAGTATATTTATACTCTATTTCTACAATAGTCCCATATTCTTAGGACTGTACTATTGTACAATAAAGGATGGTTTGGTTTATGGTGTTTAACGCCACTTTCAACAATATTTCCGCTATATCATGGCGGTCAGATTTTATTGGTGGAGGAAACCGGAGTACCCGGAGAATACCACCAATCTGTCGCAAGTCACTGACAAACTTTATCACATAATGTTGTATCGAGTACACCTTACCATGAACAGTGTACAAGACTTTGTATCAGGTGAAGTTTGTTGCATGAAGCAGTATAAATATGAATGAACATGGAACAGAATATATATCAAAGAATCTTAAACAAGGTCATTGGGTGGCTGAGGTATGGCTTAAAGGAATTGATCAATTATTTAATAATAAACAGACATTCTTTTTAAAAGAAGCTTACTTCTAAGATGGCAGCATAAGACACTTCAGCAGTGTTTAGATCTTTAGCATAGGCAGACATAGCAGCTAGACATGCCCACAATATATCATCCTGTAAAAATAGAACATAACATTAAAACTAGAGGCTCACATGATTCTGTAACACTAACATGCCCACAATATATCATACTGTAAAAATAATACATAACATTAAAACTAGAGGCTCAAATGAGTCTGTATCACTAACATGATAAAGAAGATATATTATTTTAACATTTTTAAGATTTCACCCAACTTCATTTATACAAATCTGAATCTCATATCTGTCATGCTTAGTTTCATTTTTTGAGGGCCCGGGTGGCTCAATGAGTTAGATAGTTGGATTACCTAACAACTCATACAAGCCTATCACCAATACAGTGTGGATTTGCACCTGGTTTTGTAAATTACAAACTAGAGGCTCAGTGGGCTGAGCCTGTGTCGCTCACCTTTCATTCTGCTTTGAGGAAACTTAATACAGAACCTTCCATAGGTTCTTCCCACCAAATTTCTGTTCATTTTGGCATTGCAGTTTCAGAGAAGAAGATTTTTAGAAATTGACCAATCTAAAACAAGAATTGCCTGTGGCAGCCATGTTTGTTAATGGATCAAAACGAAATGAGCAATCTCTATAGAGGACCTTCCATAGTTGCTTCTTATCAAGTTTCATATCATTTGGCCAAGTGGCTTCAGAGGAAAAGCTGTTTTAGAAATCGATCAATAAGAAACAAGAATTGCCTATGATGGCCATGTTTGTTAACGGATCAAAAAGGAATGAGCAATTCCCATAGAGGACCTTCCATAGATGCTTCCTACCATGTTTCAGAGTAGAAAATTTTTAGAAATTGACCAATCAGAAACAATAATTGCCTGTGGAGGCCATGTTTGTTAATGATCGGGATAAAATGAGCAATCCTTATAGAGAACCTTCTATAAATGCTTCCTACCAAGTTTCTGTTCATTTGGCAAAGCGGTTTAAGAGAAGAAGATTTTTAGAAATCGACCAATTAGAAACAAGAATTGCCTGTGGCAGCCATATTTGTTAATGGATTTTTTTCACTAATTTTCAAGTTTGAGAAGCGGCAACGGCCATGTTTGATGGCAGTCGGGGTCATCATTCATGGTCTGAAAGAGAATTATATATGCATTGTTCCTTTATAGTTTGGTAGCAACATTGGCTCTTTACAATATCTAAAGAATTAAAAAAAAAAAAAAACAAAAAACAAAAAACGATAGCAACCATAAGTCTGAAAGTGGATCATATATGCATCATTTCCATAAAGTTTGGTGGCAACTGGCTTTTTACTGGATTTTTATCAGGGTGCCCACTGAGTTTTGAAACTGGGGGTACAATGGGGTACAATTGCTGTTTTTTCCTTAACTTTGTACCCCTGCATATAGAAAGTCCCTACAATTTTGGGGGTACAGGGCCTATTTTGGGGGTAAAAAAAACCTCTGCAGAGGGTAAAAGGGTATGCTGATTTTAAAATATGTTTTTTGACAATAATTTTCTATTTTTTGTAACAGTGACGGCCACATTGGATGACAGCCAGAGGTCTTCAATCAAAATTTTGAAAGAAGACCACATATGCATTCTTTCCATATGGTTTGATTGCATTTGATTCTTTACAGGATTTTAAAATAATTTTTTAATGAATTTTTTCACTAATTTTCTATTTATAGTAACGATGGTGGCCATGTTTGATGGGGGATGGGGTCCTCAACCATAATTCTGAAAGAATATTACATATATGTATCAAATTTAATTGCAATATATATACTCTAAAAGATTTTAATTGATTTTTTTGCTGATATTACCCCTATGGCGGCCATGATGGTTGGTCGGCAGGGTCATCGGACATAACTTTTAAATGGAACCCCCTAAGGATGATTCAGGCCAAGTTTGGTTTAAATGGGTCCGATGACCCTGCCGACCAACCATCATGGAATTAAAACATAGGGGTAAAATTGCAGTTTTTGGGTAATAACTCAAAAACCGTTAATAAAAGCAGAAATCTGACATGGGGTAAAAATGATCAGCACAGCAAGATCTACCAACCCCGCAATTTTGAAGTAAATCTGATTACCCATTTTGGTGTTATTGCCCTTTTTTTTCATCAAATTTTTAAAATTTTAATACTTTTCGTCTTATATTTAAAAAACTATAAGAAATAGATGTTAAGTTTAAATTGCAAATGTGCAGTATGTCAAGATCTACATACCCTACAATTTTGAAGTAAATCCCATTACCCATTTTGGAGTTATTTCCCTTTTTTCATCAAATTTTCAACATTTTAATACTTTTCGTCCTTTATTTCAAAGATGTTCAGCATGTCAAGATCTACCTACCCTGCAATTCTGAAGTAAATCTGATTACCCATCTTAGAGTTATTGCCCTTTTTTCATAAAGGACGAAAAGTATTAAAATTTTGAACATTTGATAAAAAAAAAAAAAAAGGGGCAATAACTCCAAAATGGGTAATGGAATTTACTTCAAAATTGCAGGGTAGGTAGATCTTGACATGCTGCTTATTTGTGCAATTTAAACTTAACATCTATCTCTTATAGTTTTTGAAATATAAGACGAAAAGCATTAAAAAATTTAAAATGTGATGAAAAAAGGGCAATAACTCAAAGATGTGTAATCAGATTTACTTCAAAATTGCAGGGTAGGTAGATCTTGACATGCTGAACATGTTTGCATTTAAACTTAACATCTTTGAAATAAAGGACGAAAAGTATTAAAATGTTTAAAACTTGATGAAAAATGGGTAATGGGATTTACTTCAAAATTGCAGGGTATGTAGATCTTGACATGCTGCACATTTTTGCAATTTAAACTTAACATCTATTTCTTATAGTTTTTGAAATATCTATTTCTTATAGTTTTTGAAATATAAGACGAAAAGTATTAAAATTTTAAAAATTTGATGAAAAAAAGGGCATTAACTCCAAGATGGGTAATCAGATTTACTTCAAAATTGCGGGGTAAGTAGATCTTGCTGTGCTGATCATTTTTACCCCATGTCAGATTTCTGCTTTTATTAACGGTTTTTGAGTTATTAACCAAAAACTGCAATTTTATCCCTATGTTCTATTTATAGACATGGTGGCCATGATGGTTGGTCGGCAGGGTCATCGGACATAACTTTTAAAGGGAACCCCCTAAGGATGATTCAGGCCAAGTTTGGTTTAAATTGGCCCAGTGGTTTCAGAGGAGAAGATTTTTAAAAAAGTTTATAGACGGACGACGGACGCCAAGTGATGGCAATAGCTCACACAGGTGAGCTAAAAAGGGTGCACTAGACTCGCTGAAAAATTGCAGAATGTGGCATTAAACAAAATAAATCAAATCAAATTAAATTTAGTTTCATTTGCAATGGCAAATTTGCAGGAGAAAATTAAAATGTGAAAAGTTAAAAACAAATAGACAACAGTCTGTCTACCAGTGATACTAAAATCTCACTTGGCCTCGTGAGTTAAAGAACATTTTATTCCCATTTTTTTCTCATTAATTCAAGGCAAAGGCCATCTTCACAGCATGTTTACTGAACTAATACATATACTGTAAACATGATAATGTATTAATGATAATGATTATTGAGTATTTTATTTTTATCGGTTCATTTACTGTGGATTTTACATGTACATCATGTGCTACCTTTATATCCTGTAACATTAGTAGAATAAATTTGTCTTGTATTTAAGGGGAGATAACTGTACTTACCTTGACAAATCTACATAATCTAACAGCATCAGCAAATCTAGACCCCTGTACATAGTTATGTAGTATAGATGGGTAAGGGGAAGTAACTGTGCTAACTATAGAACCTTCAGCTCTTCTTATGGTCACATGATTACCAACAAACTGTAAAATTTGTGGGTTCTTGCCAAACTCACTAAAAATTGAAGAATATAAAATCTAATAAAACATTTTGTATATAGACAGAACATTAATCTGTTTTACATATCAACTCCATATTATAATTTATTTTTAATATTCAGAGATTATGTTGTAAATATTTACAGATAATTTAACATGTTTTTCATTGCATTACACATTTTTCTTGCCGGATTTTAAGTTTTATTTACACATTTGTTCTCCACATGAACAGTTAAAAGTTGATGCAGATTATATGTCCAAACTAGGTTTTTTCTCCAGAGATTTTGCAGGTTATGTACAAATGCGGCTAATAGAAGACAGTTTACGGTAAAATGATTTGAGTCGAGAGATCGTTTGCTCGTAGAATTGTTGATCATCACTGTTTACGTTTTCCTTTCATTATTAACCTTCAACATTGTTTTAAAAATGGGAATTAGAACTGCCATGCTTTAAAGCACAAATTCAACACACTCTTCTTCCAGTAATGAAGTTTTAAGTTACATAAAATCTACATTCAAGGGTTAATATAGATTTCATCATTTACTTTCCAATCTTTCTATTTTGAGCGTACCTTATGGTTATTCCAGAAACGTGTTGTGTGCACTAAATTTGATATATACATTTTTATTACTACTCACCTGGCATCTTTAGAGAACACAGTTCTATTAACTAGATCCCTGTCTACAAACTCACCTGGCATCTTTAGAGAACACAGTTCTATTAACTAGATCCCTGTCTACAAACACAGTATTAGGGTAATACCACACTGTAAATTTACTGTCAGCAATGGCTGTCAACATATTAGCTGAATCATTCCATGATAATGACTGGATCATGTTACCTTAAAATTAAAAAAATTTGAGTATTTTACAAATTATATCTCTCATTTCTCATATATTTTATCTTCAAAACAGGTATTTATTTTCAATATACAATATTTGCATGACATTTCACTGAAGTGGCAACTGTTGATGATTTAAAGGGTGAGATTCGTCCCTAACAAAAACATTTCAGCTATATGATGACTACCAGACTTACTGTAAGATGATGGGTACACTTTTAATGATTTGACTGATAAACCCTCCCAGCCTTGGGTAGAAACATTAACACTTGGGGTAGGTATCAGAGCTTAACATTATGAAGTCTGTGGTCGGAAGAATTAAAGCATCTAAAAATTTTAACTTCTTGAAAATGATTTAAACCATTAAAAAAAATTATGCAGTTGTCTGTTAATTAATAAATGTCTTAAAAACATGGTATTTATCTACTAATCAATGGACATTGTAAAATAGTGATGTTCCTCTAAATGTTTCAGACAGTGCACTTCTTTTGTATCCAAAAAGTCCTATTTAAATATAAATTATACTCCATGATCTTCTCTTTCGAGCATATCAACACCCCTAAGCAAGTTAATTAAATTAAACTAAACTTCTTATAGGTTGTCTTCTACAAATTTTTCATGCATGTTTGGATGCACAAAAATCATGAAAATATTTAATTAGCTCCAATTGAGGTTTTATTGTAAAGTCATGTGACCTTGCAGTCATAAATTTGTTTAATACAATGTTTGTCTTCATACTAAAAAAATTGAACCAGAACACAATATTAAATATATTCCTGCAGAACAGTACTCAACATCCCTGAAGTACAGAAACTAAAAACCCATGAAGTACAGACACTCGAAAGTTTTTTTTTAAATACTGTCAGCCATCTTTTTAGTCCAGGTGTTGAAATGTATAAAATTGCACATGTCTCACCTAATTTATATGATTTTCTGTCTCCACCAAACACTCTAACTGATGTTATATATAAATCTCTGTTTTTGTCTACAAGAGCTAAACGTCTCTCTGTTGCTGGCCCACACTGATCTAGAGCTATCTCCATTATTTCTAACTGCAAATCATAACATTAGACTTTATATCTGTTAACTGTAAATCATAACATTAGACTTTATATCTGTTAACTGTAAATCATAACATTAGACTTTATATCTGTTAACTGTAAATCATAACATTAGACTTTATATCTGTTAACTGTAAATCATAACATTAGACTTTATATCTGTTAACTGTAAATCATAACATTAAATATCTGTTAATTGTACAGTGAAACCTGCTTAGAACTAAATTGTACATTCAGAATAGACATGTTTAATTTATACATGTGTCTTATGTTCCCAATGTCTCTGGATTGTCCATTCTTGATTGCCTCTTCGGTTTTATCTGACATTTATTTAACAAATATCTCCTATTTTGGAACGTTCGGTTGATACAGGATTCTGGTTTATTCAGTGTTAGGTTTAGACAAGAATCACTGTATTTTATACTCACCAAAGGTATATTGTATAGCTATTACAATCTATTCTAACATGACGTCCTTCTTTCGCTTTGTAGACAAACGAGCAATTTATCGATTGGATATAATCTCATTAGCACATGCACTGATGCATGTGACTGACTTTTCCGTTGTAAATGTACATGTTGATGAATTATCGTCAGCATAAATTGTGTGCAACATTTTCCGCAAACATAAATATAAATTACCATCTTCCAATCAAAGTATACTACCGTATTTGTACTCTTAGACATATCAGAATCAAAATAAATCATGGAAGCCAGAATGTGTTTTGAGTTTTAACATGGGTTGGCTAATATTAGTAAATTTTATATTCTGGCTTCCATGTTTTATTTCTTAAATAACACTACAGAGTTAATCTATTTTATTTAGAACTTCCATTGTAAAATAGGAAGTCAGAGACCAAATTTGGTCTGAATTAATGTGTGTTAAAGTTAGCTTAGGTTATTTAAAAACAAAATTGAATGTCTGCAACTTTTGTTCGGAAACAAAAATTTAAAACCTTAAAACTTAAGTTTTGCAAGAAAACCATTTTTAACATGTAGCTTACCTTGTGTGTAATTGGTTTACCATCACCCAAATTTTTTCCTGTCTGGGCATCAAATACATAGACAACTGAAAAATATCACTGATAACTTAAAATGGTAAAACTGTAGGCATAGTCATATACATAGACAACTGAAAAATATCACTGATAACTTAAAATGGTAAAACTGTAGGGATAGATGAATACAAGTTACAGATATTATATTTCTTCTGTAAATTGAACCTTCCCATGGGAGACAACCCATAGCAGACAGGGTCCCATGAAGCTGTCTCTCATGTGTAAATGTTCAATCAAACTTACAGAATTGTTTGACGTCATAGTAGCAACCGAAATACAATAGAAGTCGTACAGAATGGAAAGTTTTGACTGTGAAGGGATGATTATAACTACATATTTTGAATGCAATATATGTTATTAAAGACATGAAATCATATGTATTGAAATAGGAAAAAAATTAACTGATTAGCCTAAATAAATTTTCAAAGAAGGATAACTCTAACACAAAAATTGATTTGTATCAGAACAAAAAGCATAAATTTGGTAGAGTACCATCCTAGGATTATACACATATTACAACAATATCATAGGATGTGTGGTTGCTGATCATGACAAGAAGATCTTTGAAAAATTTTAACCAATCGACAGGCATTTTTGGTCTTGACAGCCATGTTGAATTTCAAATTGTCGCAAAATCACAAGCATAGTAGAGGTCCATCAATCAAATGAAGATTCCTGTTATGTTTGGGTTCACTCTGCTCTGTGGCTTCAGAAAAGAAGATTGAAGTTCATAGACAACAGTGACTGCCGAAAACAACAAGATCCTGGGATTGTGAACTAATAATATATACATATCTACTTTTATTGTACTTTCAAAAAAAAAATAAAAAAAGAAGAAGAAAACTGAAATACATACAACTATTTATTTATTATCATGAATTTATAAACTTAAAATGATTGTATACCTTTTTCATCTGTCTTGTCCCTGATAGCCACTGTATCATTACTCAGACTAACTGTTTGGTAGTTAAGAATATCAGCTCTCATACCAGCATACCTTGGAGATGACACCATTCTACCATCATATGAATACACATACACACCAGCAGTGTCAACCAACATAAAATGTCTGTAAATCATAAAAAAGGTATCCTAAACTATGTCTGCTAGTGATATATTAGATTTAAAATCTATACTAAAAATGTAACCTTTATACAGGAATATCTAATGAACAATCTTGTTGAGTTTGTGTTTAATCAAGTTTGTAGTTCCCAAATTCTATTGTAAACTACACCTAAGGGAATGAGCTTCAGTATAAAGTAAGCTTTGTACATGACCATACAAGGAGAATTTCAACCATGTTTAATTTTAAACTGTTCAGTGCTTTCATAGAAGAAAATATACATTGTATGTGTAATATAATGAATAACTACAAAAACCACACTGTCAGAACAGTCCTAAAATTTAAAAACTGAAGTTAGACCACAAAACCACAATTTGCTATTTTTCAATTAATTAAGGGGCATAACTGGCACAATTAAAGGAATAGGATTATGGTGTTTTAATGCCACTTTGAACAATATTTAAGTCATATCGTGGTGGTCAGTTTTATTGGTGGAGGAAACCGGGGTACCAGGAGAAAACCACTGACCTGTCACACGTCATTGATAAACTAAATCACATAATGTTGGATCGAGTACACCTCACCTGAGTGGGATTTGAACTCACAACATCAGTGGTGATAGGCACTGATTGCATAGGTAGTTATAAATCCAACTACCATATGATCACGATCACGACGGCACAATAAAAGGAAAGAATAATAAAGTTCAAATGTTACCAGAGTATTGTGGTCAATAACATCTGTCAATCAATTTCAAATGATTTGCTTATGGAGGAATATAACTTTTTTTATCATATACTTGTAGATAATATAGCTAAAATTTTACCCTGTAACAAATCTTTGAATTTTGTTTAGACTAATAAGAGGAGTCATGTTAATTTCACCCAGTTTCACAAGAATGTTTATTAACTGCTTCTGGAATGTTATTACATGCGTTTCCGTCAATGTTCGTAAATTCACTTCGTGAATTTCCGGAAAACTGTGTTTACAAGCATGGTGAACTAAGCTGCTTTATTGAATATTTGCACAGAAAATTATTAGATGCCAATTTTCTCTCTTATGATATTGAAAGTGCTAGAAAAAATGCATTTATCGGATTTGTGTATTAAAACAATAAATTTCTTGTTCTATAGCTAAGTTTTTAATTCTAGCCAAAAATGACTAAACATTTTGGTACAAATCAGTTATTTCCTTTGTTGAAGTATATGATAAACATATCATAACATGTCATTTTTAATATCATACCCTTTATCAGCCCTCGTTCATATATCATCCCTTGAGTCTATCGGCTCTCAGGCTGATATCATGACCTAGGGTTGATAAAGGGTATGATATGAAAAATGCCATGTAATAATCTATATCTATTGAATGGAAACCTTAGAAATTAGTATTTTTGGGCTTAAGCAAGTTTGAAGTTTTTGAGAAAAAGTTTTTTCGCCATATTTATATAGTTGAACAATTTCTAATGATATTGGCCAACTTGAATTTTCTATCCATTTGGAAAGGATTCATCATTTATTAATTATGTGTAACTTTCTTTTAACACAAAGTAAACAAAAAATAATGTCAATGTCCCAGGAACTTTTCTTCATTTATACTGTATAAAACACCCAAAATAAACAGAAGAATCCAGTCTACTTTAAATACAGTGATATTTATTACAATACAGAAAACAGACAATTTCATATTTTGTACAATATTGAGTATTTTTTTAAAAGTACATTTCTGTCCAATACAAACCTATCATCCAAAGCACTGAATATGTAAATGTCTATATTTAAATCATATCTGATAACTTACTTTTCTGCTTGTATAATCAGGGAAACATTGCCTTCTTTCAGATCAAATATCATTGGTGTGTTGAAATTTCTTACACTGAAAATAAAATATGTATCGAATGTCAAATACTATATCTATAATCAAATATTGACATCAATAATACACATTAAATATATCAGATTATCACAATATTAATGTTGAAAAACACAAAATATGACAATAAAAGAGCAAATTAACAATTCAGTTGGTTAGAATTTGTTTATGACATTCAAAACACTAAATATTTTACTTATGATAGCATCATATTTTGACTATTCAAGCAGCACGTTTACCGTGTTTCAAAAAAAAGGAGTGTGTATATAATATACCAGAACTAAACTTTTTCCCAGATTTGAAGGAGCAGAAAGGATGTGCGTATAATACATCAATGTGTATCATATACACCTAAAGACGGTACATTAAAATACTTACTTAAAGATATAACACTGTGATGAGGTAGCCACGACTAAATGTGAAAAGGAGAATGATAATTTGATGACTCTGTCACGGAAGTCTAGTTTATCTGTAACATCATTAACTACGTTTCTAACATCAATGTGTTTACTGTTGACAACGTTAGCTTCGTAATTCTTCCATTCAAGACGTCTACAAACAATCAATAAACAAATATTAGATTAATTCTATCAATTACATATTAAGAAGAGTTTGAAGATACCAAACTTGTATTAATACCTATTAAGAATTCATTGACCCTGCTATTGCACTGTCCATGTTTATGTTGTCATTCATTTTTGTGACAGTATGTGGTCTTTATGAGTGGAAGTGAATCTATGCACATTTTTAACCATTTGTTTATAACTGTATTGCCGTTGGAGATTCAATTATCAAGAAAGGAGGTTTCAGTCTCATTTTTGTGCCTGTTCAAAGCCAGTACCTGGATTTCTAATGCCATATGTTGTGGTCGTTTTGTGTTTAATGATTTGAGGTCAAAGGTGACTTCATTTTTTTCATATTGGTGGAATTGAGCATCACTAACTTTCTTTTCATACATGTTAATTGTGACAGACTCTGGTCACCTATGTTACATCATAATACAATGACAACTTACTTTTCATACATGTTAATTGTGACAGACTCTGGTCACCTAGGTTACATCATAATACAATGACAACTTACTTTTTCATACATGTTAATTGTGACAGACTCTGGTCACCTATGTTACATCATAATACAATGACAACTTACTTTTCATACATGTTAATTGTGACAGACTCTGGTCACCTAGGTTACATCATAATACAATGACAACTTACTTTTTCATACATGTTAATTGTGACAGACTCTGGTCACCTATGTTACATCATAATACAATGACAACTTACTTTTCTATTAAATGTCCAATAAGAACTTGTCCATTGCCACAGGCTCCAGCCACCTGTGTACCATCACCAGACCATGACAATTTAAATAAACTTCCTGTGTTAGGCTTTTCTAAGGAATATGACCACTAAAATGCATTGTTTATCATTAGTGTATATGATTTCAACAGGAATAAAATTTGTCTATTTGATCAATAACATGTTAGAATTCATCAGATACATATATCGTGGCCGTGTTCCTATGGTAGTTGGATTTACAACTACCTATGCAATCAGTGCCTATCACCACTGTTATTGTGACTTCAAACCTCGATCAGGGCTAGGTGTACAACATTATGTGATAAAGTTTGTCAGCGAGTTGCGACAGGTCGGCGGTTTTCTCCTGGTCCTCTGGTTTCCTCCACCAATAAAACTGACTGCCACGATATAACTGAAATATTGTTGAAAGTGGAGTTAAACACCATCAAACAAACAAAAATATATTTAACACATAAACAAACTGATAATAAGTTTCTCCAGTTTAATGTATTATTTCTAAACATCAATGAAATTCCCAAATTTTAGATTATTTTGGCTGAAGTTCTGGCCATTTTTGAGATTCTTTTTCTGTACTTATATATTTGGTGTTCCATCATCACTGAAATAATGACCTTCAGTGAAAAAAGTAAACAGTAAAACCTGTCTAAGCAGAACCCCTTTCAGTAAAACCTGTCTAAGCAGAACCCCCTTCAGTAAAACCTGTTTAATCAGAACCCCCTTCAGTAAAACCTGTCTAATCAGAACCCCTTCAGTAAAACCTGTCTAAGCAGAACCCCTTTCAGTAAAACCTGTCTAAGCAGAACCCCCTTCAGTAAAACCTGTCTAATCAGAACCCCCTTCAGTAAAACCTGTCTAAGCAGAACCCCCTTCAGTGAAACCTGTCTAAGCAGAACCCCCTTCAGTAAAACCTGTCTAATCAGAACCCCCTTCAGTAAAACCTGTATAAGCAGAACCCCCTTCAGTAAAACCTGTCTAAGCAGAACCCCCTTCAGTAAAACCTGTCTAATCAGAACCCCCTTCAGTAAAACCTGTCTAAGCAGAACACCCTTCAGTAAAACCTGTCTAATCAGAACTCCCTTCAGTAAAACCTGTCTAATCAGAACCCCCTTCAGTAAAACCTGTCTAAGCAGAACCCCCATCAGACCAACTTTTGTGCACAATATAGACAGGTGTTGAACAGTTCGGTTTATATAGGTTAAATTAACAAAGATTTCCAACACTGGCACTTTATTCAGGATTTATACAGGATTCTGGTTTATTCAGGGTTTGGTTTAAACAGGTTTATACAGGGTTCTGGTTTATTCAGGGTTTGGCTTAAACAGGTTTATACAGGATTCTGGTTTATTCAGGGTTTGGTTTAAACAGGTTTATACAGGGTTCTGGTTTATTCAGGGTTTGGTTTAAACAGGTTTATACAGCAGGGGTTAATAAATCCCCTAGCCCGACGCCCGGGGCTAGTAATTTCCACATTTGGGCTAGCTGAAATAATCAGCTGTATGCCTGACGGGCTAGTAAAAATATATATCGGATATTGACAAACTTGTCAATATTCGCGTATCTACTTATATTCATATATGTTATATAATCAGCAGCAATGTTTTATTTATTCAACCGCTAGCTTTTTGTCGAAATTGAGAGCAAACAAGGTAGAAAAACTGCGTAGTCTCGTCATAAAACAGCTTCAACAAATGACGGCTTACCGGAAATTTCGAAAATGAGATACCGGAATCGGATTCCGGAACCGGGAACGACTATTTCCGGTTTTGCCGATAGTCAAAAAAAAATTTAATGCCGAACGATCCTAGATTTTTTTGACATGTGACCATAAACACACATTTTTTTTTGGCCTTACAGTGACCTGTACTGTGGAAAATAAGTGAAAATAAAATGCAATACCAGATCTGAAAAGAAAGATAGTTAAACTAATATACATTGTACATGTTGTACAAGGGTTCAAGTCTGCAAGTCGGATTCATGAAATCACGGTATTGACCAGGACTAGTGGTTCATAGATTCGGGCTAGTAATATTTGGGAGTATGCTAGCCCTGGGCTAGTGAGGTGGTCCAAGATTTGTTAACCCCTGTACAGGGTTCTGGTTTATTCAGGATTCTGGTTTAAACAGGTTTCACTGTATAACTATTAAATTTACTGTGGAAACCAAATATATATATATATATTACGGATTTAGTTTGCTACACATATTTTCATTGGTTCTTCAACCCTGAATGTCAGCATATATTCGGAAAACAGACGGGGTATATATTTCAGTCCCCAAAAACGATTAAAACATGGACGACAAAACATTACGCTTCACTGAATCAATGGTATAATACGGAATAATAAATGTATTTTTACCAAATTAAATGCTGTTTTTATACTCAAAATGGCTGCATGAACAAAAAAATATTACAATGGTTAATTCGGTCACAAATACCTGATCGATTCAGCAAACTCCTATGTTCCACGGCTGTACCATAACAAATATAAACAAAACGTTGCGCCTTGAAAACTTTCGACGTCATGGGGCCACACCAAGGTTTTATTTACATGTTGTTAACATATATATTATTGAAACTGTTTCGCAAACCCGTTGTTTTGTTATGTGATATATTAATGTTATATTTATAGAGTTTAAAAAATTTACTACATATGAAACTGTATTGATTTAGCAATTTAGTACAGTATTTTCCTTCATGAGACATCCCATACATGAAATATGAAGTGACACATATTTTGACATCATTGAAGAATGACGTCAAAGGTATGGAAACGGACATCTAGAGATACGGAAAATGAAAATAAAAGATGCAAATTTATTTAATACAGTTGGATGTTGTATTTAAAAAAAAAAACAATGGTTAAATCCGTAATATATCTGTTATCCAGCTATCAGACAGGGTATATAATGTGACATTCCCGGCTGCGCCTCAGGGAATATAGATCCTAAGTCGGGAATGTCACATTATATACCCTGTCTGATAGCTGAATAACATATATATGTAATATAAAAATCAACTTAAGTTTTAAAATACTGAACAAAATGTGAATTTTATGAATATTCATTATGAATTTCATGATATTCTTATAAATAATACATGTATTGGTACATACCCCTGCCTGATCACAAAGTCTTAATGTATTGAATGAACCCACAGCAAATAGTTCCCCATCAGGTGTCCAGGAGACTGCTGTGATTGGGTAGTCATGAGCAGAACTGTTATACATAACTCTACCATAGGTATCCCACACCTGAAACAGTATAATTAAAGAAAATATCTATAATGTCTTCAAATAACAAAATATCATACCATTGACTGTGTAGGTGCGGTTAATTACTATAGCGTGGACTGTTTTGGTTGTGCAAAAACTGGCATTTTGGCATGAAAACCCAATATACAAAAATATTTTGTTGTTTGCATCTTTTAATGCCATTTCTGTTATATTATCGTCTAGACTGATATTTTGACTGCTTAAAATTTGTGATTTTGAACAAACCTGAAAAATATTCAAATATAACCCATAGAATAGAGTATTTATAGGAAACCGAGAAACAAGGGAAATACATGGATTACAGCATAACCAAGTAATTAGTTTTGCTTAACTTATATCTACAATTTTCTCCCATATATATCACATTATGTATTAGATTTTAATCCACATTATATACACCTCCTACCTTATATCTGCAATCCTCTCCACCAGATAATATCAAACTATTCCAATCCACATTATATACACCTCCTACCTTATATCTACAATCCTCTCAACCAGATAATATCAAACTATTCACTGGATTTCAATCCACATTATATACACCTCCTACCTTATATCTACAATCCTCTCCACCAGATAATATCAAACTATTCACTGGATTCCAATCCACATTATATACACCCCTACCTTATATCTACAATCCTCTCCACCAGATAATATCAAACTATTCACTGGATTTCAATCCACATTATATACACCTCCTACCTTATATCTACAATCCTCTCCACCAGATAATATCAAACTATTCACTGGATTCCAATCCACATTATATACACCTCCTACCTTATATCTACAATCCTCTCCACCAGATAATATCAAACTATTCACTGGATTTCAATCCACATTATATACACCTCCTACCTTATATCTACAATCCTCTCCACCAGATAATATCAAACTATTCACTGGATTCCAATCCACATTATATACACCCCTACCTTATATCTACAATCCTCTCCACCTGATAATATCAAACTATTCACTGGATTCCAATCCATATTATATACACCCCTACCTTATATCTACAATCCTCTCCACCAGATAATATCAAACTATTCACTGGATTCCAATCCACATTATATACACCTCCTACCTTATATCTACAATCCTCTCCATCAGATAATATCAAACTATTCACTGGATTCCAATCCACATTATATACACCTCCTACCTTATATCTACAATCCTCTCCACCAGATAATATCAAACTATTCACTGGATTCCAATCCACATTCAATATTACTCCTTCATGGGCTTTCCACTACAACAGTAAATATGCAAATTGTATAAAACAAAAATATAATCCAGGATAGTTTAAACTGTCACATATGTTGGTTTTTATATTTGAGACTATAGATTTTGTATTTTCTAAAGACATAATAAAACACTAGTTTTTCTTGCAGTTTTTGATAAGATCATGGCCAGTTTTAGGGAAACCATCATACAACTTGCATAGCATCTTCAACATTTCATATGACTTGGTACCGTAAACGGCCTTGTATTATCCACAGAAATTTACCCTTAAAGGGAATATCAGGTATATAGGAGCAGATTATATACTATGATAGGTTCTGAGAAACTTTTTTCCCCAAGATAACGGATGTGATAGTACAGATATTTCAGAAGATATTGATTCAGAAGTTCAAGTGCATATTCAATCAGTTGAATCGATTTTGGAACAATTGCATCGTTATATCCATATATGAACATTTTTGTTGTTTTAGATTTATATTAATAAAATAAATATATCACAGTGTTACATTTAGTTCTGTTTCACCCAGTTGATTCAGCTATTGTTTTCAATATCCCTCTAGCATTTAAAGCTGATATTTGCACGATCTACTGAAAATATTTATGTTTCCTTAACCCCCACTCCCAAAAGTACATGCTTACAAAGTCCTTACCTGTTACATGTACTTACAAAGTCCCTACCTGTTACATGTACTTACAAAGTCCTTACCTGTTACATGTACTTACAAAGTCCTTACCTGTTACATGTACTTACAAAGTCCCTACCTGTTACATGGTACTTACAAAGTCCCTACCTGTTACATGGTACTTACAAAGTCCCTACCTGTTACATGTACTTACAAAGTCCCTACCTGTTACATGTACTTACAAAGTCCCTACCTGTTACATGTACTTACAAAGTCCCTACCTGTTACATGTACTTACAAAGTCCCTTCCTGTTACATGTACTTACAAAGTCCTTACCTGTTACATGTACTTACAAAATCCCTACCTGTTACATGTACTTACAAAGTCCCTACCTGTTACATGTACTTACAAAGTCCCTACCTGTTACATGTACTTACAAAGTCCCTACCTGTTACATGTACTTACAAAGTCCTTACCTGTTACATGTACTTACAAAGTCCTTACCTGTTACATGTACTTACAAAGTCCCTACCTGTTACATGGTACTTACAAAGTCCCTACCTGTTACATGTACTTACAAAGTCCTTACCTGTTACATGTACTTACAAAGTCCCTACCTGTTACATGTACTTACAAAGTCCCTACCTGTTACATGTACTTACAAAGTCCCTACCTGTTACATGTACTTACAAAGTCCTTACCTGTTACATGTACTTACAAAGTCCCTACCTGTTACATGTACTTACAAAGTCCCTACCTGTTACATGTACTTACAAAGTCCTTACCTGTTACATGTACTTACAAAGTCCCTACCTGTTACATGTACTTACAAAGTCCTTACCTGTTACATGTACTTACAAAGTCCCTACCTGTTACATGTACTTACAAAGTCCTTACCTGTTACATGTACTTACAAAGTCCTTACCTGTTACATGTACTTACAAAGTCCCTACCTGTTACATGTACTTACAAAGTCCTTACCTGTTACATGTACTTACAAAGTCCCTACTTGTTACATGTACTTACAAAGTCCCTACCTGTTACATGTACTTACAAAGTCCCTACCTGTTACATGTACTTACAAAGTCCCTACCTGTTACATGTACTTACAAAGTCCTTACCTGTTACATGTACTTACAAAGTCCTTACCTGTTACATGTACTTACAAAGTCCCTACTTGTTACATGTACTTACAAAGTCCCTACCTGTTACATGTACTTACAAAGTCCCAACCTGTTACATGTACTTACAAAGTCCCTACCTGTTACATGTACTTACAAAGTCCTTACCTGTTACATGTACTTACAAAGTCCTTACCTGTTACATGTACTTACAAAGTCCCTACCTGTTACATGTACTTACAAAGTCCCTACCTGTTACATGTACTTACAAAGTCCCTACCTGTTACATGTACTTACAAAGTCCTTACCTGTTACATGTACTTACAAAGTCCCTACCTGTTACATGTACTTACAAAGTCCCTACCTGTTACATGTACTTACAAAGTCCTTACCTGTTACATGTACTTACAAAGTCCTTACCTGTTACATGTACTTACAAAGTCCCTACCTGTTACATGTACTTACAAAGTCCCTACCTGTTACATGTACTTACAAAGTCCCTACCTGTTACATGTACTTACAAAGTCCCTACCTGTTACATGTACTTACAAATAATAATAGATTTTTCTTATTAAATGAAGCCATGATGCATCACTGTGTAGGACCACCATTTTTTTTACTGGTAAGTTATACACACCATAAAAACAGATTTCTTATTGTTTTGTTTTTTGTTTATTTCTTATTTAAAATTGCTTACTATAGCAACTACCGTTTTAATCTTTCACTTTTTTAAATAAATAATGGGTTTTTTGAAAATTATTGAAATATGAAGTACATGTTCTCAGGAAATATTTCTGTTAACATTCCTTTAAAGTGTGGTAATAACATATCAAGGTAAATATGGGCTGATTAATGTGTGATGAGGCTATCGGCGAGTGATTGAAGTTGAAAACGTTTATCAGTAAATTTTATTCTTCTGATCATCATGTTTAATTGTAATGACGATAACAATAAATTGATAGTTATTGAAAGAAAGTAAAAATAAACACGATCTTTTAACATAATTACCGCTAATTGAACACGTTTTTCATTGCATTCATTTTACTTGTCAAATTTTAAAATTGTAAACACACATTTGTCCTCCACACAAACAGGCTAAAAGTTTATGCGGATTATATACCCGAACTAGGTCTTTTCTCCCGAGATTTTCGGAAAAGGGGTGCAGATAATGCACAAATGCAGGGAATATAAGGCCATTTATGGTATTTAATCGTGTCAGATACAGTTTTCTTACGTACAATGTTCCAACAGTATAGATTATAAGATTTTTTAAGAACATAAGCATGTCTTACCATTGTAGGTTTAGCATTAGGTTGTAATGACTTGATAACTAATTGTTTTCCATTAGTAAACAGAACTTGATCTGAATCTGGGCCCCAAGCTACACCATACACTGATGTACCTGTAATTAATAAAGTATATGTTAAATAAATACACCTGTTTATTTGTAAATTACGACAGATTATGATAATAATGGGCGATAAACACTACTTTCAACAATATTTCAGTTGTAGCGTGGAGAATAAGTTTTATTGCTGGAGGACAGCAAAGTACCTTCAGAAATCAAAACCTGAAGTAACTGACAATCTTTATCACACATAGGTGCTGATGGCATAGGTAGATCTAAACACAACTAACAGTACTAGACAAATTACCATTCAAAACCAAAGGGAGCCACAGGCCTGTAATTGCACATCTGGTTTTCAATTTGAATACTAAATTTATTGAAAAAGTCCATAAAAATGAAGAAAAAAAACCCATTCTCTATCTTTCATCCATTAACATTTATATCGAACATATACATGTTATTTATAAACAACAATAAACAAAAATTGGAAAGTCATAATTATAGGGTTAATTATAGGGTTATGGTGTTTAACTTTCAACAACATTTCAGTTATATCTTGGTGGTCAATTTTATTGGTGGAGGAAACCAGAATACCCGGAGAAAACCACCGACATATCGCAAGTGTAATAATTATAACAGTTGAACATTATATAATATAACTAACTGTTCTGTGTTAAAGTAGACCGTAACATTCCACTTCTTGACCATATCTTTACTTGACCATCTTCACCAGCTAAAAATCAAACATATTGAATTAATTGTTAAACATTTTTATATCCTACTACAGTTACAATGATGTACACATTGGCCAAATAGACAAACTTTAGACATTTACACTAGAATAAAGAAACTAGATAAGGTTATCATAGAACCCACTTATTGTGTTTATCACAAGTCAGACAGATTATGGGTTTGATATCAGGCTGCATCAAACTAAAAACTATAAAACTGATTTTTATCAATTCTCTGTAGCTGCAAAATTGTGTTAAACAACAATCACTAACTCACTGAGATAAAGAACAGTTATAAAAGTGTTATTATATTGTACTTAACTAAGACTTATTTCCAAGTGTAAAATTAATATTTAATATTTTTCTATGCTATTATATCTCTTCTTTTTGGTTATGTTAATAGTCAAAATTACAAATTTCAGACATTTTTGAAAAATTTTAAACACAGCATTAGAGTAAATACTGAAAAACATATAATACGTTAATATATAATTACATGGCTGAAACTAGCTTCAGTCAACATTTCAAAATATATAGCATTTTTATACCAAACTGTGCCAAAAAAAAAAAAAAATTTAATTATAAGAAGCTTTTTGCATTTAACACCACTTTCAACAATACATATTCCATTTATACCATGGCTGTTAATTCTACGAGTAAATAAAACACAGGCGTACAAGGGGTGTACTATCTAACTTCTGTATGTCATTAACAAACGCTATCACAAAATAAAATTTAGACTATGTTTCAATGATACCTGTAACGAGAGCTGATCCATCATAGCTCCATCTTCCTGCTAATACTGCCCCTTTATGTGCCTCTATACTTTTCTCAACTCTTCCTGTTTTACTTACCAGGTGAATCTTACCTGTAAGTATTAAACATATCTACAGTTGTTGATAACAATAGCACTTTTTTAAATTGAAATTGCTTCAAAGAACACTTTACTTAAATTGGCTGTTACTGTTAGTTCCATTTGATATCACATATTGGTATTAAATCAATGTTGGGTGGTTTTTTTTGCAATCATTAAAAAATTACAATTATTTTGAACCTAAGATGATAAGAATACTCTTGAAGGGGCAAACATCTACAAAAAGAAAATTCTACTTCAAGTTCAATTGACCGTTCGTACATTCCCAGTTTGATACTAAAATTATACGTTTTCTACGAGTGATTTCCCTTTTGACAATTATAATGGTATCCGGTCTGGCAAGAGGAATGGTGAATGGAAAAGACAATGAATATGAGTCTAAAAAATCAGAGGATAATTTTATAGCAAATAGGAAATTCAAAAGTTGTTACAACATTAAAATTTTGAACAGATTTATGGAGAAAAAATATATGTTATTTTCATTGAACTTTACATAAAAGTGTTTTTAACCACTCCTATATATCATATAATTTTTAATGAAAGTTTGTTGTAATGTCAAAATGGTTTATTTTTTGCTCTTTTAGTTGTTCTTGCTAGAAAGGGTACCATTTTGCACACTGCAGGGTTTCTGCTATGCTCAGACATGTTCAGGACAATTGTCCTAAAACCAGCATTTCCTATCAGTCATGCCTTAATAATGTAACCAAAAAAATGTCCTATAAGTTTTAAAAATTTAGGCCATTTCTAAAATCTTTAGGTCAATGACCTAAAAATTGACCCAATCTGAAACCCTGCACTGTAAGGGAAATAACTCCTATAAAAATAAATAAAAATGTAAATTTAAAATCAAATGAGGAGCAAAAGGTCTATTACTTTAATAACCTATGTATGTTTGTATAAATGTATGGTCTGTTTTACTGGTTACCAACAAAATGTTTAATAATGATGATATATTAATTACCATCTGTAGAAGTTAGTACAAATAGGTCAGATCCTGTCTTCTTTCCCCCTCCAGCAACAGATTTAGGGAACCAGTGCATGTCAGTCGGGAAGACATCTTCTGGTAATTTAACCAGTGTTGTTGTCTCATTATTACTTAAGCTCCACTTCAGGACTAAGTGATCATCAGCACCAGAATACAGTTCTTCTGGTGTAGTCCATCCTACACAACTGACTAGTTCTGAATGTGTGAAGTGTTAAGGATCCAATATACAAATGTAGAAATACACAATCTAAACCATACCTGTCACTGTTAGCCTCTATGTGAGAGTCATGACCTAAATTCTATTAAACGGTTTAATTGTTCATATGCATGCATGTATATGCTCAAAACTAATATCTTATTTGGAACATAAAATTAAAAGCTTTCTAAAATTATTTGCACATTTTTTTACTTAATTATCTATATTCTATTCATTTTTTTGTTTCTGACTTCAGAGAGTTTAAATAAACCTTTCACTAGGATTGGTATTTGACAGAAAATCTGTACTACAGATTATATATACAGTAAATGGAAACAAGTTATTTCGGTCATTATCATTTTGGTCATATACCTGTTCAACCATGTCACTTTATTTCTCTTTCTTTAAGCACATTATTTGTATTAACAAGTAATAAGTATTTTTCCTTTATATTTACGGTAAAATTATAAATGAACAAATTGTGTCACGATTTTGATCACATGGTGTAGTCTTGAGTTCAATAAAATGGTGGACAGTTCGAAGTGGATGTTGGATTACTTTATCTGATAGACGCTGTAAAAGGTAAGCAATTATAAATATTTTTACAGATTGAACTAGAAAATGTGTCTTTATATCACAGCTTATCTGCACTTGGTGTGACACAATCCGTCCATGCCAAAATATGCATCGTAATGCACAGGGGGTCAGATTTTAATTTTCCAGAATACCTTTGATAGGGCTTGTGACGAGATTAGCCGACATATCGAAAATCCAAGACAACTTGTCTGACATTCGGTCAGGCAATTTAGAAAAACTGTCTGACTGAATAAAAACCTAAAATGCCACCACATATTCCGCATCGCCATTAAAAACTTATTTATTTGCTTAACATGTTTACTTCAAGAATGAATTTTTTAGGTATTCAGTTATCTTGTGACATTCTCAATATTTGTTCAAAATTAAAAAGCTCATCCTGGAAATCATAACATTCATCTTCATAATCTATATCTTTGCGAAAAAAAATTATGATTTGTTGTGGAAAAAAATCTGTCCAGACATTAAATTCACCCCTGCCTCCCCTTTCCATCTAAGATTATAAGAAAATGATGGTTTACCAATACAAGAACACTTTTAATATTTTTATAGAATGTTATTTTTAATGTGGTCATAAGTAAATAAGATATTGTTTGTTTTCCTTGCCGACTAACTCTCTGAAAGAGATGCCGACTCAATTGTGTATTGGTTTCCGGTTCGTCCGTATTGTATTTATCAAATCATGAATCTTTCGTACCTAACCATGTCTAACCATTAAGTTCCGATTTTTTTTACAAATGACAATGTACCGGTACAAAGAAATTAGGTTTTAAGAACATATTTAATGAAGACTACGAACTTCATCAACCTAAAGAAACTTACGAATATATATTTTCAAAATACAAATATTTAAAATGATAATCGTTTTGGTTTATTTTAAAAAAACGATCTAGTCGAATTATATTTTTTTAAGGGAAGTTACTCTTTTAGGATTACGCAATGGTCAAACTAAGTTATTCACAGAAATAAACATGCTATTGCATGCAAGAAAGATCGACTTTTAAAGACATTGTTTGATGGACCGACAAAGAGAAAATTGTTTCCTGACCAATGTAGAGAGCAAATTTTTACCGGATTTTCGGATCAATATGCCGAAAACATCGTCGGACCGGCTTGATTTTTACCTGTCAGGTCCGACGGTCTGGCATATTTTGATATGTCTGGATTAGGATGTAGATACAGACAACAAATTCTTCAGAATCCTAATCTCAATGAGATTACTGTTACACTGGACCAATTAAATAACACATGTTGCTCAGAATAGGAAAACTGGTCGGGATTAATGTTGGTAAATGAGATATTATCATAAGAATAAGAAAACTTTATTTTGATTCGGCACATAATAAAACAGTACAACAGGCTACAGTACTCCTCACGAGTCGTGTTGGTGTTAACCGGTACTTGTAAGTGTAACTGAACTTGAAGCTTTCATTTCAGACTTCAGTTGAATAGTAAGTAAGTAAATTTTATTTAAAGTCGGCACATATATACATATAACATGACTCAAGAGCTACATGAAGCTCATAGTCATATTCTTAAAACCGACTATAACATATCATAAATTCATATATGATTGAAAGCTTTTCAACAACAAGATTACTACTTTTATAACAGAATGCAATGAAAAAAATAAAACAAAAGGATATGCTTTGGTTCTTTTTGTAAAGTAGTTTTCAACCTCATTCTCCAAAGATTAAACTCCTTTGGTTGTTTTCATTCAACTTATTTTTGGTAGCAAGTTGTCTGGAATTTGGCGCATGCCTATAAAGTTTGGGAAGCGGAAAGCGAAATTAAATTGAATAAACAGCAGATTGCTATATAGATACGATCATTTATTTCTCACAAATTGTGAAAATTTCCATCGTCTAGGATAAAGACGCTAAATATGATGAATGAATTTGTAGAGATTAGATATTTTTATAGATACTTGCTATACTGAAATGCCACAATAGTCTACTAAGTGTAATCTTTCGTTTATTCATTTGCATGATGGGATATGTAACCAATGAGTCCCGCCATATTGTTTATTATGGAGACGAGAAATAGAATTTGCATGATGATTTAGTAAAATTTGACAGCATACACTGAATATTTTGGTATAATACTCAACATTTATTGGATCATATCTTCATTTATGTGTTATTACATTAATTAAAACTGTGACAACCACCAAATCGCACTCGCAATTGCAATACGCATTCTTTTTAAACATTTAATAATTTATGTGATGTCATTTCTTCTTTCGGTATACTGGTCGGGGAGTAGTTCTCGCCATTTTTTACGTTTTTTATCCAATATTTTTAAGAAGCAGTCGAGAAACCTTTGTTTCACCCCATTATTATTTTGCATGAACCATAACGATTTACCTACGAAATGAATTTTTATAAAGGAGAGCACACGCTGATCGGGGATCCATTATTATCGTCACGGTATGTGTTTTCGTTTTATCCATTTTATTTTTGATTTCCACAGCGCACGCATTATTTTTGACGTGTCTTCCGGTTTCTATTTATGGAACATAAACAAGACTACAGCGTGACATCTGTAAAAGATGTTAAAGTTTGCTTTTAAAGATGTAAGTAGCCCGGGGTTCTATGGTACCGCGGTACTTAATGTTTAACGTCTGTGTAACGTAACTAGTTTTCGGAATTAATCCAAAAATGTTATATTTTATTCCCCGATATAGAAACCTATTTTCCCCCACAATTCATTTTATTCTTTTAATTTGTTTAAAAATACGTCGCCACTTTTCTCTATGACAACGCCGATGTACCTCCCAGAAATGGTTTCCTATGATATCGCGGTAATTGCAAAATTAATGTTATGGGACACAATGTTTGATAAATCAAGACATCGTTTATAAATACTAAATCAAAGTGAATATCTGGCAAAACTTATACCATAAAGAAAATCTTGATAATTTATCACATTTAATAAAGTAAAGTTTCTTTGAAATAACAAATGTAACGAAGTTGAGTCAATTTGATGTAACGTTATGTTGGTTAATATGTTTTCATAGCTTAATTTTTCCATCAACTTTGTCGGTCTAGAAAGTAACTAAAAATAGCACCAATAATCCCAAATCGGGTTGAAATGAAACGTAAACAAACGGACGACATTTCTAAAAAAAATAGCAGACGAATTATGACAACTATGGTTTAATTATTGGACATTTTACAAAGCATGGTATCAGGGTAAAATAAAAATGTCCGCTATTTCTAAGGAAAAGATAAAAATACGTGTACTTACAAAAATTCAAGACATTTGGACAGAATGACCAGACGTTCCGATAAATGTGACTGTTGTGTTTATGAATATATAAGTAGAAAAACCGGCGGGTGGCACTACAGTGCATAGGAACAGACAAAATAAATACCGCGGTATCATAGAACCCGCGGTACCATAGGAAGGGAGTATACCAAGAACAGTGAACCTACCTACTGAACCATACTTTTTGTAATGCTAAAAATTTACTTCATTTATAAAGTAGCTGGAAAAAAATCCAGAAGGGCTATATAAAATTGAACTATGTCATCTGCCTCTTAGACACCGGCTCTTCCTGTCATGGGATCACTGATCGTACTTGTAAACAAAAGAGCTGACTGAAATGTGCCTGTTTCTTATATAAAATACATGTCACTTTGTAGTGCATTGTGGTTTCAGCACTAAAAAAACATCAAAAGTAAACACAATTTTGAAAGTGGTAATTTTCAAACATTCTGTTATTTTATTTAGATGTAGTATGATTTGGTAGATGGCCAGAACCCTGAAATTTTAAAACCAGCCATTTCCGGATTATATATTTGTTTCCATCTTGTATATCGGCCTTGTTTTTACTTCACACGAAAACAGATGATGCCATTTTACTGACAACAAAAGTTGCCAGATAATCGAGAGTATATTAAAATACAAGAATGGCTTTAAAAACAATCTTATGTACAAAGAAATATTTAACTAGCCATTCTTTGAAAATTCCAATCGTCATATGAATGAAGGGTTAACACTGTTAATCGCTATATCTGAAAATCGATAATAGCACGAAAACCGATAACACGATGCTACGATGTTGCGTTTTTTAACAGAAAATGGCCGCAACAAAAGCAATTCTTGTCAACTTTCAGAAATATTGTTTTTCGGGAAGCTAAAGCATCAAAAGGAAAGAAAAACGACATTTTAGAAAATTACAACCCTTTCTTATAAAGTTTACCGGTTTTTGTGTTAGTTTGTAGAAAACTCTTGATAATTATTCATTGTTGTTTTAAAGGCTGTCATGTCATCCCCACGCCGCTCCCCCATTCCATAAAATACATCCTTTTCAACAGTGGTTTACCTGATAATTTTCATTTTATTGATGAAAAGTAATAATTCCAGTTTTTCTAGAATTAATTTTAATATTTTGTCCCATGTTTTATGCCCAATATTAGCGGTCAAGGTAATTGATGACGTAACCAGTGCATGTCGCAGGCGACCATTTGCATTCACATGGAATCTATTTTTATTCTGCAGCCGTGAGTATTTTGGATTGTAGGGATGAGTAATGAGGCAAAGTGTGACACTTTTTAGGAAGATCTTAAAGATTTGTAGAGATAAATTGGAAATATGGTGTCACTAGATTCTCCGATGATCATTCCATGTGTTTTTCTATTTTAAGAGTACCAACACACGTGACCCCCTGTTGATGTTATGACAGAATGTGGGGTGCAGTAGGGTTTTTACCCGATTTTAACGATATTTCACAATGAAATTCCATAAAAATTAATACGAAGGATTGGTACGGCGTCCTTTAATGATGGTGAAAAAATCAGACGAAAATTCGCTCTCGCTAAATGAGACAGTTGGCGAGAATTGCTTCTTGGCGAGAACTACTACCCAACCAGTACAGCTATCCATCCACTGGAAATGTCAGAATTCGGAAACGTTGCCAAATTAGTAAACATGTTTCCGAATTCGGAAATCTTTCAACATAAGAAGAGATTTTGTTTCATTATTTTTTCCCCACGATATAAATTTGTATAATAAAGAAAAAATGTCTTTTTGGTGTAAGAAATGCCCGAGAATTCTGACATTTTCCGAACTGATTTAAATATTGGAAAGCCAATGATAAATATGTTTTCTTAATGTCAAATAAAGATCCAATACTTATTCTAAATACTGCAATTTTTATACAAAAATGTCTTTTCCCCACTTGAAATGATATTGCTTTTACAGTGTTTATTATTGTTACTACTTAATAATGTTTGTGTATGCATTTGTCAAACCCATTGTATGTATGCCGTTGAACAATAAAATTATTGTTATAAATTATTATTAATATTATTCAGTCTTTAAATAAAGTAAGAGCATTGGCGAGAAACGAGCGATACGCTATTCATAGTGGCATAACACCTAACAAAAGCCATATAGCTTTTGACATCATTTGGAGCTTGTCGTTCATGTCATAAAATTTCACATTTAAATCTCATCTCAAACCACTGAACCAAGCTTCGCTGGGGTGACCCGGTGTGACTTTTTACCCAAATACAGCTTCAAATTATATTATTTCTAATATGAGGCAGGTGCAACCTGAAACGCTCCCGAAGAACAGTAATTTTTCTTCCTGTTTACAAAATATCAAGCTTAAAAATAATACTACCTAAAACTCTACAGCTGAAATCTTTGGATTTCTTGCAGCAGACGATCACAATTAATGCAAAGTGGCAAATGATTAAAGATTCAGTGTTATTCGCTTTGAGTTCAGGATTTTCCGTTTCATTGTTTCATTTTTATTTGAAAATAAAATCGACTAGAAGTGTATTGTTCTGTATTTCTTCTTTTTTCTCGTTGCATCGATCACCCTATTTGCTACTCGCGTATTGTTTATATTGGAGATAGTTTAGGTCATGTGAATTGTCTTTTAATTTATTTCCGGTTGGCAGCCATAGTTTAGGTCACGTGATTTGTCTTTTAATTTATTTCCGGTTGGCAGCCAAGTGCATTAGTATGTTCATACTTCTACCATTAAGGCTCCCTTCGAGAGTGTATTATTTTGAGATGTTTTATGAATAATTAATGATTTATTAGCTCCTCTATCGTTATTTTTTCATGAATTTCAACAAAAGTCAGTTTTTACGGACAATATCAAATGATCCCGATCTCGGTCGGGTCGCTTACAATCACGAATATACCCATGTATTGTATTATTTCTGGGGTTTAAATGAAATAAAATCTTATTTTAAACAAAACAATTCTAGTTTTTTTAAAACTTGTGCAAATTTCAGTTGATTTAAGGCGATTGCTATGTGAGCAAGTGGTATGTCTAATCACCGGGGGGGGGGGGGGGAAAAGGAGCATACTGATCGTTTTCAGATATGCCAGTACACTCGAATTTCGTCGATGAAAATGTCATGCGCAGTGTAGTGCTTTACCGGAAGCAGATTGGACATGACTAACGATACATTCGTGTTGGAAAATTACTTGTTTATAGATTTTAATAAAAAAAATACAACCATTCTGCACTTCGATTTTGTGTTTTTCTTTACATAATTGAATGACCCTGACCCAACTTCCTCTACGCCACACCACTCGAATTTCGACGATGCGCAAAACATGCCATAAAAATAGCAAACGGGAAAAAAAAAATTAACGTTGCTTAATGAATTATTGAAGAAAAATCACTTACCTTTATGTCGGGTTGCCCACAAAAATATCCATCTGTATTTTTCAACTCTATTTAACAATTTTTGAATCCTCATTTTTTTAAAGTCACAAAAAGTCAACAATTGAAAGAAGTCAACAGTTCATAAAAACGCTAAAATGAACATATTTACAGCTTATTTCTCCAAGATAGCGTGAGTTTTCCCAACATTTACGAAGTCACACCCAGGGTGACCCCCTAATCTCGTTTCAAGCCCTATCAAGGGTATTCTGGAAATTTAAAATTTGACTCCCCGGTGCATTCCGATGGATATTTTGGCATGGACGGATTGTGTCAGATCAAGTGCAGGTAAGATTTGATTATTTCATATAAAGACATATTTTCTAGTTCAAATCTGCAAAAATATTGATATTTCCTTACCTTTTACAGCATATATCCGACAAAATAATCCAAAATCCACTTCGAACTATCCGCCATTTTAGTGAACTCATGAACTATACCACATGATCAAAATCGTCACGGATTTTGTTACAGCCTGTTTCTAGATTCAAGATGTCGATGTCAAATATTTTATTATAATTTAAAAATCCCATATACACAGCTTGAACTTTTTTAATTTGTTATAGATATTTTATTAAAACCAATCAACAGCCCATAAAGGATATGCTTGCATATACACAATAAATATTTGACATCGACCTTTAATTTAGAAACAGACTAACAAAATCTGTGATGATTTTGATCACGTGGTGTAGTTCATGAGTTCACTAAAATGGCGGACAGTTCGAAGCAGATTTTGGATTATTTTATTGGATATACGCTGTAAAAGGTAAGGAAATATCAATATTTTTGCAGATTTGAACTAGAAAATATGTGTATATATGAAATCTTACCTGCACTTGATCTGACACAATCCGTCCATGCCAAAATATCCATCGGAATGCACCGGGGGGTCAAATTTTAAATTTCCAGAATACCCTTGATAGGGCTTGAAACGAGATTAGGATGAAGATACAGACAGAAAATTTCTTTGTTCCTAATCTCAACAAGATTAATGACCCCCCTTTCAAAATTGTGTCGGAAAAGTTCGACAACCCTTCCATTCATTCATGATGGCTGCTGTTACTGAAAGTAGAAATTTCTTTAATTGTTTATTACTGCTATTTTAAGAGTGTGTGTCAGAGAAGTGAGAGATATATAGGCTAGTCATAGCTTCACAAGACTTTATTTTATGCTTACATACACAGGGGCTCTTGTGGTCGTGTTCATATGGTTGTTGGATTTACAACTACCTATGCAATCAGTACCTATCACCACTAATGGTAAGAGTTCCTTATGGCACCACCACCCAAAACTCTATAAAATTTTTATATTTAATAATAAGCATATTAATTTAATGATTTTGATCATAAAGGGCTAGGGTTTGGGTAATTATACTATTTTTGGGTGGGGGTGCCATAAGGAACTCTTTCCCCACTAATGATTTCAAATCCCACTCGGGCAATACAACATTATGTGATAAAGTTTGTCAGTGACTTGTAGCAGGTCAGTGGTTTTCCACAGGTACTCCAGTTTCCTCCCCCAATAAAACTGATAGCCACGATATAGCTGAAATATTGTTGAAAGTGGTGTTAAATACAATAAACCAACTTATACCGACATACAATCCATATATATTATATAGACAATGAAAGGAACATGAAAATAGTTTTGTTTCCGATATTTCTGTTAATCGTGTAAAAAAAAAATGCATTGCCATGTATAATAAAGCTTTTCATAATATTGCAAGAATTCCGTTTTCAGTTTTTGGCTAAATTTGAATAAAACTTAATTATTTAAAAACTAGCTACCACAACAATAAATTGTTTCGATTGTGATAATGACTTGATTGGTCTAGAACCAATATCAACTTAAAATTCACGAAATGTATATGATATCTTTACCATGTAAACGTCAATAGTAAAGACATTACGTCACATGCTTGCTTCAAGAGCTCATTTCCAATTCAAATATAGAATCGATTTGTCAAAATACTTCAGAATACTCCAAAGATTTTTTTTTTCAATTATTACAATTAATTAAGTGCAAACTTTGTTATTTTTATTGCTTTTTTAGAAGGGGAATTCATATTGATTTTTTTGTGCATAACCAAAATGGCGGATAAACTTTTTTAACTTCTGTTTCCGTTTTAACATAGTTTAACATACATGTATATTCTGTTTTTTCTGTGAATTTTTTCTTTTATTCGATTTATACTGATTATGCAAATTAGGAATATTTAGATCTTCTACTCTGAAACTGCTGAACCAAATAAACCAAATTTGGCTGAGGTGGTCCCCTTTCTCAATTGTGTCTGACAACCAGCTCACCATTCAAGATGCTGGCCATTCCTAAAATGGAAATTTCTTTAATTGTCTATTGCTACTTATTATATGTCAAAATGAGCTCAAATTTTAAAAGCAGCTTCATGGCATTAAGTACTAGTAGTTAACATATATTCCAGATTTTTCTGTGAATTTTTATTTCAACAGATTTATGCAAATTAAGCATGTTTTAATGAAAGATCACATTTAAATCTTCTCGGAAACTTCTGAAACAAATCAGTCCAAATTTGGCTGGGATGGTCCTTCTGTCCGTCAGTCCCACCTTTAATTCAAAATGCTAGTCATTACTAAAAATAGAAAATTCTTTAATTGCCTATAGCTGCTTTATTATAACATGTATAAGTCAAAATGAACTTAAATTTTAACTGCATGTACATGGAAACAAGTAGTTTCACAAATCATCTTTTCTTTTCGGCCAATTTATACCAATTATGCATATCATTAGAAAAAATCTTCTGCTCAGAAATTTGAGCTAAAATGATCTTTTGTTGGCCCATTTTCAAACTAATGTGTGACACCCCTACCTTCCATTGAAGATGGCTGGCATTACTATTAGTAAAAATTTCATTAAAAGGCCAAAAAAATCGGCTGCAGTCAAATTGAAAACCAGGTGAGCAATTACAGGTTCCTGGGAGCCTCTAGTTATTTTTTGAGAAAGTCCACAGGAGTCAGAAATTTTATCAATATATGCTGAGTATAGTTCAAATTGAAAAAAAAACCAATGAAGTTTCACGAACATAGTGAGTGAAACGAACAAGGAATGCAACACAAATTTATGAAGTTTGACTGATATGGGAGTTGTGAATTGACATTGTTTCATTATTAGCAATGTTTCTGAATAACTCTACTTATTTATCTACTTTTTGACTATTATGTATTTATTTTAGCTGTTTTTTCTTCAATGAGCCATCTACTGCATTTACCGAAGACCCATCTTGTCATGCCAGAAATCGCTGTGAGACCGTTCTTTTAATTAATACAAAACTTTCTTAATATATTTCATAATCACTTTTAATTAATTTTATAAACCTACCACCACCACTGATCACACAATACACAATTTGCCTTCTATTTTTCAGGATTCCAATGAATCATTTGTCCACTGTACCAGTACATTAAAAGTGTATAAATAATACAAAAATGGGGGACTCACCTGGTGGAAAAAGTGGTAAAAGTTTGGATGCTAAAAGTATTGCTAGTAAAGCTTCAATCAGTGTTAAATTACCATCCGCACAAAGTGAGGAATTCAAAAGAAAGTCGGCAAGTCCTACTAGAAGTCTTCATGGAGATTTTATTGCCACTTTAGAAGGACAAGAATTTGGTAGAACACGACCATTAACAACCACACCAGTCAGTTCAAAAGAATTTGATCATCCCAGCAGATTGAAGTCTAATTCTAGAATTGCCCAGGCACAACGTTCAGAAAAAGAGTAAGTAGTATATTTTCCAAAGCTCAGTACCGTTATTAGTCAACTTTTGATTAGCTCACACTCCACACCTAATGTAATTTAACCAAACATCATGACATCCCTCCCGATAATTAACCTACAGATGTCTACATCATACATTTTGTATTTTATTTTCTTTAAAATAGATTTTACTTTTTATTTTTGAGGGGGAGAAGGACAACACAACTCATGGGAAAGACACATAATTCTATTCTGGTAGAGCAGATTTTAAATCTTGTATTATTTTATTGATTAAATATTTAAATAAAATGGTCCTTCTAAAAAAAGTGTGTAAATATTCAGTAAAAACAATACCAGTAAATGTCATTTACTAATTCATAACTGTTGATATTTAAATTGTGTATTTAATTTTCAGGTTGATTAGACAAGCGGCAGCTACAATTATAGAGAGACAGTGGATTGCATTCCGTGACAGACAAATGTTTAAATTGTTAAAACATGCTGTGTGTGCTGCTGTAAGTTCAAGGTCATATTCAGATTAGCACAAACTCATTTTTCTGCTATCACAATTCTTAATTTAATGACACATTTCTAGATATGGCATCATATACTTATCCACAAATCAATGACCAATCACACATCATGTTTGTCCAGCAATGACCAATCACAAATCAAGTTTGTCCAGCAATGATCAATCACACATCATGTTTGTCCAGCAATGACCAATCACATATGTTTGTCCAGCAATGACCAATCACATATCATGTTGTCCAGCAATGACCAATCACAAATCATGTTTGTCCAGCAATGACCAATCACAAATCATGTTGGTCCAGCAATGACCAATCACACATCATGTTTGTCCAGCAATGACCAATCACACATCATGTTGGTCCAGCAATGACCAATCACACATCATGTTTGTCCAGCAATGACCAATCACACATCATGTTTGTCCAGCAATGACCAATCACATATCATGTTTGTCCAACAATGACCAATCACACATCATGTTGGTCCAGCAATGACCAATCACATATCATGTTGTCCAGCAATGACCAATCACAAATCATGTTTGTCCAGCAATGACCAATCACAAATCATGTTGGTCCAGCAATGACCAATCACACATCATGTTTGTCCAGCAATGACCAATCACAGATCATGTTGTCCAGCAATGACCAATCACAAATCATGTTTGTCCAGCAATGACCAATCACACATCATGTTTGTCCAGCAATGACCAATCACAGATCATGTTGTCCAGCAATGACCAATCACAAATCATGTTTGTCCAGCAATGACCAATCACACATCATGTTTGTCCAGCAATGACCAATCACAGATCATGTTGTCCAGCAATGACCAATCACAAATCATGTTTGTCCAGCAATGACCAATCACACATCATGTTTGTCCAGCAATGACCAATCACATATCATGTTTGTCCAACAATGACCAATCACACATCATGTTGGTCCAGCAATGACCAATCACACATCATGTTGGTCCAGCAATGACCAATCACATATCATGTTGGTCCAGCAATGACCAATCACAGATCATGTTGTCCAGCAATGACCAATCACACATCATGTTTGTCCAGCAATGACCAATCACACATCATGTTTGTCCAGCAATGACCAATCACACATCATGTTTGTCCAGCAATGACCAATCACACATCATGTTTGTCCAGCAATGACCAATCACACATCATGTTTGTCCAGCAATGACCAATCATACATCATGTTTGTCCAGCAATGACCAATCACACATCATGTTTGTCCAGCAATGACCAATCACATATCATGTTTGTCCAGCAATGACCAATCACACATCATGTTTGTCCAGCAATGACCAATCACATATCACAATTTGAATCAAATGAGTATTCTTTTTTATTGGATTTGAATAAGTAAAATAATATTCAGTTTGAATTGTAAAACTTTAATTGTGTTGGATAAATTTATATTATGATTTCTTTCAATATTTTGTTGTGAATGTATTATGAATTAAATATACATTTGTAGACATGTATGATAAACTCTTGTGAGAATTTTGCATACGGGGACAAAAAGGTGATTTATTTTGTAGCTTTTGCAAATACAAAACAACTATGTGTGGTTTTTTTTCTTTACAGGAAAATTCATTATCAAAAGAAATTTTAAGAAAAGTTTGTCCTAAAGAAGCAGAACTGTTAGCAGATAAATTTCAACAAATTAGGGTTCGATTCAGGTAAAAAAAAACATAGCTTTCCTGGTTGAATGTTAAGTTAATAATAAAAAGTTCTATTATTTAAAGATTTTATATTTCTTCTGTTTAGTTGAATCTGTAAAGTGAATTAAAATAAAAATTTAAGCTATGTATAATAGTATAAGGAACATGAACCATCCTCTGACAAACCTTTAAACAGGATGACAATAACAATCAACAACATTACTAGTTTATCTGGTGTATTGATTTTATGATGGAGTTACAATCTACCTTGTACAATAATGGTATAACAAATTAAAGTGGGAGTGAAGTAGACCTATGCTCTTAAAATTTACAAATCCAAATTCTTTTTGTTCACATACAGACAAACCTGTTTTAAAGGCTACATGTATTTAACAAACCACTGTCTGTTAAGGGAAGTTTGATTTTCTCCTTGTAATGAATAGTTGATATAATTTTAACCTGTGTATAAAGGGCAACTGCTGATAAAGATGGCATTTTCAGGTTCCCTGCAGTGCCCTTTATATACAGGTTTGACTCTTCATATTATATTTATATAGTGTTTGTCCTATTATATATACATCATTAAAGTATTGCTGTGACTGTTAGAATTGTCCTATTAGATATACATCATTAAATATTGTATTGCTGTGACTGAAATGAAGAACGTCAATAAAAGTGCTATTGGTTTATTTATGTTAATGTGTAAGATGGCACTTTCTATCTCATTAATTTATATCCATACCCTAATATTAATGTTACATTGTAGGTTTGGTGGAGGAGAATTTCCTCCTATGATATTTTTCAAGATTTTTATACACACTGAAGGAAAGGGTTTGAAATATATGAGTGGCAGGAGAGTGATAAAACCTGCATCAGAGGTAATTAGAAAATAATGTAAACATGGAAATTTTCATGTTTAGATAATTTCACTTATTTCATTATAATAAATGTGCAAAAATTGCCCCCACATGAACGATTTTATGAATCAGCATGAATATGTGTCTTCTAAAAAGAGATCTGTCATTGTAATGAATTACAACCTACATATATATAAACATTGTACATTGATCAAAGATTGTGTGTACTTTTTTAATTTGAAAAACAACTGTAAATACTTTAATATTTTCAATTTTTAAATAGATCTTCAATAAATATACATTGTATTACTATAAATAACTGTTAATTAACACTTGAAGTGTTAACTCTACAATGGTATATTTTTTGTTTTCAAATTGAATGGATCTAATTCTTTGAAAACTGTTCATTAAATTTTTACACATGTATACAAACAAATATCCCTTTGGGCATCGTAAGTAGAATATACAAAGGAAAGACAAATCTGACTGATTTTAGTGAACATGAGAAAATGCAAAATATACTTTTTTTTTTATTTCAACTATCTATCAATTTTACCCACTCTCGAAATGTTTTTGTAGACAAATCATAAAATAAACCCCCCTCCCAGTTTTGAAATTCCTTCCTGTACTTTTCAAACAGTATTGACCTAATGATGATTTGTACTGGACATTAATCATATTTCGTTAAACTGGTTCCAGAGGAAGCCCTTATCACCTTGCTGAGCCGACTGTAGCCATTTGTATTAAAAGGAATTTGACATTTCTCACAATAAACAGAATGTCAATCTGGTTGTTTCTGCAGAAATAATTGTAAAAACATAAATTTCAGGCCTCTGAAGATTCACTGAGAAATATGGGAAATCGTAAATTTTACGACCAAATGTTACAAGATGCCATGTTTCAACAACAGTATAGAATCACAGATGAAGTAGATGTTACTACACTTAAAGATTATATGCAGGTTTGTTATAGATTGATAATTTATATAGCCTAACTACTAAATACTTCTCTAGTGGAATAAAAGGTAAGACGACTGCTACCTAGATAAGTAATTATAACCTCTATGATTTACATTACAACCTTAAGTTTCTGATTTATTAATATAGGGTTAAAAATGTCAATTTATTACACATGTTCTTGAAGAACTTCTTTCTATTAAACTGCAATCACTGACTATGAAGTTGTATGTAAAAGCTTTGCTTTATATGTCTGCTAAACCTATAAAGTCTTCATGTAGAGCAAAACTTGATATACACACAGGTCAAACATGATATACACACTGGTCAAACATGATATACACACCGGTCAAACATGATATACACACTGGTCAAACATGATATACACACTGGTCAAACATGATATACACACTGGTCAAACATGATATACACACCGGTCAAACATGATATACACACCGGTCAAACATGATATACACACCAGTCAAACATGATATACACACCGGTCAAACATGATATACACACCGGTCAAACATGATACACACACCGGTCAAACATGATATACACACCAGTCAAACATGATATACACACCGGTCAAACATGATATACACCGGTCAAACATGATATACACACCGGTCAAACATGATATACACACCGGTCAAACATTATATACACACCGGTCAAACATGATATACACACTGGTCAAACATGATATACACACCGGTCAAACATGATATACACACTGGTCAAACATGGCCAGTACTATAGACACCCAATAGGAAATTTAACAAAAATGTCTAAAGTTTTTACCTTTTTGTGGATAAATTTAATATTTGTTTATATACATAACATGGCAGTATAAACACGTCAGAAATATAAAATTGATGTGTACTCACCAGAGGCTTGCTTTTCTTTCTGTTTCTAAAGCTCTTATAATTATGTTTTAACAAATGTTCATGTTAAAATAGAGATGTATTTATAAATGATAATGAACGTAGTATATGTGTGATGGGTGTCAAAAGAATATTTAATTGACTAATGTAAATGAAAGTATACATTATATTATGTTTATTCCTTTTCAAAAATAAACAAATTACACAAAAAAATAATGTGTTTTCAAAATTCTATTGAAAGTTAGGACCAAATTGGTTTGTTGTCACAAATAATCAGTCCTATCTTTTTCTGAATATAAAGATGTCATTTAATTATAAAATGTACTTTCAGTATTTGTCAAATGTTGATGAGTCTCCTGCTACTCAAGGAGGGAAGGAGAATTACTGGAGAAAATTAACTCTTGATGGTACGTATTTGAAAGTTCAAAAATATTTCTTTGGCATATGGGGGCCGTCATGGTCATGATCGTATGGTATTTGGATTTACAACTACCTATGCAATCAGTGCCTATCACCACTAACGTTATGAGTTCGAACCCCGTTCATATCCAACATTATGTGATAAAGTTTGTCAGTGACTTGCGACAGGTCTCCTCAACCAATAAAACTGACTGCCTCAATCTAACTGAAATATTGTTGAAAGTGGCATATAAAACCACCATAAACCTTTGGCATATGTATAGCTTTGATTAATTTAGAATCTTATTTTTTGTTTTGTTTTTAAAGGTTAGAAGAAGTGTATTATTGTTGTTTATTTTCTAATTATCTCCCTTTATTCTATGTTGATGATAATTTGTGACCTTATTGATAATGTACAATTAATGTCTTTTGATCTGATAATATGTGGTTTTATTCACTTTTTTTCTTCAAAACTGATATCCACTGAAGCCAGTTTAACTACTTATTACATAGATGCTCATGGAATACATGTACTTAGATTTCAACCTGAAATAAAAACTGGTATATCACCCAGTGACATAAAGACATTTATTTCAATGTGACGCCACAGTACCAATGTCATCAGAATTGAAAATATCATTGACAATAAAAAAAAAAAACGGGTTCCTTTGTTAAATCTATGTAATAAATAGTATTTGGAATATCAAAAATAAATTGATCGTAACCGAACAACGAAGACAGATCACTCATGCTCTAACATGCATTCATGAATTTCTGCTTTGTTTGGTTACTTTTGATTTATTTTTGATATTCGGAATGTAAGAGTAGTTATACTATAGATATTTACTAGATTAAAAGACAGGTATTGTAAAATTTGTTGTATTCTGTATTTTGAGGAAGAACTGGTATAAATAACAAACCAAAACTCAAAATACATTGATACAGGAAACCTTATGCCATTTTTGTTACAAGTTACCATGTATATAGACAATTGAAAGCACCCATGATCCTGAATTTTGAACCTTCTACCATTATAGTTACAAGTGACCATATATATATATATAATATTACTCATGATCCTGATCGTACAATTGTTATAGACAGTTGATAGCACTCATGATCCTGATCGTACAATTGTTATAGACAGTTGATAGCACTCATGATCCTGATCGTACAATTGTTATAGACAGTTGATAGCACTCATGATCCTGATCGTACAATTGTTATAGACAGTTGATAGCACTCATGATCCTGATCGTACAATTGTTATAGACAGTTGATAGCACTCGTGATCCTGATCGTACAGTTGTTATAGACAGTTGATAGCACTCGTGATCCTGATTGTACAATTGTTATAGACAGTTGATAGCACTCATGATCCTGATCGTACAATTGTTATAGACAGTTGATAGCACTCATGATCCTGATCGTAGAATTGTTATAGACAGTTGATATTACTCATGATCCTGATCGTACAATTGTTATAGACAGTTGATAGCTCTCATGATCCTGATTGTACAATTGTTATAGACAGTTGATAGCACTCATGATCCTGATCGTACAATTGTTATAGACAGTTGATAGCACTCATGATCCTGATCGTACAATTGTTATAGACAGTTGATAGCACTCGTGATCCTGATTGTACAATTGTTATAGACAGTTGATAGCACTCATGATCCTGATCGTACAATTGTTATAGACAGTTGATAGCACTCATGATCCTGATCGTAGAATTGTTATAGACAGTTGATATTACTCATGATCCCGATCGTACAATTGTTATAGACAGTTGATAGCTCTCATGATCCTGATTGTACAATTGTTATAGACAGTTGATAGCACTCATGATCCTAAATATTGATCTTACATTATAGATTTATCAAGGAGGACAATATTTTATGATATTGTTGATTATTTATACAACCAGAGGATGTCTCCGAGGCTAGAGTTAGAATTACCAATACTTGTACAACGTCCTGTATCACAAGAGATCAAACTTCAACACATTAGGGCTATATCTACACTTAGGTAGGTATACATATATAAGGAATCTTTTCTGTCTCCAGGGAATACACAATGTTTCCAAACCATAATATTTAAAACTTAGCAAGAAAAGGGGAAGAAAGATGAAATATTACAGGAAAAATATGATTTATGTTCTCTATTTTTACTAGAAAGGTTTGGTTTATGGTGTTTAATGCCACTTTCAACAATATTTCAGATATATTGTTGCTGATACTTTCATTTATACTGTTCCATGACAACAATTTACTCAATTCATGTAGTTATAATATGGAAGTAAAAATAGAGTTATTTGTATGATATATATCTAAACTTTTAAGAGCAGGCACTTTCAAGAATATCATCGGCCTTACTGAGGGTGATACATAGGTATTGTCTTTGCAGCGACGGCATTTACAATAAATAGTATTGGGACTGTCGAAAATAAATTGGTCATAACCAAACAACGAAGGTAATTCACTGATGCACTTTCAAGAATGATATCAGCCTTACTGAGGGTAATACATAGATATTATGTTTGTAGTGTCAGCATTAACAATGTAAAGTTTTTATACGACTACAAAAATTTTGCATTCGTATTATGTCATGGCGCTGTTGTCATCGTCCAACTGTAGACAGAATGGTTTATTTTTAGCAATAACTTAAGTCCACACTTGCTTTAGCATACAATTTATTCAATTTGTCCTTGCCTATCATGCTCTGTGTGGCTCTTTATGGTGATTAGATAAGTTTCTCCATTACCATATAGCCTAGGCTCAGCCTGCGTGGTGCTCTGACATAATCTGCAACTTGTTGAAGGTGGTCAGGTGGTCAGGTGGTTAGAAATTGTTTATTTCCTGAAGAAAAAAAATTTATATACAGAACTAAATACCTCAGTTTTTTTTCTATATTTACAGAACTGCTGATTTAATACCTCAGTTTTTTTCTATTTTTACAGAACTGCTGATTTAATACCTCAGTTTTTTTCTTATATTTACAGAACTGCTGACTCAGTGCCTCAGGTTCCCATGCATACACCTAAATCCAAATTATCACAATCGTATAGTCAGCCATCTAGTCGGAGATCTAAACAAGCCAGACTTAGAGCTATGAAACTAAGAAAAATGTATGGTTTAGACAGGGTTAGTATTCACTTACATCAACATATAAGTACTATAATTGTTTCAATAACTACATTCCTCCCCGTTCTTGTTACCATCTTGACAGATTTAACTGTTAATTCCATAATCAAGGTTTCAAGACAAATTTTTATATTCTCTATTGATTTCTTAAACAGATTTTTGACCAGGACCTAAGATCATTTTGTTGTAGAATTTATTTTTCTGTGTGATCATACAATGACAAAACAAAAATGTAACATTCCCAGTGGCATAAAAAACTGATTTGTTTTTGTAGGAGGGAAGTAATTTAAAGCTAGATTCTAGAGAGCCGACAGCTGTTTCAGAAGAACCTGATGATTATTTTGATAAGTACGGAATCACAGGAGAAGAAGGTGATGATGGAGATGAATGGGAGCAAGAAGCTAATAAACTTTATGAATGGACACAGGAGTTGTCATTTAATGATGATCTAATAGCCACACCTAGGCTTTCTACAGGAATTATTATGTCATAGCAAAAATAAACAATATATATAGACTATTGTTGATTTGTTTTGAAAGAATGGATTTCTCAGCAATATCGCATTGAAGACGAAGAGTGGGATGTGAAGTCCATTTTGAGCAAACTATATCAATGATAGTAGGTTTATCTGGGATTTGTCAATGACATCAGTGACTTCAATATAACATAATGTTAGATATCAATGATAATATGTGTTGTATCACGTTTGTGGCTTGTTTACAGATATTATTATTTGTGGCTTGTTTACAGATATTATCATTTGTGGCTTGTTTACAGATATTATTATTTGTGGCTTGTTTACAGATATTATTATTTGTGGCTTGTTTACAGATATTATCATTTGTGGCTTGTTTACAGATATTATCATTTGTGGCTTGTTTACAGATATTATTATTTGTGGCTTGTTTACAGATATTATCATTTGTGGCTTGTTTACAGATATTATCATTTGTGGCTTGTTTAGATATTATCATTTGTGGCTTGTTTACAGATATTATTATTTGTGGCTTGTTTACAGATATTATCATTTGTGGCTTGTTTACAGATATTATTATTTGTGGCTTGTTTACAGATATTATGATTTGTGGCTTGTTTACAGATATTATGATTTGTGGCTTGTTTACAGATATTATCATTTGTGGCATGTTTACAGATATTATCATTTGTGGCTTGTTTACAGATATTATTATTTGTGGCTTGTTAAGATATTATCATTTGTGGCTTGTTTACAGTTATTATTATTTGTGGCTTGTTTACAGATATTATTATTTGTGGCTTGTTTACAGATATTATTATTTGTGGCTTGTTTACAGATATTATCATTTGTGGCTTGTTTACAGATATTATCATTTGTAAAGATCAAAGGGAAAATGTACAAATCACAGATAAAATAAACATTTCACATTAATAATCTCTCCTTTACAAATTAACAAAAATAACCACTATATTTTTTAGATTCTTATTTATTTATTTTATGTACTTAAAAAAAGAAAGTATTTATCATTTGAAAACTAAGAGGGTGCAGTGGGAAAGTTAGAAAAATGTTTTTTCTGTATTTTATGACTAGAAATGATCCTTTGGTACAGTAAAATATGTTTCCAATGTGTAGATCATTTTAATAAGAATTTTACAAATGTATATTTTTCTACTTATTATGTATAAACAAAAACATATTCATCATTGTGAACTTCATTGGAGGTGCTTTCTTAAAATACTGCTGAAATATTGTCTGTCATTTACCTGCCCAAACACAGGAGAGCTTTTGCTATAACTAGACATTTATCACTTCTTTAGCTGTAACATTCAGCTTTACAACCACACCATGGTTTAAATCTTTACAATCTTTAATAGAAATATTACAAAGATAATTAATTGATGGTTCTACGAAATTTTATCAAGTAATGAGCAATTAATTAAAATTGTTTCTAGAACACATTTGATTTGTTTTCCCTAACAAACTTACTTCATTTTATATCCAGATTTCCTCTAGTATCTTAATTAATCTTCATAAAGTTAAAGAACTTCACTACATGGAGTTAGGGTTAGGGGTAGAGTTTTCATAAAGTTAAAGAACTTCACTACATGGAGTTAGGGTTAGGGGTAGAGTTTTCCCCATTGTTGGAGACCCCTGTGACTGAAATGCAGAACGTCAATAAAATTGCCATTCCTTTTCTTGAATTTATGTCTAAGTGTAATGTTGAATAGTCTCTCATGTCCATTTATATCCATATCTTTTCTTACTAATAGACCATTACCAAACTTTGTGGTGTTATAGAAGCATCTTGGTTCATTGGGACTTTCAATTTGTGAATTTCATGTTTTATAATAAAAAAAAAAAAACATTTAATTTCATCAGGTGGTAATTATATAGATTTAATTCAAACATGAAAATCAATAAAATAATTACCCCGACAAATAGTCATAAGTCTTTCTTATCATGGAATCAAATTTCAAACATTACTTTGCTTATTTGCTGTATTTTTCTTCTTTTTGGTCGGTGTTCTAATATAAGTAAATCTTCTGATTTTCACTGGTTTACTAAAACATAAGTTGTGCTCTATTTTATATATTAATGTTACAATGTCCTATACATACTATCTTCACAACAAGCATAGTTACAATAATCTATATTTTTTATTAAATTTGACAATTATTTAATAAGTGAATGGGAATTCTTCCTTAAATATATATATATATGTGTGTACTAGTATATGGATTTCAGATAATACAATTTTATCAAGTGATCTCAGATAGTACAATTTTATCTAGTGATCTTAAGCATTCCTTAATTCATATCATAAACAAGAATTTTGAATTTATTTGTTATATTTTGTTGTTTTTTTTTATGAATATTTGAATATGAAATAAACATATTTAAACTAATATGTAGACCTGTTTGATTTAGACAAACATTTTGGTAGTTTCCCTTCATTTTGTTAGTTATTTCTGATGTCTATTGAGGCCGTCGTTGTCGTGATCGTATGGTAGTTAGATTTACAACTACCTATACAATCAGTGTCTATCGCCACTGATGTGAGTTCGAATCTGGATCAGGGCGAGGTGTAAAACATTATGTGATAAAGTTTGTCAGTGACTTGCGACAGGTCAGTGGTTTTCTCCTGGTACTCCGGTTTCCTCCAAGGTCAGTGGTTTTCTCCTGGTACTCCGGTTTCCTCCACGGTCGGTGGTTTTCTCCTGGTACTCCGGTTTCCTCCACAGTCGGTGGTTTTCTTCTGGTCCTCTGGTTTCCTCCACGGTCGGTGGTTTTCTCCTGGTCCTCCGGTTTCCTCCACGGTCAGTGGTTTTCTCCTGGTCCTCTGGTTTCCTCCACGGTTGGTTTTCTCCTGGTCCTCTGGTTTCCTCCACGGGGAGTGGTTTTCTCCTGGTACTCCGGTTTCCCCCACAGTCGGTGGTTTTCTCCTGGTCCTCCGGCTTCCTCCACGGTCAGTGGTTTTCTCCTGGTCCTCCAGTTTCCTCCACGGTCAGTGGTTTTCTCCTGGTCCTCCGGTTTCCTCCATGGGGTCGGTGATTTTCTCCTGGTCCTCTGGTTTCCTCCATGGTCAGTGGTTTTCTCCTGGTCCTCTGGTTTCCTCCACGGTTGGTTTTCTCCTGGTCCTCTGGTTTCCTCCACGGTTGGTTTTCTCCTGGTCCTCTGGTTTCCTCCACGGTGAGTGGTTTTCTCCTGGTCCTCCGGTTTCCTCCACAGTCGGTGGTTTTCTCCTGGACCTCCGGTTTCCTCCACGGTCAGTGGTTTTCTCCTGGTCCTCTGGTTTACTCCACGGTCGGTGGTCTTCTCCTGTTACTCCGGTTTCCTCCAGTCAGTTGTTTTCTCCTGGTACTCCGGTTTCCTCCACGGTCGGTGGTTTTCTCCTGGTACTCTGGTTTCCTCCACGGTCGGTGGTTTTCTCCTGGTATTCCGGTTTCCTCCATGGTCGGTGGTTTTCTCCTGGTACTCTGGTTTCCTCCACGGTCGGTGGTTTTCTCCTGGTACTCCGGTTTCCTCCATGGTCGGTGGTTTTCTCCTGGTAACTCCGGTTTCCTCCATGGTCGGTGGTTTTCTCCTGGTACTCCGGTTTCCTCCAGTCGGTGGTTTTCTTCTGGTCATCCGGTTTCCTCCACGGGCGGTGGTTTTCTCCTGGTCCTCCAGTTTCCTCCACGGTCAGTGGTTTTCTCCTGGTCCTCCGGTTTCCTCCATGGGGTCGGTGATTTTCTCCTGGTCCTCCGGTTTCCTCCATGGTCAGTGGTTTTCTCCTGGTCCTCTGGTTTCCTCCACGGTTGGTTTTCACCTGGTCCTCTGGTTTCCTCCATGGTCAGTGGTTTTCTCCTGGTCCTCCGGTTTCCTCCACAGTCGGTGGTTTTCTCCTGGTCCTCCGGTTTCCTCCACGGTCAGTGGTTTTCTCCTGGTACTCCGGTTTACTCCAGGGTCGGTGGTCTTCTGTTACTCCGGTTTCCTCCATGCTCGGTGGTTTCCTCCACAGTCGGTGGTTTTCTTCTGGTCCTCCAGTTTCCTCCACGGTCGGTTGTTTTCTCCTGGTCCTCCGGTTTCCTCCACGGTCAGTGGTTTTTTCCTGGTCCTCTAGTTTCCTCCACGGTCAGTGGTTTTCTCCTGGTCCTCCGGTTTCCTCCAAGGTCGGTGATTTTCTCCTGGTCCTCCGGTTTCCTCCATGGTCAGTGGTTTTCTCCTGGTCCTCTGGTTTCCTCCACGGTTGGTTTTCTCCTGGTCCACTGGTTTCCTCCACGGTGAGTGGTTTTCTCCTGGTCCTCCGGTTTCCTCCACGGTCAGTGGTTTTCTCCTGGTCCTCCGGTTTACTCCACGGTCGGTGGTCTTCTGTTACTCCGGTTTTCTCCTGGTCCTCCGGATTCCTCCACGGTCAGTTGTTTTCTCCTGGTACTCCGGTTTCCTCCACGGTCGGTGGTTTTCTCCTGGTACTCCGGTTTACTCCACGGTCAGTTGTTTTCTCCTGGTACTCCGGTTTCCTCCGTGGTCGGTGGTTTTCTCCTGGTACTCCGGTTTCCTCCACGGTCGGTGGTTTTCTCCTGGTACTCCGGTTTCCTTCACGGTCGGTGGTTTTCTCCTGGTACTTCCTCCACCAATACTTTAAACATATTTTATTGTCAATCAATTATAGACAATGGATCAGACAAAAGTTATAAACTTACAAGGTCTTCTCCACCAATAAAACTGACTGCCACGATATAACTGAAATATTGTTGAAAGTGGCGCTAAACACCATTAAACAAACAAAGCAAACTGATGTCTATTGTATATGGTACATGTTGTATTTACAGATCAGTGACTTCCTCCAGACACTCCTGTGTCCTCTACCAATAAAACAAACAGACACAATAAAACTTCAATACTATTTTGAAATCGAAATTTAAATACATATTTCTAATAATAATGTATTGTGATAAATGTTTTAATATGTTTTTGTTGCTGTAACTTCATGGTCATGTAAAACTGGTAAATTCCAACTGAACGAATGAATATTCATTCTCCATGATTTTCTTCATAGGTTTGCCAAAGACAGCATTCTTCATTTGTTTTTAGGAATCTTTCTCGCAGGTTGTTGTAGCTGCTATTCGGAGTTCAGTATTCTTGTCGATATACTCTTTAAACCAAGATCTCTGGTTTAACTAGCTGGCTCTATGAACATTTTTTAGTTTCAACCCTCTTGGCATGTACTGTTTCAGGATGACAGAGGTGATTCACATACTTTTCATTGTCCTGGATATTGGCTTTCAGCTTCTCCACATGGTTTACTTCAAATATTACCGGAGCCAGGGTTGGTCATCCTGCAACATCTAATGTAATGTCGACTGCTACAATATATCCCCATCATTCACTTTGTTGAAATATCTCCGGTTCACACAATACAACTCCCTGTTGATAAGTGCATTCACATTCCTAAGTGTAGAGGTTATGGGCACCCCAGTACATGAGATAGTTTGTAGGTTTGGATCATACATGTACTTGCCATTGTAAGGGTTGTTATGATCTCCTACAGTCTTTCGAAGTCTATGTAGTCAAGAGGATAGCCACCTTTCATCTGGATTCAGTTCATAATAATATGATCTCCGTGTTGAGATTCAATGTTGGTATACAACATACTCTGAGGATTCGATCCATCTACTTGGGATGAACCTGATTATATATCATCAATCGATCAAACACCATTGATCCGACCTCATTTCCCCTTTCAGTCAGAAAGTCCAGCGCTGTCATTAAGGCTCTGTTGTCACGGTTACACATTCAGTGTCGTAGGGTCCTTTTCTTGTCTGTGATGTCTTGACTATGTTATGTAAGTCTGTGTTCAGTTGGATAACTTCATCAATAACGTTTCTCATTCTAGTGTAATAATTAGCACATCCTACACAGTGCCGGATTTAGGACAAATGAGGCCCTGTGCTAGTTAAATTATGTGTGCTCTGAAGGAGGAAAACCCGGTAGGCCTACACAGGCAGTCGGGCATACATGCTCAGGAAATTTAGGAATAGTTAAAATATTACGTTGTATTAGGTCCGACATATACACTGCGAAAATCCATCGTAATTTTATTTTTGGCTGGAAGATGGGCCTCCTGACCAACGGGGCCCTGTGCTTAAGCACAATGGTAAATCCGGCACTGATCCTACAGGCGTATCAAACCCTAGACCTTTCATCTCTTTCTCGTTAATGATGTCCATTAGTGCCGATATTTTTGACATAATCGATTGGAATTGCTGTAATCTTTTGATGAATGCTTCAGGTGTTGTTGTTTATACTGTGTTTTAGAGGTCTACTGACATGTATGGAATTAAGTCTCTATGGATATTGGGGTGGTTGAAGTTATCTGTGGGTGGACTTCAGCTTGAGTCAGATTTCCACGAGTTTACATCTACTAGGTACAGAACTCTGTCTTTGCAGACCGTTGACGTCGCGCAAGGTGTTGCGTTTTAAACGAATTTCAGAATAATTTGTAATCATAATAAAAATATACAGTACACCTGCCTGTAAACATCTACAATTTATATATCATGATATTCGCTGAATATAGCAGATTAAGTTTAATAACATTTTCTTTTAATTCAATAAAGCATAATTAAGATTTATGAATATTAAACAGTCATACACGTATTTTAAGTGCTTGTCACGCGTAACATTTTACAACCTTTACTCCTATATCTGTGTAACAAAAGTATAGAACCTGTCGTCGGATTTTCGTGAAATTTTGTACAACACTTTCATATGACGGCATAATAGAAGGGTCGACGTCATTTTAGATTTGGACGCCAACTACGCCATGTCCGATAAAAAATCTACAATGTAAAATTCTGTCACAATTGATGTACTATGAGTGACAAAGTGAAAACAGATGACAAATATGTGATCAAAAAGTTTTCAGTAAGTAACCAAAATATTATGTAATAATCCTTTTGTGATGACAAATTATTCAGCACAACTATTTGAAAAATGGTCGAGTATTTAAAGACGTCAGTTAAAATTGTCCAATGTGTGAATTTAATCATTCTTGACGTTAAGTATCGAAATTCACGCGTATGAAAAATACCGTATTTGATAATGAAAAAATAAATAAAATAACTGAAATACGTCTTTTTTGTCATATATCATAATATTACAATGACTTTTGATTTTCACAAGAAATATGAAAACTGCATAAAAAAAATGTCCGTTATACAGAAATGTCCAATGTTACATTTTTCAACCAGAAACGTCATTCAATGTCTTCGCATGGTAAAATTAAATCCCACATAGCATGTTGAATTCTCCACGTACAAACAAAAGAAAATCATTCTCAAAATACGTTTTTGATCTACATTGCATAGTTGAAATATCTTTGGAATTGACTAAAAAGAAAAAATTACAACGAAAAATGCTTGTCTCATACAAATGTCCAATAGTCTCATTTTTGACGTCAAACGTCATTAAAATTTAAAATCTTAAGCCATATGGTAAAAATTATACGATCATAAAAAAATAATTCACACAGCAGAAAAAAATATGAAAACATTTTAGAAATACGTTTTTTACATTAATTTCAAATTTGTAATTCTTGTTCGAGGGACTTCAAAAAACAAAAAAATATACCCGAAAATGCTTGTCCCAAAAAAATGTCCAATATTGCACGCTGAACTGTGAACGTCGTCAAATATCAAAATGTCTTGACGTAATGGAAAAAAAAATACCTCACCGATCTTCAAACAATTTGCAAATAAAACCCCCCTTTACTAACTTAAATGAGTGATAAATAAATAAATAATAAAATAAAAGTCGCAATTGTATGGGAGATATTAGCACTGCTTGTAGTACTTTAAAGTATTTAAAATTATCAAGAAATTTCTACGAAACTTCTCATGCCAAGAGACCACAAGACGCGGCAGGTGGGGTTTTTGTAGAAGCAGGCTGATCTTGCCGTGCTCCGCGGAAAATTTGAAATTCAATCGGCAAAGGATTTCTTTCATTTTGCTACAGCTAATTTAACTAAACCTAAAAGTGGAATTTACAAACGCAGAATGTTTAGGTACATTGATTTTACAGAAAGAGGTGATCAAACAATTGAGTATATATAAACCTGTTCGAGACAATCGTAAAATTCATCATATTTCATCTCGAGTAATTTCTCCTAAAATTCTTTCTGTCGCAAATTTATCATGTCATGAATGTGATGAGTGTTTATTTGATGACAATACTAAATGTACAAATTCGGAATACTGCGGAGAACGTAGAGTATTACAAATGGAATATATGAATAGAAAAGAACGCGATTCAAACGACTACATGTATGAAAACGAAAGCGTTTCTGATTTGGTAACAATAGGAAGTGTGGTGGCCGTACTAGCGGATGATGATGAATATGATTATTATTTGATGAAAGTTTCAAAAGTTCCTTTTCAGTTAGAACGTGTAGAACAAATCTTCCGAAGTTTGAATTCTTTATTCAGAAACAAGCAATGTATAAGTAAAAATTTTCTTTGATATATTTACTTCACATATTTTCAAAAGGCTGTTTATTTTTAACTTCACATTTAAAGTAAAACAATGTATTTTTATATTCTCTTGAAACGAGGACAGGTAAATTTGACAGACGTTTATAATGCAAGTGTAAATTATGACATCCCAAACACACACAAAAATAACCTTCATATTGGTCCTATATAAAATGGATTGAAAATTACGCTAAAAAACAAACAAAGCTTCAACCTTTAATTCTTATTCTAAACCATACATTTATAACGTTCTTTTAACGTTACGTTTGGTAACGCAACACCTTGCGCGATGTCCGTTACGTTCCGGAAAAACTATTGAGCTGCGGTGGCGGAAAAGAGTTAAAGAATGAAGTGTGAAGAGAATATATAATCCAATCAACGGCAAGAAAAAGATTGAAAAGAAGTAAAGAATCAAAAGATCCCAAATTGATTTCTGTTCTTCTGATTAGACCAATCCGGCTACCGTAGCGGCCACTGGGCATACACCCAACCGGCACAGCTCTAATCTTCATTAGAACTTGCTAACAATTTGGGCTCTGAGATTTAGAACTGAAGAGAAGCCAACCCCCGCTTGAAGGATACCAAGTCGGGGGCCTCAGCAACTGTTGTTGGTATCATATTCCAGGTGGGTATAGTTCTGGGGAAGAAACTGAACTTCAGAGTGTCTGTCCTAGTGTGATATTGTAACATCTTCTTTGAGTGTGTGGTTCTAGTCCTGGTCTTAGATGGTGTAATATAGTGATCAGCTGGAATATCCATCAAGTTATTGACAATTTTGTAGGACATAGTTAGTTGAATCTTGGTTCTTCTAGATTCGAGAGTTTCCCACTTTAGTTGTTACAACATCTCATTGACACTACTGGTTGTGGTATAATTGTTTGTGGTGTATCTTGCAGCTCTTCGTTGTGTCATTTCTAATTTCTGTATAGACTGTGCGTGGTGGGGGTTCCATATTGATGCACAGTATTCAAGGTTTGGGCGTACCAGACTGAAGTATGCAGCAGATTTTGTCTCCTGGTTGGCGATTCTTATGTTTCTTTTCAGGAATCTAAGCATGCTGTTAACTTTCTTTGTTGTTCTGTCAATGTGATGGATCCAAGATAGATCATGACTTAGATCAACGCCTAAATATTTTGTAGTGTCTGCTGCTACTAGTTGGTGTCCTTTCAGATGGTAGTTGAATAATATCGGGTTCTTGGATCTTGTTACTCGCATGATGTTACATTTGTCTGGATGGAAAGACATACCCCATGTTTTCTCCCATTCTTCTAATGCAATTAGATCTTTTTGAAGTTCTAGTTTACAAAGGGATGTGTGCGTAGCTCAGAAACGGGACCACTGCTTGAATCAATGACAACTTTAACCACTTTTTAGACAACTCTGACCACTATTCAAAAGACAACGTTACTCAGACCACTCTTTGACGTACCGAGAGTGACTCTTAAGGAAACTTATTAACTTTCTACAAGACAACTCGAACAACTTTTTACATATTGAGCGACTCGAGTACAACTCGTACCACATGTAATGTACGTGAAAGATCAAATATAATGCATTATATGAAAATAATGAAAAATGTATTAATTAATTAGTACTAGTAAGCATAATTTGTCATCTTATTTTTTAGTACTACGTATATATATTAAGTTGACCTAATTTATATAGAAGGTTATTCCAGAAACGCGCCTTGGGCACTAAACTTGATATCTACGTTTTTATTATATCAAGGACGTCTGACGTTCCCACAGAAAGTAGAATGTTGATTGGCCAATAGCTGCCATTCAACCACCAATGGATGACCCTTCGTTTGAAAAATCCATATCGATCGCTTGTTTGAATTAAAACAGCACATGGCGTTTTCCTTATTAACTAGTTCAAAAGCATTCTCTATCCAGAGTTGTTGTACCCGCTACACTCCATAGCATTCTCTATCCAGAGTTGTTGTACCCGCTACACTCCATAGCATTCTCTATCCAGAGTTGTTGTACCCGCTACGCTCCATAGCATTCTCTATCCAGAGTTGTTGTACCCGCTACACTCCATAGCATTCTCTATCCAGAGTTGTACCCGCTACGCTCCATAGCATTCTCTATCCAGAGTTGTTGTACCCGCTACACTCCATAGCATTCTCTATCCAGAGTTGTTGTACCCGCTACACTCCATAGCATTCTCTATCCAGAGTTGTTGTACCCGCTACACTCCATAGCATTCTCTATCCAGAGTTGTTGTACCCGCTACACTCCATAGCATTCTCTATCCAGAGTTGTTGTACCCGCTACACTCCATAGCATTCTCTATCCAGAGTTGTTGTACCCGCTACGCTCCATAGCATTCTCTATCCAGAGTTGTTGTACCCGCTACGCTCCATAGCATTCTCTATCCAGAGTTGTTGTACCCGCTACGCTCCATAGCATTCTCTATCCAGAGTTGTTGTACCCGCTACACTCCATAGCATTCTCTATCCAGAGTTGTTGTACCCGCTACACTCCATAGCATTCTCTATCCAGAGTTGTTGTACCCGCTACGCTCCATATCATTCTCTATCCAGAGTTGTTGTACCCGCTACGCTCCATAGCATTCTCTATCCAGAGTTGTTGTACCCGCTACACTCCATAGCATTCTCTATCCAGAGTTGTTGTACCCGCTACACTCCATAGCATTCTCTATCCAGAGTTGTTGTACCCGCTACACTCCATAGCATTCTCTATCCAGAGTTGTTGTACCCGCTACGCTCCATAGCATTCTCTATCCAGAGTTGTACCCGCTACGCTCCATAGCATTCTCTATCCAGAGGTGTTGTACCCGCTACACTCCATAGCATTCTCTATCCAGAGTTGTTGTACCCGCTACACACCATAGCATTCTCTATCCAGAGTTGTTGTACCCGCTACGCTCCATAGCATTTTCTATCCAGAGTTGTTGTACCCGCTACGCTCCATAGCATTCTCTATCCAGAGTTGTTGTACCCGCTACGCTCCATAGCATTCTCTATCCAGAGTTGTTGTACCCGCTACACTCCATAGCATTTTCTATCCAGAGTTGTTGTACCCGCTACGCTCCATAGCATTCTCTATCCAGAGTTGTTGTACCCGCTACACTCCATAGCATTCTCTATCCAGAGTTGTTGTACCCGCTACACTCCATAGCATTCTCTATCCAGAGTTGTTGTACCCGCTACACTCCACAGCATTCTCTATCCAGAGTTGTTGTACCCGCTACGCTCCATAGCATTCTCTATCCAGAGTTGTTGTACCCGCTACGCTCCATAGCATTCTCTATCCAGAGTTGTTGTACCCGCTACACTCCATAGCATTCTCTATCCAGAGTTGTACCCGCTACGCTCCATAGCATTCTCTATCCAGAGTTGTTGTACCCGCTACACTCCATAGCATTCTCTATCCAGAGTTGTTGTACCCGCTACACTCTATAGCATTCTCTATCCAGAGTTGTTGTATCCGCTACACTCCATAGCATTCTCTATCCAGAGTTGTTGTACCCGCTACACTCCATAGCATTCTCTATCCAGAGTTGTTGTACCCGCTACACTCCATAGCATTCTCTATCCAGAGTTGTTGTACCCGCAACGCTCCATAGCATTCTCTATCCAGAGTTGTTGTACCCGCTACACTCCATAGCATTCTCTATCCAGAGTTGTTGTACCCGCTACACTCCATAGCATTCTTTATCCAGAGTTGTTGTACCCGCTACGCTCCATAGCATTCTCTATCCAGAGTTGTTGTACCCGCTACGCTCCATAGCATTCTCTATCCAGAGTTGTACCCGCTACACTCCATAGCATTCTCTATCCAGAGTTGTTGTACCCGCTACGCTCCATAGCATTCTCTATCCAGAGTTGTTGTACCCGCTACACTCCATAGCATTCTCTATCCAGAGTTGTTGTACCCGCTACGCTCCATAGCATTCTCTATCCAGAGTTGTACCCGCTACGCTCCATAGCATTCTCTATCCAGAGTTGTTGTACCCGCTACACTCCATAGCATTCTCTATCCAGAGTTGTTGTACCCGCTACACTCCATAGCATTCTCTATCCAGAGTTGTTGTACCCGCTACGCTCCATAGCATTCTCTATCCAGAGTTGTTGTACCCGCTACACTCCATAGCATTCTCTATCCAGAGTTGTACCCGCTACGCTCCATAGCATTCTCTATCCAGAGTTGTTGTACCCGCTACACTCCATAGCATTCTCTATCCAGAGTTGTTGTACCCGCTACACTCCATAGCATTCTCTATCCAGAGTTGTTGTACCCGCTACACTCCATAGCATTCTCTATCCAGAGTTGTTGTACCCGCTACACTCCATAGCATTCTCTATCCAGAGTTGTTGTACCCGCTACACTCCATAGCATTCTCTATCCAGAGTTGTTGTACCCGCTACACTCCATAGCATTCTCTATCCAGAGTTGTTGTACCCGCTACGCTCCATAGCATTCTCTATCCAGAGTTGTTGTACCCGCTACGCTCCATAGCATTCTCTATCCAGAGTTGTTGTACCCGCTACACTCCATAGCATTCTCTATCCAGAGTTGTTGTACCCGCTACACTCCATAGCATTCTCTATCCAGAGTTGTTGTACCCGCTACACTCCATAGCATTCTCTATCCAGAGTTGTTGTACCCGCTACGCTCCATATCATTCTCTATCCAGAGTTGTTGTACCCGCTATGCTCCATAGCATTCTCTATCCAGAGTTGTTGTACCCGCTACACTCCATAGCATTCTCTATCCAGAGTTGTTGTACCCGCTACACTCCATAGCATTCTCTATCCAGAGTTGTTGTACCCGCTACACTCCATAGCATTCTCTATCCAGAGTTGTTGTACCCGCTACGCTCCATAGCATTCTCTATCCAGAGTTGTACCCGCTACGCTCCATAGCATTCTCTATCCAGAGGTGTTGTACCCGCTACACTCCATAGCATTCTCTATCCAGAGTTGTTGTACCCGCTACACACCATAGCATTCTCTATCCAGAGTTGTTGTACCCGCTACGCTCCATAGCATTTTCTATCCAGAGTTGTTGTACCCGCTACGCTCCATAGCATTCTCTATCCAGAGTTGTTGTACCCGCTACGCTCCATAGCATTTTCTATCCAGAGTTGTTGTACCCGCTACGCTCCATAGCATTCTCTATCCAGAGTTGTTGTACCCGCTACACTCCATAGCATTCTCTATCCAGAGTTGTTGTACCCGCTACACTCCATAGCATTCTCTATCCAGAGTTGTTGTACCCGCTACACTCCACAGCATTCTCTATCCAGAGTTGTTGTACCCGCTACGCTCCATAGCATTCTCTATCCAGAGTTGTTGTACCCGCTACGCTCCATAGCATTCTCTATCCAGAGTTGTTGTACCCGCTACACTCCATAGCATTCTCTATCCAGAGTTGTACCCGCTACGCTCCATAGCATTCTCTATCCAGAGTTGTTGTACCCGCTACACTCCATAGCATTCTCTATCCAGAGTTGTTGTACCCGCTACACTCTATAGCATTCTCTATCCAGAGTTGTTGTATCCGCTACACTCCATAGCATTCTCTATCCAGAGTTGTTGTACCCGCTACACTCCATAGCATTCTCTATCCAGAGTTGTTGTACCCGCTACACTCCATAGCATTCTCTATCCAGAGTTGTTGTACCCGCTACGCTCCATAGCATTCTCTATCCAGAGTTGTTGTACCCGCTACACTCCATAGCATTCTCTATCCAGAGTTGTTGTACCCGCTACGCTCCATAACATTCTCTATCCAGAGTTGTTGTACCCGCTACACTCCATAGCATTCTCTATCCAGAGTTGTTGTACCCGCTACGCTCCATAGCATTCTCTATCCAGAGTTGTTGTACCCGCTACGCTCCATAGCATTCTCTATCCAGAGTTGTTGTACCTGCTACACTCCATAGCATTCTCTATCCAGAGTTGTTGTACCCGCTACACTCCATAGCATTCTCTATCCAGAGTTGTTGTACCCGCTACGCTCCATAGCATTCTCTATCCAGAGTTGTTGTACCCGCTACGCTCCATAGCATTCTCTATCCAGAGTTGTTGTACCCGCTACGCTCCATAGCATTCTCTATCCAGAGTTGTTGTACCCGCTACACTCCATAGCATTCTCTATCCAGAGTTGTTGTACCCGCTACGCTCCATAGCATTCTCTATCCAGAGTTGTTGTACCCGCTACACTCCATAGCATTCTTTATCCAGAGTTGTTGTACCCGCTACGCTCCATAGCATTCTCTATCCAGAGTTGTTGTACCCGCTACGCTCCATAGCATTCTCTATCCAGAGTTGTACCCGCTACACTCCATAGCATTCTCTATCCAGAGTTGTTGTACCCGCTACACTCCATAGCATTCTCTATCCAGAGTTGTTGTACCCGCTACGCTCCATAGCATTCTCTATCCAGAGTTGTTGTACCCGCTACACTCCATAGCATTCTCTATCCAGAGTTGTTGTACCCGCTACGCTCCATAGCATTCTCTATCCAGAGTTGTACCCGCTACGCTCCATAGCATTCTCTATCCAGAGTTGTTGTACCCGCTACACTCCATAGCATTCTCTATCCAGAGTTGTTGTACCCGCTACACTCCATAGCATTCTCTATCCAGAGTTGTTGTACCCGCTACGCTCCATAGCATTTTCTATCCAGAGTTGTTGTACCCGCTACGCTCCATAGCATTCTCTATCCAGAGTTGTTGTACCCGCTACGCTCCATAGCATTCTCTATCCAGAGTTGTTGTACCCGCTACACTCCATAGCATTCTCTATCCAGAGTTGTTGTACCCGCTACACTCCATAGCATTTTCTATCCAGAGTTGTTGTACCCGCTACGCTCCATAGCATTCTCTATCCAGAGTTGTTGTACCCGCTACGCTCCATAGCATTCTCTATCCAGAGTTGTTGTACCCGCTACACTCCATAGCATTCTCTATCCAGAGTTGTTGTACCCGCTACACTCCATAGCATTCTCTATCCAGAGTTGTTGTACCCGCTACGCTCCATAGCATTCTCTATCCAGAGTTGTACCCGCTACACTCCATAGCATTCTCTATCCAGAGTTGTACCCGCTACGCTCCATAGCATTCTCTATCCAGAGTTGTACCCGCTACACTCCATAGCATTCTCTATCCAGAGTTGTACCCGCTACGCTCCATAGCATTCTCTATCCAGAGTTGTTGTACCCGCTACACTCCATAGCATTCTCTATCCAGAGTTGTTGTACCCGCTACGCTCCATAGCATTCTCTATCCAGAGTTGTTGTACCCGCTACGCTCCATAGCATTCTCTATCCAGAGTTGTACCCGCTACACTCCATAGCATTCTCTATCCAGAGTTGTTGTACCCGCTACACTCCATAGCATTCTCTATCCAGAGTTGTTGTACCCGCTACGCTCCATAGCATTCTCTATCCAGAGTTGTTGTACCCGCTACGCTCCATAGCATTCTCTATCCAGAGTTGTTGTACCCGCTACGCTCCATAGCATTCTCTATCCAGAGTTGTTGTACCCGCTACACTCCATAGCATTCTCTATCCAGAGTTGTTGTACCCGCTACGCTCCATAGCATTCTCTATCCAGAGTTGTTGTACCCGCTACACTCCATAGCATTCTCTATCCAGAGTTGTTGTACCCGCTACACTCCATAGCATTCTCTATCCAGAGTTGTTGTACCCGCTACGCTCCATAGCATTCTCTATCCAGAGTTGTTGTACCCGCTACGCTCCATAGCATTCTCTATCCAGAGTTGTTGTACCCGCTACGCTCCATAGCATTCTCTATCCAGAGTTGTTGTACCCGCTACACTCCATAGCATTCTCTATCCAGAGTTGTTGTACCCGCTACGCTCCATAGCATTCTCTATCCAGAGTTGTTGTACCCGCTACACTCCATAGCATTCTTTATCCAGAGTTGTTGTACCCGCTACGCTCCATAGCATTCTCTATCCAGAGTTGTTGTACCCGCTACGCTCCATAGCATTCTCTATCCAGAGTTGTTGTACCTGCTACACTCCATAGCATTCTCTATCCAGAGTTGTTGTACCCGCTACACTCCATAGCATTCTCTATCCAGAGTTGTTGTACCCGCTACACTCCATAGCATTCTCTATCCAGAGTTGTTGTACCCGCTACGCTCCATAGCATTCTCTATCCAGAGTTGTTGTACCCGCTACACTCCATAGCATTCTTTATCCAGAGTTGTTGTACCCGCTACGCTCCATAGCATTCTCTATCCAGAGTTGTTGTACCCGCTACGCTCCATAGCATTCTCTATCCAGAGTTGTTGTACCTGCTACACTCCATAGCATTCTCTATCCAGAGTTGTTGTACCCGCTACACTCCATAGCATTCTCTATCCAGAGTTGTTGTACCCGCTACGCTCCATAGCATTCTCTATCCAGAGTTGTTGTACCCGCTACGCTCCATAGCATTCTCTATCCAGAGTTGTTGTACCCGCTACGCTCCATAGCATTCTCTATCCAGAGTTGTTGTACCCGCTACACTCCATAGCATTCTCTATCCAGAGTTGTTGTACCCGCTACGCTCCATAGCATTCTCTATCCAGAGTTGTTGTACCCGCTACACTCCATAGCATTCTTTATCCAGAGTTGTTGTACCCGCTACGCTCCATAGCATTCTCTATCCAGAGTTGTTGTACCCGCTACGCTCCATAGCATTCTCTATCCAGAGTTGTACCCGCTACACTCCATAGCATTCTCTATCCAGAGTTGTTGTACCCGCTACACTCCATAGCATTCTCTATCCAGAGTTGTTGTACCCGCTACGCTCCATAGCATTCTCTATCCAGAGTTGTTGTACCCGCTACACTCCATAGCATTCTCTATCCAGAGTTGTTGTACCCGCTACGCTCCATAGCATTCTCTATCCAGAGTTGTTGTACCCGCTACGCTCCATAGCATTCTCTATCCAGAGTTGTTGTACCCGCTACACTCCATAGCATTCTCTATCCAGAGTTGTTGTACCCGCTACGCTCCATACACCTCTGACAGATATTTGTAAAATTTAGAAATAGTAAAAAAAATGTACTTAAAATTGTTTTAATTATTGTAAATATCAATAAAGATGAAAATAAATCACTCATTTCAAATCAATTCTCTCTTAAAAATGATTTTGATCGTTTTTAATTTTTCCTCCGCAAAATAGTTCTCCAAGAAGTGTGTGGGGGGTCATTTTTAAGAGAGAATTGATTTGAAATGAGTGATTTATTTTTATCTTTATTGATATTTACAATAATTAAAACAATTTTAAGTACATTTTTTTTTCACTGTTTCTAAATTTTACAAAAATCTTGTAAAATGAACGTTGACAGGTGTATGGAGCGTAGCGGGAACGACAACTCTGGATAGAGAATGGCAGAAAAGCTAAATATAACAGACAATTGCACTGGAAATTTAGCGTGCTCTGAATCGTTTAATGGTGGAACTGTTCTTCAAAGCGCCATATACGAGCATGTGCATTGTTGTAACATTTCTGTGTAGATATATTCGATCCCACGACATACATTAATTGTCCCAAGAATAAACATGATTTGTAAAACTTCATGTATGATACACATTTCCTATTAAACGCCGTGTATAACCCGTTGTCCAAATGTCACTTTAGCCCCATACACTTTGGATTTCACTACTTCCGAATGCATATCGCAAGAATTAACACATTTGTAATTTTATTGTAAACAGTTGATTGATTCCAATACACTACACCCAATAATTCCAAGTATTTCAAAGCTGTGAGTCATTTTATAGCACATCACTCCCAGTTCAAATGTTTTGTAAAAAGTTGTAGTCGACAACATTAATATTTCTTCACAATTTCAATCGGTACAAAAAACAAAAACAAACACAAACAATATCAGAATTATCACTCTTAAAAATATATACAATACAATACAATACAATATTTTTATTCCAATTAGGGTCCCTCAAGGGGCAATAACAAATATACATTCATAATTATATCAACAGTTACAACAATACAGAATGGAGATATATGTTTTTAAACAAGACAATTCTAACTATTTAAATGATATATGTTACAAAAAATATATAAATAAATAAATAAATAGGCCGTGTTCGGCAGCACGACCCGAGGAGAGGCAATGAGTAATGTATAGTTGCAGTGTATCATATGGTTGAAGAATGGACTACATGTATGCGATTACTTAGCTGGAGGAGACACCAGGGGACGATGCTTAAGAATTGTGTTTTGATTCTCCCCGTGTCTGATCCAGCAAAGCAAGCGGTTCAAGTAGTAAAACATCATGTGTTAGATGAAAGGACTGTGATTACTTAGCTGGAGGAGACACCAGGGGACGGTGCTTAAGAATCGCATTTCGATTCTCCCCGTGTCTGATCCAGGAAAGCAAGCAGTTCAAGTAATAAACTAAAATGGGAATAAATAGATGTATCGTTTATCTGCAACAGACACCAAGGGACAGTTCTTCAGGAAATGTATTGCATCTACTAAGATTAGCAATGAGCATTCCTCCTCGTGTCTAGTGCAGACAAACAATAATATATTTTAGACATTAAAGAATAACGTCATTAAACTATGTGCATGTAATATCATTTAATAGGATGTACCACATAGTCCCGAAGTTACTGCAAAAAAATCAGTGTGTACCCATATTCAACTTGAATCAACTAATCCATTGTTTTTGAAGCATAAATTAAAAAGTGTTGTTTTTTCATATTATTTAGAGACCTTTGATCACAATTATAGTGACAGTATCGAATATATCGGCTAAACGTCTTCTCGTTACATGGTCACAAATTCTTAAATTAGTTTTTTTTTCTATTTTCAAAATTATTACAATATGAAAAACGGAAGTAATGTAATTATTTAAGAATTGAATGCATTTTTTTTTATAGTTTTATTGGCGTGTAAAAGCGCGCTTCATACAAAATGTGCTTTGGTCCACGCTTTTACACGCCAATAAAACTACAAAAAAAAATGCATTCAATTCTTAATTAAATAATTTTTATAAGTGTAACATCATGAGAGATGGAATCCACTATTTTTATATACACGACGTCAGAAAATTAAACCCAACAGTGTTAGAATAAGGTTTTTGCATGAGCTGACATTTTGATATGTAATACACACACCACTGCTTAGCCTTAATTATGTCCCGCGCCGTAGACCAATAGAAAAAAAACAACAAAATACCCGTTAAACTACGGTTAATATAAAAATTACATATTGTTTTATTTTTAAAACGCCTTATATTAAGTTTAAATTTTCATAAGTATATCCAGCGCAGGCGCGGATCCAGGATTTTACGTTAGGGGGGCACTACTTGGCGAGGGGTCTGGAGACCGCCTAGGTCCCCCAGCGGGTCCAGCGCAACTCCTGGGAACTAGAAAATATAGGACCTCTTTTCTGAACCGAAATTGATTAAATTGTACCGTATGTGCGGCATCTACATCTACATAGTACGACGATCCATCAAAACTCTGATGACTACACGTCGGCGCTGCGCAAACAGACATTAAAGAAAAATTAACTACAAATATTGCATGAAAATAACAGTGAAATCAAAAATTAACAAAAACAGGTGCAAAAATTTAACACATAAATTACAGGTATTTACAGGCCAACTAAGATGCTTAAATGTTCTGACCTTGGATCAGTTGTTTAAACTGATCCAGGGACCCAGCATTAACAACTGTATAAGATAGTGAGTTCCAGAGTACTACTGCATGTGGGGAAAAACTGTATTTATAATAGTTTGTACTGGTGGATATAATTTGATATTGTAATGGGTTATTGTTTCTTGTACTGAGAGAAGGTTGAGGAGTAAGGTAAAGTTTTGGATCCACTGCAATAAGGTTGTTGGTGATTTTATAAGGCATTGTAATTCTGTTTAAGTTCCTGGTGTTCAAGAGTTGGCAATTGAAGATGGGTAAGCATTGCCGAAACACTGCCACTGGTATTGTGATAGCGGTTTGTCACATATCTTGCTGCTCTGCGCTGAACTTGCTCTAATTTACTTTTTAGTTTTTCTGTGTGAGGTGACCAGACACTTGGGTGACTTGCGCAGTATTCCAGATTTGATCTGACCGTGGATTTATATGCCAAAATTTTAGTTTCAGTGTTTTGAATTGGTAGGTTTCGTCTCAAGAAGCCTATGATCTCGTTTGCTTTTGAGGTGATGTTATTGATATGAGTGCCCAGATATTTTGCAGTTGTAACTGATTCAATGGTATGACCTTTGAGGATGTAGCTGGTGTGAAATGGTGTTTGTGATCTTGTGACACTTAATGAGATGCATTTTTCTGGATGAAACTGCATACCCCACATTTTTTCTCAAGCTGCCAAGTTGTCCAAGTCTTGTAAAGTGATTAAATCATCATGATTATAGATTTGTCTGTATAGAATACAATCAACTGCAAATAATCTAGTTTTTGATGTTACTGCAACTGGAAGATCATTTATGAATATGAGAAAAAGCATCGAAGGTACGTACAATGAAGTATGATATTTTACTCATGACGTTTATAGGCCTTGTTACAACTTCAATATGAAGAGCCTTTGCTCGTGCCAGTCGTGGTTCATCAGACTCGGCATCCATGATTGCAAAAAGTGAAATGTAACCGATGCCGGTTTTTACATGATCCGGAACGGGGCAGCAAAGACATGTACGAATATTCATTGCAATGGAGAGATGAGTCGAAAGAACAAAGTGTTAATATCACGTATTTAAGATTGTCAGTCCAGTCACGCTAATCCTTTTTTTTTTTATTTATTTTTCTTTTAAGGGGGGCGCGCGACTGGATCCGTGCCTGCAGTGATAGAAAGCGAGGCTGAGTTATTAGATCGGATCTCTAAGGGAGAATTTTGATTTGTTGAAATCGAATTTGGCGGTAGAACGATCCGGAACTCCTCGCGCCTTTCCCCGAGTGAAAAAACATGGGGAAAGGCGCAAGGAGTTCCGGATGAGAAAAGGTCAAGCTTTATCTTCTCTGTATGCTGCCGCCTTGAAATCGAATGAACGGAAGATTTGTCTCCCTTACATGGTAATCAATATTTGATGACGTCAGCAATTATTGTACACATTTGAATGTCGCACCTGTCGGGGAAGTTGGCAAAACATTGCAATAAAACTGCATATTATACAATAATTATGGATAATACATGTTACAGATGATAAGAAATGAATGCCCTTAGTATTTATTTGTCCACTTCCAAGTATGTCATGCAGGCAAATTTTACCGATCGTGATTCATGGAGCGAACTGTATCGCTATATCCCCTACCTTCGCCAGGCGTTGTCATGTTGTGTATGTAGAAACTTACTAAAAATACCAATGGGACCAAGTCATAAAGTGTGCCAACATTTTGTCTGTCAAGCCTGTGTTGAGGAACCAATGACCTTAAAGCCGCAATGTAGTTGGTGTAAAAAAAGAGCTGGTTTCGAAGAATCAAAACAACTTCGAATGGTGGTTTCATGTTTTAAGAAGCTTTGTGAATATATTATGAGTTCTCCAATTGGAAGTGATCTACAAGGGCAAGCAAAGAATGGAGAAACTGAGTCACTAGTCAGGTTGATAAAAGAAGGTGTTGATTTTGATGATGACTTCCAATCACCATGTATAGTTCCGCTACCAATCGTTGGTGCCATGCCATCTCTGGTTCCTCCTTCAGACGTTACGTCAGAACCAACAGCAGATGTTGAGGACACCAACCCAGTATCACAAACACAGTGTGTAATAAATAATCAACCAATAGTAAAACTGAAAAAAATGAAAAAAGTGAAAAAGGCTACTAGAAAGAAAATCAGATTTAAGAAATATAAATGGTATACTAAACCTAAGAAGAAAATACCACTAAAAGATAATAACATGAAGAATACAAAACTTTCAACTGTTGAAGTCGATAAAAAGCTTGTCAATATTCTCCCTTCAAGTCAAATCAAATATGAAATAAAAAGAGAGAGTATTGATGAAGATCGACCGAAATTGAAAGTGAAACTTCGTGCCAAGAAGATGGAAAACTTTAGTGACACAGATTTTAGTAGTGATTCGGAGACAATAAAGGGGCATAACTCAGATGATACATTAAGAAAGGACAAATACACTAGTATAGAACCATCAATAAAGAAGTTAAAATTGATATTTGGAGAAAATGAAATTAAAATCTGCAAGTGTGGAAGAGGAGGTACTTCCAGTCAGCTTACCTGTCTCGGTCAGAGATGCCCATGTTATGTAAAGAAGATGCCTTGTTTGAGGTGTAAATGTCGGGGTTGCAGAAATCCAAGAAAATCATATGACTCTGAATCAGATCAGACTATGAGGTCCTTCAATACAACATCAGAACATCTATTTGTTTCTCTTTAGCAGTATTTATGTGTATGTTAATTGTTTATTGTTCTGTTCAGTGCTCTATGCTATATAGTAATACTACAATTAGTATATATAGTCATCCATCAAACACAATGTCCTATTTTTATATCCGAGTTGAAAATTAAATTCCATCAACTGTAAAAACAAAATTGATTTAAGCTTGAAAAAAAAGAATGATAAGTCTAGCATGTCTAGCCTCCATTTGAATATTTAGATCGGGGCTCACTTTTGAGGGCAAAGAAGTCTTGTGAAGGTTGATTTTGCTTTCTAGTTGGTCAAAAGCAAAGTTCAAGTCACCTTGTAATTTTGAAGAGTCGCCACATATCATTTATGAAAATGTCGATATCATGTTTATTAAAATCTATTGTATTCATTGAGTATTTTGAAAGTGATTTTCTTGAAAAGTAATTCATTTCTGTTTAAAGAAACGGGGACTCGATCACTGAATCAGGCACAGTGCTATATGGAAAATGTTGATCAAAGCTACTTTTAACCAAACAAACTTGATTAATTTTTTTCTCAGTTCTGTGACATAAAATCTTAGTTTTTATATTTAATATGTTCATATATGCTAAGGTTGTCCATTCAAAATGTGATGAAATGCATTGGGATGCTTCAGATTTTTATACATCTGCATCCAAGTCCGATTGGGATTTTATCAGATCAGACAGTTTTAAAACTATTTACCTAATTTGGGAAGGGTAACTTCAGAGGGGTTGCAAAACAATGTTTTGATTAATTGCCATTAACTTCTTTCCACTTCTCTCTGTTGTCTTCCACTTCTTCTTGTCAGCTCTCTGAAAGAGATGTCACTTCTCCCTGTAATTAGTAGTGAGAGCCCTGTAGACAACAAAACCTGTGTTTTTCCATTAATCATACAGACATTAATATTTAGTACCTACATTTGTACCATCAAGTTTTTATTGCCATTTTTGGACAAGCACTGTTAAAGTCAGATTCTTTTCCTGTATAACATAGGTAAAAAAAAAATTGTAATGTGTTGATGAATACTAGTTTGACTTTAATCACTGATAATAAAATCAGAAATCACTATTATAACATTTATAATGCATTCACAATGTTTTAAATAATGAAATTTATATCAAAATGAAGTCATTTAATTTGTATAAAAAAAATCTATTTATTAATTTTTATTACATCAAATGTACATATATAAAAGAACAATTAAACTATACATACATTTTTGTAGAAGCCAAGGGAGATAATTTATATCAGTTTCACCAGTTTTCAGATTCCTACAGCTTGACATGAGTGTAAAAACCTATTTTGTTCCAGTATTGTTATAAATACTGTTATAATGACAGCCGCAACCTTTGAGCCGTAATGAAAGGGGGAGGTTTGGCACTTTAAAATCTGATTCAACCCACCATTTCTTTAGAAATGCCTGTACTACCAAGTCAGGGTTATTACGGTTTTCACAGTTTTCCGGTTGTTGACTGATTTTGTCTGTTTATATAATTATGAGTTTTGACTTTCCCTTTGGAAGATTGTTCGGAGTTCGGTAATTTTGTTATTACCCTTATTTGTAATAAATGTTTAAATAGAAAGGAAACAAACTATTGTTTTAACTTGGATAATTTTTTCTGTTTCATAAATTAACAATGATTAATTCATCCACTATTAATTTATTGAAAACATGTTGCTTACTACATGACAAACATCATAACGATCATTACACTTGGAAATATTATGAACTGTCATACCAGATTTTTGAATTTTTAGCTAGAGTTGTCTTTCTTTCCCTATTGAAGAATGGACGCATGAAGAAACTACTAAAATCTTTGGTTTCTCATTTATAGAGTATCTTGTATTTAATGCATGTACATATGTACTGAAAGTTACATGTAATCAATTTAGAATATTTAATTTAATTGTTAACAATTCACTTTAATACTTAACAATCTGTTCATGTCTTTTTCCTGTGAGTGTATTTTTAACTAGGAATAGAAACATGATATGTCACATGGTACATTGAATCTTGTATTTAGTATTATTTTTCTAGATTGTTTAAGAGTACATTGTTTTAAACAACATTACAATGTACATATATGGGTATCTTATAATCTACTACAGTTTCTTCAATCAACAGAGTTTTATCTTATTTCCTAAAACAATAAACATCAAATCATACTATTACTTTTTTATGGATTCTCCATTAGTAAATATAAATTTATGCAAATTTGATTCAGTGAAAATATGGCAACACCTTTCAAAATATGTTTTTGTAACCATGGTAACATGAATATGGAAATGCTATAAATTGAATTGTGACCCACATGTAAAGTCACTTTATAGTCATGTAAAATAGGTATTTTTCCACCCAAGCCACATATATAAGACAGAGAATAGTAACCTACCATAACTAAATGTTTAGTCTTCCTTAAATGAAGCTTTTCCACTGGTTTACAGCCTATAGGAGACAGGTCACGTGAAGCTGTGATAAATGTCCAATGGAACTTACTGATTACATTGCTGAGTAATTGTCTCAAAGAGCATCAAGTTTTGCCTTCAATCCGTAGGTCTGTGGAGTTTTACCATCATATTTTAAGGACGAAATAGGTTCTTACATTTAGCAAAAATTGAAGATCAGGATATCTTCCTTTTGTATGAGAAATTCTACATTTTTCACCCTGGTTTGCTGCGTTCCACTCTGGTGAAGACAAACTTTCTCACACTCATGGGAGATAACCCTGATCTTCAATATGGACAGTGTTAGAGAACATATCATTCTTATATAAACCACTTTGAAATGCATCAATTTGGGACCCATCAAAATGATCGAGTTAAAATTTTTCCTAAACTTCAAAAATTGGTATCTACTAGTATCAACAAATTACAGTTCATTTACAGTTTATTATTACATTTGTAAATTGTACACAAATGTTCTGTGTATCTAGATGATGTATGTATCTGTTAATTATCTGACAGACATCAGTCCATTTGTTTCAACAGACATGAATTGTTGTTTTTTGACAAACATGAGCCGATTTGTTCAGGCAAATATGAGCTGATTTGTTCAGAAGAACATGAGTCAATTTGTTCTGACAAATGGGGAGCTAATTTTTGCTTTCAGACTCAGATGTGCTATTCTTTCTTTTTTAAGCATTGTTTTATATGTTGTTTATGTAAGTCCAAATAAAATTGTGTGGAAAAAGGTATACAAGATTAAAAAATATGGAAAGAAAATGTTTGTTAATATAAGTACATGTATACTGTTTGTACCTTAACACAAAGAAAAAAATATGGAAAGAAAATGTTTGTTAATATAAGTATACTGTTTGTACCTTAACACAAAGAAAAAAATATGGAAAGAAAATGTTTGTTAATATAAGTATACTGTTTGTACCTTAACACAAAGAAAAGAAACTTGTTTTACCAATATCTCTTGTTAGTATTGTATGAACTTTGTTGTAAATTTATATTAGAGCTTTAGGCTTGGATAAAGGATAGATACATTTGTATTTATATAAATATAGGATAGACCGGTGACAATCATGACATTGTACAGATTAGTTAATGTACATTAATATTGTATACTTCATTTATGTCATTAACAAAGGGTCCTTAAAAGATCAGATTATATCACCATGATAAAGATCAGATTATATCACCATGGTAATATCAAAGGTGCACCATAAAAAACAATCGGCTCTGACTGTGAAATGTAGAACAGCAATAAAAGCACTGTTCCTTTACTTTAATATGTGTCTAAGTGTAATGGATTAGCGAATATTAGAGGCGAGGGATAAAATTTACTAATATCCGTCAACCCATGTTAAAACTCAAAACACATTCTGGCTTCCATGATTTATTTCGATTCTGATATGTCTAAGAGTACAAATACGGTAGTATACTTTGATTGGAAGACAGTAATTTATATTTACGTTTGCAGAGAATGTCGCATACAATTTATGCTGCCAAATTCGAGCAGACGATAATTCATCAACATGTACATTTATGACAGAAAAGTCAGTCACATTCACCGGTGCATGTGCGAATGAGATTATTGATAATCGTTTGTCTACAAAGTGAAAGAAGGACGTCATGTTAGAATTACAACTTTATCCTTTCTACTAATTAATGCTACTATCATAGTATCAATTCTTTGACAAATTTTTTATTTAAAATTTTGAAAAAAATAATGTTTCTATCTCTTGTTGCTTTGAATTCTTTAACAAAATCAAATGGTTGTCTATATATCAGGTTATTTCTTCTATATACATGTATTTAGTTCTCTGTGTTATAAATGTAATAATCAAATAGAGATATGGATTAAAGTACAGGTAACACCATGTACAAGCAAACATTAGGGGGGGGGGGGGGGGTTGTAAACCAAGGGGTGTACGTTTTTCTACAGCTTTAATATTTTGTATGATGTTTATACACATAATGGAGGTGTGCATGTCCACAGGATTTTGATTTTCATCAAATATTTGATAATGACAGGTAGTTGGACTTGGTCATTTTTTTATGCCCCCCCCCCCCCCCCCCCCCGCGATGAAAAGTCGGGGGGGGGATTTTTGTCAAATATTCACAAAATGACAGGTAGTTGGACTTCATTTCCTTCTTATGGTCAGGCGGGGGCATCATTTGTGTTTTACAGACACACTTCATTTTTTAAATATCACTCCCAACAAAACGACTTTGTCCATAATTATCAAGTGCGGGGGCGTTCACTTCTTTTCTAGTTTTAGGTTGTTTTTACCAGTCGCAGAAAGAAAAATGAGTATGAACTATAAATAAAACGTAGACAGGGACAATGTTATATACCACGGAACTCAGCAGAAAATGGGCTTTCATTTGGTATTTTTCTGGGTTCTCTGGAGCATCCTGGTTTTGCAAACACTTCGACAGTTTGCATCGATGATGGATGTTTACCTAGGGGGGGGGACACTCATGTTTATTTGCGGGGGGCTGTTTGAATATATCGATGCATAGACGCTAAAAGAAGAAGTTTATGATTATGTGGGGGATTTCACTGTGAAGAATCGTCAATTATACTATAATTTGTGTTCTGTCAGGTTAGGGTAGGTATCACATTTGACAGAAATTGATGATAAATTCGACTTAACCCCCCAAAATGAGAAAATATGAGCAAACTGTCGAAGTGTTTGCAAAACCAGGATGCTCCAGAGAACCCAGAAAAATACCAAATGAAAGCCCATTTTCTGCTGAGTTCCGTGGTATATAACATTGTCCCTTTCTACGTTCTATTTATAGTTCATACTCACTTTTCTTTCTGTGACTTGTAAAAACAACCTAAAAAAACCGTACACCCCTTGGTTTACAACCCCCCACCCCCCTAATGTTTGCTTGTACACGGTGGATAATTTACTTAATTTTATAATGTAAAACAAAAACAAGTTACTAGTATTGTCTAAGTCATTGTATTGTTTTAGGAATTTTAAAATGGACTAAAAATCATTTGATTTGATAAAGGGTGTTACTGTTTTAGCTCTCCGTGTCTAATTTAGTTGATGAACTTGTCTTTAAGTTAGACCTTGTTATTGGTTTATACATCATTTGATTTGATAAAGGGTGTTACTGTTTTAGCTCTCAGTGTGTAATTTAGTTGATGAACTTTAAGTTAGACCTTGTTACTGATTTATACATGTACATGTACATATGTTTGTTATTGGTATTACTTGTACTGTATGTAAATCACATATTTACATTTGTAGATCTGAATTAAATGCTCACGTTTGTGCTAGATTATGATTTTTCATAAATTTGATGTTACAATTGTTGGTATTAAAAAATTATAAATATTTTGATATGTATATTTATTAATTTCTAAGGTCAGCCAGCCATCACTTGGTGTCCGATACCGTCACTCATCTTCAGGTATCATCAGTAGATTCACAGATAAAAATCTCCTCTGAAACGGCTGAAAGAAATTAAACTAAGCATGTTTGGGATGGTCATTTGGTAATCCCCTCTCAAGTTTATAATGGACAGCACAGTTCTCCATCAAAGATGGGCACCGCTACTACCAGTAGAAATAACTTGACCATTACTGCTTTATAATGTTTTCGTCCTGTCTCTCTGTCACAAGGTTTAACTTACAACTCCTCCTACATTTAAATTGTGAATTTCTTAAAACTTTGCATGCTTGCTTATTACCACATGGAGAATTACATATTAAATATGCCGTTTAGATGTTATTTTTCCTGAAGGAACATCTAACCCTCTTTAAACTTGCACAGCGGTTTGAAGTACTTACCCTGTTTATACAAACATATTATTAGCTCACCTTGCCAAAGTCAATGTGAGCTTTTGGCGTCCGTCGTCCGTTAACTTTTCATATTTTAATCTTCTCCTCTGAAACCCCTCAGCCAAATGAAGTGAAACTTGGTAGGAAGCATCTATGGAAGGTCCTCTCTAAAGATTGCTCAATTTGTCCCGATCCATTAACAAACATGGCCGTCATATGCAATTCTTGTTTCTGAATGTCCGATTTAAAAAAATCTTCTCTGAAACCGCTTGGCCAAATGAACAGAAACTTGGTAGGAAGCATCTATATCAATTCTTGTTTCTGATTGGTTGATTTCTAAAAAATCTTCTCCTCTGAAACCGCTTGACAAATGAATCGAAACTTGGTAGGAAGCATCCTTGGAAGGTCATCTATAAAGACTGCTCATTTAGTTCCGATCCGTTAGGAAACATGGCCGCCACAGACAATTCTTGTTTCTGATTGGTTGATTTCTAAAAAATCTTCTCCTTTGAAGCTGCTCTGCCAAATGAACCGAAACTTGGTAGGAATCATCCTCGGAAGGTCCTCTATAATGATTGCTCATTTAGTTCCGATCCATTAACAAACATGGCCACCATAGGCAATTCTTGTTTCTGATTGGCCGATTTAAAAAAATCTTCTCCTCTGAAACCACTTGGGCAAATGAACCGAAACTTAGTTGGAAGCATCTATGGCAGGTCCTCTCTAAATATGCTTATTTCGTCCCGTTCCGTCATCAAACATGGCCACCATAGACAATTCTTGTTTCTGATTGGTTGATTTCTAAAAAATTGTCTCCTCTGTAACCGCTTGGCCAAATGAATCGAAATTTGGTAGGAAGCATCCTTGGAAGGTCCTTTATAAAGATTGCTCATTTAGTTCCGATCCGTTAACAAACATGGCCACCACAGGCAATTCTTGTTTCTGATTGATTTCTAAAAAATCGTCTCCTCCGAAACCGCTTGGCCAAATGGATCGAAACTTGGTAGGAAGCATCATTGGAAGGTCCTTTATACAGATTGCTCATTTAGTTCCGAACTGTTAACAAACATGGCCACCAAAGGCAATTCTTGTTTCTGATTGGTTGATTTCTAAAAAATCTTCTCTGAAACCATTTTGCCAAATGAATCGAAACTTGGTAGGAAGCATCCTTGGAAGGTCATCTATAAAGATTGCTCATTTAGTTCCGATCCGTTAATAAACATGGCCGCCACAGGCCATTCTTGTTTCTGATTGGTTGATTTCTAAAAAATCTTCTCTGAAACCATTTTGCCAAATGAATCGAAACTTGGTAGGAAGCATCCTTGGAAGGTCATCTATAAAGATTGCTCATTTAGTTCCGATCCGTTAATAAACATGGCCGCCACAGGCCATTCTTGTTTCTGATTGGTTGATTTCTAAAAAATCTTCTTCTCTGAAACCACTTGGCCAAATGAATCGAAACCTGGTAGGAAGCATCCTTGGAAGGTCATCTATAAAGACTGCTCATTTAGTTCCAATCCGTTAATAAACATGGCTGCCACATGCCATTCTTGTTTCTGATTGGTTGACTTCTAAATATCTTCTCTGTAACTGCTTAGCCAAATGACCAAAACTTGGTGGGAAGCACCTATGGGAGGTTCTGTATTAAGTTTCCTCAAAGCAGAATGAAAGGTGAGCGACACAGGCTCAGCCCACTGAGCCTCTAGCTAGATTCTTGTAAAATAAGTTAACGGCAAGTTTTGATTCATAAGTAATTTTATTGGTAGGGTTGTAGAGTTCTAATTTAGGCTAAAGTGTTGAGAATAGTAGTGGGGGTGAAGGGGTTACCTGCATGTACAGCTTTCAACTCCAGAATTATATTCCCAATTTAAGTTCACCAGATCACAAAGGCTCAAGTCGGCTTTTCCCCATCAGTTGGCTTCTGCCGTCAGTTAACTTTTTATATTTTGATCTCCTTTTGAAGAACCACTGAGCCAAATTGAATTAAAATAGTGTTCAGTGACATTGACCAACATTCAAGTTGGTCACCATAGCTTCTGATTGGTAGAAAAGATTTGGAAATGCTTGAAAGTCTTCATTAGAATCACTGGGTATGATGAAACCAGAATTGGTCCAAGTAGTCCTTGTGTTGTCCCCTTAAAAACTGAGTTATGTTGACTCTTATAATTATCCACCATGGCTGATTATGCAACTTTTTTGTTTTCCATCAATATATTAAGATCTAATTGAATTGAAATTGAAAATATCTTAAGATCCTGATGTTGGGTTCAAATAATGTTTTAATCTTGTATTTAGATTGATAAAATACTAGTCATTATTGATTTTAAGAATCTGACTTTCATTGTTATGCATGATATTGTCTTAATTGGTTTACAGGCACTATCTCGAGTTTCTGATTTAATGATTTCTGATACATTTGTTGAAAATAGGAAATCTTTGAAATTCGTCTTCAGAACTACTGAATATAATTAAATTAAATTTGGTCCCCTCCCAAAATTGTGTCAGTTGAATCCTGTCCACGTTTCAGTTGACCACTACATAGTAAAACTGTCCAACAAATGGTACGTCAGCATCCCTGGTGAGTGACTGCTGATTTTCTGGAATCTATTTTTCTATTAGTTATAAATGCTGCAGTTATTAATAGAAGTAAATGTAATGATATAATTATTAGTTATACATGTGTTACCATGGCAATACATTGCTGCCATTGTTATCAACATTGTACTTAAATGTTCATTACTAGTTGTTTATAGTTTTGTTATATAACTGTCAGTTAACTAATTAAAGTGCTGTTTAAAAAACAACTTTTCCTTCTTCTGCTGTTGCCCATGTAATGAGAGTGATTATTGTTTAATGATAAATGAATTTTTTTTCCATCTATATCATGGCAAGAACAAGTTATATTTTGGCGAGATGATGATGTCCACTTTTTACTAGACCAGCATGCTGAGTTGGATTTTTATAGTGCTAGCTCACTGAAGCAATGGTCCGCGGGTAGACATGTCGCTCCACTCTGTTATTTTGATTGCCAGCCATCTAGTCTTTGCTCTTACTCCTTAAAGCTGCACAGTGGAGAAGTAGCCTAATGTTATAGTCCTTGACCTGACCAGGGATTGACCTGACCGGTGATTGACCTGACAATCTATCACACTCAAGACGAGCACACATTACACCACTGATATGGTTTTTGCCTTTAAGATGTTGTCAAACAAATCAATTTGAAATTTTGATAGGCATATACACTTTACAAGCCAACCATACAAAATGTCATCAACATGCAATAGATCAAATGTGACAGATTTGTAAAGATGGCCCTGACAACACGCTACTCTACATTTTAACTTGCAAAATACCAGAGCCTTCAATAATAAAATTCAGAGATAAAATCATAAATGCCTTACAACTATCAAAATATAATATTTATACAAAACAACTGAGGTAGTTAACTTTAGTTCTAAAGACTACAATGATCTTCGACATGGAAACTCAATAAAGAAACAGTATACAACAATATATGTACATTGTAACTATAAAACAAGCCTCTCGATTACCATTCTACAGTATACAACAATATATGTACATTGTAACTATAAAACAAGCCTCTCGATTACCATTCTACAGTATACAACAATATATGTACATTGTAACTATAAAACAAGCCTCTCGATTACCATTCTACAGTATACAACAATATATGTACATTGTAACTATAAAACAAGCCTCTCGATTACCATTCTACAGTATACAACAATATATGTACATTGTAACTATAAAACAAGCCTCTCGATTACCATTCTACAGTATACAACAATATATGTACATTGTAACTATAAAACAAGCCTCTCGATTACCATTCTACAGTATACAACAATATATGTACATTGTAACTATAAAACAAGCCTCTCGATTACCATTCTACAGTATACAACAATATATGTACATTGTAACTATAAAACAAGCCTCTCGATTACCATTCTACAGTATACAACAATATGTGTACATTGTAACTATAAAACAAGCCTCTCGATTACCATTCTACAGTATACAACAATATGTGTACATTGTAACTATAAAACAAGCCTCTCGATTACCACATGTATCTGCAAAACCACTGCATATAAACTATGACATAAGACAGTTACAGAATTATATGCACCAATATTGGTGTTTGCAGACTGCAACGATGCTGAAAATCTCACATTTACTGAACGATGGTGAACAGCAAGTACATATTCATTAACTTTTGACTTTCAGATGTTTTATCTTCTATTACACTATTACATCAGAGAAAAGTTTGAAGATACAAAAGGGGTAAATTATTTCTTATTTAAAAAAACGGCCTTTATTCTAATTTAACTAATTATTATCTCTTGATATTCCTTGAACCTGCAACATGGGCCTTCGCGATTGTGATCGTATGGTAGTTGGATTTACAACTACCTGTGCAATCAGTGCCTATCAACTCTATAAAGTTGCGAGATCGAATACCGTTCATGCTGAGGTGTACCGGTACTCGATACAACATTATGTGATATAAAGTTTGTCAGTGACTTGCGACAGGTCTGTGGTTTTCTCCTGGTACTCCGGTTTCCTCCACCAATAAAACTGACTGCTACAATATAACTGAAATATTGTTGAAAGTGGCGTTAAACAACAAAAACCTAACCCTAACCCTTGAAGCTGCAGGTAATACACTACTAACTTAAAATATAGATCAAGATGGAAATTAAACACCCTTTCACATATCCCATAAAATGATGAAAAAAAATACCACACTGTCAGAACAGTTCTAAAATCTAATAGAAAAAGAAATACCACACTGTCAGAACAGTTCTAAAATCTAATAGAAAAACAAATACCACACTGTCAGAACAGTTCTAAAATCTAACAGAAAAATCATGAAAGAGTCAATATTGATAACACTACGACAAAAATACATGATCATTCACTTTTCTCAGTGTTTCATAAAACTATGAACAATGTCAGTATTCGGTAGTTTAACGTTCTTTATTTTATCACAAATAAATAACAACAAACACACATAAGTAATGCCCCAACTACCTCTAATAACAAATAAAGCATCTATCAAAAAACCTCAAATAACAACAAATAAAGCTTCTATCAAAAAGATTCAAACATTGGTTGATACTGTAATGAACTTCATAAAAGATACATTATCTTATACTGTAATGAACTTTATAAAAGATACATTATCTTATACTGTAATGAACTTCATAAAAGATACATTATCTTATACTGTAATGAACTTCATAAAAGATACATTATCTTATACTGTAATGAACTTAATAAAAGATACATTATCTTATACTGTAATGAACTTCATAAAAGATACATTATCTTATACTGTAACGAACTTCATAAAAGATACATTATCTTATACTGTAACGAACTTCATAAAAGATACATTATCTTATACTGTAACGAACTTCATAAAAAATACATTATCTTATACTGTAATGAACTTCATAAAAGATACATTATCTTATACTGTAACAAACTTCATAAAAGATACATTATCTTATACTGTAATGAACTTCATAAAAGATACATTATCTTATACTGTAACGAACTTCATAAAAGATACATTATCTTATACTGTAACGAACTTCATAAAAGATACATTATCTTATACTGTAATGAACTTCATAAAAGATACATTATCTTATACTGTAATGAACTTCATAAAAGATACATTATCTTCACAGTTACAATGAAACCTGTCTACACTGAACAATATTTGGACCATCTTCTTTGTTAGGAATAGACAGGGTTCTGCTTATACAGTTTAAATTAACAACAATATCCTTGATGAGAAGTTTAATTTGAGTTCAGTGTACACAGGATTCTTGTTTATTATTGGTTTAGAAAGGTTTTTACTGTATAACTAAATCATTTATAAAAAATAAAACTCTAAAAATGTTCACAATCATAACATAATTTTTGAATGGTTGAAGAAGAAGACAGTAAACAAAACTATTTTACTATTACACTGTACTAATTCTTCTCATTAAAAACTAATTAAAAATATATACTAGCATGTGTATATATAGAGATGTCAAAATTTACAAATAAGTGCATAAAGAACATTCAATATCAATTATGGTCTGGATGGTATCTATATATGGTAGGATGTATATACAGTCAAACCTGCCCAAGTGGTCAACTCTATTAAGTCAAACCTGACCAAGTGGTCACCTCTATTAAGTCAAACCTGCCCAAGTGGTCAACTCTATTAAGTCAAACCTGCCCAAGTGGTCACCTCTATTAAGTCAAACCTGCCCAAGTGGTCACCTCTATTAAGTCAAACCTGCCCAAGTGGTCACCTCTATTAAGTCAAACCTGTCCAAGTGGTCATCTCTATTAAGTCAAACCCACCCAAGTGGTCACCTCTATTAAGCAGTTACCTGTATTAAAAGGTCACTTTCTTCTTGTCTTGTCATAGAACATTTCAAATGAATTTAACCTCTTTTAAGAGATTACCTGTCATAAAAGACCAATTTTTCCTTGTTCCAATGTTGACTTCTTAATACAGGTTTGACTGTAGTAGTATGACCTTAGTCCCATATGACTATGAAGATCATATTGATATCTTTAGAACCGACTTTATTTTTGTGATACAAACGAAAACTATATATTTTCTAATGTTGCTTTACACAAATTATTTAAAAACAAATGGCCAAATAAATCCACATATATAATTGTATATTTGAATAATATTTACACAAATGCCCTACTGTAAAGAAGATTACAATTTCTTTACTTAATACAATTTAACTTATACATTCTCCTTTGATTTCTATTGTTGCTATGCAACACTAACAATCTTTAGACATGTAAACAAGCAGATGAATGAGTGGACAAATTATTGTGAACTATGAACCTAATTATTGTGAACCTATAGTGTATGGTTACTGGTTATAAAACACTTAATATTGTTAACACTGTTACAGCTACAAGACAACTCATACATCGTTAAATTTTGATTTTCAAAATATTTAATTAACATGAAGATAAAGTGTATTTAATTCCCTTTATTAAATTTATATATTTCTAAAAACCTGTTTGATTTCTACACCTGTACATGATATGCCTTTGAGGTGAATTAATACTCACTGGTATGTTTAGATCAATTTTATTGGTTAATAAAAATCCCTTTGTCTATTTGGCTTTATAAACCTTTAGAAAAGATGTAAAACTTGATGTGAAGGCGTAAAAATGCCCACCCACCTCTCCCCTTAAATTTATAAAATATGCACTATAATAAGTTTATATTATTGTAAAATGCTTTAATTTGGCAAATTTTATTGCCAACAATGTATTAATTTATTAAATGCAATGTGTTTATTTATGAAACTTATTATGAATGATTAATTATTGTGTATTTGAATGCATGACTTTGTGTATATAATTGATTTCGGCAATACAAGTAAAACTTATTATAGTTGTCTTTCTTTGAACTGTTCGCCCATGATTAATTTGACTAGACATCTTGACTTTCATTGCTAGTGAGACACAATAAAATAATGCTACTTATCAAACAATTACAGCAGTTTAAAGAACTGATTTTTTACTGAATATAAGAGTATTTTCTGGGTTTTATACAAAAAAATGTACTTGTCAAACAAAAATTCTAAATTTACAAATCAATCTATAAATGTATAATATATGAACACATAAAATTTGATAATATCTGTTTTCACCACACTTCATACCCTGAGAATTTAATAAAACTAAAATTAATAAGATTAAGAAACTCTTTACTTCATTAACAGTAAAACATTGTTTTGTGGAAACATTTGTCAAGCTCTGGGAGATTGAATGGTTATATAACACAACTAGTAAGACACCTTCTGCAGAACAAAGGATTTCTTCACTTCGTTCAAATCACACCTTACCGCAAATATTTAACACAGATTTAAGATATATTTTTCTGCTATAGAAAGTTTTTATAGGTACATTATAGTACCTTTATTTAACACAAGATTTAAGATATATTTTTCTGCTATAGAAAGTTTTGATAGGTACATTATAGTACCTTTATTTATCACAAGATTTAAGATATATTTTTCTGCCATAGAAAGTTTTGATAGGTACATTATAGTACCTTTATTTAACACAGATTTAAGATATATTTTTCTGCTATAGAAAGTTTTGATAGGTACATTATAGTACCTTTATTTAACACAAGATTTAAGATATATTTTTCTGCTATAGAAAGTTTTGATAGGTACATTATAGTACCTTTATTTAACACAAGATTTAAGATATATTTTTCTGCTATAGAAAGTTTTGATAGGTACATTATAGTACCTTTATTTAACACAGATTTAAGATATATTTTTCTGCTATAGAAAGTTTTGATAGGTACATTATAGTACCTTTATTTAACACAGATTTAAGATATATTTTTCTGCCATAGAAAGTTTTGATAGGTACATTATAGTACCTTTATTTAACACAGATTTAAGATATATTTTTCTGCTATAGAAAGTTTTGATAGGTACATTATAGTACCTTTATTTAACACAAGATTTAAGATATATTTTTCTGCTATAGAAAGTTTTGATAGGTACATTATAGTACCTTTATTTAACACAAGATTTAAGATATATTTTTCTGCCATAGAAAGTTTTGATAGGTACATTATAGTACCTTTATTTAACACAGATTTAAGATATATTTTTCTGCCATAGAAAGTTTTGATAGGTACATTATAGTACCTTTATTTAACACAGATTTAAGATATATTTTTCTGCTATAGAAAGTTTTGATAGGTACATTATAGTACCTTTATTTAACACAAGATTTAAGATATATTTTTCTGCCATAGAAAGTTTTGATAGGTACATTATAGTACCTTTATTTAACACAAGATTTAAGATATATTTTTCTGCTATAGAAAGTTTTGATAGGTACATTATAGTACCTTTATTTAACACAAGATTTAAGATATATTTTTCTGCTATAGAAAGTTTTGATAGGTACATTATAGTACCTTTATTTAACACAAGATTTAAGATATATTTTTCTGCTATAGAAAGTTTTGATAAGTACATTATAGTACCTTTATTTAACAAAAGATTTAAGATATATTTTTCTGCTATAGAAAGTTTTGATAGGTACATTATAGTACCTTCATTTAACACAAGATTTAAGATATATTTTTCTGCTATAGAAAGTTTTGATAGGTACATTATAGTACCTTTATTTAACACAGATTTAAGATATATTTTTCTGCTATAGAAAGTTTTGATAGGTACATTATAGTACCTTTATTTAACACAAGATTTAAGATATATTTTTCTGCCATAGAAAGTTTTGATAGGTACATTATAGTACCTTTATTTAACACAAGATTTAAGATATATTTTTCTGCTATAGAAAGTTTTGATAGGTACATTATAGTACCTTTATTCAACACAAGATTTAAGATATATTTTTCTGCTATAGAAAGTTTTGATAAGTACATTATAGTACCTTTATTTAACACAAGATTTAAGATATATTTTTCTGCTATAGAAAGTTTTGATAGGTACATTATAGTACCTTTATTTAACACAGATTTAAGATATATTTTTCTGCTATAGAAAGTTTTGATAGGTACATTATAGTACCTTTATTTAACACAGATTTAAGATATATTTTTCTGCCATAGAAAGTTTTGATAGGTACATTATAGTACCTTTATTTAACACAGATTTAAGATATATTTTTCTGCTATAGAAAGTTTTGATAGGTACATTATAGTACCTTTATTTAACACAAGATTTAAGATATATTTTTCTGCTATAGAAAGTTTTGATAGGTACATTATAGTACCTTTATTTAACACAAGATTTAAGATATATTTTTCTGCCATAGAAAGTTTTGATAGGTACATTATAGTACCTTTATTTAACACAGATTTAAGATATATTTTTCTGCCATAGAAAGTTTTGATAGGTACATTATAGTACCTTTATTTAACACAGATTTAAGATATATTTTTCTGCTATAGAAAGTTTTGATAGGTACATTATAGTACCTTTATTTAACACAAGATTTAAGATATATTTTTCTGCCATAGAAAGTTTTGATAGGTACATTATAGTACCTTTATTTAACACAAGATTTAAGATATATTTTTCTGCTATAGAAAGTTTTGATAGGTACATTATAGTACCTTTATTTAACACAAGATTTAAGATATATTTTTCTGCTATAGAAAGTTTTGATAGGTACATTATAGTACCTTTATTTAACACAAGATTTAAGATATATTTTTCTGCTATAGAAAGTTTTGATAAGTACATTATAGTACCTTTATTTAACAAAAGATTTAAGATATATTTTTCTGCTATAGAAAGTTTTGATAGGTACATTATAGTACCTTCATTTAACACAAGATTTAAGATATATTTTTCTGCTATAGAAAGTTTTGATAGGTACATTATAGTACCTTTATTTAACACAGATTTAAGATATATTTTTCTGCTATAGAAAGTTTTGATAGGTACATTATAGTACCTTTATTTAACACAAGATTTAAGATATATTTTTCTGCCATAGAAAGTTTTGATAGGTACATTATAGTACCTTTATTTAACACAAGATTTAAGATATATTTTTCTGCTATAGAAAGTTTTGATAGGTACATTATAGTACCTTTATTCAACACAAGATTTAAGATATATTTTTCTGCTATAGAAAGTTTTGATAGGTACATTATAGTACCTTTATTTAACACAAGATTTAAGATATATTTTTCTGCTATAGAAAGTTTTGATAAGTACATTATAGTACCTTTATTTAACAAAAGATTTAAGATATATTTTTCTGCTATAGAAAGTTTTGATAGGTACATTATAGTACCTTTATTTAACACAAGATTTAAGATATATTTTTCTGCTATAGAAAGTTTTGATAGGTACATTATAGTACCTTTATTTATCAACCATCTACACAAGTCTTATAAATTCATTAAAAATATTTTCGGAATGTTTCTCTGTTGAGTACAGAACCAGTATACTTGTAAACTAGGAAATGGTCTAATGTAACATCTGATATTTTCCCAGAAAAACACTATTCTAAAAACTCTCCTATATTGATCATTAAACTTAATATTTTCTCCAAAGTATTTATTCATGGTATATATGTTCGTTGGTAACCTACGGTTGATCACACACTGATTTACTCAACTCATTACTCATGGGTCATTTGCAAGAAGATTTGTCATACTACTGAATAACTTATCTCTGATTGGCTCCGTGGGGTTTGGAAACAGGAGTTATCTCCACTTATATTATATTCTACTGGACCAGAAAATCAATTTACACTACTTTGATACCTTATTTGTACAGTAAACAAACACACATGGTTTTATATCATATTATTGTTTATTTGTGTGACCTACCGACCAATTGTAAAAGTTGAGGAATATTACTTATAAATGGCAGATCAGTTACCGGACAATTCAGAAACGAACGTAATTGTTTCATTTGACCTATGGGTGATGAGTGTATCGGAGTGTCATCAGCCATGGGTTAACTAGGATGATAATTAAGTGTCATCAGCCATGTGTTAACTAGGATGATAATTGAGTGTCATCAGCCATGGGTTAACTAGAATGATAATTGAGTGTCATCCACCATGTGTTAACTAGGATGATAATTGAGTGTCATCAGCCATGGGTTAACTAGGATGACAATTGAGTGTCATCAGCCATGGGTTAACTAGGATGATAATTGAGTATCATCAGCCATGGGTTAACTAGGATGATAATTGAGTGTCATCAGCCATGGGTTAACTAGGATGACAATTGAGTGTCATCAGCCATGGGTTAACTAGGATGATAATTGAGTATCATCAGCCATGGGTTAACTAGGATGATAATTGAGTGTCATCAGCCATGGGTTAACTAGGATGATAATTGAGTGTCATCGATCAGCCATGGGTTAACTTCAGAGTGACTTCAGCCATGGGTTAACTAGGATGATAATTGAGTGTCATCAGCCATGGGTTAACTTCAGAGTGACTTCAGTCATGGGTTAACTAGGATGATAATTGAGTGTCATCAGCCATGGGTTAACTAGGATGATAATTGAGTGTCATCAGCCATGGGTTAACTAGGATGACAATTGAGTGTCATCAGCCATGGGGTTAACTAGGATGATAATTGAGTGTCATCAGCCATGGGTTAACTAGGATGATAATTGAGTGTCATCAGCCATGGGTTAACTAGGATGATAATTGAGTGTCATCAGCCATGGGTTAACTAGGATGATAATTGAGTGTCATCAGCCATGGGTTAACTATGATGATAATTTGGTAAAGTAATATAATTATAAGGTTTCAATGAATATTTTGTGAAATTTATGAGCTAAGTTAAATATTGATTAACATGACCAACGTCCATACTTGATGAAAAAATTTCACATTTCAATTCTATATACATTTGTATACCAGTATATCTACAAATCTACGCTGTTGCTGTCTCTCTTTCAAACAATCTAATTAAAATTAGATCTCAGCACTTGCTCATTTTTGTTTTGTTTGCTTGGCCGCAGTGGATGAGCTGAAATCTAATTTTAATTCTAACATGACCTCACTCTTTCCCTTTGTTAAAAAACACCCAGAATTATTTCTTCGTATTATCTCATTATCACATGCGCCGATGAATGAGACCGACGTTTCCATTGGCAGCATAAATTGTGACCCGAATAATGCTGATAGAGGGCACAGTATTATTCGAGTTACATAAATTGTGTGCGATATTTTCCGCAAGCGTATGTATAAATTACCGTCTTCCAATCAAAGTATACTACCGTATTTGTACTCTTAGACATATCAGAATCGAAATAAATCATGGAAGCCAGAAGGTGTTTTGAGTTTTAACATGGATTGGCAGATATTAGTAAATTTTATCCCTCGCTTCTTGCTCAGGATAAATTACTAATATCCTCCAATCCATGTTAAAACTCCCACCACATTCTGGCTCCCACGATTTATTTCTTAATTAGACTGACTTTCAAAGAATTTTTTTTTGGAAGAACTGATTAAAAATTTAATGAAGCATATAATCTGCATAGAAGTAATTTTGCCATGGAATATGTCAATCACAAACATTGAATATTTAAACACTGCATAGATTAAGACTTAAAATAGTGTCTTTTTTAATACACTGCATATATCAAGACTGTGTCTTTGTTTAATAACCGGTATATTAAGACTTGTCAAGAATGTCTTTGTTTACATAATATTAACATCAGAAACAAACTGAAATCACTGTTTTATTACTTTCCTATGTCAAATCTCCGTATGGATGATGTTCGTGCGGAAGAGCCATTCTGCGTGGGTAAAACGTGTGATTGGTTGTGTATTCTGTCAGATTGGTTATACTGGACATGTAAAGGTCTGCAAATCTGGCAAGTCTCCGACTGAAATATGTAGGGTTGTGATACGTCCTAAATATACTGCCAAAATGTGGATTGAATAACGACTTGGTATAATCTCTGGAACAAAAAAAAAAACGAAAATGATCAAATAAATAAAATGTGCAAGAACCATAAATTGTTTTGTTTAAGGAATATTATCTTAATGTAAATTAATATTCCTCCCAAGGTTTTTCTTTGTATAAATTGTATGAAAGAATTTATTAGAAAGTTCAATAAGACATGTATGCCTCAATTCCTATTTTTCTATGCAAAAAGTATTGACCAGATATGGCAGTATTTACATACAGATTGTGGCTTATGAAGGAGAAAGCAAGTTGTGTTTCACATCAAAGACTATGTACAACTAATACTAATTCTTCATTAAAATAAATTTATCATGGGATTAAGATAGAACCAGAATGTTCATTTCATTGCTTTCTTTGTTTGAAAGCAGCAGATACAAATTGCCATGTAATTCTTTGTTAATTCTGGTAAGAAGTTAAAGGTATATGTAACATTGTATAATACATTTTAATATAATCATCACCTACTTGTTTCAAATTCATGAGCAATAATAAAAGTACAGATAAATTTCCAAAAGTGGAAGCAATGAAGTTTCAGTAAACACTCAAACTTGTATTCAACAATCAATGTTGGGACAAAGGAAAACTAACTGCATAAGACAAGTAACCGCTTATTAAAGAGCAGTCGATACAGATTGCCAGTCTGTAATGATTCACATCTTTTTGTTGTCAGAAGGTAATTTTTGGAAAACAAAAGTCACTTTTTTATGCAGCCATGTTTTTATAGCCATTTACAGTTATTTATTCAATAATTTGATAGCTTAATTGGTACAATCATGTATTCGGATAAACTAAAAAATTAATTAACAATTATTTCTTATACTAGTCTAGAATGAAAACTGACTGTTAAATACTGATAAACTGATAAAATAGGATACTTTGAGTGACTGTTGACCGTGTAAGTGAGGTGGCTGCTTTTCAAGTTAAAATAGCATAGTGGAGCCAGTAAAATGGATATTTGCAGCATCAAATCCACAATATCCACACTCGTTAAATACAATACTGGTATTTCTATTCTAATGCAAGACAAAAAATATTTCAATTGAGTTTAGGGGTCCGGGTGGCTCAATGAGTTAGGTAGGTAGATTACCTAACAACTCATACAAGCCTATCACCAATACGGCGTGGGTTCGTGCCCGGCTTTGTAAATTACAAAAAAGGGTACACTCGACTCACAGCTGCAAGTGATAAAGTTTACCAGTTGCTTGCCCATGATCGGTGGTTCTCTCCGGGTACTGCGGCTTATTCCACCACTAAAACTGGTCGCCATGATATAGCTGAAATATTGCGATTTATCGATTGGGTATAGTCTCATTAGCACGTGCACCGCTTCATGTGACTGACTTTCCAGTCGTAAATGTACATGTTGATGAATTATCCTCTGCTCGAATTTGGCAGCATAAATTGTGTGCGACATTGTCCACAAACGTAAATATAAATTACCGTCTTCCAATCAAAGTATACTACCATATTTGTACTCTTAGACAAATTAGAATCTAAATAAATCATGGAAGCCAGAATGTGTCTTAAGTTTTAACATGGGTTGGAGGATATTAGTAAATTTTATGCCTCGTCTCTGGCTCGGGATAAAATACTAATATCTGCCAACCCATGTTAAAACTCAAAACTCATTCTGGCTTCCATGATTTATTTCTTAAATAGAATAATTGTATTAGAATGGTCATTTACAGCAGGTGACAGTAAAGGTTTTACTGTACTAGAAACATTATACATTAAACACAACTATATAAGATTATTTGCTACATTGTATAACAACCTTAGTTCATCTCTTTCTTTTAACCATTCTTTTCTCAATGCAGCAGTACTTAAATCTTTATCATTCTGAAGAAAAAAAAAACCAAAACATTTTAAATCTTCATATTTGATAGATAGCAATAATTAATCTTGTACATTAAAAATCACTCTGATCCTTTTATTGTCATCTCAAACTTCCAACATCACAATCAAAGCCTGATGATAAAAATGACAACCTTCCTACAACATAGAGGCTCACCTGGTTATCTGTTTTAGTTTTTTTTATAGAACAAGTTTAAATCATATTCCAACATTAAACAATGTCATGTGGAGTTGGAAAAATTGGATTTCTGATCAACACAAAAAATGAAGACTGTAAAAGATCATACATTCACTATTCATGAACCATTCTAATTTAATCTATTTTCTATTATCCGAGAAAAATATTTTTTCTATTTTCCTATACAAAATATTTGCCCTACAGTGGCTGCCATTTTGGATTTACAATCCACAAATAACAGACAATTTAATAAAGGACCATCCACGGAATGTCAAAAGGTTTAGAGATGGGAATAATTTTAAAATATTTTCCCGATAAGGTGCTTTGCTAAATTTGTTCTGCGGTAGTGGCCATCTTGGATTTTTCGATCGACACAAAAAAAAATTGTGATGTGCGGCCTGTATTTTATTCACAGACTTACAACAGCATCAGAATTTCTGAAAACATAAGCAAAGAGGTGTTTTCTTAATTTAGATTGAATCAGTCGCGAATTCAAGAATATAAATTCTGTCATTCTCCTACATGGCACCCCTATTTTAATGATGTACCTGAGATTCTTCAATAAGTTCCTGTAAACAACACAGCCACTGTACAGCTATCTGGAAATCTAATGTGTTTGACTTCTCTATCTCTGTCTGTAAGTAGAAAACATTGATAGATCAGTGATATGTAAAGGAATATAATATTTATTTAATTTGAGAGTGACAATTTCTATATGCTATATACATAAATTATATAATTTATAATGCCAATAATGTTTTTCATCAGTAATTTATAGAGTTTTCCTTTGATCTTACCGAGGAATATTCTAAGTATCAACCGACTGACTCTGATACTGAAAATTATCAGCCAGTGTGACGTCAAACCTATTATGAAGTTACTGATAAAAACAATGTCAGTTTTGAAGGACTCAACAAATGTTGTTATAGGTGTGAAACCTATAATTAATTTCTTTAAGGTTTTCTACTAAATTTGTGTTTTTTCGAGCCTACCTGGCCATTTTATCTTAAGTTTAACCTTTCGAAGACCATACATTTTCTGAAACGTCCATGATTCCTCTACGTTCTGTCAAAATATCAGGCCATGTTTAAAGTCTTGCAGTGAAATGCCAGGCTATGGAAAATACCTACTCTAAAAATAGCTCTGTCATCCCCCAGAAATTCCCTATTTATAGGTCATGCATCAAATCCTCAATATCCATATTAAAATACAACTAAATCAATCAAATTTGGGCTCAAAATAATCCTTATACATTTAACTTCAATTATCAATTTAATTATTCCATTCCATTCAGTATTTGTCACAATACAACAAAGTGAAAGGAACTTTTTTCTTTAAAAGGGACTACTTTTGTTCTTAGCTCCGATTGGTTGAATTACTGGTTTGACACAATGTCTGTCTCTATCTTCATAACTGCTGTTATTCTACATATATTTATTGGGTTTTCTTGTTTTAACAGACATTTGGACTGGGAAATATACATCACAATGTATCTTGGTAATATTCAAAATTTTGTAAATAAGACAGAAAATGTGCAAAGTAGATAACACTCCACACAATAGACCTTTTGCTCATTCCCAATTTGATTCTAAAATTATACGTTTTTATACATTTTTAAAGGAGTTATTTCCCTTATGACTGGTAAAATGATATCAATTCTAGCAAGGGAAAGAACTCCTATAAAAAAGGGAAAAAGGTCTAATTTTAGAAGTCAAAAAGTACAAATTTTCTGTAGAATGTTACACATTCTAAGGTGATATGTACTAGTGAAGTCTCAAAAATAAATGTCTGTTACATACCTCTAACTCAGGAAATAAAATAAAGGTCTGACCGTTTGTTACATACCTCTAACTCAGGAATAATAGCTCCAGTCCTCCAGCCATGCTTTAATGAGGGATCCTGTAAGTACATAAATACAGTCAGATAATTTACTTGTCAGTCTTATGATTCATACAACTCTGATTATTAATAAATTCAGACCCTCCTGGAGGCTGCCATGGTCGTGATCATATGGTAGTTGGATTTATAACTACCCATGCAATCAGTGCCTATCACCACTAACTTTGTGAGTTTGAACCCCGCTCAGATGAGGTGCACTCGATACAACATTATGTGATAAAGTTTGTCAGTGACTTGTGGCAGGTCGGTGGTTTTCTCTGGGTACTCTATACAACATTATGTGATAAAGTTTGTCAGTGACTTGTGGCAGGTCGGTGGTTTTCTCTGGGTACTCTATACAACATTATGTGATAAAGTTTGTCAGTGGTTTTCTCCGGTTTCCTCCTTCAATAAAACTGGACGCCACGATATAACTGAAATATTGTTGAAAGTGGTGTTAAAACACAATAACTCTAACCAGACTCCTGTGCCTTTGTTTTCTTATCAGTAACAGGAAGGAACTTACTATTTATATTATTAGTCCTTATTATGATTTTACAATATACATTTTAAACAAGTAGAAATTTGTCTTTTTTCCTATCAGAATGAACCAGTTTTATTTAAATTACCATAACTATATTTCACTAACAAACAATAAGATCTACACATTGTTCATTTTATTTATGATGATCAATAAACAATTCATAGAAAATTATTAAGTTATTAAATAATAAGTTTATCAGCCTTGTTGCTAAAATTAAATTTTGGCTCCATCAGGTCTGCAGAAATGTTGTAGATAAAACAAAAACTGCCAGACATCTTAAAGGGGCATTATCTGCCAAAATCGTAAATGTTTGTTACCCGTAAAAACTACCAGATATGATTGATGCCTTAATAAAACGTGTTTCTGTAACTTATAAATGTTATGAAATGTATGCACATCGGGGAAAAAAGGTGCAACTGCTCGTTTTTTGAGATCGATCAAGAAATGGATGCCATCTTATTAATTATCGGCATTGTTTATGGATTTTGCCGAATCGTCATTAAATCAGTACAACAATGCACTTATTTCTTATTTTCTGTGAATCTGCTTTTAGTCGGCGTTAATTACAGACAAAGAACCATGCAATTTTGCAGTTAATAAGCGACAAAATACAAATTATTCATTTTTACCTGTCACTTACTTAGTAAGGTCAGTTGCATACGGAGAAAGCGAGGTCAAATTATTTGCTTGCAAAGGAAATAATAAATCAATGGTAATTTTCGTTCTCAAAAGGTGAAAAGTGGTATGATAAGCTGTTTAATATTTACCTTTATTTATCATTTTAAAGCTATTTACCAATTTCCAAAACATATAAATTTTTTGGTCAAAATCATAGCTTTTAATAATAAATTATCTCCTTTTATATGGATTAATGGAATACAAGAAAAAACCTATTATTAATTTAATATAAAGTGAAACCTGTCTAAAGCAAACCTCCTGGGCACTACATTTTGTATTTGGAATAGACAGGTGTTCTGTTTATACAGGTTAAATTAACAAAGATTTCCTACCCTGGGACTTCAAAGTTATAAACTGCTTCGGCAGTGTAATGGTTAGCGAGCTCGCCTCGAGTGCGATAGATCGCGGGTTTGTGCCCTAATCGGGTCAAACCAAAGACAATAAAATTGATATTTGTTGCTTCTCCGCTAAGAACACATGTTGTCCCCTGACTGATATTTTGACTTTCAATCAACAAATAAAACACAAACTTTGTAAAGGGTCATATAAGGAGCATGCATACCCTAAGTAGTCACCTGTATTAGAAGGTCACCCTTTTCTTTTTCTGTCATAGAATATTACATATGAATTGAACCCCTTTTAAGAGGTCACCTGTCTAATAAGGCCACCTTTTCTTAGTCCCAAAGGTGGCCTCTTAATACAGGTCTGACTATAAAGTTGAGAACTAGTCAAGTAGTGTTTCTGACTAGTACGATTCTATTTGATCTAGTCGTTTCTTACAAAAATCAAATTTTACAGAAACTGATTACAGACACAAAGTAATGACAATACATTTGTACCTCACTTGGCCCTATAGACCAGATAAACAATTAATAACTTACAGCTAAATCACTATAAACATGATCACCAAAGTATAAAACTTTAGACCCATACCATCCAGTCATTTGTCTTAATAGGTAGAAATTTCCCTGAAATAATACAGAACCACATGATCACTGAAATATAATACTACTGGTGCCTCAAAAATGTTTTTATTCTGTAATTATTACATTGTTGTACAATAAAAGTATACACAAATATTTTTGCTTTATTTGTCTGGTATACAGATAATAGTCTCCTGGTACCTGAATCATGTAGAGCTAACAGTAAGAAACAATCTCAGTATAGCACGAATATGACAGAGGACATCCTTTGAATATGATTGGACTGATGCTTATTTCTGCTCTTTTTAGCACAATTTAGCAGTTGTTTGGAACAGTATGACCTTGCAGGATGAACACAATGTACATACACTGTCATAAAAAATTAAAATGACAAAGTTGAAAAAAGAGCCCATCGGCTACAATAATCTCCGGAGAAATATAGCTAATTCTGTGAATTCTTATGTACAACATATTGCAATCTAATTAAAATTAGAGTTTTGTTGCATCTTTTTTCTTTGGTGATGTACTAACATCTAACAACATCCTGTCTCATTAGGGTTCATATTTGTAACCAAACAATCAGCGATGCAACTACTAAATCTTTAAGCATCAAGAAATGTTGTCTGATTGGTCTATATATTTAACTGTCTTGCATATGATTGGATGAACATATCAATAAACTGATTAAGGTAATTGAATTTCTAAAAAATATTACTACAGTGCAATCCAACACCTGAGTTTTCCTACATCCTGTGACATCCGACAAAAATTTATGGTCCCAAGGTATTTCTGTTAACTAAAATAGAACCTGAGTATTATGACATCCTGAACAATCCGACACATTTCGCTGGTCCCTTAGTGTGTCAGATTAGACAGGTTCCACTGTAAATAACAAGATGAACTGTGAGCTAATGCTCACTTATGATACCCCCGCTCTTCGGCAAACAGGAAGTAGGAATCTGACGGGTCAAAAAACGCTTCCCACGATATGGGGTACCTATATGAAGCTTGTGACCAAATATCAGATTTCTGCCATCAATAGTTGCTGAGAAAAATGCGACAAAAAATGAGCATATATGTTCAATGTGTATAAAAATCAACAAAGTCGGCAAACAGGAAGTAGGAATCTGATGGGTCCAAAAATGCTTCCCACGATATGGGGTACCTATATGAAGCTTGTGATCAAATATCAGATCTCTGCCATCAATAGTTGCTGAGAAAAATGTAACGAAGAATGTGCATATATGTTCAATGTGTATAAAAACCAACTAAGTCTGCAAACAGGAAGTAGGAATCTGACGGGTCCAAAAACGCTTCCCACAATATGGCATACCGATATGAAGCTTGTGACCAAAAATCAGATTCCTGTCATCAATAGTTGCTTAAAAAAATGCGACGAAAAATGTGCATATACAAATGTATGTTAAATGTGTACAAAAATCAACAAAATCGACAAACAGGAAGTAGGAATCTGATGGGTCCAAAAACACTTCCTGCGATATGGGGTACCTATATGAAGCTTGTGACAAAATATCAGATATCTGGCATCAATAGTTGCTGAGAAAAATGTGACGAAAAATGAGCATATACGTTCAATGTGTATAAAAACCAACTAAGTCGGCAAACAGGAAGTAGGAATCTGACGGGTCCAAAAACGCTACCCACAATATGGTATACCTATATGAAGCTTGTGACCAAAAATCAGATTTCTGCCATCAACAGTTACTGAGAAAAATGTGACGAAAAATATCTTGGACGGACGGAAGGACGGACAGACGGACAGAGGTGAAACAGTATACCCCCCTCCCACTTCGGGGAGCGGGGGTATAAAAAGATGATATTTGCAATGTATGAATGTTGAGTGATGTCTGTGTGACACGGTACAGTTAGAACGGTTCTGTTTATCTTAAATATAAATTCTAGTTCCCATGATAACTAATGTTGAGAGCTTTATCTGTATGGTAACCTGGTGGTATTTTATATGTCAGAATTGAATGTTTAGAATAGATTTAGTATTTGTAGTAACCAGACGTGTCAAGTCTTCCTTGGCCAACAAATAATGCCTGAATCGAGAGACATTACAATATTTATTACATAAAGTTCATTTTACTCACTTCCTGATAAACTCGACCTTTTCTAAGAACATGAACTCTGTCCCAGGACACAACCTCTTTACAAGGATCATAAATTCTAAATGGCCTTTAAAGATATCATAAATCATTTCAATTGTTCTGTTAATAGTAATAGGAGTCAGTTACATTTTTGAGATCAATGATCATTATACCAACATCGAGCGATGATCGATCATCGGTGACAATTACCTATTAAATATATTTACTGACTATAATTACTCGAATAGTCATTATTCAAGAGTATGTTTGACAAAAGTAAAGATAAGAATAAAATTGTATTGTATAAGAACACAGACTACAATTTTTTTATTTGCTGCGGTCGCTGGTGATTTTAAAATATACTAACCGGAACACTACAAATCTTAGGAAATGTACTTGTTGAAACATTTCTGTTAAACAGAATATGTTATAACTTTTCATCTTTTATGCAATATTATTGAGATTTTATTACTGGTGATTTTCATCAGAATGGACTGTTACAATCTGTACACATTAACAAAACAAAAACTGATTGGTTTCCGTTTGTGTATGGTGTCACACCTGACATAAAATAGACTAGTCCGGACAGTAGATAAATAATAGACCAAATATGTGTATTGACTGGTTGTCAGAAGTATGCTGGGATAAATTGCAAATTTTTTTTGTCAATATGAAGACAAAAACAAAGAATAAAATTAAGCATATATTTTTTTTTTTCAACACTATGAATCAGAATCGACCATAAGGTTTAAGAATAGATCATTAGATCAACGCTGACATCTGACTGATGATTGGTGCACTACTGTATGTTAATACAGTTTTTTGTCGGTTAGAAATCTTCAATAAAGTTTTTTAATTTACTTTTATTGTTGATTATTACATTTTAATTTTATTATCTAAAAGTTGTCCCATAAAACAAGGCAACAATTTTTATTCCCCCGAGTTTTTGAAATAGGACCAAATTTCTCCTTTAAGGGGTACAATCTCTACAAAACAGATGTCTGCTGTATGTGTGGTATATAAAAAAATAGAAAACTTTCCCTTGGTAATAAATGAAAGACTCATGTTTAAAAAATGTCAGAACTCCTCCACATGACAATATTTTTTCTGTTTTAATTGGTGATAAAAAGATCTACTCCTCACCTCACCCTAGTCTACCCCATTTAATCTCAAGCTGATGTCTTGTTTGAAAACATGTTCTAGAATATAGTTGACATACTGCCCACTTGATGTTCACAATAATCAATCAATTGATCAATCAATCAATCATTTATTTATTCAAAGTTTTCTTATTTTGTAATCACACTCATGTTCATTTTACTTTTTCATATGAAGCACAAAATGTACTTCAGTCAACATTTTCACACAACAATAAAACTACAAAAGATTGCATTCAATTCTTAAATGGTTGCCACTTAACCTACAAACAAATAACATTAATACCTTGAAGCTTCATTAAAGAATTTTGGCTTTCTTGCATTACAAATAATAATTTCAAAGAAATCTCGCCAATCTTTCCCTAACATGTATGTCATCCCAGCATCTCTGAAAAACAAGAACAATCGGAATGACAGCATTTCTTATAACCCTAAACAATACACTAAACATGAAATACAACTTACTATTTAATTACCACAAATTGGCTGGACAAAAGGCCAAAGTGATCTTTTTTTGGGATAAAACTGATTCATATCCCAGTCAAATGACATAATTCAATATGTGTCAATAACAATCTCTTTATCATGTGTCAATAACAATCTCTTTATCATGTGTCAATAACAATCTTTTTATCATGTGTCAATAACAATCTCTTTATCATGTGTCAATAACAATCTCTTTATCATGTGTCAATAACAATCTTTTTATCATGTGTCAATAACAATCTTTTTATCATCTGTCAATAACAATCTCTTTATCATGTGTCAATAACAATCTCTTCATCATGTGTCAATAACAATCTCTTCATCATGTATCAATAGCAATCTCTTTATCGTGTATCAATAGCAATCTCTTTATCGTGTATCAATAGCAATCTCTTCATCATGTGTCAATAACAATCTCTTTATCATGTGTCAATAACAATCTCTTCATCATGTGTCAATAACAATCTCTTCATCATGTGTCAATAGCAATCTCTTTATCATGTATCAATAGCAATCTCTTCATCATGTGTCAATAGCAATCTCTTTATCATGTATCAATAGCAATCTCTTTATCGTGTATCAATAGCAATCTCTTCATCATGTGTCAATAACAATCTCTTCATCATGTGTCAATAGCAATCTTTTTATCATCTGACAATAACAATCTCTTTATCATGTGTCAATAACAATCTCTTTATCATGTATTAATAGCAATCTCTTTATCGTGTATCAATAGCAATCTCTTCATCATGTGTCAATAACAATCTCTTCATCATGTGTCAATAACAATCTCTACATCATGTGTCAATAGCAATCTCTTTATCATGTGTCAATAACAATCTCTTCATCATGTGTCAATAGCAATCTCTTAATCATGTGTCAATAACAATCTCTTCATCATGTGTCAATAGCAATCTCTTTATCATGTATCAATAGCAATCTCTTCATCATGTGTCAATAGCAATCTCTTTATCATGTATCAATAGCAATCTCTTCATCATCTGTCAATAACAATCTCTTAATCATGTGTCAATAACAATCTCTTCATCATGTGTCAATAGCAATCTCTTTATCATGTATCAATAGCAATCTCTTTATCATGTGTCAATAGCAATCTCTTCATCATGCATCAATAGCAATCTCTTTATCATGTGTCAATAGCAATCTCTTTATCATGTGTCAATAGCAATCTCTTTATCATGTATCAATAGCAATCTCTTTATCATGTGTCAATAGCAATCTCTTTATCATGTATCAATAGCAATCTCTTTATCATGTGTCAATAGCAATCTCTTTATCATGTGTCAATAGCAATCTCTTTATCATGTGTCAATAACAATCTCTTCATCATGTATCAATAGCAATCTCTTCATCATGCATCAATAGCAATCTCTTTATCATGTGTCATCAGAAATCTCTTTATCATGTGTCAACAGCAATCTCTTTATCATGTGTCAACAGCAATCTCTTTATCATGTATCAATAGCAATCTCTTCATCATGCATCAATAGCAATCTCTTTATCATGTGTCATCAGAAATCTCTTTATCATGTGTCAACAGCAATCTCTTTATCATGTGTCAATAGCAATCTCTTTATCATATATCAATAGCAATCTCTTTATCATGTTTCAATAGCAATCTCTTTATCATGTGTCAATAGCAATCTCTTTATCGTGTGTCAATAGCAATCTCTTTATCATGTGTCAATAGCAATCTTTTTAACATGTGTCAATAACAATCTCTTTATCATGTGTCAATAGCAATCTCTTTATCGTGTGTCAATAACAATCTCTTTATCATGTGTCAATAGCAATCGCTTGATCATGTGCCAATAGCAATCTCTTTAACATGTGCCAATAGCAATCTCTTTAACATGTGTCAATAGCAATCTCTTTAACATGTGTCAATAACAATCTCTTTATCGTGTGTCAATAGCATTGTGTGTCAATAACAATCTCTTTATCATGTGTCAATGACAATCTTTTTATCATGTGTCAATAGCAATCTCTTGATCATGTGTCAATAGCAATCTCTTGATCATGCATCAATAGCAATCACTTGATCATGTGTCAAATATCTAAAACGTGAGGATACAAGTTTACTCACACAAAAGGAAAGCCACTGTTAGTTATCAAAAACAATTTCTTATCTCCATCAACCAAGTATTTCAGCAGCTTCTTCACTTCAGGTCCCTTCTCCAAATATTTTTCTAGAAAAAATCTTATTTTTCATTTGTTTTTCTCAATGTATTTGCAAAAAACACATATGTATTACAATTATCCATGATAATTAACATATACAGTGCTCCCTCTTTGTACCTCCTCCTTAATGACCACATAACTATTTAGTGATAAGTAAGGGACGTAGTGTAACAAGGTAATGGTGATCTGGACACCTGAACTACTAATCTTTTGAATGAATAATACAGTCAAACCTACTTTAGTGACCACCTCTATTGAACAATAACTTGTATTATGTGACCTTAGTTTTTATTTCCCTTCACAGTGCATTTCATATCAATTAAATCTGCATTAAGCGACCACCTGCCCTATATGACCATATTTCACTGTTCCCTTGGAAGGTCACACAAGACAGGTTTGACTGTATAATAATGGCTATAAGGAAATTTTCAACCAAAGTAATAATGTTTTTTACAATATATAAGTATTTTATCACCCAATTTTGGAATTGACTGTACTATGTAACCTTTATAGTAAAATTGTCAGTACACAGTCATCACACTATGAAACACAAATTGTCAGTACACAGTCATCACACTATGAAACACAAATTGTCAGTACACAGTCATCACACTATGAAACACAAATTGTCAGTACACAGTCATCACACTATGAAACACAAATTGTCAGTACACAGTCATCACACTATGAAACACAAATTGTCACTACACAGTCATCACACTATGAAACACAAATTGTCAGTACACAGTCATCACACTATGAAACACAAATTGTCAGTACAGTCATCACACTATGAAACACAAATTGTCACTACACAGTCATCACACTATGAAACACAAATTGTCACTACACAGTCATCACACTATGAAACACAAATTGTCAGTACACAGTCATCACACTATGAAACACAAATTGTCATTACACAGTCATCACACTATGAAACATTAAGTAAATATCTGAATCAGTATGTGTACAAATTAATCTGTATTAAGTAGCAGTCTGTTTTGTATAACCATATTAAGGTGTAACCACAGAATATTTCTTACTATAGGCTTAACTGACGTAATCTTCAACAGGTAGAAGAAGAAGATGAACTTTACCAAAACTACCAAAAAGAACAGTTATATATGTATTGTCCACAGCAGATCATAAAGTTTTACTTACAAGGGTTCAATTTCACAAGATTATGTTTCTATCAACCTATAAAACAAATATTTTTAATTTTAAAATATATTTACCTAGGTTAGACAGAATACTGCTATGTAGTAATCCATTGGAATGAACTCCTTGTACAGCACCCTAAAATACAAAAGAAATATCAAACTGTCTAGATTTCTTACTAATTATATGATGGGAGCCCTATGGTTGTTTTTTTTTGGTCAATATTAGTAACCTCATAATATGATGGCTGGCACAATGATGATGGTATTTGTAAGATTACTTCACCAGTATTTTGTCAGGCACAATGATGATGGTATTTGTAAGATTACTTCACCAGTATTTTGTCAGGCACAATGATGATGGTATTTGTAAGATTACTTCACCAGTATTTTGTCAGTCACAATGATGACGGTATTTGTAAGATTACTTCACCAGTATTTTGTCAGTCACAATGATGACAGTATTTGTAAGATTACTTCACCAGTATTTTGTCAGTCACAATGATGATGGTAGTTGTAAGATTACTTCACCAGTATTTTGTCAGTCACAATGATGATGGTATTTGTAAGATTACTTCACCAGTATTTTGTCAGTCACAATGATGACGGTATTTATAAGATTACTTCACCAGTATTTTGTCAGACACAGTGATGATGGTATTTGTAAGATTACTTCACCAGTATTTTGCCAGTCACAATGATGATGGTATTTGTAAGATTACTTCACCAGTATTTTGTCAGTCACAATGATAACGGTATTTATAAGATTACTTCACCAGTATTTTGTCAGGCACAATGATGACGGTATTTGTAAGATTACTTCACCAGTATTTTGTCAGTCACAATGATGATGGTATTTGTAAGATTACTTCACCAGTATTTTGTCAGGCACAGTGATGATGGTATTTGTAAGATTACTTCACCAGTATTTTGCCAGTCACAATGATGATGGTATTTGTAAGATTACTTCACCAGTATTTTGTCAGTCACAATGATAACGGTATTTATAAGATTACTTCACCAGTATTTTGTCAGGCACAGTGATGATGGTATTTGTAAGATTACTTCACCAGTATTTTGCAGTCACAATGATGATGGTATTTGTAAGATTACTTCACCAGTATTTTGTCAGTCACAATGATGATGGTATTTGTAAGATTACTTCACCAGTATTTTGTCAGTCACAGTGATGATGGTATTTGTAAGATTACTTCACCAGTATTTTGTCAGGCACAGTAATAATGGTATTTGTAAGATTACTTCACCAGTATTTTGTCAGGCACAGTGATGATGGTATTTGTAAGATTACTTCACCAGTATTTTGTCAGTCACAATGATGACAGTATTTCTAAGATTACTTCACCAGTATTTTGTCAGACACAGTGATGATGGTATTTGTAAGATTACTTCACCAGTATTTTGTCAGTCACAGTGATGATGGTATTTGTAAGATTACTTCACCAGTATTTTGTCAGTCACAATGATGATGGTATTTCTAAGATTACTTCACCAGTATTTTGTCAGACACAGTGATGATGGTATTTGTAAGATTACTTCACCAGTATTTTGTCAGTCACAATGATGACGGTATTTATAAGATTACTTCACCAGTATTTTGTCAGGCACAGTGATGATGGTATTTGTAAGATTACTTCACCAGTATTTTGCAGTCACAATGATGATGGTATTTGTAAGATTACTTCACCAGTATTTTGTCAGACACAGTGATGATGGTATTTGTAAGATTACTTCACCAGTATTTTGTCAGTCACAATGATGACGGTATTTCTAAGATTACTTCACCAGTATTTTGTCAGGCACAGTGATGATGGTATTTCTAAGATTACTTCACCAGTATTTTGTCAGGCACAGTGATGATGGTATTTGTAAGATTACTTCACCAGTATTTTGTCAGTCACAATGATGACAGTATTTCTAAGATTACTTCACCAGTATTTTGTCAGACACAGTGATGATGGTATTTGTAAGATTACTTCACCAGTATTTTGTCAGTCACAATGATGATGGTATTTGTAAGATTACTTCACCAGTATTTTGTCAGTCACAATGATGACAGTATTTGTAAGATTACTTCACCAGTATTTTGTCAGTCACAATGATGATGGTAGTTGTAAGATTACTTCACCAGTATTTTGTCAGTCACAATGATGATGGTATTTGTAAGATTACTTCACCAGTATTTTGTCAGTCACAATGATGACGGTATTTATAAGATTACTTCACCAGTATTTTGTCAGACACAGTGATGATGGTATTTGTAAGATTACTTCACCAGTATTTTGCCAGTCACAATGATGATGGTATTTGTAAGATTACTTCACCAGTATTTTGTCAGTCACAATGATAACGGTATTTATAAGATTACTTCACCAGTATTTTGTCAGGCACAATGATGACGGTATTTGTAAGATTACTTCACCAGTATTTTGTCAGTCACAATGATGATGGTATTTGTAAGATTACTTCACCAGTATTTTGTCAGGCACAGTGATGGTGGTATTTGTAAGATTACTTCACCAGTATTTTGCAGTCACAATGATGATGGTATTTGTAAGATTACTTCACCAGTATTTTGTCAGTCACAATGATGATGGTATTTGTAAGATTACTTCACCAGTATTTTGTCAGTCACAGTGATGATGGTATTTGTAAGATTACTTCACCAGTATTTTGTCAGGCACAGTAATAATGGTATTTGTAAGATTACTTCACCAGTATTTTGTCAGTCACAATGATGACAGTATTTCTAAGATTACTTCACCAGTATTTTGTCAGACACAGTGATGATGGTATTTGTAAGATTACTTCACCAGTATTTTGTCAGTCACAGTGATGATGGTATTTGTAAGATTACTTCACCAGTATTTTGTCAGTCACAATGATGACGGTATTTGTAAGATTACTTCACCAGTATTTTGTCAGACACAGTGATGATGGTATTTGTAAGATTACTTCACCAGTATTTTGTCAGTCACAATGATGACGGTATTTATAAGATTACTTCACCAGTATTTTGTCAGGCACAGTGATGATGGTATTTGTAAGATTACTTCACCAGTATTTTGCAGTCACAATGATGATGGTATTTGTAAGATTACTTCACCAGTATTTTGTCAGACACAGTGATGATGGTATTTGTAAGATTACTTCACCAGTATTTTGTCAGTCACAATGATGACGGTATTTCTAAGATTACTTCACCAGTATTTTGTCAGTCACAATGATGATGGTATTTCTAAGATTACTTCACCAGTATTTTGTCAGTCACAATGATGATGGTATTTGTAAGATTACTTCACCAGTATTTTGTCAGACACAATGATGACAGTATCTATAAGATTACTTCACCAGTATTTTGTCAGACACAATGATGATGGTATTTATAAGATTACTTCACCAGTATTTTGTCAGTCACAATGATGACAGTATTTGTAAGATTACTTCACCAGTATTTTGTCAGTCACAATGATGATGGTATTTGTAAGATTACTTCACCAGTATTTTGCCAGTCACAATGATGATGGTAGTTGTAAGATTACTTCACCAGTATTTTGCCAGTCACAATGATGATGGTATTTATAAGATTACTTCACCAGTATTTTGCCAGTCACAATGATGATGGTATTTGTAAGATTACTTCATCCGTATTTTGTCAGGCACAGTGATGATGGTATTTGTAAGATTACTTCACCAGTATTTTGTTTTCTTGTTGATAACCCAGCACTTGCAAATGAACTTTCATAAACCTTACGATAAAGATGCCAAGATGCACAGTTAGTCAGGAGGTGTGGAGATTGCCACTCATTTGCTAGCTGGGAGCCATTTTGCATTCATTAAGGGTATGAGTTGTGTTCATTCTTGAAGATCCTACTGTTACTGTGAAATGCAGAACAGCAATAACAGTGATGTTCCTTATTGTGTGTCTATGCTTAATATTAGATAGTGTCTCTTATGTTCATTTACATCCACATCCTTTCTTACTAATTAATTGTCAAAACTGTCAATAAAATAGTTCTTCTTACCCGTACATCATAGAAGACATATTCTGGGTCATACTGTATATTGTTTTCCCTGAAAAACTGAAAAGAAATAGATCAATGAAAATATAAGGTTTAACTCAAGAAACGATTGGAACACACAGGTTTAGGATATATAAAAATAAGTGTTTAATTTAGATAATACAAAAATAAATGTTAAATTCAGGATATATAAAAATAAATGTTAAATTTAGGTAATACAAAAATAAATGTTAAATTTATGTAATACAAAAATAAATGTTAAATTTAGGTAATACAAAAATAAATGTTAAATTCAGGTAATACAAAAATAAATGTTAAATTTAGGATACATAAAAATAAATGTTAAATTTGGGATATATGAAAATAAATGTTACACTTAGGTGATACAAAAATAAATATTAAATCTAGATTATACAAAAATAAATGTTAAATTTAGGTTATACAAAAATAAATGTTAAATTCAGGTAATACAAAAATAAATGTTAAATTTAGGTAATACAAAAATAAATGTTAAATTCAGGTAATACAAAAATAAATGTTAAATTTGGGATATATAAAAATAAATGTTAAATTTAGGTAATACAAAAATAAATGTTAAATCTAGATTATACAAAAATAAATGTTAAATTTAGGTTATACAAAAATAAATGTTAAATTCAGGTAATACAAAAATAAATGTTACATTTAGGTTATACAAAAATAAATATTAAATTTAGGTAATACAAAAATAAATGTTAAATTTAGGCTATACAAAAGTAAATGTTAAATTTAGGTCATACAAAAATAAATGTTAAATTTAGGATACATAAAAATAAATGTTAAATTTAGGTAATACAATAATAAATGATAAATTTAGGTAATACAAAAATAAATGTTAAATTTAGGTAATACAAAAATAAATGTTAAATTTATGTTATATAAAAATAAATGTTAAAATTAGGTAATACAAAAATAAATGATAAATTTAGGTAATAAAAAAATAAATTTTAAATTTAGGATATATAAAAATAAATGTTAAATTTAGGATATATAAAATTAAATGTTAAATTTAGGTCATATAAAAATAAATATGAAAGCCAAATATCGTGGAATGCGCAATGTTCAGTTGAAAAAATAATATATGTTATTCAGCTATCAGACAGGGTATATAATGTGACATTCCCGGCTTATGATATATATTCCCTGAGGTGCAGCCGAAGGGAATATATATCATAAGCCGGGAATGTCACATTATATATCCTGTCTGATAGCTGAATAACAGATATATTACGGATTTAACCATTGTTTTTTTTAAAATACAACATCCAACTGTATTAAATAAATTTGCGTCTTTTCATTTTCCGTATCTCTAGATGTCCGTTTCCGTACCTTTGACGTCATTCTTCAATGACGTCAAAATATGTGTCACGTCATATTTCATGTATGGGGTGTCTCGTGAAGGAAAATACTGTACTAAATTACTAAATCAATACAGTTTCATGTGTAGTAAATTTTATAAACTCTATAAATATAACATTAATATATCACATAACAAAACAACGGGTTTGCGAAACAGTTTCAATAATTTAAATGTAAATAAAACTTTGGTGTGGCCCCATGACGTCGAAAGTTTTCAAGGCTCAACGTTTTGTTTATTTGTTATGGTATAGCCGTGGAACATGGGAGTTTGCTGAATCGATCAGGTATTTGTGATGGAATTAACCGCTGTAATATTTTTTTGTTCATGCAGCCGTTTTGAGTATAAAAACAGCATTTAATTTGGTAAAAATACATTTATTATTCCGTAGTATACCATTGATTCAGTGCAGCGTAATGTTTTGTCGTCCATGTTTTAATCGTTTTTGGGGACTGAAATATATACCCCGTCTGTTTTCCGAATATATGCTGACATTCAGGGTTAAAGAACCAATGAAAATATGTGTAACAAACTAAATTCGTAATATATATATATATATTCCGTGTGTACCACATAAGAAACTTAGAATAATTGCAAAAAAAAATTGGTTCACACAACATGAAACGGACAGATTCCTCAATAATCATTGTCAGGAATGTGTGCGTGCTTACCTCAGCATCCATGATTGTTTATCTTTTCTTCACGAGGTCATGATCGGCAATCATCGAACCAAAACTTTTCTTCACCAGGTCACGATCGGCAATCATCGGAACAAAATAACCGAAAGTTAATCAGTCTCGACAATAATGGCGAGGACGATAAACATGCACACGGATGCATATTTCGACATGAAACATGCATGATCAATGTTTTCATTTGAAGCAGGGAACCGGCGCATTTCACCGGCTATTGCTATCTCTGGCTATGAATTTTCCAAGCATGGATTAAATGTTCAAAAATAAATCGAGTTGTCTTTTCTATTTTAATTCTGTAAGTTTGTCATTTGCCGGCATGTACTCTCGGAGTGAACATGGAATTATATAATTCGGGGATTGAAAACAAATCTTAGTGTTTGAGCTTGGTTACGATTTGACCTTAATTTCGTGTATGAAAAGGCACTGCTGTGACAAAGAAACGAGTCGATGACCATTTTTTTCTTTCGGCCTCAAATTCTCGTCCCATTTATAATATTTCAATTAATTATTTCTTTATGTTAAAACATTACGATTCACAGTAGGAATAATAAATAAAAGTTTAATCATTCCAACGGAAGATTTGAGGCCGACTAGCTTTGGTCCGAATGACATTGATAACATCGACGAAGCGGCAGAAATCAATTTTGGACTTTTGTCCAAAAAAGCAAAAAGATGATTAAAATAATTTGAATTAATTGATTGAAAGAGTGAAGGGAATATAACCCTCTTTTATGTTTTCTATTAAAGTAAGCAGGGTCTGATCTTGTCAAGTTGTATCGGTATGGAAAAAGTGGGATACTACCGAATACGATGAGCACCAGCCCAAGAGTAGACCAGTAAAACTTAGGTCAAATAAAATAAAAGTTCTGGTTCTCAGACAACGCCACCCCCTCAAAATTTCGGCCGTTGGGACGTTTTTATTGCCGTACAGAAAAAAAATCACTGCCGCGCCGTATTTTTGAAGATAAAAAAATATTCAAATTTACCGCCAAATTTAAGTTTTCAAGCATGCCGGTGACATGGATGAGTTTTGACAAACGTTTGAATGACTGATCAATCGATAACGAAAGTAAAAATTCAGCATGGCTACGAGTGAAAACACTTTCCTCGTCAGTTTTAATGTACAGTTACGTTCCAAACAAATAGCTCTGTGGACTATCCTGCCTGTTGACAGAGTAAACACTATTGTGTTGTTTGTTTGCCAAAATAGTAGAATTGAACTGGTTTGCGTTATGTTTTTAAACCGCTGAAAATAAAAACAAAATATAAAAACCCTTCCCATGTGGGATTGGAAATAAAAACAAAAAATAATAAACAGCTGCGCCAAGAGCGCATGATACGCCCGTCGTCAACATTCATACAATATTTGTAAAGACTTTCTTTCCCATAACTCTTGAATGAAAAATCTAAATTTGACCAAAAAGTATACAGACCGTAAGACCATCAATTCCAATAACTGTGCGAAGTTTGAAGTGAATTGGCCAAGGGTTCTCAATTTACAGCGCGACATACAAAAAATCGCCTACAATTTGATGAATAAAATCCCATAACTCTGGAATGAAAATTCAAAATTTCACCATAAAGTATACAGACTGTATGACCATCAATTCCAATAACTCTGTGAAATTTGAAGTGAATTGGCCAAGGGGTTCTCAATTTACAGCACGACATATGAAAGATAGCCTACAATTTGATGAATAAAGTCCCATAACTCTGGAATGAAAAATCGAAATTTCACCATAAAGTATACAGACCGTAAGACCATAAATTCTAATAACTCTTGGAAATTTGAAGTGAATTGGACAAGGGGTTCTTAAGTTAGAGCATGACATGTGAAACGGATGGACGGACAGTCAGACATTGGTATACCATAATACGTCCCATCTTAAAGACAGGCGTATAAAAACCCTACTTACCTTGCCCTTTTTTTGAAATCCATTGTCTGAGAACCAGAACATTTTTTTTAGATGGCCTTAGTTTAATTGTTCAGACCACTAAATATTTTCAGTTTTTATTTAGAACTATATTAAATAAATTGCAGGAATTTGATTCGGACCAGTAAATTCAAATGTTCATTTCGGAGACTGGGCCAGTGAAATGCCACGTTTCTTTTTAAGTTCTGACTCGAATATCACGAATGATATTGCAAATATTCGATGTCCCTAGTCATTTTCAAGAGTTCCCTGTCTGAAAATATTTTGATTTTCTGTTTCGAGGACATGGGATATACATGTATATGCATTAACATGAAAAAGTATCTAGTCTGTCAAACTATAGACTATATGCAGATGTCTATGACTATGAATATATGAAACTGTCTATCCCCTTCTGAAGCACATGCTCGAGTTCTCCCTTAAAATATTTTATGGGGGTTTGGTCATTTGTGATTGTATATTTTTAACAAAATAAAAGTTTATTGAAATGTACGAGTCTTTGACAACTTTCGTTCTTCATTTTGTATTGATACTGGTTTGTGGTTACATTAACAATCAGATTCGTGAATATTACTTACCTTTGAAAGTTCTTTTCTGTTATTAAAAAAAGTTAAATGCATAAGTTATTTTCAAAATCTTAAGAGAGAAATTACAGTAAGAATATAGAAAAGGCTAGCAAATTAACAAGTATATTCTTTAAATGTGCATTTAATATGATAATATCAGCTTTAAGATAAGAAATTCATAATGATGCTATTTTAATTATTCAAAAACTGCAAGAATCTGAATGTTTATATAATTTCATACTATGTCAAGGAAATGAAGAAAACACCAATATTATCAAATCTTTATTTTCAATAGTACATAATCATAGGGGAAGTCCATATTTCTTTTCTGAATGATCAAGTTTATTTCTACTGCCTACCAAACTTGTACATTTATCTTTGACCTGAAAAAATGCAGAACCATGTGACATTTTTCTCAGAAATAACAATGGAAAATGACTGATGGTTGTTAATCTTGAGAAATCATCCTCAATGAAAAATTGTTCAATGGTCAAGAAGATCCTGAAAATCCTGTATACTTGTCTGAAAAAAAAAAGGGTTATTGCGTTTTTCTTTTTGTCAAAGTTAGTCAGTGTAAATTTAAGCAAAAAGAAACAATTTTAAAGTTAGGAAACACCCTCAAAAGTAAGTCAAAATTCACCAAATCAAAAATTGGCTGGGGTCCTCCCACCTGCACCCTTACCAGGGCTTTACACTGAACTCACTGGGGGCCTCCTGACTCTCAGTCGAATTTTTTCTCCGTCTATAATTCTAAAATCTCCACCTATCAAAATTTGTAGTGAAAACACTGTGCATGAATAGCTTAGTAAAGGTACTGCCATACTCCAAATTGAATTTTCAGGGGAAAATTTTCTTCACCCAAAACTGGTGTAATATTACTTTAAATTTAGGATATATAAAAATAAATGTTAAATTTAGGATATACAAAAATAAATGTCAATTTAGGCCATATAAAAATAAATGTTAAATTAAAGTTTGTTTTTGCCCGCAAAAACGTATGTCTCCCCCCCGTTCCACAAACTGTAGTCAAAGGTAAAAAATCTATTTAGGTAACATAAAATTAAGCTTCAATTAAAGTTTGTTTTTGCCCGCAAAAACGTATGTCTCCCCCGTCCCACAAATTGTAGTCATAGGTAAAAAATCTATTTGGGTAACAAATAAAATTAAGTTTCAATGAATAACAAAAAAAAACCTGTTTTTAATCCATGAAACACAAAAAAAAAATTGATCAAAAGTGCTAAAGCAAGGGTTACAGGTACTATTCCATATTGTCATGGCAAAGTTCCCCATTCCAGAAAATTGCTCAGCCTATGTTCCAATGATTTTAAAGGAGTTTTGTTTTTCTAAAATCAATGGATTGGTGATGAAAACTTTTTCAGGGAAATAGTGACATTATGATAGACTCTTGTACATGTACATATATATATATATATATATATACAAGTTTCAGTAAGGGATATTACACTAGAGTGTTTGCAAATAACTCCCACAAAATTTAGGGGATCAAAATTTTCTGGTAATATGCACAACTGCTTATGGTGTCCTTACTATCTACAAAGTTTCATGAAATTCTGTTCAGTAGTTTCAGAGGAGTTGTGCAGACAAGCTGCTTCAGAAGTATATTTCGAGAAATTTTAAGTTCAAAGGAGCATAACTCCCACAAAATTTAGGGGATCAACATTTCCTGGTAATATGCACAACTACATATGGTGTCCTTACTACCTACCAAGTTTCATGAAATTCTGTTCAGTAGTTTCAGAGGAGTTGCGCTGACAAGCTGCTTCGGAAGTATATTTCGGGAAATTTTTAAGTTCAAAGGGGCATAACTCCCACAAAATTTAGGGGATCAAAATTTCCTGGTAATATGCACAACTACATATGGTGTCCTTACTACCTACCAAGTTTCATGAAATTCTGTTCAGCAGTTTCAGAGGAGTTGCGCTGACAAGCTGCTTCAGTAGTAAATTTCGGGAAATTTCTAAGTTCAAAGGAGCATAACTCCCACAAAATTCAGGCGATCAAAATCTCCTGGTAATATGCACAACTACATATGGTGTCCTTACTATCTACCAAGTTTCATGAAATTCTGTTCAGTAGTTTCAGAGGAGTTGCGCTGACAAACTGTGTGACGGACAGACGGACAGGACAAAAACAATATGTCTCCCCACAAAAGTGGGGGGAGACATAATGAATAACAAAAAAAACTGTTTTTAATCCATGAAACACAAAAAAAATTTGAACGAAAGTGCTAAAGCAAGGGTTACAGGTACTATTCCATGTTGTCATGGCAAAGTTCCCCATTCCAGAAAATTGCTCAGCCTATGTTCCAATGATTTTAAAGGAGTTTTGTTCTTCTAAAATCAATGGATTGGTGATGAAAAACTTTTTCAGGGAAATAGTGACATTATGATAGACTCTTGTACATATATATATATATACAAGTTTCAGTAAGGGATATTACACTAGAGTGTTTGCAAATAACTCCCACAAAATTTAGGGGATCAAAATTTCCTGGTAATATGCACAACTACATATGGTGTCCTTACTACCTACAAAGTTTCATGAAATTCTGTTCAGTAGTTTCAGAGGAGTTGCGCTGACAAGCTGCTTCAGTAGTAAATTTCGAGAAATTTCCAAGTTCAAAGGAGCATAACTCCCACAAAATTTAGGGGATCAAAATTTCCTGGTAATATGCAGAGGAGTTGCACTGACAAACTGTGTGATGGACAGACGACAGGACAAATACAATATGTCTCCCCACCAAAGTGGGGAGAGACATAATTTATAATATATAAAATATAAATGTTATATTCAGATATATAAAAATAAAGGTTAAATTTAGGATATACATGTATAAAATATAAATGTTAAATTTGGGATATATAAAAATAAATGTTAAATTTAGCATATATAAAAATAAATGTTAAATTTAGGATATATAAAAATAAATGTTAAATTTAGGATATACAAAAATAAATGTCAATTTAGGCCATATAAAAATAAATGTTAAATTAAAGTTGGTTTTTGCCCGCAAAAACATATGTCTCCCCCCGTTCCACAAACTGTAGTCAAAGGTAAAAAATCTATTTAGGTAACATAAAATTAAGCTTCAATTAAAGTTTGTTTTTGCCCGCAAAAACGTATGTCTCCCCCGTCCCACAAATTGTAGTCATAGGTAAAAAATCTATTTGGGTAACAAATAAAATTAAGTTTCAATGAATAACAAAAAAAAACCTGTTTTTAATCCATGAAACACAAAAAAAAAATTGATCAAAAGTGCTAAAGCAAGGGTTACAGGTACTATTCCATATTGTCATGGCAAAGTTCCCCATTCCAGAAAATTGCTCAGCCTATGTTCCAATGATTTTAAAGGAGTTTTGTTTTTCTAAAATCAATGGATTGGTGATGAAAACTTTTTCAGGGAAATAGTGACATTATGATAGACTCTTGTACATGTACATATATATATATATATATATACAAGTTTCAGTAAGGGATATTACACTAGAGTGTTTGCAAATAACTCCCACAAAATTTAGGGGATCAAAATTTTCTGGTAATATGCACAACTGCTTATGGTGTCCTTACTATCTACAAAGTTTCATGAAATTCTGTTCAGTAGTTTCAGAGGAGTTGTGCAGACAAGCTGCTTCAGAAGTATATTTCGAGAAATTTTAAGTTCAAAGGAGCATAACTCCCACAAAATTTAGGGGATCAACATTTCCTGGTAATATGCACAACTACATATGGTGTCCTTACTACCTACCAAGTTTCATGAAATTCTGTTCAGTAGTTTCAGAGGAGTTGCGCTGACAAGCTGCTTCGGAAGTATATTTCGGGAAATTTTTAAGTTCAAAGGGGCATAACTCCCACAAAATTTAGGGGATCAAAATATCCTGGTAATATGCACAACTACATATGGTGTCCTTACTACCTACCAAGTTTCATGAAATTCTGTTCAGCAGTTTCAGAGGAGTTGCGCTGACAAGCTGCTTCAGTAGTAAATTTCGGGAAATTTCTAAGTTCAAAGGAGCATAACTCCCACAAAATTCAGGCGATCAAAATCTCCTGGTAATATGCACAACTACATATGGTGTCCTTACTATCTACCAAGTTTCATGAAATTCTGTTCAGTAGTTTCAGAGGAGTTGCGCTGACAAACTGTGTGACGGACAGACGGACAGGACAAAAACAATATGTCTCCCCACAAAAGTGGGGGGAGACATAATGAATAACAAAAAAAACTGTTTTTAATCCATGAAACACAAAAAAAATTTGAACGAAAGTGCTAAAGCAAGGGTTACAGGTACTATTCCATGTTGTCATGGCAAAGTTCCCCATTCCAGAAAATTGCTCAGCCTATGTTCCAATGATTTTAAAGGAGTTTTGTTCTTCTAAAATCAATGGATTGGTGATGAAAAACTTTTTCAGGGAAATAGTGACATTATGATAGACTCTTGTACATATATATATATATACAAGTTTCAGTAAGGGATATTACACTAGAGTGTTTGCAAATAACTCCCACAAAATTTAGGGGATCAAAATTTCCTGGTAATATGCACAACTACATATGGTGTCCTTACTACCTACAAAGTTTCATGAAATTCTGTTCAGTAGTTTCAGAGGAGTTGCGCTGACAAGCTGCTTCAGTAGTAAATTTCGAGAAATTTCCAAGTTCAAAGGAGCATAACTCCCACAAAATTTAGGGGATCAAAATTTCCTGGTAATATGCAGAGGAGTTGCACTGACAGACGGACAGGACAAATACAATATGTCTCCCCACCAAAGTGGGGAGAGACATAATTTATAATATATAAAATATAAATGTTATATTCAGATATATAAAAATAAAGGTTAAATTTAGGATATACATGTATAAAATATAAATGTTAAATTTGGGATATATAAAAATAAATGTTAAATTTAGCATATATAAAAATAAATGTTAAATTTAGGATATATAAAAATAAATGTTAAATTTAGGCCATATAAATATAAATGTTAAATTTAGGATGAATAAAAATTAATGTTAAACTTAGGATATATAAAATATACATGTTAAATTTAGGATATATAAAATATAAATGTTAAATTTAGGTTATACAAAAATAAATGTTAAATTAGGCAATACAAATATAAATGTTAAATTTAGGTCATGCAATAATAAATGTTAAACATAGGAAAAATAAAATTAATGTAAAATTTAGGACAAAAAAAGAAGTTAAATTTAGGTTATAAATATAAAAAATAAATGTTAAATTAGGTAGTTCAAAAATAATTGTTAAATTCAAGTCATATAAAAATACATTGTGTAAATGTTATATTCATGTCATACAAAAATAAATGTTAATTCTAATATGACCTCCTTCTTTCGCTTTGCAAACAAACGAGCGATGAATCAGATGGCAAAATCTCATTAGCACATGCACAGTACACATTTAAGCCAGGTGATAAAATCACAAAATAAAATTATTTACATGGTTGTTAACGTTTTAAACATCTATATTCACTGAAAATAATCAACATATCCAAAATTAATAATATGCGACGTCCAATTAAAACACTCAAACACAATATTATTGTTACGGATGCTCCATCAATACGACTGACTTTCCCGTCATAAAAGTACACGTTGATGAATTATCGTCTGCTCGAATTTGGCAACATAAATTGTGTGTAACATTGTCCGCAAACGTAAATATAAATCACCGTCTTCCAATCAAAGTATACTACCATATTTGTACTCTTAGACATATCAGAATCGAAATAATTCATGGAAGCCAGAATGTGCTTTGAGTTTTAACATGGGTTGGCAGATATTAGTAAATTTTATCTGCCAACCCATGTTAAAACTCAAAACACATTCTGGCTTCCATGATTTATTTCTTAAATTTAGTAACAAATCAGGAAAGTGAGTGGTCATGTATATGTGTGTTAAAGGTAATTTTCTACAATTTCTCGCTTTGATTTTGGTACTGTTCCCAACATTGTGGTATTTTTTGTTTTTATATTAGATTTTGGTACTGTTCCCAACATTGTGGTATTTTTTGTTTTTATATTAGATTTTGGTACTGTTCCCGACAGTGTGGTATTTTGGTACTGTTCCCGACAGTGTGGTATTTTGGTACTGTTCCGACATTGTGGTATTTTGGTACTGTTCCCGACAGTGTGGTATTTTGGTACTGTTCCGACATTGTGGTATTTTGGTACTGTTCCCGACAGTGTGGTATTTTGGTACTGTTCCCGACAGTGTGGTATTTTGGTACTATTCCTGACAGTTTGGTATTTTGGTACTGTTCCTACAGTGTGGTATTTTGGTACTGTTCCCAACAGTGTGGTATTTTGGTACTGTTCCAGACATTGTGGTATTTTGGTACTGTTCCCGACAGTGTGGTATTTTGGTACTGTTCCCGACAGTGTGGTATTTTGGTACTATTCCTGACAGTTTGGTATTTTGGTACTGTTCCTACAGTGTGGTATTTTGGTACTGTTCCCAACAGTGTGGTATTTTGGTATTGTTCCCGACAGTGTGGTATTTTGGTACTGTTCCCGACAGTGTGGTATTTTGGTACTGTTCCGACATTGTGGTATTTTGGTACTGTTCCCGACAGTGTGGTATTTTGGTACTGTTCCCGACAGTGTGGTATTTTGGTACTATTCCTGACAGTTTGGTATTTTGGTACTGTTCCTAGTGTGGTATTTTGGTACTGTTCCCAACAGTGTGGTATTTTGGTACTGTTCCAGACAGTGTGGTATTTTGGTACTGTTCCCGACAGTGTGGTATTTTGGTACTATTCCTGACAGTTTGGTATTTTGGTACTGTTCCTACAGTGTGGTATTTTGGTACTATTCCCAACAGTGTGGTATTTTGGTACTGTTCCAGACAGTGTGGTATTTTGGTACTATTCCTGACAGTTTGGTATTTTGGTACTGTTCCTACAGTGTGGTATTTTGGTACTGTTCCCAACAGTGTGGTATTTTGGTACTGTTCCAGACAGTGTGGTATTTTGGTACTGTTCCCAACAGTGTGGTATTTTGGTACTGTTCCAGACAGTGTGGTATTTTGGTACTGTTCCCGACAGTGTGGTATTTTGGTACTATTCCTGACAGTTTGGTATTTTGGTACTGTTCCTACAGTGTGGTATTTTGGTACTGTTCCCAACAGTGTGGTATTTTGGTACTGTTCCAGACAGTGTGGTATTTTGGTACTATTCCTGACAGTTTGGTATTTTGGTACTGTTCCTACAGTGTGGTATTTTGGTACTGTTCCCAACAGTGTGGTATTTTGGTACTGTTCCAGACAGTGTGGTATTTTGGTACTATTCCTGACAGTTTGGTATTTTGGTACTGTTCCTACAGTGTGGTATTTTGGTACTGTTCCCAACAGTGTGGTATTTTGGTACTGTTCCAGACAGTGTGGTATTTTGGTACTGTTCCAGACAGTGTGGTATTTTGGTACTGTTCCGACATTGTGGTATTTTTTGTCTTTCATTTTATTTTATAAACAAATTAATGTTCAATTTCTCAGGTCTGCTATGCTTTTTTCGAAAATGATGAGGACAAGAAGTATTTAGTTTTTCATTGTCATGACATACATAATTTATTTATTTCCATTGGGTAAGATGTGCCTTACAATGCAGATGTGAATATTACTTAGTAGCTAGGTTTTGACCAGTTAATTTCAGCTTCTACAAACAAGTACAATAGCTAAAAGATACATTTTTTTATCTGATAATGACCTGTATCCAGTATTATGTAGATATGTCAACCATTCTTCCATTGTAAAAATGTAAATAAAAAGGTTTCACAATGCCATGCAGGAATAGCATCAAAAACTAGAGGCTCAGTGGGCTGAGCCTGTGTCATTCACCTGTCATTTTGGTTAGAGGAAACTTTATACAGACCCTTCCATAGGTGCTTTCTACTAAATTTCAATTAATTTGGCTAAATGGTTTTAGATAAGTTTTTTTTTAATTGGCCAATCACAAACAAGAACTGCGTATGGTGGCCATATTAGTTGTATGATTGGCATGAAACATGGAAATTTTGCACAGGATCTCCCATACATCATTCCTACAAAATAACAATTCATTGTGCCTCCTAGTTTCAGAGGAGAAGATTTTTTTTAAATTTAAGCCAATCAGAAACAAGAATTGCCCATGGCGACCATGTTTTGTTTTGCCCAATCGGGATGAAATGAGGAAATCTTATAGAGGACCTTCCATAGATGCTTACTGTAAAATGCTGCTTTATTTGGCCAAATAATTTCAGAAGAGAAGATTCTTAGAAATCGATCAACCAGAAATAAGAATTGCCTATGGTGGCCATGTTTGTTAACAGATCGGGACGAAATAAGCAATCTTATTATAGAGGACCTTCCATAGATGCTTCCTACTAAGTTTCGGTTCATTTGGCCAAGCAGTTTCAGAGGAGTAGATTTTTAGAAATTGACAAACCAGAAACAAGAATTGTCTATGGCGGCTATGTTTGTTAACGGATCGGGACGAAATGAGCAATCTTTATAGAGGACCTTCCATAGATGCTTCCTACTAAGTTTCGGTTCATTTGGCTAAGTGGTTTCAGAGGAGAAGATTAAAACGTGAAAAGTTAATGGATGACAGACACCAAGTGATGACAAAAGCTCACTTTGCTTTTGTTTTTATTGTTTTTAGACAAAAAACTGCAATCTTCTACATAACTGATAATTTTTATGTAAAAAATAAATTTTGTTTACCTCTATGATATTTGTCAAGAGTGTCATTTCAGGAGGTGCAAAAAGGTCCACTAGCTGGTACATTGGACCCTGAAAAATAAACATAGAAGTTTCTAATTCTGTAAATTAATCATAAATTGAGAATTGTTCCTGACACACATCTTGCGTTCCTTGACTAATAATATTGTAAATCATTGTTTTCCTCTAAACACAGGAACAGCATCAGTAATGTAATGGTTATCATGCCTGCTTCGAGTGTGGTAGATGGTGGGTTCAAGCCCCGGTCGGGTCAAACCAAAGACTATGAAATTGGTATTTGTTGCTTCTCCACTGACTAAGCACGCAGCACTAAGTGGTGAGAGCAAAAACTAGTTGGCTCAGAATCAGAAAAATGTGTTCCAGTAGAGCGACATGTCTACCTGCAAACTGTTGTTTCAGTACAAATTGTACATCATCATCAAAATGTAACTTGTTCTCGCCATTATATAGCTGACAAATTGCTCATTTGGCATTAAACAAAAAACCACTAAAAGCGAGTTTATAGTTCTAATGCCTACACGTCACTTTTTATACAAAGCCTTAACTTGTCTTCTATCTTTAAACCAGAGACTTTGTGAAGTCTGTAATCAATCACCTGACTAACAACAGTTATGTTAAAAATATATTTTTTTTTATCAATGTGTGACGTAAAAGTGTTTTTGACATTTACTTCACTGAGTTTGGCGCTGATTTGACAACTGTTTTACCTGTTTTGTTCAAGCATTGTTGTAAATACTGTTATGGTGACAGCCGGAAACTTTGAGCCGTAATGAAAGGGGGAGGTTTGGCGCTTTAAAATCTGATTCAACCCACCATTTCTTTAGAAATGCCTGTACCAAGTCAGGGTCATTAACTCATTACGGTTTTCACAGTTTTCTGGTTGTTGACTGATTTTGTCTGTTTACATACTTATGAGTTTTGACTTTCCCTTTGTAAGATTGTTCGGAGTTCGGTAATTTTGTTATTACCCTTATCTTTATTAAGTGGAGGAATTGTCAGTATTGTGAGATTTAGCACAAAAAAAAAAACAATAATAATATTGCCATGACAAAATGTATTATTTGTCCTACATAATTGTGATGACTAGTGATGGGAATCGGTCACATTTTCAAGATCAATGATTGTTATACCATTATCGACCGATGATCTATCATCGGTGACAATATCAATCATCTGTGACAATTACCTACTAAATGTATTTACAGACTATAAAACTCAAATAGTCTTATTTCAAGAGTATGTTTGACAAAAATAAAGAGAAGAATAAAATTGTATCGTATAAAAATACAGAATACAATTTTTTTCATTTGCTGTGTCGCTGGTGATTTTAAAATATACTGACCGGAACACTACAAATCTTAGAAATCGTAGTTGTTCTATATAATAACCTACAACTTTTATCTTTTATTCAAGAATATTGAGATTTTATTACTATTTATTTTCATTAGAACTGTTACAATTTATACACATTAACATAGAAGAAAACAACACATGTTTAACACTTAACTTTAAAATGGACTAGTTCAGGCAGTAGATAAATAATAGACTAGTCCAAATAGGTGTATTAACAGAGTGTCAGAAGTGTGTTGGGGTAAATGCAAGATGTTTGTCAGTATGAAGACAAAAACAAAGAATAAAGTTAAACTAATATTTATTTTCAATACAAGGAATCAGAATAGACCACACGGTTTAAGAATAGATAATCAGTTCAGATGATGACACCCGACTGTTTAGTCGATGTTTCCGATGATCGGGGCACCACTAGTGATTACAATGTGTTTATGATGTTCTTATTTGTCACACATAAGTCATCATTATAGAGGTTATATAAAATTTGTCTTGTTATGCTAGTTCATTTCACAAGTTTGTATAACATGTCTAGAACATGTTTTTATTTCATACATTGCAGTCTATAATTATTCAGATTTACCAGTCCATAAAATGTATTCATAGATTCTAATGCCACATGTGTTCCTTCATATTCACTTTTGACTTCTTCATCTGACACTTTCTGCATTCCTCTGTAAATACAAAACATACTTCCTTTTCAATAATAAAAAAGGTTAATTTAGGATTGTTTTTATGGAGATCTAGATCTAGTAGTTCTATTGCAGCAAGCAGTTTTATTGTAGCAGAAGGCTAGAGGTCAGAGAAAACCAAAACAAATCTGCTACACATACTAAATGAGATCAGCGAGTTTAAGTTAAATAGCACTAAAAACTGTTAACCCACAACCCTCAACTGACCTTATTTCTGTGGTTGACATATAGACATTCTACCTATGACCCACGATATCTTCATAACCAGTGAGACCATTGTTTTTACCTGGAAATGACAGAATTGTTCTATCATTTGATTCACCAATTCACTCTGAATTTTTCTGACTAACAAACATAGGTTGGCAGTTTATATGCTTATTTTATTATGACTATAAAAAGGCAAAAAGTGGCAGTGTTAAAAACTCTAGAAATTCTAGAAGTTTACATTGTTAACAAAAGAGGTGATGAATTACTGATGGTTATTCATGCTACAGTACGGTCAGAGACATACCGTGATAAATCACTGTGATAGACATATTGTCTATATTGACATATACAGTACGGTCAGAGACATACCGTGATAAATCACCGTCATAGACATATTGTCTATATTGACATATACAGTACGGTCAGAGACATACCGTGATCACCGTCATAGACTTATTGTCTATATTGACATATACAGTACGGTCAGAGACATACCATGATAAATCACCGTCATAGACATATTGTCTATATTGACATATACAGTACGGTCAGAGACATACCGTGATAAATCACCGTCATAGACATATTGTCTATATTGACATATACAGTACGGTCAGAGACATACCGTGATCACCATCATAGACTTATTGTCTATATTGACATATACAGTACGGTCAGAGACATACCGTGATCACTGTGATAGACATATTGTCTATATTGACATATACAGTACGGTCAGAGACATACCGTGATCACTGTGATAGACATATTGTCTATATTGACATATACAGTACGGTCAGACATACCGTGATACATCACTGTAATAGACATATTGTCTATACTGACATATACAGTACGGTCAGAGACATACCGTGATAGACATATTGTCTATATTGACATACACAGTACGGTCAGAGACATACCGTGATCACCGTGATAGACATATTGTCTATATTGATATATACAGTACGGTCAGAGACACACCGTGATCACCGTGATAGACATATTGTCTATATTGACATATACAGTACGGTCAGAGACACACCGCGATCACCGTGATAGACATATTGTCTATATTGATATATACAGTACGGTCAGACATACCATGATCACTGTGATAGACATATTGTCTAAATTGACATATACAGTATGGTCAGAGACATACCGTGATCACCGTGATAGACATATTGTCTATATTGACATATACAGTACGGTCAGAGACACACCGTGATCACCGTGATAGACATATTGTCTATATTGATATATACAGTACGGTCAGAGACATACCGTGATCACCGTGATAGACATATTGTCTATATTGACATATACAGTACGGTCAGAGACATACCGTGATCACCGTGATAAACATATTGTCGGTGATAGTGAAAAGGATTAACTTTTAATCCTTTTTAATTTTCATCACGGTGATCCTAGTGATCAAATGTTTATTGGGGAAGCCATAAAACTCAGGTAGGTACATGCTCAACTAATTACAGGTAAGACCAGATGTTCGTAGATTACAGGTAAATTGAACATGACGTTTTTCGTTTTTATTAAAAGCTGTGACTACTATTTAGTATATTAATTCCAATATATATATTTTCTCTTTTCAGGTTTCCGTTAGAAGATTATATTTACTTTAAGAAATGTTTCTTGTTTAATAAAGGAAATAAAAATAGTTGAATAGCAATAAATAAAAGAAAATTTGTCGTATTGAATGCATGTATAATGATCGATAATGTAAACGGTTTTATGTTACCTAAAATAGAACCATGAAGTAACTGACCCAGAGACTGTCATCTTTTGATTGTTGTTGTCTGCACATGTTTCTATTTTTAGTAAGATTATGTGCATGGGAAAGTTCACCTGAGCAGCATGCTTTTGATTCATTCATGGTTTGTAGTTGGACCGTTTAGGATTAATAAATTGATAGCTTAGAAATCGGGTGTTTTCTATGTGTGTACTAAGTAAGATACCACAATTATGTACGTGCCGAAATGCATTTCTAAAAAAAATGCAATGTCGTGTACTAGACTCAAATAAGTTAAAATATGATAAATAATTATACACCTACATTGTGCATATCATAACGATAATACCATTTTCTATTCTTTAATTTAATTAAATGAATTACAATTTTATTTCTTTTTTTTAATTCAGTTATATATAATATACTAGAGATAAAGTACAAACAAACAGGACAAGAGCACCACCAGCCTCTCCACATACCTAAAGTACAAACAAACAGGACAAGAGCACCACCAGCCTCTCCACATACCTAAAGTACAAACAAACAGGACAAGAGCACCACCAGCCTCTCCACATACCTAAAGTACAAACAAACAGGACAAGAGCACCATCAGCCTCTCCACATACCCAAAGTACAAACAAACAGGACAAGAGCACCACCAGCCTCTCCACATACCTAAAGTACAAACAAACAGGACAAGAGCACCACCAGCCTCTCCACATACCTAAAGTACAAACAAACAGGACAAGAGCACCACCAGCCTCTCCACATACCCAAAGTACAAACAAACAGGACAAGAGCACCACCAGCCTCTCCACATACCTAAAGTACAAACAAACAGGACAAGAGCACCACCAGCCTCTCCACATACCTAAAGTACAAACAAACAGGACAAGAGCACCACCAGCCTCTCCACATACCTAAAGTACAAACAAACAGGACAAGAGCACCACCAGCCTCTCCACATACCTAAAGTACAAACAAACAGGACAAGAGCACCACCAGCCTCTCCACATACCTAAAGTACAAACAAACAGGACAAGAGCACCACCAGCCTCTCCACATACCTAAAGTACAAACAAACAGGACAAGAGCACCATCAGCCTCTCCACATACCCAAAGTACAAACAAACAGGACAAGAGCACCACCAGCCTCTCCACATACCAAAAGTACAAACAAACAGGACAAGAGCACCACCAGCCTCTCCACATACCTAAAGTACAAACAAACAGGACAAGAGCACCACCAGCCTCTCCACATACCCAAAGTACAAACAAACAGGACAAGAGCACCACCAGCCTCTCCACATACCCAAAGTACAAACAAACAGGACAAGAGCACCACCAGCCTCTCCACATACCCAAAGTACAAACAAACAGGACAAGAGCACCACCAGCCTCTCCACATACCTAAAGTACAAACAAACAGGACAAGAGCACCACCAGCCTCTCCACATACCTAAAGTACAAACAAACAGGACAAGAGCACCACCAGCCTCTCCACATACCTAAAGTACAAACAAACAGGACAAGAGCACCACCAGCCTCTCCACATACCTAAAGTACAAACAAACAGGACAAGAGCACCATCAGCCTCTCCACATACCCAAAGTACAAACAAACAGGACAAGAGCACCACCAGCCTCTCCACATACCTAAAGTACAAACAAACAGGACAAGAGCACCACCAGCCTCTCCACATACCTAAAGTACAAACAAACAGGACAAGAGCACCACCAGCCTCTCCACATACCCAAAGTACAAACAAACAGGACAAGAGCACCACCAGCCTCTCCACATACCCAAAGTACAAACAAACAGGACAAGAGCACCACCAGCCTCTCCACATACCCAAAGTACAAACAAACAGGACAAGAGCACCACCAGCCTCTCCACATACCCAAAGTACAAACAAACAGGACAAGAGCACCACCAGCCTCTCCACATACCTAAAGTACAAACAAACAGGACAAGAGCACCACCAGCCTCTCCACATACCTAAAGTACAAACAAACAGGACAAGAGCACCACCAGCCTCTCCACATACCCAAAGTACAAACAAACAGGACAAGAGCACCACCAGCCTCTCCACATACCTAAAGTACAAACAAACAGGACAAGAGCACCACCAGCCTCTCCACATACCCAAAGTACAAACAAACAGGACAAGAGCACCACCAGCCTCTCCACATACCCAAAGTACAAACAAACAGGACAAGAGCACCACCAGCCTCTCCACATACCTAAAGTACAAACAAACAGGACAAGAGCACCACCAGCCTCTCCACATACCCAAAGTACAAACAAACAGGACAAGAGCACCACCAGCCTCTCCACATACCCAAAGTACAAACAAACAGGACAAGAGCACCACCAGCCTCTCCACATACCTAAAGTACAAACAAACAGGACAAGAGCACCACCAGCCTCTCCACATACCCAAAGTACAAACAAACAGGACAAGAGCACCACCAGCCTCTCCACATACCTAAAGTACAAACAAACAGGACAAGAGCACCACCAGCCTCTCCACATACCCAAAGTACAAACAAACAGGACAAGAGCACCACCAGCCTCTCCACATACCCAAAGTACAAACAAACAGGACAAGAGCACCACCAGCCTCTCCACATACTCAAAGCACAAACAAACAGGACAAGAGCACCACCAGCCTCTCCACATACCCAAAGTACAAACAAACAGGACAAGAGCACCACCAGCCTCTCCACATACTCAAAGCACAAACAAACAGGACAAGAGCACCACCAGCCTCTCCACATACCCAAAGTACAAACAAACAGGACAAGAGCACCACCAGCCTCTCCACATACCTAAAGTACAAACAAACAGGACAAGAGCACCACCAGCCTCTCCACATACCCAAAGTACAAACAAACAGGACAAGAGCACCACCAGCCTCTCCACATACCCAAAGTACAAACAAACAGGACAAGAGCACCACCAGCCTCTCCACATACCCAAAGTACAAACAAACAGGACAAGAGCACCACCAGCCTCTCCACATACCCAAAGTACAAACAAACAGGACAAGAGCACCACCGGCCTCTCCACATACCCAAAGTACAAACAAACAGGACAAGAGCACCACCGGCCTCTCCACATACCCAAAGTACAAACAAACAGGACAAGAGCACCACCAGCCTCTCCACATACCCAAAGTACAAACAAACAGGACAAGAGCACCACCAGCCTCTCCACATACCCAAAGTACAAACAAACAGGACAAGAGCACCACCAGCCTCTCCACATACCCAAAGTACAAACAAACAGGACAAGAGCACCACCAGCCTCTCCACATACCCAAAGTACAAACAAACAGGACAAGAGCACCACCAGCCTCTCCACATACCCAAAGTACAAACAAACAGGACAAGAGCACCACCAGCCTCTCCACATACCCAAAGCACAAACAAACAGGACAAGAGCACCACCAGCCTCTCCACATACCCAAAGCACAAACAAACAGGACAAGAGCACCACCAGCCTCTCCACATACCCAAAGCACAAACAAACAGGACAAGAGCACCACCAGCCTCTCCACATACCCAAAGTACAAACAAACAGGACAAGAGCACCACCAGCCTCTCCACATACCTAAAGTACAAACAAACAGGACAAGAGCACCACCAGCCTCTCCACATACCCAAAGTACAAACAAACAGGACAAGAGCACCACCAGCCTCTCCACATACCCAAAGTACAAACAAACAGGACAAGAGCACCACCAGCCTCTCCACATACCTAAAGTACAAACAAACAGGACAAGAGCACCACCAGCCTCTCCACATACCCAAAGTACAAACAAACAGGACAAGAGCACCACCAGCCTCTCCACATACCTAAAGTACAAACAAACAGGACAAGAGCACCACCAGCCTCTCCACATACCCAAAGTACAAACAAACAGGACAAGAGCACCACCAGCCTCTCCACATACCCAAAGTACAAACAAACAGGACAAGAGCACCACCAGCCTCTCCACATACTCAAAGCACAAACAAACAGGACAAGAGCACCACCAGCCTCTCCACATACCCAAAGTACAAACAAACAGGACAAGAGCACCACCAGCCTCTCCACATACTCAAAGCACAAACAAACAGGACAAGAGCACCACCAGCCTCTCCACATACCCAAAGTACAAACAAACAGGACAAGAGCACCACCAGCCTCTCCACATACCTAAAGTACAAACAAACAGGACAAGAGCACCACCAGCCTCTCCACATACCCAAAGTACAAACAAACAGGACAAGAGCACCACCAGCCTCTCCACATACCCAAAGTACAAACAAACAGGACAAGAGCACCACCAGCCTCTCCACATACCCAAAGTACAAACAAACAGGACAAGAGCACCACCAGCCTCTCCACATACCCAAAGTACAAACAAACAGGACAAGAGCACCACCGGCCTCTCCACATACCCAAAGTACAAACAAACAGGACAAGAGCACCACCGGCCTCTCCACATACCCAAAGTACAAACAAACAGGACAAGAGCACCACCAGCCTCTCCACATACCCAAAGTACAAACAAACAGGACAAGAGCACCACCAGCCTCTCCACATACCCAAAGTACAAACAAACAGGACAAGAGCACCACCAGCCTCTCCACATACCCAAAGTACAAACAAACAGGACAAGAGCACCACCAGCCTCTCCACATACCCAAAGTACAAACAAACAGGACAAGAGCACCACCAGCCTCTCCACATACCCAAAGTACAAACAAACAGGACAAGAGCACCACCAGCCTCTCCACATACCCAAAGCACAAACAAACAGGACAAGAGCACCACCAGCCTCTCCACATACCCAAAGCACAAACAAACAGGACAAGAGCACCACCAGCCTCTCCACATACCCAAAGTACAAACAAACAGGACAAGAGCACCACCAGCCTCTCCACATACCCAAAGTACAAACAAACAGGACAAGAGCACCACCAGCCTCTCCACATACCCAAAGTACAAACAAACAGGACAAGAGCACCACCAGCCTCTCCACATACCCAAAGTACAAACAAACAGGACAAGAGCACCACCAGCCTCTCCACATACCCAAAGTACAAACAAACAGGACAAGAGCACCACCGGCCTCTCCACATACCCAAAGTACAAACAAACAGGACAAGAGCACCACCGGCCTCTCCACATACCCAAAGTACAAACAAACAGGACAAGAGCACCACCAGCCTCTCCACATACCCAAAGTACAAACAAACAGGACAAGAGCACCACCAGCCTCTCCACATACCCAAAGTACAAACAAACAGGACAAGAGCACCACCAGCCTCTCCACATACCCAAAGTACAAACAAACAGGACAAGAGCACCACCAGCCTCTCCACATACCCAAAGTACAAACAAACAGGACAAGAGCACCACCAGCCTCTCCACATACCCAAAGTACAAACAAACAGGACAAGAGCACCACCAGCCTCTCCACATACCCAAAGCACAAACAAACAGGACAAGAGCACCACCAGCCTCTCCACATACCCAAAGCACAAACAAACAGGACAAGAGCACCACCAGCCTCTCCACATACCCAAAGCACAAACAAACAGGACAAGAGCACCACCAGCCTCTCCACATACCCAAAGTACAAACAAACAGGACAAGAGCACCACCAGCCTCTCCACATACCCAAAGTACAAACAAACAGGACAAGAGCACCACCAGCCTCTCCACATACCCAAAGTACAAACAAACAGGACAAGAGCACCACCAGCCTCTCCACATACCCAAAGCACAAACAAACAGGACAAGAGCACCACCAGCCTCTCCACATACCCAAAGCACAAACAAACAGGACAAGAGCACCACCAGCCTCTCCACATACCCAAAGTACAAACAAACAGGACAAGAGCACCACCAGCCTCTCCACATACCCAAAGCACAAACAAACAGGACAAGAGCACCACCAGCCTCTCCACATACCCAAAGCACAAACAAACAGGACAAGAGCACCACCAGCCTCTCCACATACCCAAAGCACAAACAAACAGGACAAGAGCACCACCAGCCTCTCCACATACCCAAAGTACAAACAAACAGGACAAGAGCACCACCAGCCTCTCCACATACCCAAAGTACAAACAAACAGGACAAGAGCACCACCAGCCTCTCCACATACCCAAAGTACAAACAAACAGGACAAGAGCACCACCAGCCTCTCCACATACCCAAAGTACAAATAAAGAGGACAAGAGCACCACCAGCCTCTCCACATACCCAAAGTACAAACAAACAGGACAAGAGCACCACCAGCCTCTCCACATACCCAAAGTACAAACAAACAGGACAAGAGCACCACCAGCCTCTCCACATACCCAAAGCACAAACAAACAGGACAAGAGCACCACCAGCCTCTCCACATACCCAAAGCACAAACAAACAGGACAAGAGCACCACCAGCCTCTCCACATACCTAAAGCACAAACAAACAGGACAAGAGCACCACCAGCCTCTCCACATACCCAAAGTACAAACAAACAGGACAAGAGCACCACCAGCCTCTCCACATACCCAAAGTACAAACAAACAGGACAAGAGCACCACCAGCCTCTCCACATACCCAAAGTACAAACAAACAGGACAAGAGCACCACCAGCCTCTCCACATACCCAAAGTACAAACAAACAGGACAAGAGCACCACCAGCCTCTCCACATACCCAAAGTACAAACAAACAGGACAAGAGCACCACCAGCCTCTCCACATACCCAAAGTACAAACAAACAGGACAAGAGCACCATCAGCCTCTCCACATACCCAAAGTACAAACAAACAGGACAAGAGCACCACCAGCCTCTCCACATACCCAAAGTACAAACAAACAGGACAAGAGCACCACCAGCCTCTCCACATACCCAAAGTACAAACAAACAGGACAAGAGCACCATCAGCCTCTCCACATACCCAAAGCACAAACAAACAGGACAAGAGCACCACCAGCCTCTCCACATACCCAAAGCACAAACAAACAGGACAAGAGCACCACCAGCCTCTCCACATACCCAAAGCACAAACAAACAGGACAAGAGCACCACCAGCCTCTCCACATACCTAAAGCACAAACAAACAGGACAAGAGCACCACCAGCCTCTCCACATACCCAAAGCACAAACAAACAGGACAAGAGCACCACCAGCCTCTCCACATACCCAAAGCACAAACAAACAGGACAAGAGCACCACCAGCCTCTCCACATACCTACAGCACAAACAAACAGGACAAGAGCACCACCAGCCTCTCCACATACCCAAAGCACAAACAAACAGGACAAGAGCACCACCAGCCTCTCCACATACCCAAAGTACAAACAAACAGGACAAGAGCACCACCAGCCTCTCCACATACCCAAAGCACAAACAAACAGGACAAGAGCACCACCAGCCTCTCCACATACCCAAAGCACAAACAAACAGGACAAGAGCACCACCAGCCTCTCCACATACCTAAAGCACAAACAAACAGGACAAGAGCACCACCAGCCTCTCCACATACCTAAAGCACAAACAAACAGGACAAGAGCACCACCAGCCTCTCCACATACCCAAAGCACAAACAAACAGGACAAGAGCACCACCAGCCTCTCCACATACCTAAAGCACAAACAAACAGGACAAGAGCACCACCAGCCTCTCCACATACCCAAAGCACAAACAAACAGGACAAGAGCACCACCAGCCTCTCCACATACCTAAAGCACAAACAAACAGGACAAGAGCACCACCAGCCTCTCCACATACCCAAAGCACAAACAAACAGGACAAGAGCACCACCAGCCTCTCCACATACCCAAAGCACAAACAAACAGGACAAGAGCACCACCAGCCTCTCCACATACCCAAAGCACAAACAAACAGGACAAGAGCACCACCAGCCTCTCCACATACCCAAAGTACAAACAAACAGGACAAGAGCACCACCAGCCTCTCCACATAGCCAAAGCACAAACAAACAGGACAAGAGCACCACCAGCCTCTCCACATACCCAAAGCACAAACAAACAGGACAAGAGCACCACCAGCCTCTCCACATACCCAAAGCACAAACAAACAGGACAAGAGCACCACCAGCCTCTCCACATACCCAAAGCACAAACAAACAGGACAAGAGCACCACCAGCCTCTCCACATACCCAAAGCACAAACAAACAGGACAAGAGCACCACCAGCCTCTCCACATACCCAAAGCACAAACAAACAGGACAAGAGCACCACCAGCCTCTCCACATACCCAAAGCACAAACAAACAGGACAAGAGCACCACCAGCCTCTCCACATACCTAAAGTACAAACAAACAGGACAAGAGCACCACCAGCCTCTCCACATACCCAAAGTACAAACAAACAGGACAAGAGCACCACCAGCCTCTCCACATACCCAAAGTACAAACAAACAGGACAAGAGCACCACCAGCCTCTCCACATACCTAAAGTACAAACAAACAGGACAAGAGCACCACCAGCCTCTCCACATACCCAAAGTACAAACAAACAGGACAAGAGCACCACCAGCCTCTCCACATACCTAAAGTACAAACAAACAGGACAAGAGCACCACCAGCCTCTCCACATACCCAAAGTACAAACAAACAGGACAAGAGCACCACCAGCCTCTCCACATACCCAAAGTACAAACAAACAGGACAAGAGCACCACCAGCCTCTCCACATACTCAAAGCACAAACAAACAGGACAAGAGCACCACCAGCCTCTCCACATACCCAAAGTACAAACAAACAGGACAAGAGCACCACCAGCCTCTCCACATACCCAAAGCACAAACAAACAGGACAAGAGCACCACCAGCCTCTCCACATACCCAAAGTACAAACAAACAGGACAAGAGCACCACCAGCCTCTCCACATACCTAAAGTACAAACAAACAGGACAAGAGCACCACCAGCCTCTCCACATACCCAAAGTACAAACAAACAGGACAAGAGCACCACCAGCCTCTCCACATACCCAAAGTACAAACAAACAGGACAAGAGCACCACCAGCCTCTCCACATACCCAAAGTACAAACAAACAGGACAAGAGCACCACCAGCCTCTCCACATACCCAAAGTACAAACAAACAGGACAAGAGCACCACCGGCCTCTCCACATACCCAAAGTACAAACAAACAGGACAAGAGCACCACCGGCCTCTCCACATACCCAAAGTACAAACAAACAGGACAAGAGCACCACCAGCCTCTCCACATACCCAAAGTACAAACAAACAGGACAAGAGCACCACCAGCCTCTCCACATACCCAAAGTACAAACAAACAGGACAAGAGCACCACCAGCCTCTCCACATACCCAAAGTACAAACAAACAGGACAAGAGCACCACCAGCCTCTCCACATACCCAAAGTACAAACAAACAGGACAAGAGCACCACCAGCCTCTCCACATACCCAAAGTACAAACAAACAGGACAAGAGCACCACCAGCCTCTCCACATACCCAAAGCACAAACAAACAGGACAAGAGCACCACCAGCCTCTCCACATACCCAAAGCACAAACAAACAGGACAAGAGCACCACCAGCCTCTCCACATACCCAAAGCACAAACAAACAGGACAAGAGCACCACCAGCCTCTCCACATACCTAAAGCACAAACAAACAGGACAAGAGCACCACCAGCCTCTCCACATACCCAAAGCACAAACAAACAGGACAAGAGCACCACCAGCCTCTCCACATACCCAAAGCACAAACAAACAGGACAAGAGCACCACCAGCCTCTCCACATACCTACAGCACAAACAAACAGGACAAGAGCACCACCAGCCTCTCCACATACCCAAAGCACAAACAAACAGGACAAGAGCACCACCAGCCTCTCCACATACCCAAAGTACAAACAAACAGGACAAGAGCACCACCAGCCTCTCCACATACCCAAAGCACAAACAAACAGGACAAGAGCACCACCAGCCTCTCCACATACCCAAAGCACAAACAAACAGGACAAGAGCACCACCAGCCTCTCCACATACCTAAAGCACAAACAAACAGGACAAGAGCACCACCAGCCTCTCCACATACCTAAAGCACAAACAAACAGGACAAGAGCACCACCAGCCTCTCCACATACCCAAAGCACAAACAAACAGGACAAGAGCACCACCAGCCTCTCCACATACCTAAAGCACAAACAAACAGGACAAGAGCACCACCAGCCTCTCCACATACCCAAAGCACAAACAAACAGGACAAGAGCACCACCAGCCTCTCCACATACCTAAAGCACAAACAAACAGGACAAGAGCACCACCAGCCTCTCCACATACCCAAAGCACAAACAAACAGGACAAGAGCACCACCAGCCTCTCCACATACCCAAAGCACAAACAAACAGGACAAGAGCACCACCAGCCTCTCCACATACCCAAAGCACAAACAAACAGGACAAGAGCACCACCAGCCTCTCCACATACCCAAAGTACAAACAAACAGGACAAGAGCACCACCAGCCTCTCCACATAGCCAAAGCACAAACAAACAGGACAAGAGCACCACCAGCCTCTCCACATACCCAAAGCACAAACAAACAGGACAAGAGCACCACCAGCCTCTCCACATACCCAAAGTACAAACAAACAGGACAAGAGCACCACCAGCCTCTCCACATACCCAAAGTACAAACAAACAGGACAAGAGCACCACCAGCCTCTCCACATACCCAAAGCACAAACAAACAGGACAAGAGCACCACCAGCCTCTCCACATACCCAAAGTACAAACAAACAGGACAAGAGCACCACCAGCCTCTCCACATACCCAAAGCACAAACAAACAGGACAAGAGCACCACCAGCCTCTCCACATACCCAAAGCACAAACAAACAGGACAAGAGCACCACCAGCCTCTCCACATACCCAAAGCACAAACAAACAGGACAAGAGCACCACCAGCCTCTCCACATACCCAAAGCACAAACAAACAGGACAAGAGCACCACCAGCCTCTCCACATACCCAAAGCACAAACAAACAGGACAAGAGCACCACCAGCCTCTCCACATACCCAAAGCACAAACAAACAGGACAAGAGCACCACCAGCCTCTCCACATACCCAAAGCACAAACAAACAGGACAAGAGCACCACCAGCCTCTCCACATACCCAAAGCACAAACAAACAGGACAAGAGCACCATCAGCCTCTCCACATACCCAAAGCACAAACAAACAGGACAAGAGCACCACCAGCCTCTCCACATACCCAAAGCACAAACAAACAGGACAAGAGCACCACCAGCCTCTCCACATACCCAAAGCACAAACAAACAGGACAAGAGCACCACCAGCCTCTCCACATACCCAAAGCACAAACAAACAGGACAAGAGCACCACCAGCCTCTCCACATACCCAAAGCACAAACAAACAGGACAAGAGCACCACCAGCCTCTCCACATACCCAAAGCACAAACAAACAGGACAAGAGCACCACCAGCCTCTCCACATACCCAAAGTGACCTGTCATCTTTATGTTATATAAAAAAATACTCCTCTACTATACTAATTTGGATTAGTCTAGTAGAGGAGTATTTTTTTTATATTTTTTTATGACATAAAGACAAACCCATACCCTCAAAAAAACAAAAAACAATTGATACATTTTAAAAATGCAAAGGAAAGAGAATCAAAAGAAATAAATACTAGCAAACTGAAACAAGTTTTTGCCATTATTTTTATTACATCCGTTCCGAATCTAAATAGTATGATATACAGTTACAAATATGGAAACAGCCTACACCTGAAAAAAAGAGAAGAATTTATATATCAGTATTCTAAATTTAGATGTGACAATTTAACTTCCAGTATGAAAATCAATACACAACCAAAAAAATCAACAAACTGATACAATTTATCAGTGACAGATATTGAGATATAAGGATGAATATATTAAAGAGAAATAAATCCATTAAGAAATATTTTATAAGACCCAGGGAATTATTTTCATACTTTTCTCTCCTGTACATCTAGGTCAAAACTAAGACAAAAGATTGTATCGTAAAAATGGCAAAGAGATGGAAAATACATATATTTTTTTTAAACGGTAATAGGCCTATTTATTTACAACTGTTTGCCTTTATTTTACCAGATTGAATATAAAATTTGTTCTGATTAATAAATATTATTGTCCATTAAAACAACATGTACGAAAGATAAAACTTCTAGATAATCACTCAACTGTGACCAGATTTACGACTTCAGTCACATATCCTGTGGAGAAACAGGTCAGATTTAGAAGATGGGGGCAATAAAAGTTAATCCTTTTCACTAATTTTTATGGCCATTTGCCGGTGAATTAAGGTCCATCACAGTGGGAAAATGTCGGTGAAATTCCCACTGAAGGATTCATTTTATGTCCATCACGGTATGTCCCTGACCGTACTGTATACGTATAACATTTAAACAAATGTTTTACCCATCTGCAGTTGACTACAATTTCACAATCTATACGCTTAATTCACTTATTCTTTCATCCCATGAAATCTAAACAATGAATATTTGCTACAAATTAGAAACAAACTATATAAACTGGGAGAAAAGATAAACATCTTATCAAATATAATATCATCATCTCCATGACAACATAAAGAAATTTCATTATGGATGGTGAAGAATACAGAATAGTTGACTGGTTACCTGTATACTGTTCCCAGCTGTATGTTATGAAATGAATCTAACTTCATGAGCAGTCCCTACAATATATAATATATGATTCAAATACAATAAATAAGAATTCTATTCATTTAAAAAAAAAAGTTTGTTTAATCATATTTAATGTTGTTTTCAGCAATATATGGCCATCTTGTAGTTGTGATTTGTTCTAGTCAAGTCTAGTGTTTGTTCATCGGCAATAGAAACATTAGAACACTGTTTCCTTTATTGTCCTGAGCCATAACACCTGTATGCATCCGTCATCAATTGCAATGTCCTAAGTTGGCATCAAAATTTATAATATCTACCAATGGCAACTGACAAAAGCTCAATATACCTACTTTTTCTATATTTTAACACAAATAAGATTGCACCATAATCCACACCCACCACACCACCCTTGTCTGCATCACCAACATAGCAAAGAAGATTTATTGACCATTGCCTATTACAACATATCTTAAATTTTGATGCCAAGAACTGTGTATTAGAATGATTGATTGATTGATTGATTGATGGATTGATTGATTGATTGGTCAATTGATTGATGATTCATGCCATTTATAGTTGTACTTCTATTACTGGTTCTTAAAGACTTTTTATTTTTTTCTAAATTTTACCTGTTTCAGACTTTGGAACCCAAGTTCACAGGCCTGTTTGACCTTCGTTTGTACATATCTAAATCTACACATATGCCAAAGATACAGTACAGTAAATATTGTATCATATCTACTGCTGGTTCCTTGATACAAAAAATTAACAAGTTCATGACGATGGACGATATATGATGTATGACAGATGCTAAGTGATACAAAAAGCCCATTTGGCCTATGGCCAAGTGAGGTAAAATAAAAAGCTTACATCAAGCTCATGATGAGGCTTACTTTATTTAAGTGTTTTATAGGAGAAAGTTTATAGTGTACTTTACAATGCAATATCACATCCAACTTGATTCCCTAGCTTTTAAAGCTAATGTTATACACTTATTGACTGGGTATGAGGATAATAGCACTTTTATTGTCCCCAAGGTACCAGCTATTTTCCGAGGCAACGCCGAGGAAAATAGTTGGTACAGAGGGGACAATAAAAGTGCTATTACCCGAATATCAAGTCTATAAGTGTTTTATTATACTGAACAACTGTGCAATTCTAAATTGTAGGCTCTTTTCTGATGGATTTCTAGTCTACTTTATTAGTGGTTTTTTTTTAAACTAATACATTTCCATGTGTGTTTATTTGAAGTAAAAAAAAAAAGTAAAACAACATTTTTTATTTAGTTCGTTCTTTTTTGCTTGGATATTGACATTTGTTCTCTATTAGAGGGCGATAGGATCATTCCATTATATACGTCATTTAAATTAAATTAATGAGATGAATGATTCAGAAAAGTCCGGGAAATATGATTGCTGAAATTACCACAGGAGGAGTAGTCATTGTTTACTTGTCGTTTGCCGTCTCGGTAGTTTAGCTTGCGCAATGAAAAAGTCTGAGGACTTGCATGACGTCATTTAATTTAAACCAATGAGATGAATGATTTAGAAAAGTCTGGGAAATATGATTGCTGAAATTACCACAGAGGGGAATAGTCCTACAATTTTTGACCGGTACCACAGGGGGAATAGTCATGCAGTTGATTTTAGGATGCAATAGCAAACTATTGTCATGTTTTTATAAAGGAAAAAAGATACTGAAGTATAATAATAAATACTAGTACTTACCTATACTGTATAATGTTAAATACATACCTATACTGTTATTTCAGAAGGTATTATAACAAAATCTGCTTAACCCGAACCCTGAATAATGCTGGAATCATGTATAAACCGAACATGAAATAAAGTCGTGATGTAGCAAATCTTTGTTAAACTAACCTGCATATACCGAAAACATGTCTATCCTGAATACAAAAATTGGTCCCATGGAAGTTTGGTGAAGACAGATTCATTGTTTAAACAATAATTAATTATCTCCCTTAGTATAATAATTACCTTACGAATGTCATAATGTAGACCACGGACAGCAAACTCAGAACTGTATTCAAACTTCATAATGTCTTTTGGATACTGTAAATACAGAATAAGTATAAACAGTAATGTAAAGCTTTAAACCAGAGTTTGTAACAGGCTCCTTTAATAAAAAGAAAGGGGTGATCAAACCAGAGTTTGTAACAGGCTCCTTTAAAAAAAAAGAAAGGGGTGATCAAACCAGGGTTTGTTTTAAATATATTGTATGTACGATCACAACATGATCTTTTAATAAAAAGAAAGGGGTGATCAAAACAAAGGTTTGTTTTAAATATATTGTATGTAGGATCACAACATGATCTTTTAATAAAAAGAAAGAGGTGATCAAGACAAGGTTTGTTTTAAATATATTGTATGTAGGATCACAACATGATCTTTTAATAAAAAGAAAGGAGTGATCAAAACAAGGTTTGTTTTAAATATATTGTATGTACGATCACAACATGATCTTTTAATAAAAAGAAAGGCTTGATCAAAACAAGGTTTGTTTTAAATATATTGTATGTAGGATCACAACATGATCTTTTAATAAAAAGAAAGGAGTGATCAAAACAAGGTTTGTTTTAAATATATTGTATGTAGGATCACAACATGATCTTTTAATAAAAAGAAAGGCTTGATCAAAACAAGGGTTGTTTTAAATATATTGTATGTAGGATCACAACATGATCTTTTAATAAAAAGAAAGGGGTGATCAAAACAAGGTTTGTTTTAAATATATTGTATGTAGGATCACAACATGATCTTTTAATAAAAAGAAAGGCTTGATCAAAACAAGGTTTGTTTTAAATATATTGTATGTACGATCACAACATGATCTTTTAATAAAAAGAAAGGGGTGATCAAAACAAGGTTTGTTTTAAATATATTGTATGTAGGATCACAACATGATCTTTTAATAAAAAGAAAGGCTTGATCAAAACAAGGTTGGTTTTAAATATATTGTATGTAGGATCACAACATGATCTTTTAATAAAAAGAAAGGAGTGATCAAAACAAGGTTTGTTTTAAATATATTGTATGTAGGATCACAACATGATCTTTTAATAAAAAGAAAGGCTTGATCAAAACAAGGTTGGTTTTAAATATATTGTATGTAGGATCACAACATGATCTTTTAATAAAAAGAAAGGAGTGATCAAAACAAGGTTTGTTTTAAATATATTGTATGTACGATCACAACATGATCTTTTAATAAAAAGAAAGGCTTGATCAAAACAAGGTTTGTTTTAAATATATTGTATGTACGATCACAACATGATCTTTTAATAAAAAGAAAGGAGTGATCAAAACAAGGTTTGTTTTAAATATATTGTATGTAGGATCACAACATGATCTTTTAATAAAAAGAAAGGAGTGATCAAAACAAGGTTTGTTTTAAATATATTGTATGTACGATCACAACATGATCTTTTAATAAAAAGAAAGGCTTGATCAAAACAAGGTTTGTTTTAAATATATTGTATGTAGGATCACAACATGATCTTTTAATAAAAAGAAAGGAGTGATCAAAACAAGGTTGGTTTTAAATATATTGTATGTACGATCACAACATGATCTTTTAATAAAAAGAAAGGAGTGATCAAAACAAGGTTTGTTTTAAATATATTGTATGTACGATCACAACATGATCTTTTAATAAAAAGAAAGGCTTGATCAAAACAAGGTTGGTTTTAAATATATTGTATGTAGGATCACAACATGATCTTTTAATAAAAAGAAAGGAGTGATCAAAACAAGGTTTGTTTTAAATATATTGTATGTACGATCACAACATGATCTTTTTATAAAAAGAAAGGCTTGATCAAAACAAGGTTTGTTTTAAATATATTGTATGTAGGATCACAACATGATATTTTAATAAAAAGAAAGGGGTGATCAAAACAAGGTTTGTTTTAAATATATTGTATGTAGGATCACAACATGATCTTTTAATAAAAAGAAAGGCTTGATCAAAACAAGGTTTGTTTTAAATATATTGTATGTAGGATCACAACATGATCTTTTAATAAAAAGAAAGGAGTGATCAAAACAAGGTTGGTTTTAAATATATTGTATGTACGATCACAACATGATCTTTTAATAAAAAGAAAGGAGTGATCAAAACAAGGTTTGTTTTAAATATATTGTATGTAGGATCACAACATGATCTTTTAATAAAAAGAAAGGCTTGATCAAAACAAGGTTTGTTTTAAATATATTGTATGTAGGATCACAACATGATCTTTTAATAAAAAGAAAGGAGTGATCAAAACAAGGTTGGTTTTAAATATATTGTATGTAGGATCACAACATGATCTTTTAATAAAAAGAAAGGCTTGATCAAAACAAGGTTTGTTTTAAATATATTGTATGTAGGATCACAACATGATCTTTTAATAAAAAGAAAGGAGTGATCAAAACAAGGTTGGTTTTAAATATATTGTATGTATGATCACAATATGATCTTTTAATAAAAAAGAAAGGCTTGATCAAAACAAGGTTGGTTTTAAATATATTGTATGTACGATCACAACATGATCTTTTAATAAAAAGAAAGGAGTGATCAAAACAAGGTTGGTTTGTATACTCATTATATATTCCATATGTAGGATCAGCCAACAACATGGACCAAGCATAGGTCACTCCTAAAAATTCCAGTTCATGTGGCTCAGTGGTTACTGGGAACTATTCCGTCACCAACCATCCCCACCCTCAATAGTGAAAACAGAATTTATAATGCACAGTTCAGTGACAAATATAATTATGTTGGATAGTAGAACTTGAACAATTGTATTTTGAAGACCCCCAAAGATCTTTTTCTGAACATCCAGTTACAATAAACCAGTGGATTTTTAAGAAAAATGATTTTTCATTTCCAACTATGGTAGTCAAAACCATTAAGCTTCATAGCAACCATATTAAAATTTTGATTGGGAGGAAATTAGCAATATATTTTGCAGAGCCTTCAAAGCTGATTCCTGCTTTGATTTAAATTGTCCAATGGCTGAGTAGATAATATTAGAAATGGAGGTTTGTTTCATAAATAGTAACAACAGTCATTTTTCCATTACTTTAACTTGTGTCTAAAAGTAATGTTGGATAGTCTCTCATATTCATTTACATCCAAATCCTTTCTCACTAATCAGATGCCAACTCTGATAGTTTTGTTCATTCATTTTCTAAATTTTTCTAGAATCTTGAACTTTTTCTAGAAGTGTATACTGTGGGAAACATCGGTTTTTAATCCAGTATTTAACAGACTGAGCTACAGAAGTTCATATTAATCAGACAATGCAGTGGCCCTGGAATTCCCATCTCTAATCCTTGAGATGGCAGTTTGAACATTTTCATTGCAAGAACATTCTCCAGTTACCATAGAGTAGATAGTTATAAAATACAATGAATCACAATATATTTTACCTTGTATTTGTGAACTAAAACATCTTTGCCTAATCTAAATATCAAACTGTGTAATTCTTGTGTATAAGATGCAAGGGTATAGTCATAATCAAAACCATAGACTCCAATTTCTTCTAAAGAGATCTCATTGTTAGCAAACACAGCATTAGGTTTAACTGTTAGTGTTACATGGTTCGATCTTTCTAGAAATAAAAAAAAACAGAAACAAAATTCACAACCATTGATTACTATACCAGTAATTATGAATAAGTTGAGAGAAATTCAGGAAGTTTATTGTAGTGATAACCTTTCTCAATCAAAATGACAATTTTTTAATGAATTGAACTGAAGGCTCACCTGAGCCTGAATCGCTCACCTGAACAAACTTTTACCTAAATATGACAACTGCACATTACATAATGGTTTTGACTAATAACCAGCTACTAAGTATACTTGTCAGTTAAATTTTACACAGATTCTGGCTTAAAATAAGGTGGAATTGGTCAATAATTTGTTTTTCAAATTTATTTACAGTGGCCATCTTGGATGGAGTTCGGACCTAACGGCTATAATTTAGAATGGGGACCATCCAAGGACTTTTCCTGACAAGCTTGCTCCAAATTGGCAGAGAAATTTCAGGGAAAATATTTTAAAGGTCGTCAAATTTCGAATATTTTCTTGTTATAAACAAGTTGGTACATGTAAAGTATAAATAAATATGTTCTAAATTATTCCCTGTAAAAAAATGTGTTGAAAAGACACAATTAATAAAAAAAAGATTTGATCAATTTTTTGTCGTTTGTTGATGGAATCCTCGTTATGTGTGGACTTGATTTGATTTGATTTATTGTGCTTAACACCACTTCCACAATATTTCAGCTCTATCATAGCGACCCTTTTAGAAGTGGAAGAAGCCGGAGTGCCCTGAGAGAACCACCGACCATGGGCAAGCAACTGGTAAACTTTATCACTTGCTGCTGCGAGTCGAGTGCACCCTTTTTTGTAATTTACAAAGCCGGGTGCGAACCCACACCGTATTGGTGATAGGCTTGCACGAGTTGTTAGGCAATCCAACTATCTAACTCATTGAGCCACCCGGGCCCTGTGTCGACTTCGAGTTCTGATGTTTACAGAGAGGTCTGTTGATGAAATCCTCATTATCTATGTGTTGACTGGAGTTCTGATGTTTACAGAGGAAGCATGTGGTTCTGACCCAAAGTCTTGATTATGGATGGAGAGGTAGGATATATATTCTAATAATTATGATCAACTGTTTTCTTTTCATATCAAGTTACTGAGGAAGCATATGGTACAGACCCAAATTCCAGATTATGAAAATTAGTGTTTTTTCAACTTGTGTGTTACATGAATGTATTGTTTGTTCTAACATATATCTTTACCGGTATTTCAATCTATGTATGCTTCTCGAGCAATTGACAATTGTTGTGTGTATAGTCGCTCGATCCATACACACTGTTTCATTGTACACTTGTGTCTATTTGCTGTAAATATTTATTCTTATACTTTACTATAATAATTAAGTAATAACTGTGCTATTTTTTTTTGTATCCAGCAAAAACTAATCATTTCTGCGGCAATTACCTGAGCTATTGGATTGACATTGAACCCCATAAAGGCCATATTGATAAATAGTATACATTGTTAGTTTGTCTGTTCAAAAAAGATCATTGTGAGCTTAGCGGCGAAGCAGCGAAAGTCAGACACTTTATGCGAGTTCGGTACAAGAAGCCTTGCACCAACAACGCCACCATCGCTATGTCTACACTGAACGTCTTTACCAAAGATTTTGCTATTATTAAAGCTTCTGTCGTTCTGAAATTTCATTGGATATCAACGATTATGACTAATAATCTAAGCCAAAGACGGAAACGTAGCGACAGTTAAAGTCGGACATGAAAGGCTTCTTGTACCGAACTCACATAAAGTGTCTGACTTTCGCTGCTTTGCCCCTATTTGAAAGCTTCCTTTTGTTAATTGATGTGTCTTAGTGTTTAATGTTTGAAGATTTAGATTTATTTCTAAATGGGATTTGCATTTATTGAGAGAAAAAAGTAACAAACACATTGGAAATAGTAAGAGGAAATTTTATTGGTAAACATAAAACTGTCCGACTTTTAAGGTCTGTCCGAAATTCGCTGCTTCACCCGTATTTATTTGTTTTTATCTATTGTCGACTTTGAATAAAGTATAAATCTTGTATTATTCACATGAGTTTGATAAAAACAACATTTAAGGTTATTGGGAGACACAAAGCAGAAAATATCATCGGAGTGCAATGCTAATCTCAACGAGAATGTCGAGATTAAGCAAGGATTTATAATTGGATTTAAAATTAATGTTTGACCTTGTATTTTTTTCTTTTTAGACATGTAAATTTGATTCCAAGATGGCCTCGTGGACGTTGATGAAAAGCAAGCTTGGCAATATGGTAATATTTTGTCGGGAGGGAGTGTGTTGCAATTTCTCCATAATTTCTGCAAAACTGTAGACGACTTTCTAGCAGACATTTTTCTTAAGGTTATTCGATACTCCTTTTCTTTCTAGTCGAGAAAAAGATACATCTAAATACCGGAAATTCACGGGTTATACTAATATAATGAAAATGTCTCGATAATTATTTAAATACCTATATCTTTCTTCTTTATTCAATTTTTTATTATTATTATTCGATTGACTTGTTTCAAATTTGGAAATATAATGTTAACATACATGATAAAAAAATTATTATCAAAGAAATCAGAAAATATCTTTAGGAAGAATTTTATTGACCTGAAATAGGCTGAATGCTTGTATTAGAATAGAATAGAATAGAATAAGTTTATTAACCAAATCAGGGCCCCAGGAGGGCATGTACAAATAACAATTATGATTGATACACAACAACAATACAAATAACAATTATGATTGATACACAACAATATATCAACTTAAATATCCGCGGTGAAATATCAATAATTGTGGTGCAGGCACACTCGGGCAGGAAAAGAGATATATGCACATAAACGTACATACACTTACTCACATATATATGAGGGGGGGGATAAGAGAGAACATATACATATTTATCAGGTGATTCATCACCAATCTGCAAGAGACACCTTGAGTCGATGCTAAAAGGAATAAAGTCCTACTTGTGTCTAGTGCAGACCGGCCATGTTGATGTGGAAGGAATATTGTTTGGAACATGGAAAGGGGTCAGAGCTTTTGGATAACCAGCAGTGAGCATCAAGGGACGATGCCAAAAAGAATATTTTCTTTCTCATGCTCAATGCAGGTCATCCAGTTTGCAGATCTCCAATTCCATTTAATCAAATAGGTGTTGATAAAAGATATTGACAAAGATATCTGAGTATAGTTGGGTCTTCATTATTTAAGATCCATATGAGTTTACATTTGTCATCTAAATTTTGAAAATTTTGACACTCAGATGTCAAATATGTAGTAAAAATTTCCCTATGGTTTGTATGGCAAGTACAATGAAGTAAATAATGGATCTCATCTTCTACCTGACCCGAAGTGCACCTGCAACAGATGCGAATTTCCCGGAGAGTACCCTGGTATCTTCCTATTTCTATTTGTAATTTGTGAGCTGATATTCTTAATTTGGACAACCTTCTTCTCTGCTCAAAATTTTTAATGATTGACAAATAATTCTCATATCCAAAATTGTTTTTTATTTTTAAATAAGTTCTTTATTTTCCCTCTTTAAGTGAATGAGCTTGTTTTGTCCACAATTCCAAATAGTGTTGTTTTACAATTTTATTGCATTCATATTTAAAGGTTGATGTTTTGTCTGTCAAGAAATTAGTTAAGCTTGGCATATTTTGCAAAATATGTTTTACAGAGCCATACCATGATGGTTGCTTGCCTTCATATAAATTTTTAGTACATTTATATGCAGCTTTAAGAAGTGGGAAAGATGAATCCAGATTTTCAAGTCTATGCCAAAATCTTAATATTTGCTTTAATATATCGAAATGAAGAGGGAACCGGCCTAGTTCTGACTGTACTGCAAGATTGGTGCTTTTTTTATGCACTCCCAAAAGAAATTTACAGAACTTCAAGTGTAACTTTTCACAATGTAGTTTAGAAAAAATTTGGTCTATTGGAATATTTCCATTTCTAAACCGTGAGGTAAACGGGTTAAAATAACCCCAAATTTCAAAGCCATATAACAGAATCGGCTTAATAGTGTGATCAAAAACGTGAATTGAGGTTTTAACTTCAGGATTGTGGACTAGAAAATCACTCTTCAATTTAAAAAGGGCCTTTAAGGCTTTCTGATAAAGTTCATTTTGAGCAAAGTTGAAGGAGCCAGAGTTGTTAAACCATATTCCTAAATATTTATAACGAGATACACATTCTAAATTATTATTCTGAAATACAAACTTATGTGAAAGATGTTTGCCCGCCCTGTTAAAAATCAAAATTTTGGTTTTTTTAATATTGATATCAAGACACCAATCAGTACAAAATGCAGAAAGTTTGTCTAATTTTTCTTGCATTCCTTCTGCTGATTTGGATAATAAGACAATGTCATCAGCATACATCAAACAATGGATTGGGGAATTATCTAAAATGACTGGGTCTTTTGTGTCACTGAGATAACTGGGAAGATCATTAATAAATATTTTAAATAAGTTAGGGTTCAGGTTGTCCCCTTGTTTTACTCCCAGTTTGGTGGCGAAAAAATCTGTTAATTTATCGTTTATCTTGACACAAGATGTACTATAACTGTACATGTTTTTTATGATATTATAAAATCTTGAACTAACCCCTATTTCTAATAACTTGAGTTTAATTCCTGTATGTATAACTTTATCAAATGCCTTTTGAAAGTCGACAAAGCAGGCAAACACCCTTCCATCTTTAGTTTTACAATACTGGTCAATTATACATTTTAAAATAAACATATGATCAGATGTTCTAGCTTTTCTAGTGAAACCTATTTGACAGTCATCAATAATATTATTTTGCTTTAAGAAGGAATCTAGTCTTTCATTTAAAATACTGTTGAAAACTTTGCCAACTGAGCTGGTAATAGTAATACCTCGGTAATTGTTGGGATCTGCGGCATCACCAGATTTATGTATTACAGAGATATAACCTTCAGCCCATGACTGTGGATATTTGCCATGAGACAGACAGGAATTACATAATTTTGAGAGACATGGCAATAGTACTGTTTGGCTCTGTTTTATCATGGTATTGGAAATATTATCAAGACCTGGGGCCTTATTGTTTTTCAGCTTTGATATTGCTGAGGTGATTTCTTTTTGGAAAATAACATTATCTAAATCATTATAACATGGTATCTTTTCAAGGTCATCAAGTCTTTTCTCCAACTGAGATAGTCTTACTTTATATGATTCTTTAAGTTCTCCAAGGGATTAGAAATGGGACAACCACTTGGATGGTGCTACAGCAGAACTATAATCCTTATTTTTTTTTTTTTTTTTTGAGTTCGTTAATAATATTCCAATACAATTTTGGGTTATCGTCATGAAGAGACTGAAGCTGATCAATCAGAGAGTTCTTGTACTCCCTGTATTTGAACTTCCTCAGTCTGGAATATTGCTTGTCAAGTTTGAAATAATGCCCTCGTACTAAAGGATCATGTGGGAATTTACTGTAGACTTTCCCGTAATTGATTAACTTCCTCCTAAGTGACTTAAGATCTATATCATGCCATTTCTTATCTTTGCAACTTTTTTTACTCTTTGTACCCCGTTTGAGTGAAATTGAGGCGGCTGAAATAAATATATTTGATAGTTCTGCTGACGCATCATCAATTAAGATTTGTGAATTATTAATATCTTTATTTTTAAAATTTTCTATTTTTTTCTGTATATCTGGAGATAAAAGGGCTGCCTGGAATTCAGCTATAGAATCATCTGACCATATAAAATTACTACTTTTGTCATACAATTTAACCTCATCAGCTATTATATCAATAGTAAATTTTGCTGACATTGACCATTCAATTATACAATGACAATCTGATATTGTAGGTACAAAATTATTAACATTAAAATACAATATTTGATCCAGAATACTCTCCGAGATTAAAGTATAATCGACAATACTTGTACCATTTGCCGTGTAGCAAGTGTAATTGCCACATAAATCACCAAGGACTCTACCATTTAACATTCTAATCTGATTAGAAATACAAAAATCAATAAGTTCCTTTCCCCGTGTGTCTAAAGTGGTATCTTTACTCTTACGGCATCGGATTTGTTTATCAACAGTATAGTTGTTAAAAAGGGGTGTATGTGAGTTATCATCGTCTATGATAAAGTCATCAGAACTTGAGACCCTGGCATTGAAATCACCACATAAAAGGATATTACCATATTTCTTGTATTCAACAGTTTCGTTTTCTATGCATTCCAGAATATCATGGTTGAGCCCCTGGGTATATGATGATGTCATAGGTGGGTTATAAACCAAACAAATATATAGGTCTTTCAAAAATCCAAAGAAGGATTTTTCTAATTTTATCCACTGAAAATCAGGGTTTGTATTTTTTTGAATTTTTACATGTGGTCTTATATGAGACTTAGTTAATATAGCTAACCCTCCAAATTAGCGGTTATTGGGTCTACAAATAGGCCTACATATTTGATAAAAATAAAATGTTCCCACTCTGTGAATATTGGATTCATAACCAATATGTGTTTCAGCTAAAAACACAATGTCATACTTGTTAATTTTGTTGATAAAAAAGGGATCCTCTAATTTACTGCCCTCCTTGTTTTTCAGACCTCCTACATTTAAAAAACACATTTTTAAGGAGGTTGATGAGTGTAATGGGACCATTACTAATTTTCATAAAGTACTACTGATCTTGGTTATTTTTGGGATAAAAGAGTGCTACTTTTCTGATTGCACAAACACAAAAAACAAAAAAAGTTACTTTTGGGATAAAAGAGTGCTACTTTTCTGATTGCACAAACAAACAACCAAAAAAAGAACCCCCCCCCCCCCCAAAAAAAACCAACCAAAAACAACAACAACAACAACAACAACAAAAACCACCCACACTATTGTAGGAAGAGAAAAGTGGTTATTATACTTCCAAGTGTAGATTAAAAGGAAAATACAAGGAATATTATTTACACTGTTCTATAATAACCCAACTATTAAAAAATAAAGGAGGGTTGAAAAATCAGTTAATACTTTTGCTGATTAAAACAGTGGTATTTTGTTTTTATGTAACCAGTTAAGTTATTGGTAGTTTTAACAATTTTTGGTGATATCCTGGTATTGGCTAACAGACATTGTGTACTGGATTAAAGGTTAATAACTATATGCACATTCTATTTGAATTTGAATAAAAAAAAAGGAGATACATGTACCATTGATAACATATTACATGGTGATGATTGTACAGTGTATTGTTTTGTTGTAACATATTTTATATGCATATATAAATTATATATGCTAGTATAGTCCATTATGTCATGTTTATCTAAAACGGCCGCGTCCAGTTCCTCTGCCAATTCTGTTTCGGGATCGGCTTCTTTGTCTTCTTATTGGTAATGGAATATTCAGAATGTGATGTACAGTTTTCTTTATGTTCATTGCTAAGAGTGATACACCTTTCTCATTTAAGTGGTATCCGTCCGGCTTAAGTAAATCTGAATTAGGTTGTCCTTCGAAGTACAAATTATGATGATCCAGGAGACAAACAGAGGTAGTGTGATCTTCGTCACTAAACTGTTGCTTCAGTAGTACATTTACTATCTGACCATTCGTGTGATATTTCAAATTATCCCTCCTCGGAGTGGCTAATGATATGATGCATATTGTATTTTTCCATTTTCTATTAATGATGGTGATAATTCTAGTGAGATCTTCCATACAGTCCTGATGCGACTTAGTCTTGAGATCATTAGTTAGAGAATGTAGTACAACCACATCAGGGGGAGTGTGTGGGTTGCATGATAATATGTAATCTCCGCATTCTTGCAGGGTATAGCTAATGTGCTTAACAACTTCAACATCAGGCGTGAGTTTTTCTTCATTTATACCACTGATGTTTGAGGTTCCGATGAGGAGAGCAACAGGTTTTGGAGGTTGATCATATTTTGTCTGTTCATTTTTCTGGCATAATTTTCCAGAAGCAGAGCTAATGCCTGTCACATGTGTTGCATTGTCAAATGAGTCTGACAACTGACTTTTCAGATTAAGGATTTCATCTTGAGCTTTATCTAGGGTTGATTTGAGAGCACGTTCTGAATCTAGAAGCTGCTGTATTTCCTGGTTTTTTTCACCCAGTCTATTAGAAACGAAGGCAGTCTCAGAATTTGTAGATGTTACCAGATTTTTCAGTTCATTTCTGGTTTCGTTTAACATTTCTCTCTGATGTTTTAAAGTATCCTCATACTGTGATTTGACCAGCAGAATATTTCCCCTTTCATGCTGAAGTTGTGCTTTAAGTGAGTCTCTTTCTTCTTTTAAATTTATCATTTGTTGTTTAAGTGTTGCATATATAGCCTCAGCAGATTTGTTTGTACCTTGTTGAGGGATTATTTTTGCAATTGATGAATTGCAAGCATTTACAGCATCCAGTATTTTAGACGAATCTATCAATGTCACATTTTCCAGTTTTTTTAATGCTCCCAAAAAACAGTTTTCTAATGTTGTTATTTGATCATCTGGAACCTTTAGTGTTACAGTATTGTTATTTTCATCATTGTGATCATTAGTCGTCTGTGTTTTCTCAGGCACCAAAGGCAGTTTGGGGCAAGTGTCAGTGTTATCTTGTATATTATCTGGTGTGACAGGTAATTTAACACAAGTTTCAGCATTATTTTGTTGTACGGCGGCACATGTGGCATTTATTTCTAAATGTTCAAGAACTTGTTTAAGGATTCTTATTAATGTTGGGAAGTGTTTATCTGTAAATAACCTATATTGGCTACCTTGGGCACGGATTGTACCAGTAGTCACAAAGAATGTCAAATTATATTTCAGTGTTTCATCAAGGTTTTTCACTTCAATGAGAATACAGTTTGCCGCATCATGCCTGTCTGACCAAGTCTCTGAAATGTCCGACCAACTTAGCTTAATATTGTCCTGTTTGCCCAAATTGTCATAATAAAAGATACTCAAGACCTTTATCCAAGGTTGAATTCTGGGCAACGTGGTGTGGAATGTTATCATGCGTGCCCCTTCCTCATACAAGTTTAGATCAATGGCCTCATACGGGCATCTTAGGGCTTTCCCTGTACGTTTGTTTAATTTTGATGGCAAGCATTCAAGAGGGTATTCTAGCAGAATTTTTTCAATAGATAAGTCTATGTGCAGACCTTCGAGCGAATTCACATTGTCCGCCATTTTGATTCTACTCAAACAAACGCGATCAACTTCTGTGTGCTTAGTTAATTTCTTATTATTTCTGTAAATAAAATGCACAAAATATGTTCAAAGATTGCCTCTAAGATAATCACACCACGAAGCCTTCTGCCATCAACCAAATTACCAGGTATATTTCCAGTTCATTACAAGCAAAATTTGCGTGTCGCCATTATAGAAATATCACCTTCTTGAAAACATTATTATTCATTTATGTACTAGCTTTGAATTTGAATTGATTTGATTTCAATTGATTTATTGTGTTTAATGCCACTTTCAGCAATATTTTAGCTATATCATGGCGTCCAGTTTTAGTGGTGGAGGAAGCCGGAGTACCCGGAGAGAACCACCGACCATGGGCAAGCAACTGGTAAATTAACTTTATCACTTGTGGCTGCGAGTCGAGCGCACCTTTTTTTTAATATTACATTTATATTTACAAAGCTGGACGCGAACCCACGCCGTATTGGTGATAGACTTGTATGAGTTGTTAGGTAATCCAACTACCTAACTCATTGATCCACCCGGGAATTTGAATTGAAATGAATGATGTTCTGAAACTGTACTGAATACATGGGAATGCTTTGCTCCCATTATGAAGGCGTTTTAACCCCGCTGAACCAGTGGTGGAAAAATCTGTAATCCTCTGGAGGATTAAAGTGTCTCGTGCCTTTCCCCGCATGTTGTCAAATCGGTAATTTTGAAGGATTTTGAAATAAAGTTCGTGTTAAATAATGGGAGAAACAAATTCTCCGTCAGTTGCCCATGTGGGTTACGATATTTCTCCACTCAAGAAAGTTAGATTTAAAATTTTAACCACTCGCCGTCGAAATATCGTAACCCACATGGGCAACTGAAGGAGAATTCAGGCTTGTGGTTAAAATTTTAAATTTAACTCTCGAGAGTGGAGAAATATTGTAACCCACGGGCAACTGAAGGAGAATCTATATTTATCCTTTTTTTTAAATTTATTTTGAAGGAGTTACTTCAAACTTGAAAATATATCAGATTTTAACATATATATTTAACAAAAATATTATTAAAATAATCGAAAAATAATAATGTAATCACTTTTCATTTAATTTTTCAGTATAGTACATTTCGGTCTTCAATTCAATAAAAATCACCTTTTTTTACTTTTTGCTAAGATTTCAAGGAAGAAAGTCAAAAATCTAAAAATAATTTTAGTTATTAAGTCATTATGATAATAAACTGATATTAGCGTCTTATTATTTTCAGGACATTTCGCATCGGTCTTCATGATTTTCAATAAAGTTCACCCGTAATATATATTTTCTCATGATTTTTATAATAGTTAAAATGCTAGCTTATGTTTTAAAATCCGATACATTTTCAAATTTGAAGTTAGTTGATCGGATAATAATAAAAATATTAGAATAAGACAGAAATAAAAATGACCTCATTTTTTCAGGAATTTTCCGAAATGATTTCATTTCGGCCTTTGGGTCAATACAATTAACTCCTAAATAATCTTTTCTCGCGTACATAATGTATATATTTTTGTTCTTAAATAAATGTTAAATCTAATATATTTATAAATTTGAAGTTAATTCATCGGATACTACGGATAGCAATATAAATATTAGAATTTCCACTTATTTCGGGACATTCCATTTCGGCCTTCCTCTCAATAAAATTCGCCCAATTATTTGTTCTCATTTTTTATAATCTTTTTTTTATTTATATATATCTAATATTTCAGATGACTCCAAATATTCAGATGGTGTTCATCTCGTTCAATAATGACACGGGGTGTGTCCCTAGTGGAGCAGGAAGAACTGCTTACCTTCAAGAATATATACCGAGTTCTCACCGGTTTTCAGAGGTGTGGGTGTTTTTCAACCATTGTTTAACTTTTTGACAATTTCTATTGGTGGTTGTATTGGGTGTTCTTCTATAGTTTACGGTTTCTGATTACCCATTTGGTATCTTCAAACTTTTCTTACCAGAAGTTTATATTATGGTTGAATCCAGAGAAATTTAGCACAAAGCTGTTATGTATATCAATGCATATTGCGCTATGGTCTTTTTTTTCATGTTTGTCATAGCAATAAATTAAATATTGTATAATTAACATTTGTGTCAACTAAATTGAAGAAAAAAACCCAGTGGGGTAGTGATCTTCAAATGACTGAACTATACTGAATGAATACTTAGCTATAAATGAAAATGGTCTTGTGTGTAATTTTGCTAATCCATGTTTCTCATTCGAAAACTCAACTATATCGTAAACAGACACGTTGCGATTAAACAGTCCAATCAGAGGTCCACAGTCCTGAGCCTGTTCTTATTATTAAACCTAAGATTAATCTCTCGCAGACAATAACATATTTTGGCTATCCTGTTTAGGCCCTGCTCACAAAACCTCTAATTATTTGGCTATCCTGTTTAAGCCCTGCTCACAAAACCTTTAATTATTTGGCTTTCCCGTTTAGTCCCTGCTCACAAAACCTTTAATTATTTGGCTATCCTGTTTAGGCCCTGCTCACAAAACCTTTAATTATTTGGCTATCCTGTTTAGGCCCTGCTCACAAAACCTTTAATTATGTGGTTTTCCTGTTTAGGCCCTGCTCACAAAACCTTTAATTATTTGGCTATCCTGTTTAGGCCTTGCTCACAAAACCTTTAATTATTTGGCTATCTTGTTTAGGCCCTGTTCACAAAACCTTTAATTATTTGGCTATCCTGTTTAGGCCCTGCTCACAAAACCTTTAATTATTTGGCTATCCTGTTTATGCCCTGCTCACAAAACCTTTAATTATTTGGCTATCCTGTTTATGCCCTGCTCACAAAACCTTTAATTATTTGGCTTTTGTAATTTTTCCGAAAGCGGCGTACGTGAGTTCTTTAACATCTTTTAATCGGAAGGTTGGTATTGTTTTTAGCCACGAAACCTTTGATTTACGCCCATATTAATTCTATCGGGTTAAGTTCAGTATAAATTAACAATTTTATCTGTTTTATAAACTACTGGGGTCTTTTTTGGTTTTATTTTTTCATATAATACTTTTTTTAGTATCAGCAGCAGAAAAAGGAATGTTGTGTTGTGTAAGATAGTTTTGGAGAACAGCTTTTTTCTGACTAAAATTTGGGCACACCGTATCTTCTGTTTTAACATTGCGATAACTTGCATTATCTAACACAACCAAGCTAGGATTTTTCAGAGCAGGCATCAAGTGATTTTCAAACCACTCAAGAAAGACAACACTATTCATTTCCTGGTGATAGTCACAATCCTTTGATTTGGCCAGAAACACTAAATCGCAGCCGTCAATCAAACCCTCACTTCGCATACCTGCATGCAAAACAATCAAACGTTTGCCTTTACCCGAGGGTATTTTTGGGGCATCAGACCCATCATTCGGAAGCCACATATAATCTGTGCAGTGATTTTGGTTAATCCATATTTCATCCATGTACACGATATCATACCCTGCTTCCCTAAAAGATTTGATCTTTCTCAGATAATTACACCTATCATTGATAATAGCCACTTGATCGTACAGAACATTTCGATCATCACTTATTTTTTTTATTAAGTATATCCTGGATCAAATGAAGTTAGAGTAACTTTAGACTTTGATATTTTAATAGAATCTTTTATTTCCTTATGTATTATTGAGATGGTCGGAGCAATATTCCGTGAATATAAACCGTGGATTGTTCTTTTAATAACACAATGATCAAAGTCGTCCAAAATTTTAGCTCTTTCTTTGGGTCTATTTGACTTACAAGGCCTCTTACCATTCATAATACGGTGCACTGAAGTGTAAGACACACCCAAAGCTTTAGATGTCCTTTGATATACCCTATCAAATGAGACAATTGGCTTCTTCGTTGCCTTTTCCTTACTAAAAAAGGCAAACACCTTTTTTTTTACAAACTTTTGGCATTCCCGATAAGATAAGGCAGACTTTTTACCCATTTTACAAAAAATGCAAAATATAACAATAATTTATGAGAGAAATGCTTGTCAGGTTCGTCTAAAGTACACGTGGCTGAGAGAAAGATTTTACAGGTAAGATACCTGACGTACGGATGGCTCTTCTATAAAGTACATCTACTCCCACCCGAAAAATGACAACAAAATACAAAATTTCATCCAGTGCAGCCTCAGCCAAAACAATAAGAAGCATTACTGTAACATTTTTAGTTAGCACTCCTAATTCTAAATAAAACTCGTTTATTTTGCTGTTCAAAAATCTATAGTTTAAAAGATATTTGGATTTTTCGTTATTTTAATAAAAAAAAAAAATTCTTTGGTTTGACCTGACCTATGCTTGATCCCACTGCCTACCACATTTGAGGCGAGCACATTAACCACTAATGCGGTTGACTGTTAAAATGAAAATAGATTAAAAGAAAACTCCAGTCAGTTGAACAATTGTTATAATTCAATACATTGTAACTTTTTATCCCTATTAAATAATTAATTATTAAACAAAAAACACCTTTATTAACATTAATATACCCAATTAGAAATATGAATATTTGGATTTTCCTGTCGTAGTGTAAGCGGCCATGACACCTCTTCATGTGACGTCACGGATCATATTAGTTGAATAAATAACATATATCTGACTCTTCCCAACATGAGCCCTTTTGGTTATGTTTTAATATCAGATCAACTGCAATACAATGTTTATAATTGTATATTGTTCTAATGTTTTTCTTAATATTCCCATCCCATGTTACATTTTCATAAAACAAAGGAGTTTATTTGTATTAAGGGGGTTCTACTATAATTTCATGTTTTACTTGATTGGCCATAGGTTAAATAACTGTCAGTTTTAACTCGTTTTATGGTACACATGCTTTTTTCTTTTTATGTCCCCAATGCTGTCGTACTTTCCTGTGTTTTTCGAGTTCACTGGTCGATGTGTTGACAAGGGTAGTCGTGATCGGTAATTACAAATTCTTCTCACACTTTCCCTTTTCGTTAGTGCAATAAAATGTTTGACATGAAGTCATAATGATTTTGTAAATATCAAAAGATAAATATACCAGTTATTTTACGATTTACATAATTTTTAATGATAAAATTGCAACTGATCAATGCCAAGGACATATATAGATACGTCCTTGTCAATGCTGATATAATATACGATACCCCTATTGTGAAGTCACGGCTCTTTCGGAAGAGCTTTAATTGCAGGCATAATCCGAGAATGGATTATGCCTTTTATCTCCTCACATTGAAGAGTTCTGAAAAAAAGGTGATCCCCATTATTTGGTGCTACAGGCAAATTCAATCACCAAATTCTACCTTATGGTATACTATTTTTAACATTCATTAACACAAATGTCTTTTATTTACTGTCGTTTAATTTTTCAGCCTAACTTGTTAAGACCATGACGTTTTCCTTTAATGCAGCTAATACAACAAAATTAAAAAAAAAAACCTTCAGAAAATGATATTTTTTTTCCAACCATCAGGTTTGTAACAAAGACATATTTAATTTAAGCCCCATTTAAACCTGGTCATTATTTAATTTAAGCCCCATTTAAACCTGGTCATTATTTAATTTAAGCCCCATTTAAACCTGGTCATTATTTAATTTAAGCCCCATTTAAACCTGCTCATTATTTAATTTAAGCCCCATTTATACCTGGTCATTATTTAATTTAAGCCCTATTTAAACCTGGTCATTATTTAATTTAAGCCCCATTTAAACCTGGTCATCATGATATATCTGGAAAAATTATAAAAGTGGCTTAAAACAAACATTTATCAATCAATAAAATCTTTAAATAAATAAACAACAACAAAAACAATAGTAAAATATCATTCTTCTTCTTCTAATTCATCTGATAACAAAATGTAACAAGGATTCTACAAGATCTGTACTATTTTGTTATACTGTCACCAAGGGAACCAGCACTACTACACAATGTACTTAAATACTTTCTTTTCTGTATTTTAACTGTGAATGCTAATATTTTGTTTAACTACTGTTTTTGTTTATTAATTCAAATAGATGTAAATTTTCTGGATGATATAATCTAGTTGATAAGCAGTTTTGTTTTACATATAGATCTAATGTGTATTTAGAAGTTAATGTGAGGATTTGTTTGATTAAATGATTGATACATTGTTTTAACAGTGCAGGTTCTCTAAGTGTCACTAAACATGTATTATTAAAACTTCAACAAACAAGTTATATGGTCTTCATGATAAATATGTCACATGACCATAGAAAATACCACATGAACAGGACAAGTGACCTTCATGATAAATAAGTCACATGATCACACTACATGACAAGTGGCCTTCATGATAAATAAGTCACATGATCACACCATATGACAAAGCCATGTGGCTGTTTGGTTGCTGAAAAAACAATAACCGTGAAATGTCTATGAAATAGAATAATAATATAAACGCATAATGCTAAGGGCTGTTCCAGAATTAAATGTGTGGGAGGGTCAGGCGGCAGCTTAATTTTTTTTACATGGGTGGTTGGTTTTTTGATATATAAAAATTTGTGGGTGGTAGGGGAGATCAAAATAATTTTTTTATGCCTGGTTGGTAAATTAAAACCTACACAATTAATTTGTGTGGTTCTTCCTCAGTTTTAAGACAATTACTGCCGCTTATACGCCGCCGAGAATGCTGACAACCATCAAGAAATCCGAAATGTGTCACGTTTTTTCCTTTCTTTTTTCTGTAATTGCATTATCTCCCCTGTCACCGGAAACGGAAATCAATTTACCTCCCCTTCTTCATGGAGCCATGTGAGTGATCAGGCGACCGAGAAGCAACATAGCAAGGTAAATAAAAGAAGGATAACGTTTACATCATTGGATTTTCGAAGCATTTGAAGGGAAAGATTGATGTCCTTTGTGGGCTTCTTAAATTGACAATAAAATATATTCTAATGTCCCACAAAACGAAGATGCAGAGTTGACAACAAGGGGAGATATACTATAATCCAAAAATGCGATTCAAAAATTGCGATTTTTGAAATTGAATTTTATGGGTGGTGGTTTTTAGTTACAATGTTTTTTTTATTGGTGATGGGGGTATTTCACAATTTTTTTTGGTGGGTGGTGGGGGTGAAAAATATGTGCCCCCCCCCCCCCACACACACATTTAATTCTGGAACAGCCCAAATGTTTGTGGTGGATAATGTACATCAATATATGATTATGATTAAGAAATTGATGAAACAAATACAAGTGCAGCAAGTTTAAATAGACTTAAGGTGACAAAGTGTGAAATCAAACTTGGCCTTCTTTTATAGTCCCTGGTCTTGTGTATCAATTTACAATTATTTACTATAGGAGAACTTAAGTTACTGAGTGGAAATGACATGGGGGATGTACAGAAGTACACACAGACAAGGGTAAAACTTAATACCTAACAAAGGGGGCATAAAAACATACTGCACATGTATTTGTATAAACAATGATAAAATAGTAAACTATTGCTACGATCGCTCCTTCTTCTTTATTGGTCTTTTACTCATATGCTTGTTTATAATCTCAAATATTTTAGTTTTATGGTCCAGCACTTTTAACATAGAAGTTCTAGCTTCCTCTAGTTGGTCGGCTATTAATTTACTTCTTTGTAGGTTTGCCTGTAAAATACATTTGTATTCTTATTCACTCATCATAAAATTAATTTTGTAACCAGAGGCTCTAAAGAGTCTGTTCCACTCTCCTCACTTAAAATGTCCCAATATACAAATGAAATAAATTGGCTCATCTGTAAATCTTAAATTTGCTTTCCAAGGTCTATCAAATAAATTACATTCATGTTGGCTTTGTTCTTAGAATAAGATCCCCATAACAACTGACAATATTCACATACAATTCTGGACGGCAATTCTATGAACCGTCCAATTCGGTGCATATCTATGTTATTTATAGTAGTGCGCAGAATTAGACAATGATCGGAATTACCCGTAATGACTGTACTCTATCCCCTATGCCAATCAAAGAATACATTTTATGGACCAATCCAGCATTGTGTCTAGTGCCATCTTTTGAAGTAAATTATGCACAGTTTGTAAACTTTCTCTCATCATGACTCTAGCTGAAATACTGCTGACTTGACATTAAACAACAATCATATCAGCTAGCTGACTTGACATTAAACAACAATCATATCAGCTAGCTGACTTGACATTAAACAACAATCATATCATCTATAACAGACCAGTCTCGTCATGACTAGCTGAAATACTGCTGACTTGACATTAAACAACAATCATATCATCTATAACAGACAAGTCTCGTCATGACTCTAGCTGAAATACTGCTGACTTGACATTAAACAACAATCATATCATCTATAACAGACAAGTCTCGTCATGACTAGCTGAAATACTGCTGACTTGACATTAAACAACAATGATATCATCTATAACAGACAAGTCTCGTCATGACTCTAGCTGAAATACTGCTGACTTGACATTAAATAACAATCATATCATCTATAACAGACCAGTCTCGTCATGACTAGTTGATACTGCTGACTTGACATGAAACAACAATCATATCATCTATAACAGACAAGTCTCGTCATGACTAGCTGAAATACTGCTGACTTGACATTAAACAACAATCATATCATCTATAACAGACCAGTCTCGTCATGACTAGCTGAAATACTGCTGACTTGACATTAAATAACAATCATATCATCTATAACAGACAAGTCTTGTCATGACTCTAGCTGAAATACTGCTGACTTGACATTAAATAACAATCATATCATCTATAACAGACAAGTCTCGTCATGACTCTAGCTGAAATACTGCTGACTTGACATTAAATAACAATCATATCATCTATAACAGACAAGTCTCGTCATGACTTTAGCTGAAATACTGCTGACTTGACATTAAATAACAATCATATCATCTATAACAGACAAGTCTCGTCATGACTCTAGCTGAAATACTGCTGACTTGACATTAAATAACAATCATATCATCTATAACAGACAAGTAGAATTTTTGAGCCCGTTATAATTAAACCGATTGCGGAAAGTAAATGCGAAATCACTAAGACGTTTATTTCTATGAAGAATATAATATTAAAGGTGACACAGTTCTAGGATAAAACCAATAAAACTAACTGTTCTGACAAACTTTAAAAGTCAGATATATAACATACTATTTGTTTTCATGTGTGACAAATTTATACTCGAAGTGACTTTTAATCAAATTTATTTTTGTGGTTGTTGAATTTGAAGATGGCAGCGAAAACACTGATCATCAGTCTAGAACCCTGTGTAGTAGTAAGACAATGAGTTAATTACTGTATATCTACATGGATACATATTACCTGAGTTAATTACTGTATATTACGAATTTAGTTTGCTACACATATTTTCATTGGTTATTCAACCCTGAATGTCAGCATATATTCGGAAAACAGACGGGGTATATATTTTCAGTCCCCAAAAATGATTAAAACATGGACGACAAAACATTACGCTTCACTGAATCAATGGTATAATACGGAATAATAAATGTATTTTTACCAAATTAAATGCTGTTTTTATACTCAAAACGGCTGCATGAACAAAAAATATTACAACGGTTAATTCCGTCACAAATACCTGATCGATTCAGCAAACTCCTATGTTCCACGGCTGTACCATAACAAATAAACAAAACTTTGAGCCTTGAAAACTTTCGACGTCATGGGGCCACACCAAGGTTTTATTTACATGTTGTTAACATTTAAATTATTGAAACTGTTTCGCAAACCCGTTGTTTTGTTATGTGACATATTAATGTTATATTTATAAAGTTTATAAAATTTATAACATATGAAACTGTATTGATTTAGAAATTTAGTACAGTATTTTCCTTCATGAGACACTCCATACATGAAATATGACGCGACACATATTTTGACGTCATTGAAGAATGACGTCAAAGGGGAAACGGACATCTAGAGATACGAAAAATGAAAATAAAAGAGGCAAATTTATTTAATACAGTTGGATGTTGTATTTAAAACTAGAGGCTCATGTGAGCCTGCATCGCTCACCTGACATAATTAAGTCCTCTTAAGAATATCTGCATGCCGAATACATCTAAGTTACTATTCAAATCCCATACTGCCATAGGGTTCTATGTTAAAACTATGTCTGCTCATGGCAGCCATCTTGGATGGAGGTTGTGGTCACCGGACACAATTTTGAAAGTATACTACCCAAGGACCATCCATGCCATGTTTGCTTTAAATTGGCTGACTGCTTTCAGAAGAGAAGACTTTTAAACAATTTCCCTATAGGGTCCTATGGTAAAACTATGTCTGCTGACGGCGGCCATTTTGAACTGAGATCGGGATCACTGAACACAATTTTGGAAGTTGACCACCTAAGGACCATTGATGACATGTTTGCTATATTGGCTTACTGGTTTCAGAGGAGAAGATTTTAAAACATTTTTTCCCATAGGGTCCTATGTTAAAATTACAGTATGTCCACTGAAGGTGGCCATCTTGGATGGAGGTCAGGGTCACTGGACACAATTTTGAAAATTGACCACTTAAGGACCATCCATGTTTGCTTTAAATTGGCTTACTGGTTTCAGAGAAGAAGATTTTTAAACATATTTCCCATAGGGTCCTATGTTAAAACTATGTCCGCTGATGGTGGCCATCTTGGATGGAGGTTTGGGTCACTGGATATAATTTTGAAAGTTGACCATTTAAGGACCATTCATGCCATGTTTGCTTTAAATTGGCTTACTGGTTTCATAGGAAATTTTTTTTAAACATTTTTCCCATAGGGTCCTATGTTAAAACTATGTCCGCTGATGGCGGCCATCTTGGATGGAGGTTGGGGTCACAGGACATAATTTTGAAAGTTGACCACCTAAGGACCATTCATGCCATGTTTGCTTTAAATTGACTTACTGGTTTCAGAGGAGAAGACTTTTAAATTTTTTTTTCCCATAGGGTCCTATGTTAAAATTAAGTTGAGTTGTGGTGGCCATCTTGAATTTCCGATCAGCAAACGATTCACAAGTTTAGTACAGGACCACCCAATGATCATTCCTGCAAAGTCACAATTCAATTGGCTTAGTGGTTTCTAACAAGAAGATTTTTAAAATTTCAACCAATCAGAACACATTATGGGCCCTGGCAGCCATGTTGGATTTCCGATCAGCACCAATAACAAAAATCTTGTATATGACCATCCAATGAACATTTCTGCCAAGTTTGATTCAAATCTGTTTTGTGGTTTCAGAAAAAAAGATGAAAATGTGAAATTCCCATAGGGTCCTATGTTAAACTAAGTCGAGTCATGGTGGCCATCTTGAATTTCCGATCGGCAAACGATTGACAAGTTTAGTACAGGACCAGCCAATGAGCATTCCTGCAAAGTCACAATTCAATTGGCTTAGTGGTTTCTAACAAGAAGATTTTTAAAATTTCGACCAATCAGAACACATTATGGGCCCTGGCAGCCATGTTGGATTTCCGATCAGTGCCAAAAGCAAAAATCTTGTATATGACTATCCAATGAACATTTCTGCCAAGTTTGGTTCAAATCTGTTTTGTGGTTTCAGAAAAAAAGATGAAAATGTGAAATTCCCATAGGGTCCAATGTTAAACTAAGTCGAGTCATGGCGGCCATCTTGAATTTCCGATCGGCAAACGATTCACAAGTTTAGTACAGGACCACCCAATGATCATTCCTGCAAAGTCACAATTCAATTGGCTTAGTGGTTTCTAACAAGAAGATTTTTAAAATTTCGACCAATCAGAACACATTATGGGCCCTGTCAGCCATGTTGGATTTCCGATCAGCGCCAAAAACAAAAATCTTGTATATGACTATCCAATGAACATTTCTGCCAAGTTTGGTTCAAATCTGTTTTGTGGTTTCAGAAAAAAAAGATGAAAATGTGAAATTCCCATAGGGTCCAATGTTAAACTAAGTCGAGTCATGGTGGCCATCTTGAATTTCCGATCGGCAAACGATTCACAATTTTAGTACAGGACCACCCAATGATTATTCCTGCAAAGTCACAATTCAATTGACTAAGTGGTTTCTGAAAAGAAGATTTTTAAAATTTCAGCCAATGAGAACACATTATGGACCCTGGCAGCCATGTTGGATTTCAAATCAGCACCAAAAACACAAATCTGGTAGAGGACCATCCAGTGAACATTTCTGGCAAGTTTGGTTGAAATCTGTTCAGCGGTTTCAGAGAAGAAGATTTAAATGTGAAAAGCTAATGGACAGACGGACGCTTACCCATGACAAAAGCTCACATTGGCCTATGGCCAGGTGAGCTAAAAAACAATGATTAAATCCGTAATATATCTGTTATTCAGCTATCAGACAGGGTATATAATGTGACATTCCTGCCTTATGATATATATTCCCTGTGGCTGCGCCTCAGGGAATATAGATCCTAAGCCAGGAATGTCGCATTATATACCCTGTCTGATAGCTGAATAACATATAATATCTACATGGATACATATGTTTTACACTCATTATAGAGTATTAGTAATGCTCATTGTTAAAGACTGTGACTGTGAAAAAATGTACAACAGAAATAAAAGTGCTGTTCCTTTACTTTAATTTGTATCTTAGCTTAGCGTAATGTTGGATATTCTCTCATGTTCATATACATCCATATCTTTTCTTACTAAATGGTTTATCTTAATATAATTGCTCAGAAATCTAACCTGAGTTAATTCATGTAACAATCCTGAGTCATCCTCTGGAGTGTGTTGTCTTACTGGCTGAGGAGCTATTGACTCCTGTAGTGATAGCACTTTTTGATGCAAGGTTTTCTCCAATCCTGTCTGATAAAAAAAAGAAAACAACAATAAACAGTGAATATTTCCTATAAACTTAATGGACACTTACAAAACAACTAATTCAAAGGAAACTTTGGGATGAAATAGGACAATCAGCAAAAAAAAATGTGAAATTTGAATATCTATGTTATATTAATACATAATGATCAGTAGAAACACTCACTAATGTTTAAATCAAATATTTTTATTAGTTAATGTATTACGTTACACATGTCAGTAGAAACACTCACCAATGTTTAAATCAAATATTTTTGTTAGTTAATGTATTACGTTACACATGTTAATGAAGTATTTGTGTTAGTCAATGTATAACACATGTTAATGACCAGCAGTGGCAGTCATATTGGTTTTCAATTGAAGCAAAGTTTAATCCAGTTAACTTTCAAATCACTAACGGGTTTCAGAGAAGTCTCCCGAATAAACACAACCTTTATGCAGGGGATTTATTTGGAGAGATACATTTTTTTTCAAAATGATAAAAATTTAATATTCCTCCATTAATTTTCTCCATGGAAACGACAGCCATGCAAGAAAAATTTAAATTCTGAAACAATTATCTACATCACAGGCAATTTCTCTTTGCAGTTTGGAGAAAAATAAGTCAGATTGTAATCATTTGAACATCCCCCTTCCCCTCGATCCTCAGATTGTAATCATTTGAACATCCCCCTTCCTCTCCATCCTCAGATTGTAATCATTTGAACACCCCCCCCCCCCCCCCCTTCCCCTTCATCCTCAGATTGTAATCATTTGAACATCCCCCTTCCCCTCCATCCTCAGATTGTAATCATTTGAACACCCCCCCCCCCTTCCCCTTCATCCTCAGATTGTAATCATTTGAACATCCCCCTTCCCCTCCATCCTCAGATTGTAATCATTTGAACATCCCTCTTCCCCTCCATCCTCAGATTGTAATCATTTGAACATCCCCCTTCCTCTCCATCCTCAGATTGTAATCATTTGAACATCTCCCTTCCCCTCCATCCTCAGATTGTAATCATCTGAACATCCCCCTTCCTCTCCATCCTCAGATTGTAATCATTTGAACATCTCCCTTCCCCTCCATCCTCAGATTGTAATCATCTGAACATCCCTCTTCCCCTCCATCCTCAGATTGTAATCATTTGAACATCCCCCTTCCCCTCCATCCTCAGATTGTAATCATTTGAACATCCCCCTTCCCCTCCATCCTCAGATTGTAATCATTTGAACATCTCCCTTCCTCTCCATCCTCAGATTGTAATCATTTGAACATCTCCCTTCCCCTCCATCCTCAGATTGTAATCATTTGAACATCTCCCTTCCCCTCCATCCTCAGATTGTAATCATTTGAACACCCCCCTTCCCCTTCATCCTCAGATTGTAATCATTTGAACATCTCCCTTCCTCTCCATCCTCAGATTGTAATCATTTGAACATCTCCCTTCCCCTCCATCCTCAGATTGTAATCATTTGAACATCCCCCTTCCCCTCCATCCTCAGATTGTAATCATTTGAACATCCCCCTTCCCCTCCATCCTCAGATTGTAATCATTTGAACATCTCCATTCCTCTCCATCCTCAGATTGTAATCATTTGAACATCTCCCTTCCTCTCCATCCTCAGATTGTAATCATTTGAACATCCCCCTTCCTCTCCATCCTCAGATTGTAATCATTTGAACATCTCCCTTCCTCTCCATCCTTAGATTGTAATCATTTGAACATCCCCCTTCTCCTCCATCCTCAGATTGTAATCATTTGAACACCCCCCTTCCCCTTCATCCTCAGATTGTAATCATTTGAACATCCCCCTTCCCCTCCATCCTCAGATTGTAATCATTTGAACATCTCCCTTCCTCTCCATCCTCAGATTGTAATCATTTGAACATCTCCCTTCCTCTCCATCCTCAGATTGTAATCATTTGAACATCCCCCTTCCCCTCCATCCTCAGATTGTAATCATTTGAACATCCCTCTCCCCCTCCATCCTCAGATTGTAATCATTTGAACATCTCCCTTCCTCTCCATCCTCAGATTGTAATCATTTGAACATCCCCCTTCCCCTCCAATCTCAGATTGTAATCATTTGAACATCCCCCTTCCCCTCCATCCTCAGATTGTAATCATTTGAACATCTCCCTTCCCCTCCATTCTCAGATTGTAATCATTTGAACATCTCCCTTCCCCTCCATCCTCAGATTGTAATCATTTGAACATCCCCTTCCCCTCCATCCTCAGATTGTAATCATTTGAACATCCCCTTCCCCTCCATCCTCAGATTGTAATCATTTGAACATCCCCCTTCCCCTCCATCCTCAGATTGTAATCATTTGAACATCCCCCTTCCCCTCCATCCTCAGATTGTAATCATTTGAACATCTCCCTTCCCCTCCATCCTCAGATTGTAATCATTTGAACATCTCCCTTCCCCTCCATCCTCAGATTGTAATCATTTGAACATCCCCCTTCCCCTCCATCCTCAGATTGTAATCATTTGAACATCCCCCTTCCCCTCCATCCTCAGATTGTAATCATTTGAACATCTCCCTTCCTCTCCATCCTCAGATTGTAATCATTTGAACATCTCCCTTCCTCTCCATCCTCAGATTGTAATCATTTGAACATCTCCCTTCCCCTCCATCCTCAGATTGTAATCATTTGAACACCCCCCTTCCCCTCCAATCTCAGATTGTAATCATTTGAACATCTCCCTTCCTCTCAATCCTCAGATTGTAATCATTTGAACATCCCCCTTCCCCTCCATCCTCAGATTGTAATCATTTGAACATCTCCCTTCCCCTCCATCCTCAGATTGTAATCATTTGAACATCTCCCTTCCTCTCCATCCTCAGATTGTAATCATTTGAACATCCCCCTTCCCCTCCATCCTCAGATTGTAATCATCTGAACATCTCCCTTCCCCTCCATTCTCAGATTGTAATCATTTGAACATCTCCCTTCCCCTCCATCCTCAGATTGTAATCATTTGAACATCCCCTTCCCCTCCATCCTCAGATTGTAATCATTTGAACATCCCCCTTCCCCTCCATCCTCAGATTGTAATCATTTGAACATCCCCCTTCCCCTCCATCCTCAGATTGTAATCATTTGAACATCTCCCTTCCTCTCCATCCTCAGATTGTAATCATTTGAACATCTCCCTTCCCCTCCATCCTCAGATTGTAATCATTTGAACATCTCCCTTCCCCTCCATCCTCAGATTGTATTCATTTGAACACCCCCCTTCCCCTTCATCCTCAGATTGTAATCATTTGAACATCTCCCTTCCTCTCCATCCTCAGATTGTAATCATTTGAACATCTCCCTTCCCCTCCATCCTCAGATTGTAATCATTTGAACATCCCCCTTCCCCTCCATCCTCAGATTGTAATCATTTGAACATCCCCCTTCCCCTCAATCCTCAGATTGTAATCATTTGAACATCTCCATTCCTCTCCATCCTCAGATTGTAATCATTTGAACATCTCCCTTCCTCTCCATCCTCAGATTGTAATCATTTGAACATCCCCCTTCCTCTCCATCCTCAGATTGTAATCATTTGAACATCTCCCTTCCTCTCCATCCTCAGATTGTAATCATTTGAACATCCCCCTTCCCCTCCATCCTCAGATTGTAATCATTTGAACACCCCCCTTCCCCTTCATCCTCAGATTGTAATCATTTGAACATCCCCCTTCCCCTCCATCCTCAGATTGTAATCATTTGAACATCTCCCTTCCTCTCCATCCTCAGATTGTAATCATTTGAACATCTCCCTTCCTCTCCATCCTCAGATTGTAATCATTTGAACATCCCCCTTCCCCTCCATCCTCAGATTGTAATCATTTGAACACCCCCCTTCCCCTCCATCCTCAGATTGTAATCATTTGAACATCCCCCTTCCCCTCCATCCTCAGATTGTAATCATTTGAACATCTCCCTTCCTCTCCATCCTCAGATTGTAATCATTTGAACATCCCCCTTCCCCTCCAATCTCAGATTGTAATCATTTGAACATCCCCCTTCCCCTCCATCCTCAGATTGTAATCATTTGAACATCTCCCTTCCCCTCCATTCTCAGATTGTAATCATTTGAACATCTCCCTTCCCCTCCATCCTCAGATTGTAATCATTTGAACATCCCCTTCCCCTCCATCCTCAGATTGTTATCATTTGAACATCCCCTTCCCCTCCATCCTCAGATTGTAATCATTTGAACATCCCCCTTCCCCTCCATCCTCAGATTGTAATCATTTGAACATCCCCCTTCCCCTCCATCCTCAGATTGTAATCATTTGAACATCTCCCTTCCTCTCCATCCTCAGATTGTAATCATTTGAACATCTCCCTTCCCCTCCATCCTCAGATTGTAATCATTTGAACATCTCCCTTCCCCTCCATCCTCAGATTGTAATCATTTGAACACCCCCCTTCCCCTTCATCCTCAGATTGTAATCATTTGAACATCTCCCTTCCTCTCCATCCTCAGATTGTAATCATTTGAACATCTCCCTTCCCCTCCATCCTCAGATTGTAATCATTTGAACATCCCCCTTCCCCTCCATCCTCAGATTGTAATCATTTGAACATCCCCCTTCCCCTCCATCCTCAGATTGTAATCATTTGAACATCTCCATTCCTCTCCATCCTCAGATTGTAATCATTTGAACATCTCCCTTCCTCTCCATCCTCAGATTGTAATCATTTGAACATCCCCCTTCCTCTCCATCCTCAGATTGTAATCATTTGAACATCTCCCTTCCTCTCCATCCTCAGATTGTAATCATTTGAACATCCCCCTTCCCCTCCATCCTCAGATTGTAATCATTTGAACACCCCCCTTCCCCTTCATCCTCAGATTGTAATCATTTGAACATCCCCCTTCCCCTCAATCCTCAGATTGTAATCATTTGAACATCTCCCTTCCTCTCCATCCTCAGATTGTAATCATTTGAACATCTCCCTTCCTCTCCATCCTCAGATTGTAATCATTTGAACATCCCCCTTCCCCTCCATCCTCAGATTGTAATCATTTGAACACCCCCCTTCCCCTCCATCCTCAGATTGTAATCATTTGAACATCCCCCTTCCCCTCCATCCTCAGATTGTAATCATTTGAACATCTCCCTTCCTCTCCATCCTCAGATTGTAATCATTTGAACATCCCCCTTCCCCTCCAATCTCAGATTGTAATCATTTGAACATCCCCCTTCCCCTCCATCCTCAGATTGTAATCATTTGAACATCTCCCTTCCCCTCCATTCTCAGATTGTAATCATTTGAACATCTCCCTTCCCCTCCATCCTCAGATTGTAATCATTTGAACATCCCCTTCCCCTCCATCCTCAGATTGTAATCATTTGAACATCCCCTTCCCCTCCATCCTCAGATTGTAATCATTTGAACATCCCCCTTCCCCTCCATCCTCAGATTGTAATCATTTGAACATCCCCCTTCCCCTCCATCCTCAGATTGTAATCATTTGAACATCTCCCTTCCCCTCCATCCTCAGATTGTAATCATTTGAACATCTCCCTTCCCCTCCATCCTCAGATTGTAATCATTTGAACATCCCCCTTCCCCTCCATCCTCAGATTGTAATCATTTGAACATCCCCCTTCCCCTCCATCCTCAGATTGTAATCATTTGAACATCTCCCTTCCTCTCCATCCTCAGATTGTAATCATTTGAACATCTCCCTTCCTCTCCATCCTCAGATTGTAATCATTTGAACATCTCCCTTCCCCTCCATCCTCAGATTGTAATCATTTGAACACCCCCCTTCCCCTCCAATCTCAGATTGTAATCATTTGAACATCTCCCTTCCTCTCAATCCTCAGATTGTAATCATTTGAACATCTCCCTTCCCCTCCATCCTCAGATTGTAATCATTTGAACATCCCCCTTCCCCTCCATCCTCAGATTGTAATCATTTGAACATCCCCCTTCCCCTCCATCCTCAGATTGTAATCATTTGAACATCTCCCTTCCCCTCCATCCTCAGATTGTAATCATTTGAACATCTCCCTTCCTCTCCATCCTCAGATTGTAATCATTTGAACATCCCCCTTCCCCTCCATCCTCAGATTGTAATCATTTGAACATCTCCCTTCCCCTCCATTCTCAGATTGTAATCATTTGAACATCTCCCTTCCCCTCCATCCTCAGATTGTAATCATTTGAACATCCCCTTCCCCTCCATCCTCAGATTGTAATCAATTGAACATCCCCCTTCCCCTCCATCCTCAGATTGTAATCATTTGAACATCCCCCTTCCCCTCCATCCTCAGATTGTAATCATTTGAACATCTCCCTTCCCCTCCATCCTCAGATTGTAATCATTTGAACATCTCCCTTCCCCTCCATCCTCAGATTGTAATCATTTGAACATCCCCCTTCCCCTCCATCCTCAGATTGTAATCATTTGAACATCCCCCTTCCCCTCCATCCTCAGATTGTAATCATTTGAACATCTCCCTTCCTCTCCATCCTCAGATTGTAATCATTTGAACATCTCCCTTCCCCTCCATCCTCAGATTGTAATCATTTGAACACCCCCCTTCCCCTCCAATCTCAGATTGTAATCATTTGAACATCTCCCTTCCTCTCCATCCTCAGATTGTAATCATTTGAACATCTCCCTTCCCCTCCATCCTCAGATTGTAATCATTTGAACATCCCCCTTCCCCTCCATCCTCAGATTGTAATCATTTGAACATCCCCCTTCCCCTCCATCCTCAGATTGTAATCATTTGAACATCTCCCTTCCTCTCCATCCTCAGATTGTAATCATTTGAACATCCCCTTCCCCTCCAATCTCAGATTGTAATCATTTGAACATCCCCCTTCCCCTCCATCCTCAGATTGTATTCATTTGAACATCTCCCTTCCCCTCCATTCTCAGATTGTAATCATTTGAACATCTCCCTTCCCCTCCATCCTCAGATTGTAATCATTTGAACATCCCCCTTCCCCTTCATCCTCAGATTGTAATCATTTGAACATCCCCTTCCCCTCCATCCTCAGATTGTAATCATTTGAACATCCCCCTTCCCCTCGATCCTTTTTTTTTGTACTATATTTTCTTGGTCTGTACCAAAAACTTAATTTCGAAAAGGTACGAAAATAACCTCACATACTTCTTTCTTTCTAATATAATCTGCCTGCAGTGGGATAAATATGTCAGGTTAAAAGAAATATCTACCTGCTGTGGGATAAATGTCAGGTTAAAAGAAATATCTACCTGCAGTAGGATAAATATGTCAGGTTAAAAGAAATATCTACCTGCAGTGGGATAAATGTCAGGTTAAAAGAAATATCTACCTGCAGTGGGATAAATATGTCAGGTTAAAAGAAATATATTTTAATATTAGCAGATTTTTAATATATAAAACTTACCAAATCCTCCATTTGTGCTGCCATATGATATAACTTCCACCCACTGGCTTTCTGTATTACCCCCCTTTGATTAGATAATTCATTGACCGTAGGCCGTCTTTCATCTGTAAAAATATATATGTTCATTGAACAAGATAATAAGATCATAGTAATAACTAGGAAGAACTGTCTTAGATACCTAAAACTTATGTCTCCCCTTAATGCGGCCATCTCTACAACAACCAGAGGCTCTCAATAGCCTGTATCGTTGACCTGGTTATAAAAAAAACCAATTGGTCCTATGTAAAAACTATGTCCTGCAGTGGTAGTCATCTTGCAATTACGATCAACATAAAAAGCACAAAGTTTGTAAAGGACCTTCCAATGATTGATGCACAGTTTAGGTTCAATCAGTGCAATAGCTTCAGAGAAGAATATATTTTTGTATTTTCCCCATATGGTCCTGTGTTAATACTATGACCTGTGGTGGCAGCCATCTTGGATTTCCGATCGGCATAAAAAACAGAGGACCTTTCAATAATCATTCCTGGGCAGTTTGGTTTCAACTGTCCTAGTGGTTTCAGAGAAGAAGCGTTTTGAAACATTTTCCCCATACGATCCAATGTTAAACTAAGTCCTGCCGTAGCCACCATTTTGAATTTCATATCAGAACAAAAAACGTAAAGTTTGTAGAGGACCATCCAATGAACATTCATGTACAGTTTGGCTTTAATCATATTGGTAGTTTCTGAGAAGAAGGCATTTGAACATTTTCCCATAGGGTCCAATGTTAATCTATGTCCTGCGGTGGTGGCCATCTTGGATTTCCGATCGGCATACAAAAAAAACACCTTGTAGAGGACCATCCAATGATCATTCCTGGGCAGTTTGGTTTCAATTATCCAAGTGGTTTCAGAGAAGAAGCATTTTGAAACATTTTTCCCACAGGGTCCAATGTTAAACTAAGTCCTGCCGTAGCCGCCATTTTGAATTTCATATCGGAACAAAAAACGTAAAGTTTGTAGAGGACCATCCAATGAACATTCATGTACAGTTTGGCTTTAATCATATTTGTAGTTTCTGAGAAGAAGGCATTTGAACATTTTCCCATAGGGTTCAATGTTAATCTATGTATTGCGGTGGTGGCCATCTTGGATTTCCGATCGGCATATAAAACAAAAATTCTGTAGAGGACCTTCCAATGATCATTCCTGGGCAGTTTGGTTTCAATTGTCCAAGTTGTTTCAGAGAAGAAGCGTTTTGAAACATTTTTCCCATAGGGTCCAATGTTAAACTAAGTCCTGCCGTAGCCGCCATTTTGAATTTCATACCGGAACAAAAAACCTAAAGTTTGTAGAGGACCATCTAATAAACATTCATGTACAGTTTGGCTTTAATCATATTTGTAGTTTCTGAGAAGAAGGCATTTGAATATTTTCCCATAGGGTCCAATGTTAATCTATGTCCTGCGGTGGCGGCCATCTTGGATTTCCGATCGGCATAAAAAACAGAAAGTTTGTAGAGGACCTTCCAATGATCATTCCTGGGCAGTTTGGTTTCAACTGTCCAAGTGGTTTCAGAGAGAAGCATTTTGAAAAAAAATTCCCATAGGGTCCAATGTTAAACTAAATCCTGCCGTAGCCGCCATTTTGAATTTCATATCGGAACAAAAAACCTTCAGATTGTAGAGGACCATCCAATGAACATTCATGTACAGTTTGGCTTTAATCATATTTGTAGTTTCTGAGAAGAAGGCATTTGAATATTTTCCCATAGGGTCCAATGTTAATCTATGTCCTGCGGTGGCGGCCATCTTGGATTTCCGTTCGGCATAAAAAACAGAAAGTTTGTAGAGGACCTTCCAATGATCATTCCTGGGCAGTTTGGTTTCAACTGTCCAAGTGGTTTCAGAGAAGAAGCATTTGGAAAAAAAATTCCCATAGGGTCCAATGTTAAACTAAATCCTGCCGTAGCCGCCATTTTGAATTTCATATCGGAACAAAAAACCTTAAGATTGTAGAGGACCATCCAATGAAAATTCATGTACAGTTTGGCTTTAATCATATTTGTAGTTTCTGAGAAGAAGGCATTTGAATATTTTCCCATAGGGTCCAATGTTAATCTATGTCCTGCGGTGGCAGCCATCTTGGATTTCCGATCGGCATAAAAAACAGAAACTTTGTAGAGGACCTTCAAATGATCATTCCTGGGCAGTTTGGTTTCAACTGTCCAAGTGGTTTCAGAGAAGAAGCATTTTGAAAAAAATTTCCCATAGGGTCCAATGTTAAACTAAATCCTACCGTAGCCGCCATTTTGAATTTCATATCGGAACAAAAAACCTTCAGATTGTAGAGGACCATTCAATGAACATTCATGTACAGTTTGGCTTTAATCATATTTGTAGTTTCTGAAAAGAAGGCATTTGAACATTTTCCCATAGGGTCCAATGTTAATCTATGTCCTGCGATGACGGCCATCTTGGATTTGCGATCGGCATAAAAAACAGTAACTTGGTAAAGGACATTCCAATGATCATTCATTTACAGTCTGGGTTCAGTCAGTTCATTAGTTTCAGAGAAGAAGATCTTTGAAATTTCAGCCAATCAGAGCATATTATTGGCCCTGGCAGCAATATTGAATATCCGACTGGAACGAAAAACAGTGAATTTGTAGAGGACCATCCAATGAACATTCATGTACAGTTTGGCTTTAATCATATTTGTAGTTTCTGAGAAGAAGGCATTTGAACATTTTCCCATAGGGTTCAATGTTAATCTATGTATTGCGGTGGCGGCCATCTTGGATTTCCGATCGGCATATAAAACAAAAATTCTGTAGAGGACCTTCCAATGATCATTCCTGGGCAGTTTGGTTTCAATTGTCCAAGTGGTTTCAGAGAAGAAGCGTTTTGAAACATTTTTCCCATAGGGTCCAATGTTAAATTAAGTCCTGCCGTAGCCGCCATTTTGAATTTCATACCGGAACAAAAAACCTAAAGTTTGTAGAGGACCATCTAATAAACATTCATGTACAGTTTGGCTTTAATCATATTTGTAGTTTCTGAGAAGAAGGCATTTGAATATTTTCCCATAGGGTCCAATGTTAATCTATGTCCTGCGGTGGTGGCCATCTTGGATTTCCGATCGGCATAGAAAATATAAACTTTGTAGAGGACCTTCCAATGATCATTCCTGGGCAGTTTGGTTTCAACTGTCCAAGTGGTTTCAGAGAAGAAGCATTTGGAAAAAAAATTCCCATAGGGTCCAATGTTAAACTAAATCCTGCCGTAGCCGCCATTTTGAATTTCATATCGGAACAAAAAACCTTAAGATTGTAGAGGACCATCCAATGAACATTCATGTACAGTTTGGCTTTAATCATATTTGTAGTTTCTGAGAAGAAGGCATTTGAATATTTTCCCATAGGGTCCAATGTTAATCTATGTCCTGCGGTGGCGGCCATCTTGGATCTCCGATCGGCATAAAAAACAGAAAGTTTGTAGAGGACCTTCCAATGATCATTCCTGGGCAGTTTGGTTTCAACTGTCCAAGTGGTTTCAGAGAAGAAGCATTTTGAAAAAAAATTCCCATAGGGTCCAATGTTAAACTAAATCCTGCCGTAGCCGCCATTTTGAATTTCATATCGGAACAAAAAACCTTAAGATTGTAGAGGACCATCCAATGAACATTCATGTACAGTTTGGCTTTAATCATATTTGTAGTTTCTGAGAAGAAGGCATTTGAATATTTTCCCATAGGGTCCAATGTTAATCTATGTCCTGCGGTGGAGGCCATCTTGGATTTCCGATCGGCATAAAAAACAGAAACTTTGTAGAGGACCTTCAAATGATCATTCCTGGGCAGTTTGGTTTCAACTGTCCAAGTGGTTTCAGAGAAGAAGCATTTTGAAAAAAATTTCCCATAGGGTCCAATGTTAAACTAAATCCTACCGTAGCCGCCATTTTGAATTTCATATCGGAACAAAAAACCTTCAGATTGTAGAGGACCATTCAATGAACATTCATGTACAGTTTGGCTTTAATCATATTTGTAGTTTCTGAAAAGAAGGCATTTGAACATTTTCCCATAGGGTCCAATGTTAATCTATGTCCTGCGATGACGGCCATCTTGGATTTGCGATCGGCATAAAAAACAGTAACTTGGTAAAGGACATTCCAATGATCATTCATTTACAGTCTGGGTTCAGTCAGTTCATTAGTTTCAGAGAAGAAGATCTTTGAAATTTCAGCCAATCAGAGCATATTATTGGCCCTGGCAGCAATATTGAATATCCGACTGGAACGAAAAACAGTGAATTTGTAGAGGACCATCCAATGAACATTCATGTACAGTTTGGCTTTAATCATATTTGTAGTTTCTGAGAAGAAGGCATTTGAACATTTTCCCATAGGGTTCAATGTTAATCTATGTATTGCGGTGGCGGCCATCTTGGATTTCCGATCGGCATATAAAACAAAAATTCTGTAGAGGACCTTCCAATGATCATTCCTGGGCAGTTTGGTTTCAATTGTCCAAGTGGTTTCAGAGAAGAAGCGTTTTGAAACATTTTTCCCATAGGGTCCAATGTTAAATTAAGTCCTGCCGTAGCCGCCATTTTGAATTTCATACCGGAACAAAAAACCTAAAGTTTGTAGAGGACCATCTAATAAACATTCATGTACAGTTTGGCTTTAATCATATTTGTAGTTTCTGAGAAGAAGGCATTTGAATATTTTCCCATAGGGTCCAATGTTAATCTATGTCCTGCGGTGGTGGCCATCTTGGATTTCCGATCGGCATAGAAAATATAAACTTTGTAGAGGACCTTCCAATGATCATTCCTGGGCAGTTTGGTTTCAACTGTCCAAGTGGTTTCAGAGAAGAAGCATTTGGAAAAAAAATTCCCATAGGGTCCAATGTTAAACTAAATCCTGCCGTAGCCGCCATTTTGAATTTCATATCGGAACAAAAAACCTTAAGATTGTAGAGGACCATCCAATGAACATTCATGTACAGTTTGGCTTTAATCATATTTGTAGTTTCTGAGAAGAAGGCATTTGAATATTTTCCCATAGGGTCCAATGTTAATCTATGTCCTGCGGTGGCGGCCATCTTGGATCTCCGATCGGCATAAAAAACAGAAAGTTTGTAGAGGACCTTCCAATGATCATTCCTGGGCAGTTTGGTTTCAACTGTCCAAGTGGTTTCAGAGAAGAAGCATTTTGAAAAAAAATTCCCATAGGGTCCAATGTTAAACTAAATCCTGCCGTAGCCGCCATTTTGAATTTCATATCGGAACAAAAAACCTTAAGATTGTAGAGGACCATCCAATGAACATTCATGTACAGTTTGGCTTTAATCATATTTGTAGTTTCTGAGAAGAAGGCATTTGAATATTTTCCCATAGGGTCCAATGTTAATCTATGTCCTGCGGTGGAGGCCATCTTGGATTTCCGATCGGCATAAAAAACAGAAACTTTGTAGAGGACCTTCAAATGATCATTCCTGGGCAGTTTGGTTTCAACTGTCCAAGTGGTTTCAGAGAAGAAGCATTTTGAAAAAAATTTCCCATAGGGTCCAATGTTAAACTAAATCCTACCGTAGCCGCCATTTTGAATTTCATATCGGAACAAAAAACCTTCAGATTGTAGAGGACCATCCAATGAACATTCATGTACAGTTTGGCTTTAATCATATTTGTAGTTTCTGAAAAGAAGGCATTTGAACATTTTCCCATAGGGTCCAATGTTAATCTATGTCCTGCGATGACGGCCATCTTGGATTTGCGATCGGCATAAAAACAGTAACTTGGTAAAGGACATTCCAATGATCATTCATTTACAGTCTGGGTTCAGTCAGTTCATTAGTTTCAGAGAAGAAGATCTTTGAAATTTCAGCCAATCAGAGCATATTATTGGCCCTGGCAGCAATATTGAATATCCGACTGGAACGAAAAACAGTAACTTTGTAGAGGACCACCCAAGGAACATTCCTGCTAAGTTTGGTTCCAATCGGCCCAGTGGTTTCGGAGAAGATTGAAATGTGAAAAGTTTACAGACGACAGATGACGGACGCCAAGTGATGGCAATAGTTCACCTGGACCTTTGGTCCAGGTGAACTAATAAGTTACACATTATGAGTTGAATGATACTATTTAAAAAACAATTATTTGACCTTGAGGTCAAAGGTCAAGGTCCCACGAAGGTCATTATGGTACGCAACACACCGCCTTATGGTCATGCACCCACATACCAAATATCATTGACCTATCTCGAAAGACAAAAATGTTATGGCCTGGACAAGAAAATACTATTTAAAAAACAATTATTTGACCTTGAGGTAAAAGGTCAAGGTCCCACGAAGGTCATTATGGTATGCGACACACCGCCTTATGGTCATGCACCCACATACCAAATATAATTGACCTATCTGGAAAGACAAAAAAGTTATGGTCCGGACAAGCTTCGCTGAGAAGAAGCAGAAGAAAAAATCAGACTAAAACAATGTCTCCCTTCGTTAGAAGGGGAGACATAATTAGTTATTACAATCTGACAGCATTATATAATCTAAGCATTCATTATTTTTTTCAAATTTCAAATAATTCATGGGGTTTCAGTTGTGTCTATAACTTTTATTCTATAACAAAATTACTCATCAGCTTTTGACGGAAAGGGTTTTAAAAGAAAAAGTATTTTCCATCATCTAGTGAAAAAATAAATCTATTTATATGAACCAATTTTAATGCTCAATCATTTACTTTTTTGTAATTTAAAAGCATTTTTTTTTCACAGTGACAGAACTTAATAAACAGCTGTGCCAAGAGCGCATGGTACGCCCGTCGTCCACATTCATACAATATTTGTAAAGACTTGAATGAAAATTTAAATTTCACCAACAGCTGCACCATAAACATGAATTGGAACATTTAAAAGCATTTTTTTTTCACAGTGACAGAACTTAATAAACAGCTGCGCCAAGAGCGCATGATACGCCCGTCGTCCACATTCATACAATATTTGTAAAGACTTGAATGAAAATTTAAATTTCACCAACAGCTGCACCATAAACATGAATTGGAACATTTATACAATTGAAAACAACATTTTTTGAGAAATCAGTAAAGACTATCAATTCCAAAAACAGTACGAAGTTTGAAGTGAATTGGTGAAGGGGTTCTCAATTTACAGCACGACATACGAAAAATCGCCTACAATTTGATGAATAAAGTCCCACAACTCTGGAATGAAAATTCGAAATTTCACCATAAAGTATAGACCGTAAGACCATCAATTCCAATAACTCTGTGAAATTTGAAGTGAATTGGCCAAGGGGTTCTTAAGTTAGAGTGCGACATGTGAAACGGACGGACAGTGGTATACCATAATACGTCCCGTCTTAAAGACGGGCATATAAAAACTAGAGGGTCACCTGGCAATTGTTATTCATGCACTGTTTAAAGGAAGCTTTTTTATGATATTCACATTATTACACCCCTCTATTTTGGTCTAGCTGGAACACTACTAAGGTCTTGGGCAACTTTGATTTCTGAGATTAATACAACATAGAAAACTTTGTAAGAGAATAAATACCCAATGATTATTCATGTACAGTTTGTTGGATTTAAACCAATTTCTGGTTTCTGACATTTTTTTCCCTTCATTTTCCCATCAAATCAATTTTGCAGTTTCAAGATTTTTTTTTTATTCATTTAGGGCTTTTTCAGAAATAAATGTATGGGGGGGTCGGAAGGCACTTTTATTTTTTACCCACCATGCATCAAATTTTCAAAATCATAACCCCACCCTACACAAAATATAAATTATTACTATACCCACCATGCATCAAATTGAATTGATAACCAAAAATGTGAAAAACATTTTGATTGAAAATGTTTTGCTTTTCAAATACTGTATTCGACCTAATAAGCATCCCCTACCAATATTCCTTTAGGCGCCCCCTTTCTACATGTGTTTGGTTCATGGGAAGGTTTTTCAAAAAACAAAATATGTTTAGTTGATTTTTCCTGGTAGAATTTTTACACAGAAGTTCTAATTCTTGAGCACAGAGTCATTTCTTTTTCTGTATTTTTCTTTTTTCACCCTTTTCAGCTCCATTTTTCACATTCCTAATAAGTGCTATCTTTTTCTGTTTTTTAAGTGCCCTGGGTGCTTATTAGGTCGAACACAGTATTTGTTAATGTTGTTTTCCATTCTGGCCATGCTACCAGAAGTGACTTAATTGAGCGAAATGGGAGATAACTCTAGAAGAACTACACTTCCGGTTAGTAGGAAACCGCCATGGTCACGATTAAAAGACACAAAAATCGTGATTTTTCCCCATTTACACGAGGTTTTATTCCATTGACACGTTGATTTTACGTTCTTATAAATTTTCAGGATACGAGAAACCCACACTGCATAAAATCTAAATTAATTCATGACCCACCATGGATAATTTTCAAATTGACTTGACCCCCACCGGGCATCAAATTTTAATTGCACTGCCATCCGACCCCCCTATACATTTATTTCTGGAATAGCCCTTACCAAAAGGATCCTATGTCAAACTATGTCCTGTAATGGTGGTCATCTTGAATTTTGAATCTGCACACAAACACACATTGTAAAGAGATCATTTACACAATATCAAACTCCAAACATTAGAGTACTTATTGAACAAGAGAGCTTTGAGATTTGCTCATCAAATCACATTATTGGTTTTTGTGTCCATGTAGAATTTTGGTTAGGCACCAAAATCACAAATTCTGAAGACTTAGTTACCCATGGATAATGGGGGCAACATCTTAAAAGACCACATGGTCCTTTGGACCAGGTGAGGTGAAAATGAAAGAAAAAAAATCAGGATAAGTTTAATTTGGACTATTATAAAACTTTTATCATACAAATGACTCACCTTTTGGTTTAACATCAGTGTATCTTTGGAAATGATTATTACGTGATTTCCACGAAATATTATAAAAGTTCAATAATGATACATTTGGTCTATTTTTTTCTAATGTCCACCGAACACCGTCATCATCCACATATTCTGGAATTATAAAATGCTCAAAATTACAATCGGATTAAAATCAGCTGTTATTAATATGTTACCTTTCCCCTCAAAACTGACTTGTGACATGTCTGTGGTTTTCTCTGGGTACTAAGGCTGCCTTCATCAATAAAACTGACTGCCACGATATAACTGAAATATTGTTGAAAGTGGCATTAAACACCACAAATCTAATCTAACCTCCTCTTCACATCTGACAGAACCCCTATATTTTCATGATCAGCCAATGAAATGCCGCTCAAAAAATCTTAACAGCGTCTTGCAGGATGGTTGATTTAAACAAAAACAAGTATTCAAATACGAAAGTTCATCTGGAAATGACCTTTAATCAAGTTCTGTCAGATGTTAGGCAGAGACAGAGAGAAACCTCAACATTCTACATCACAACAATTTAAGTTTAACTCATTTAAATACCTGTGTTATGTGATTATACTAAATGTACTTTCTGGTTTATGTTGGGATACAATAACTAAATTAAACTCACCACCTTTAAATAAATAAAACTCGCCATGGATACAATAAATAAACAAGGGCAATGCAAAGCGTGGCATATCCCCTCCCCTAAAAATTTGACCCAGTGACCTTGAAATTTGACCTATGACCTTGAAAATCAATAGTTTTCCAGATTCTCTTAAGGACTAAGTATGTACCAAGTTTGGTCAAAATCCATTGAAGGATGTTGATTCTAGAGTGTTCACAAGGATGTTACTGAAGGACGGACGGTAGCGTTACTATATCCCTTCGCAACTTTATTGGCGAGGGGATAATAAAACTCGCCATGGATACAATAAATAAATAAAACTCACCATGGATACAATAAATAAATAAAACTCACCATGGATAAAACAAAAAAATAAAACTCACCATGGATACAATAAATAAATAACTCACCATGGATACAATAAATAAATAACTCACCATGGATACAATAAATAAATAAAACTCACCATGGATACAATAAATAAATAAAACTCACCATCTTTAAATTCAAAATCTTCGTCTTTAATATCAATTTTTTCATCATCAAAATCATCATCTTCTGATGACGTACTGTCTTTTAATTCTTCATTTACATGTCTGTGATAGAATGAAAAAACAAACAAAAACCATTTCATTATTACCTGAGAATTCCTGTGCTTACCATATTTTGAGTGTGCATAAATTTCAGGCTGCATACCTATAGTTGATATGACACTGGTGAATAAAGATTATTATGATATATACTTTACGTTATTTGTCTCTGTAAGCAAGACGGCCCAATATATAGTATATTAGACCGGGCCGGTCCAATATAATATAAAACTCAGACCGACATTAGTTCCGGTTTTACATTTCATAAACAAACATGTATGGTGTATTTTGGTTCTTTGTTTAGTCCTTAAAGGATGTGTTTGTATGAAATTAAATTTCAATGGTGATACTTAGGTTTCCATTGTTTCTATGTACATGTATCTGTCATTTTAGTGATTGCTTTAGTATATGTATTAAGAATGTCCATATAATGCATCCTATTGTGTTCTGATTGAAGTAGTTTTGGTCGGTTGTGGATAATATAACAAATAGTTCAAGGCACTTTGGGCCAAATGGCAGTTTATGGACCGGTCTGTCACAACCAAAATACTAGACCTCAGCTTTGCACTGACAAACTTTAATCACATAATGTTGTATCAAGTACACCAGGGCTCATGTTGGAGGGAGATTCGGGCGAAGAAGTCGCCTTGTGAAGGTTGACTTCGCTTTCTCGTTGGTCAAAAGCAAAGTTCAAGTTGCCTTGTAATTTTGAAGAGTCACCCTATGTCGCTGCCTGCGTATTTTCTCCACTTGTCATTTATGAAAAATGTCGATATCGTGTTTATTGAAATCTATCGTATCCGTTAAGTATTTTGAAAGTGATTTTCTTGGAAAGTAATCCATTGCGGTTTATAGAAACTATAATTTCATTCTGTTTATTGTTTACATATGCCTGACTTAAAATAAAACTATTTGTATTTGTTTTTTGTAAACAAACAACAATGGCGTCACTAACGGTATTTTGAAAGGGGACGCAATGCGGTACTGTGCTATAGGAAATGTTGACTGAACCTTTTGTCCGAATCTACTTTCAACAAAACGAACATTTGATTTATTTTTTCCTCATTTCTGTGACATAAAATCATAGTTCTCACATTTAATATGTTCATATATACGAAGGTTGGCAATTCAAAATTCGTTGAAATGCACGGAGATTTTTATCGATCCGCATTGGTATTTTATACTCGACACCGGGTTAATATTACGATCTATCGAACCATTTATTTATATACAGACATGTGTAAACGTTAATGCATATGCAATTAAAAAATAGACTTTGAACTACAGTAGCTTTACTCCATTGTTGAAATCTGATTTGAGGTCTGGCAAATAATAATTACAGCCTTTAATTTCCTGTTTTTGACTGACAGTGTCAATTTACGTTTGTGCTATACAGTAAAACCTGTCTATAGTGGTCAACTGGGGGAGTTTGACAAAATTACCACTATTGACAGGTGACCTTTATATGAAGGGGTTTGATTATTTGACGAAATATTCTGCATTAGTTGTAAATAAACATTTTTAATCACATGTTATGTTTATCTCAATCTGATATGATTTGAATAAAACATACAAATAAATAAAGAAAGATATTTAATAAACAAAAGTACAATTTCCAGTAACACGGTGTTGAACTGGAAACATTGTTTTCAAAATCGTCGATTGAATCTCACGTTTTCTTTAAAGAATGTTCATTATCTGGGTACGACCAACACCCTTCTCTTCGCCCACAGCTCAACAACTTTTCCCACCATCGATCACAACGATTTATAACCCGTTGTATTAAAGCCCAACGTACTCATACAGATAATTTTCACTTTGTCATCTAATTTCAAAGCTTTCCTATTTACGGATGTTGATGATTTTGACATGATGCATTATATACAAAATATTTTTGGTGAGTGAATTTCTGCTCTCATCGTAATGAATAAATATCTCCAATATCCCCCGGGTATAAACTTTCTTTTATGTAATTTATTACTCACAACATTTAATAGTGTTCGTTTATTTAGTTAATTAAATTAATACAGATAACTTTCACTTTGTCGTCTAATTTCAAAGCTTTCCTATTTACGGATGTTAATGATTTTGACATGATGCACTAGATACAAAATAGTTTTGGTGAGTGAATTTCTACTCTCGTCGTAATGAATAAATATCTCCAATAACCCCAGGGTATAAACTTTCCTTTATGTAATTTATTACTCACAAAATTTAATAGTGTTTGTTTATTTAGTTAATTAAATTAAGCAATATATTTTGTAACACCTCAGGATTTTTTGTACATTTGAGAAAAATACCGAACTTTCGAAATCACTTTCGGTATTATTTTAAAAATGAACTCACCGTTATACAAAGGTTTTACACTGGAAATTAATAATAAATGGTGACCGCTGACCACATTGAACAGGTGACCGCTATATCAAATTAAAATATATAGTAAAATGCACAGGGAGAGCACGAAAGTGATCGTTATGAGGAGGTGACCATTATACAAAGGTGACCGTTACGACATGTTTGACTGTATTTTCATTCCCTAGCTAGTTATATATAGTTGGATCATTGAGCAAATTGGCAGAGACATCGTTCTTCTGCTGAAGATTACACAAATATGAGTTATTACAATTTGTGTGGTATTGGATCACAGCACAGTAATATTTCAAAAGGAGGGGGTGGGGTACATATAAAAAAAACACTGGTATGCAAGACTCCAATAGTCAATGTAGACAGAAATAAAAATTTGACATTGAATAGATGTCCTTACGGTAATTATGAAAAAAAAAACCGAGAACAAATCAGTTCAGACAGCTTTTTAACTATTTACTAAATTTGGGAAGGGTAATTTCAGAGGGGTCACGAAACAATGTTTCGATTAATCGCAATTAACTTCTCCCAGAAGTCTCTCTACTTCTCTCTGTTGTCTCCCACTTCTCCCTGTGAGCTCTCTGAAAGAGAAGTCACTTCTCCCTCTAATTTGAGAGCCATGGTACACCTGGTCTGAGCGGGATTCGAACTCACTTCAGTGGTGATAGATAGCACTGATTGCACAGGTATATTGTAAATACAACTACCATACGATCACGACGGCCCCTATAACTAGTGATGGGAATCAGTAACATTTTCAAGATCGATGATCGTTATATCAACATCGACCGATGATCGATCATCAGTGACAATTGCCTGCTAAATGTATTTACTGACTATAATTAATCAAATAGCCTTTATTTCAAGAGTTTGATTGACAAAAGTAAAGATATGAATAAAATTGTATCATAAATTTATAAACTAATTTTTCCATTAGTAAACATTAACTTTAAAATAGAACAAAACAAAAGATCGTTTTCCATATGTGTAACACCTGATATAGATAGATAAATAATAGACTAGTCCAAATATATGTTTGACAAAAGTAAAGATTTGAATAAAATCAAATAATATATTTACAAACTACAATATTTCCATTTGTAAACATTAACTTAGAACAAAACAAAAGATCATTTTCCATATGTGTAACACCTGATATAAAATGGACTATTCCGGGAAGTAGATAAATAATAGACTAGTCCAAATATGTGTATTGACTCAGTGTCAAAAGTACGCTTGGACAAAATTGCCAGATGTTTGTCAGTATGAGGGCAAAAAAAACCCAGCTGGGATAAAACTGCAATATTTTTGTCAGTATGGAGACAGAAAAAAAACCCAACCAAAGAACAAAGTTAAGCATATATATTTTAGACACTATAGAATCAGAATCGACCACAAGGTTTAAGAATCGATCATCGGATCGTATGATGACGTCCGACTGATTAGTCGATTTTTCCGATGATCGGTACACCACTACCTATAACACACCAGTAAAAAGAACAACTTCATTTGTTACGATCCTATTTCTTGTTACAAGGCATCCACTCACTATATTATATTGTACACACTTATATTTTGCTTTTTCTTTTGTTTTAAAAAATTGTTTTTAACTGTCTTCAGATGAAATGTTGACAAATGTTTTTTTTTAACGTAAACACAAATGTAAGATTATTTTATATTTATTTTGTACTTACAATAATTGTTTCCGTGGTTTTTTCCTTGGCGATGTTTCTGTACTATTAGGTAATGAACTGTTGTTTGAAAAACCTGTTGAACAAGTAAAAAAGTTACAAATCTGACTCTATCAATGTTGTATTTAAAATTAATCTATATTTTTATTTAAATATTGTCATATTTCAAAATTGTGAAATTTTTTTCAATGCTAAATTCATACCACGCTTCCTTTCACTTGTTTATCAAGGCGACTTACATATATTATGGATAATATCAAAATTCTGTAACTACACAAGTATTCTTATATATGATACTTATTAAACTCCATTTGAAATGAATCTGATGACACACCATCAGTTGGCAATATAAAACCGTAATAAACAAAACCCTCCCCATCCCGTAGGAGATTTTAAAACCAACAACTGCCAAACCTTTAAAGTTTACATCTGATATAATCTTTGATGATCTTGTTCATTACTGTGTAATTCTTACTTGAGTTTAGTAGACCAAGTTATTACATCTTAATAGTATAAACATTGTAAATATTGACCATTTTCTATTGTATCAGGAGGTTCTTGTTTTATCCTTAAATCAGACAGAACATTCTGTGTTGGTGTAGTAGCTTCACTGGATAAAGCTGTATCTGTTGATGACTGGCTCTCCCTGTAATTAATGTTCATCAAATATTAGTTAATTACTTCAATAACTGTCTGGTAGTTTTATTTGTTTTATAATGTCACAATATTACCATAGATCCTTGTAGGATAAAATTAGAATGAGGCTGAATCAAAATGTCATACGAGTCCCACTCATTCTTTGTTACTTTTGGCCAAATGTGGTGAGTCCCACACTGGCACACACAAGTGACATGTCCAGGTCTCACCTAGAAAGAATTGCAAGTATCTCTGTATTATGTTAAAAAACAAATACCACTAAATACAAGATGTTGCACGCTACGTCGTGCTAAGAATACCCCCACTCGTTCATTTGTAAGTCGCACGGTAAACAGGAAGTAGATGTGCGGTAAACCTGGAAAGGGGAGACACTGTACAAGTCACTATGCCAAAGCCATATATCATATATAAAATCATTTCTTCTAGTAGAAGCTGAGATATCTGTTACGAAAGTGTGAATGGACGGACGGATGGACAAGGTGATTGCAATATAGCCCCCACTCTATGAGTGGGGGTATAAAAATGTACATGATTACAACCATGACTTTTACAAATCTTTGTTACATATATGCTTATATATAAATATATACATGTAAAAAAAAGAGAGACGTTCGTTTGCTTGATGGTGTTTAATGCCACTTTCAACAATATTTAAGTTATATCGTGGCGGTCAGTTTTATTGGTGGAGGAAACCAGAGTATCTGTAGAAAACCACCAACCTGTTGCATGTCACTGACAAACTTTATCATATAATGTTATATCGAGCACATCTCACCTGTGCTGGATTCGAACTCACAACGTTAGTGGTGATAGGAACTGATTGCATAGGTAGTTTTAAATCCAACTACCAAACGATCACGTCCATGACGGCCCCAAAGTATCTCTGTATTATGTTCAAAAACAAATACCACTTTATGAAATGTACATGAAAAGTCATGACAGATACAGATAAACCTATGGACGAATGTTTTAGAGATAACAGGCATCAATATATAAAACAAATGGAAGAATGTGTCAATTGGACACTGATGCCTCTCCAGAACGGGAAAAAGTGACAAAGTTCAAATTTTGACATTCCTGACAAACCAAAATGTGGGCAGTACAGACATGTGTAAAACTGAATGCCCTCAACGCCTAGCGGCATGAACATAAAAATCATATACAAACATTGTATTTATATATATATATGTATAATTGCCTCCAATGACAATAATCAATGTATGCAATTTGTTTGCCCCTATTGTGGGCCCATTGATTGGAATAATAAATATTCTTATTCTTATTCTAATACATTTGTATATTGGTTGGAGGGAATGATATCATCAATTACAAAACTAATATTTCTGAAAGTAAAAACTAAAACAAGAACTATCTTTAAAAAAAGATGCACGATGAAGCACAAATATTACATTCTTCTACGAACAGTATTTCACTGAAATGACCTAAACATATTGGTTTTATAGGATTTGATAAGACATGTAAAACCTTGCATCCTACTTAATGTGCAAGGTATTGTTCATTTTTAGTAACAGCGTCCATCTTGGTCCGAGGACAGGACTGCCAGACAAAATTTTGGAAGGGGATCACCAAAGGATTATTTTAGCAAAGCTTGGATCCAATTGGCCCAGTAGTTTTAGAAGGAAAAAAAATTAAAATTGCATCCCCCCCTTTTTCTATTTTTAGCAACAGTGAACATGTTGGTTGGAAGTCTGGATTGCCAGACACAATTTTGAAAGGGGATCATCCAAGTGCTATTTAAGCAAAGTTTAGTTCCAATTGGCCCAGTAATTTCAGAGATGAAGATTTTTTAAAATTCAACCTCCCTTTTTTTATTTTTAGTAACAGCGGCCATGTTGGTTGGAGGTCGGGACTGCCGGACACAATTTGGGGAAGTGAATCACCCACGGATCATTCCACCAAAGTTTGGTCTTAAGTGGCCAAGTGATCTTAGGGGAGAAGATTTTTTATTAATTGTGGACGGACGGACGGACGACGGATGCAAAGTGATGACAAAAGCTATTATACTACTCATAATAAGGCCAAAAAAAAAAAATATGTGTGTTTACGGTCACCCGACCTACCCTAATTTTTGCTAGCGACCCTATGCATTTTTACACAGAATTCGGATAACCATTTTTGTTGTTTAACCAGCAGCAATGTTTTATTTATTCAACTGCTAGCTTTTTGTCGAAATTGAAAGCAAAGAGGGTAGAAAAACTGCATAATTCGTCATTTTACCGGAATTTTCGAAAATTAAATACCGGAATTGGATTCCGGAACCGGGAACGACTATTTCCGGTTTTGTCGATAATAATAATAATAAAAAAAAAAAATTAATCCCGACCGACCGACCCTAGATTTTTTTGACATGTGACAGTAAACACACATATATTTTTTTTTGGCCTAAGTACTATTGTAAGACGTACCCTGCTGGAGTTGCTGGTGTTTTAGGAGAACTGGTATTAGATTGTGGGGCAGAATCTGTTCTAGAATCAGGACGAGGACTGTTGTGGTCTGGTAATTTTTCTTGTAATGTACCAGTATTCAAAGCACAAACTGGTTTCTTCACAACTGTCATACTGAAAAATGAAAACTGCAATTATTACAGGTATATGGATGGTATCATACATGACATAACCTATTTTGCAATAAAAATGTACTCTGTAAAAAACGTTTCTTCTGATATTTAGAATTATACATGTAAAGAACTAAATCTGAATACTCCATAAACCTGTGCATACCCTACCTTTTTTTTATTCTCATAGAAAAATCGATATATCATTCCTGCAAATTGATCTGCCTACTCTAAAGTTAGGTGAAGTAACTTCTGTTCCAAGAGAAATGCCAGGCAGAAATAGGTGGAGAGACAAGTAGCCAGACTTCTTGAAACAATTAAGTCAATCATAACATTCTTTCATAGCTACTTAATAGTAGGACACATGGCAAAAATATATGGACAACATAGGTCAACCTAAACTTCACTTTTGACCAATAGGAAAGCATCTAGTCAACTAGACAATTTAATCGCTCTAAATAGGGAAATAAACATAAAACAGAAAGATAAATGCACAAACCATACCCTTCATTTGTTCGTTTCCTCAAAATGCTTGGTCGTGGTGATGAATTTGCATTAGTCACCGGGGTATTTGATTGGTTGGTCTGGAAATGAGGCATTGTTATCCCTGGAGATTGCCCTGCATTGATATACAAGTTACCAGAAGCTGTTGACAAATTACTCATATTACTGCTCGCCATGGCAATGGCTGACAGGGCAGGTATAGGAACAGGAAGTGAGACCGTTGTCATAACAACAGATGTAGTTGAGACAGAGGCTGATGAAGCATCTTTAGGAGTTGTAGGTCTGAGGTTTCCTGTAATTGAAAAAAATAATAATCCTAAAATAAGCAATATTTTTTGTTATTTTACAACAGATCTGACTGAATCTCTGTTATCTTGTTTCTATGTCGATCTATCATAGGTGATTTTAATTTATGATTATTTAGTTCCTAGCTCAAGCTTCAGAAATACTTACAGTATTACTGCCCTTGCTTTCAATATCGAAAATAAATCACTAGTGACTGAACAATGCAGTAATTCATGAATGTTTGTTAGCTCACAAGTGAATTATCATTATAAATACTGTTTAAGGTGGTGTTAAACACCAATCAATCATCATTGCTGTTCAGCTTTACCCGATTTATTTTTAATATTATTTTTTGTTTGTGCTAATAAGATAATTCACTTGACCTAATGTGAAAGATTAAATATAAATTTCATAATTAATGAACATTGGGATTTATTTAAATACCAAAAACCAGCAAATAGTCTATTGTATTTTCCTTCCTGGTTTTTAAGAAGATTTTTTAGAATACAATGAAATGTCCATTGCCAGTTCTTGAGAATACTTTTAAAAATTGTTCCCTATGGAGTCTGTGTTAAACTTTGGATCTTATAGATCCCAGGACCTTTGTTGTATAAATCTAAATATAAATTTCACACTGATGGTGGACAACAAAAAATGTTGCGTTTCTATTTCTTCTGATTTTTCCCTTTTTTTAAAGAAAGATTTTCTCAATTTCCACATTTGAGGTCCCATCCCATTAAGGATCAACTTCATTTGAACAAATCTCAATACCTTCTGATGATGTTGTAAATGAACTATTAACACTGTGTGGAGTGTACAATGACAGTGGAGCCTGTCTCATCAGTAAGGTACTAGGATCTACATGTATAGACTGTGTAGTTGATACCAAGCCATGTACAGCTGCTTGTAATGTAGCAGATAAATTAGGTGTCTGGTTTACTGCAATAAATAAACATGCAATTTATGGGTCTACAAGAAATATCTTGGTTATTTCAAATTTCCAAAGCAGGCAATTTCTATGATAAATACATAAACAAGGTACCAAATAAATAATTTTTCCCTTCTTCACTTAATCATCCCAATCAAATTAAAACATTTTTCTTACATTTAAACTAGAGGCTCAGTGGGCTGAGCCTGTGTCACTCACCTTTCATTCTGCCTTGAGGAAACTTAATACACAACCTTCCATACATGTAGATGCTTCCTACCAAGTTTCGGTTCATTTGGCTAGGTAGTTTCAGAGGAGAAGATTTTTTAGATATCGACCAATCAAAAACAAGAATTGCCTGTCGTGGCCATGTTTGTTAACCGATCGAGACGAAATGAGCAATCTTCATAGAGGACATTCCATAGATGCTTCCTGTCATGTTTCGGTTAATTTGGTCAAGCGGTTTCAGAGGAGGAGATTTAAAAAAATTGGCCAATCAGAAACAAGAATTGCCTGTGGAGGGCCATGTTTGGTAATGGATCATAACAAATGTGCACTCTTTAGAGATGACCTTCCATAGATGCTTCCTACTAAGTTTCAGTTCATTTGGCTGATGGGTTTCAGAGGAGAAGGTTAAAATGTGAAAACTTAAAGTTAACAGATGACAGACAACAAACGACGTATGCAAAGTGATGCCAAAAGCTCACATTGCCTTTTGCACGGTGAGCTAAAAAGAATATTAAAATGTGAATACCTACATTTAATGTATAGTATAAACATGTTACACTTTATCAGCATTAGTTAATTTCTAAGGGAGATAATGGCAAGTTATCTTTCTTTTAACAGTTTAATGCAAGAGCTATCTCCCTTTTAACAGTTTACTACAATGGAGAAGTTTTTAGAAATGAACCGATCAGAAACAAGAATTGCCTGTGGCGGCCATGTTTGTTAACGGATCGGGATGAAATGAGCATTCTTTATAGAGGACTTTCCATAGATGCTTCCTACCCAGTTTCGGTTCATTTGACCAAGCGGTTTCGGAGGAGAAGATTTAAAAAAATTGGCCAATCAGAAACAAGAATTGCCTGTGGTGGCCATGTTTGTTAATAGATCGGGACAAAATTAGCAATCTTTAGAGAGGACCTTCCATAGATGCTTCCTACCAAGTTTCAGTTCATTTGGCTGAGAGGTTTCAGAGGAGAAGATTAAAATGCGAAAAGTTAACGGACGCCAAGTGATGGCAAAAGCTCACATTGCTTTTGGCAAGGTGAGCTAAAAAATGAAACTGATGAAAGATCGATAGGTTTCTATTACATAAAAAATGTTTTGTGTGTTGTTGATGTCACTGCACTAATTACAATAGTATTAGGAGAAGTGTCTTCTCTTTTAAATGGCTGAAGGTGAGAAACGAGAGACAATAGGAAGTGGATTTGATTTAATTTTGATTTATTGTGTTTTAGTTTAATGCCACTTTCAGCAATATTTCAGATATATCATGGCGACCAGTTTTAGTGGCGGAAGAAACGGGAGTACCCAGAGAGAACCACCGACCATGGGCAAGCAACTGGTAAACTTTATCACTATCATGAGTGCACCCTTTTTTGTAATTTACAAAGTCGGGCACAAACCCACGCCATATTGGTGATAGGCTTGTATGAGTTGTTAGGTAATCCAACTACCTAACTCATTGAGCCACCTGGGCCCTTCAATAATAGGAAGTGGAGTTTCACCTGATTATTCAAGATATGTTTGGGGTCAACCTAGTCTGCAGTATCAGAGAAAAGAATCACATATCACCATCATGAGTTTCATCAGAACAAGATCAAATGTACATCCTATGTAACAAATCATTTAGAATTATAGCCTCACAAGAGAATATTTAGCTTTTATAGTTTCAGTAAATCAGAAACAAGAATTGCCCATTGCAGCCCTGCTTTTGCCGAATCCAGGCAAAATGAGTCATCTCTTTAGAGGAACTCACACACATCATTTGTCGGACTAGTGACTTTTGTCAAATTTGTTAAATAGAATCTGTATAAATATTCTTATTTTGAAGTTTTCGGGCCAGTAAATTCTAAAGTCTAATTTCGAAGACTTAATTTCTGCTAATTATAAAAAAAATAATTTCTCATGGTGGCCATGTTTTTCACCAGATCCATACAATATAAGAAATTTCTGCGACAAACAGATGCACATTATTTTTATACATCGAATCCTATGTAGTCAAATATACAAAAAAAAATTCTTTGAGAACATAATATTGTCATTTTTATGTACAAGACATGCAAAAACATTTTGGCAACGAAAAAAAAAAAAAATGGGCGCCTGTTGATATTCAAGGACAATAATACTAACTTAGCCCAGGTCTTATTGATGAGGCTGTAGACATACATGTAGGTAGCCCTTGAGCAGCTGCTGCCATCTGTTGGTACATTAACTGTTGATATTCAGGGGAGATCATGTACTGAAGCTGTAACTGTGTCATTGGGTTCAATGGCGTGGCAGTCCTACAATAAATTTATAATTAGTATGTTTTATGTACAATACTGTGAAATAATGAATCATAAAATAATGTAGAATTAATTTCAACAAAATTTGACAATTTGTCCAATTTTTTCATAGTTTACAAGAAAATTGAGGTCTAAATAAAATATTGAGCAATCACTTAAATTCTGACATCAGCTTTAAAAACTTAACTGGTTTCATAAAACTATTAAATGACAAGCACACCAAGCCTGCCTTTTTCACAAACTCCTTCCAAGGAGAAGATGTTTCACTTCTTACTATTTTAACAAGTGTGTCTTCTAAACCCATTGTTCTATACTTGGTAATTGATTAATTGTAGTTTAATGTCATATGAGCAAACTTACTCTGTACTATGTAGGTAACTGACAAAATAATGAAACCAGTTTAAACATATGAAGTGATCTGATTATATCAAGATTTATATTCTTGTTACCAAACTTGAGTGCAGGGTTACAATATCTTAATTCCGAAATAAAAATGGAAAAGTACTCTGCACGACTCTTATCATCCTCTGTAGTTGGTGATTGCTTCAACATGAAATGGCAGCCTCTTGAAGTAACATTAGCAAATGTACATGGTTAAAATAGAGATGTATTTATCAATGAAAATGAACTTAGTATATATGTGTGATGGGTGTCAAAAGAATATATAATTGATTAATGTAATTGAATGTATACATTACATGTTTATTCCTTCTTCAAAAATAAACAAATTACAAAAAAAAAAAAAAAGATTTATATTGTACCTGTCAGATCTAGCATCAATGGCTGTTACTGAACCTGGAAGTGTCATTGCAGAAGTCATAGGTCTGTGAGGTTGGGATAAAAACATGCCTGTTGATGGGACCTGACTGTGAGGTATACTGTGAGCAGGGGTGGGCGTGGTATATGATGTTGGGTGACTAGAAGCCTCTGTTCTCAGATGATCGTGTGTTGTTGTTGGTATTGATGGACGGGGAGGTAGATAAGATGGTACTGATGCTGGTTGTTGTTGCCGAACTGGATTTACTTTAGCTGCAAAGTAAAAAATCACTGAATCATAAGTCGTTCTGACTCCACAAACAACCACATTAAACAAGCATGACCTCAAATTTGTCTTAAATGATGATTTTTTTAAACTTTATATTAGCATTATAGCAGTACAAATATTGCATTATTATATTTTTTTTTTGCATCCATGCATCTGTAATAAATGTTTAAGAAATGAGTAAAATACTAAAACAGTTTTTTACACTCTGATAACATGTCCTCAGTAGTTATCATTATTTTACATACACTACTTACAGGGTCAAGCCACTTTTGACAAAAATTATATAGGAATATAGGATTTTGTTGGATGAAAATATAGGATAAATTTAAGGTATGATACAGCAAAAACACACATGGCCTCTCCCTTCTCTTGAACGCTTGCCTCACCTCCTTTCTACTGACAAATGAAAAAAACAAACACAGTATCATTAACCTCTAGTCTCCTATTGCTCTTTTTACAAAATAAATATTGTGACATAAAAAAATAAAACATATTATAAAGAAAATATGGAAATCAAATTACAATATTTTGTTTTCATAGTTTACTGAAGTACAAAAAATTTAATCATAGTTTATCGCTCACTGTAACTTCTTCATTTTTGTTCTTTGGATGTCTTCCTTTTTTTTGCTGTTTACATCAAGACAACTTTCTAATAATTATCTTTTTCTGTGATCCAAGTCCTTCTGTTTCTTTCTAATTTCTTCAAGTTCTTATTATACTTCTGTTTTGGTTGTCTATAATCAATTGAGCAGTTGGAACTTTACTTACATCACCCTTATCAACAGCTGATTTCATCTTTTCATTCCATTCCATCAGTAAATCAAGAACTACTGTCAAGGAATTGTTTACCTTTTTTTCTTTGTCGTCCAGAGATTTCTCTTTCTCTGTTAATGAGCATTTTGTTCAATCATTTGTTCTCTTTCTTTTTGTTTCATTTCATCAGCTTCTCTTCTCTGGTTAAGCTCTCTTCTTTCCTTTTCCTCTTTCTCCTTCTGAAGTTCACCTATTCTCTGATAATCAAAATGGGCATTTCTTGCTGATGACAAGAAATGCTTAGTCATAAGGAACTTCTCTGGTCTCATCAGTTCAGGGTCATAAAACTTCACTACATCCTTAGCTCTCAAACCATTAATGGCAGCCTTACTTAATTGGTTTCTTTCTTTAGTATAATGGAATTATTTACGGACAGTCTCTTTTCTATATCTGCATTTCCATGAGGGAGGCTCAAAGCCATCTTAAGCACTCTTTTGTAAGAAATGGAATGGATAGATTGATCCATAGAAAACACTTTCAACTCATCAGTTACCTTCACAATATTGTCATCTGATACAAACAGTTTCTTTGCAATCATTATGATGTCTGATGGTTTGGACGCAGCTATTTTCTGAGGATTTAAACATCATAAACTTGCAAGAAGCTTGTTTCTGAATGGCAATTTCCTTTGAAGATAGAAAGCTATGGCACCAAAAGCTGATCACATTCCTAGAAGACATTTCTTTTGTTCTGACTCTGAGAATTTCTTCAGATATTTTCTAGTACCTTCTCCAATAGAGATTCCACTATCTTGTAGTTGATTAGATCATGACAAATCAACATCTGGTAAATCAGTGACATGAAGGGTTTGTATCTTTTACTTTTTTATAATTCTCGGTAACAATTTGATCATCAAATTACCCATCTCATCATAGCCTGTGAATATGTTGCTCATCTGACTGGAACGATTTCAAGAAGTCCTCAAATATTTGACAAACATTATCAATAAAATTAAGCTGTACTAAGGTTACATCTGTAACAGATCCTATCATGGTCTCTTAAATGCTTACATTTCTACCTGTAACAGATCCTATCATGGTCTCTTAAATGCTAAAGTTTGATGCAACGACTTTTCCAGCCTAAATAATCTCTGCTGCAGTTATCTCATCTGATACCTAACTGTGTTTCTCTGCTGTAGTTATCTCATCTGATACCTAACTGTGTTTCTCTGCTGTAGTTATCTCATCTGATACCTAACTATGTTTCTCTGCTGTAGTTATCTCATCTGATACCTAACTGTGTTTCTCTGCTGCAGTTATCTCATCTGATACCTAACTGTGTTTCTCTGCTGTAGTTATCTCATCTGATACCTAACTGTGTTTCTCTGCTGTAGTTATCTCATCTGATACCTAACTGTGTTTCTCTGCTGTAGTTATCTCATTTGATACCTAACTGTGTTTCTCTGCTGTAGTTATCTCATCTGATACCTAACTGTGTTTCTCTGCTGTAGTTATCTCATCTGATACCTAACTGTGTTTCTCTGCTGTAGTTATCTCATCTGATACCTAACTGTGTTTCTCTGCTGTAGTTATCTCATCTGATACCTAACTGTGTTTCTCTGCTGTAGTTATCTCATCTGATACCTAACTGTGTTTCTCTGCTGTAGTTATCTCATCTGATACCTAACTGTGTTTCTCTGCTGTAGTTATCTCATCTGATACCTAACTGTGTTTCTCTGCTGTAGTTATCTCATCTGATACCTAACTGTGTTTCTCTGCTGTAGTTATCTCATCTGATACCTAACTGTGTTTCTCTGCTGTAGTTATCTCATCTGATACCTAACTGTGTTTCTCTGCTGTAGTTATCTCATCTGATACCTAACTGTGTGTCTCTGCTGTAGTTATCTCATTTGATACCTAACTATGTTTCTCTGCTGTAGTTATCTCATCTGATACCTAACTGTGTTTCTCTGCTGTAGTTATCTCATCTGATACCTAACTGTGTTTCTCTGCTGTAGTTATCTCATCTGATACCTAACTGTGTTTCTCTGCTGTAGTTATCTCATCTGATACCTAACTGTGTTTCTCTGCTGTAGTTATCTCATCTGATACCTAACTATGTTTCTCTGCTGTAGTTATCTCATCTGATACCTAACTGTGTTTCTCTGCTGTAGTTATCTCATCTGATACCTAACTATGTTTCTCTGCTGTAGTTATCTCATCTGATACCTAACTGTGTTTCTCTGCTGTAGTTATCTCATCTGATACCTAACTATGTTTCTCTGCTGTAGTTATCTCATCTGATACCTAACTGTGTTTCTCTGCTGTAGTTATCTCATTTGATACCTAACTGTGTTTCTCTGCTGTAGTTATCTCATCTGATACCTAACTGTGTTTCTCTGCTGTAGTTATCTCATCTGATACCTAACTGTGTTTCTCTGCTGTAGTTATCTCATCTGATACCTAACTATGTTTCTCTGCTGTAGTTATCTCATTTGATACCTAACTGTGTTTCTCTGCTGTAGTTATCTCATCTGATACCTAACTGTGTTTCTCTGCTGCAGTTATCTCATCTGATACCTAACTGTGTTTCTCTGCTGTAGTTATCTCATCTGATACCTAACTGTGTTTCTCTGCTGTAGTTATCTCATTTGATACCTAACTATGTTTCTCTGCTGTAGTTATCTCATCTGATACCTAACTATGTTTCTCTGCTGTAGTTATCTCATCTGATACCTAACTATGTTTCTCTGCTGTAGTTATCTCATCTGATACCTAACTGTGTTTCTCTGCTGTAGTTATCTCATCTGATACCTAACTGTGTTTCTCTGCTGTAGTTATCTCATCTGATACCTAACTGTGTTTCTCTGCTGTAGTTATCTCATCTGATACCTAACTATGTTTCTCTGCTGTAGTTATCTCATCTGATACCTAACTGTGTTTCTCTGCTGTAGTTATCTCATCTGATACCTAACTGTGTTTCTCTGCTGTAGTTATCTCATCTGATACCTAACTATGTTTCTCTGCTGTAGTTATCTCATCTGATACCTAACTATGTTTCTCTGCTGTAGTTATCTCATCTGATACCTAACTATGTTTCTCTGCTGTAGTTATCTCATCTGATACCTAACTGTGTTTCTCTGCTGTAGTTATCTCATTTGATACCTAACTGTGTTTCTCTGCTGTAGTTATCTCATCTGATACCTAACTGTGTTTCTCTGCTGTAGTTATCTCATCTCATACCTAACTATGTTTCTCTGCTGTAGTTATCTCATTTGATACCTAACTGTGTTTCTCTGCTGTAGTTATCTCATCTGATACCTAACTGTGTTTCTCTGCTGCAGTTATCTCATCTGATACCTAACTGTGTTTCTCTGCTGTAGTTATCTCATCTGATACCTAACTGTGTTTCTCTGCTGTAGTTATCTCATTTGATACCTAACTATGTTTCTCTGCTGTAGTTATCTCATCTGATACCTAACTATGTTTCTCTGTTGTAGTTATCTCATCTGATACCTAACTATGTTTCTCTGCTGTAGTTATCTCATCTGATACCTAACTGTGTTTCTCTGCTGTAGTTATCTCATCTGATACCTAACTGTGTTTCTCTGCTGTAGTTATCTCATCTGATACCTAACTGTGTTTCTCTGCTGTAGTTATCTCATCTGATACCTAACTGTGTTTCTCTGCTGTAGTTATCTCATCTGATACCTAACTGTGTTTCTCTGCTGTAGTTATCTCATCTGATACCTAACTGTGTTTCTCTGCTGTAGTTATCTCATCTGATACCTAACTGTGTTTCTCTGCTGTAGTTATCTCATCTGATACCTAACTGTGTTTCTCTGCTGCAGTTATCTCATCTGATACCTAACTATGTTTCTCTGCTGTAGTTATCTCATTTGATACCTAACTGTGTTTCTCTGCTGTAGTTATCTCATCTGATACCTAACTGTGTTTCTCTGCTGTAGTTATCTCATCTGATACCTAACTATGTTTCTCTGCTGTAGTTATCTCATCTGATACCTAACTGTGTTTCTCTGCTGTAGTTATCTCATCTGATACCTAACTATGTTTCTCTGCTGTAGTTATCTCATCTGATACCTAACTATGTTTATCTGCTGTAGTTATCTCATCTGATACCTAACTATGTTTCTCTGCTGTAGTTATCTCATCTGATACCTAACTGTGTTTCTCTGCTGTAGTTATCTCATCTGATACCTAACTATGTTTCTCTGCTGTAGTTATCTCATCTGATACCTAACTATGTTTCTCTGCTGTAGTTATCTCATCTGATACCTAACTGTGTTTCTCTGCTGTAGTTATCTCATCTGATACCTAACTATGTTTCTCTGCTGTAGTTATCTCATCTGATACCTAACTATGTTTCTCTGCTGTAGTTATCTCATCTGATACCTAACTGTGTTTCTCTGCTGTAGTTATCTCATCTGATACCTAACTGTGTTTCTCTGCTGTAGTTATCTCATCTGATACCTAACTGTGTTTCTCTGCTGTAGTTATCTCATCTGATACCTAACTGTGTTTCTCTGCTGCAGTTATCTCATCTGATACCTAACTATGTTTCTCTGCTGTAGTTATCTCATTTGATACCTAACTGTGTTTCTCTGCTGTAGTTATCTCATCTGATACCTAACTATGTTTCTCTGCTGTAGTTATCTCATTTGATACCTAACTGTGTTTCTCTGCTGTAGTTATCTCATCTGATACCTAACTATGTTTCTCTGCTGTAGTTATCTCATCTGATACCTAACTATGTTTCTCTGCTGTAGTTATCTCATCTGATACCTAACTGTGTTTCTCTGCTGTAGTTATCTCATCTGATACCTAACTGTGTTTCTCTGCTGTAGTTATCTCATCTGATACCTAACTGTGTTTCTCTGCTGTAGTTATCTCATCTGATACCTAACTATGTTTCTCTGCTGTAGTTATCTCATTTGATACCTAACTGTGTTTCTCTGCTGTAGTTATCTCATCTGATACCTAACTGTGTTTCTCTGCTGTAGTTATCTCATCTGATACCTAACTGTGTTTCTCTGCTGTAGTTATCTCATTTGATACCTAACTGTGTTTCTCTGCTGTAGTTATCTCATCTGATACCTAACTGTGTTTCTCTGCTGCAGTTATCTCATCTGATACCTAACTGTGTTTCTCTGCTGTAGTTATCTCATCTGATACCTAACTGTGTTTCTCTGCTGTAGTTATCTCATCTGATACCTAACTATGTTTCTCTGCTGTAGTTATCTCATCTGATACCTAACTGTGTTTCTCTGCTGCAGTTATCTCATCTGATACCTAACTGTGTTTCTCTGCTGCAGTTATCTCATCTGATACCTAACTGTGTTTCTCTGCTGTAGTTATCTCATCTGATACCTAACTGTGTTTCTCTGCTGTAGTTATCTCATCTGATACCTAACTGTGTTTCTCTGCTGTAGTTATCTCATCTGATACCTAACTGTGTTTCTCTGCTGTAGTTATCTCATCTGATACCTAACTGTGTTTCTCTGCTGTAGTTATCTCATCTGATACCTAACTATGTTTCTCTGCTGTAGTTATCTCATCTGATACCTAACTGTGTTTCTCTGCTGTAGTTATCTCATCTGATACCTAACTATGTTTCTCTGCTGTAGTTATCTCATCTGATACCTAACTATGTTTCTCTGCTGTAGTTATCTCATCTGATACCTAACTGTGTTTCTCTGCTGTAGTTATCTCATCTGATACCTAACTATGTTTCTCTGCTGTAGTTATCTCATCTGATACCTAACTGTGTTTCTCTGCTGCAGTTATCTCATCTGATACCTAACTGTGTTTCTCTGCTGTAGTTATCTCATCTGATACCTAACTGTGTTTCTCTGCTGTAGTTATCTCATCTGATACCTAACTGTGTTTCTCTGCTGTAGTTATCTCATCTGATACCTAACTGTGTTTCTCTGCTGTAGTTATCTCATCTGATACCTAACTGTGTTTCTCTGCTGCAGTTATCTCATTTGATACCTAACTGTGTTTCTCTGCTGTAGTTATCTCATTTGATACCTAACTGTGTTTCTCTGCTGTAGTTATCTCATCTGATACCTAACTGTGTTTCTCTGCTGTAGTTATCTCATCTGATACCTAACTGTGTTTCTCTGCTGCAGTTATCTCATCTGATACCTAACTATGTTTCTCTGCTGTAGTTATCTCATTTGATACCTAACTGTGTTTCTCTGCTGTAGTTATCTCATCTGATACCTAACTGTGTTTCTCTGCTGTAGTTATCTCATCTGATACCTAACTATGTTTCTCTGCTGTAGTTATCTCATCTGATACCTAACTGTGTTTCTCTGCTGTAGTTATCTCATCTGATACCTAACTATGTTTCTCTGCTGTAGTTATCTCATCTGATACCTAACTATGTTTATCTGCTGTAGTTATCTCATCTGATACCTAACTATGTTTCTCTGCTGTAGTTATCTCATCTGATACCTAACTGTGTTTCTCTGCTGTAGTTATCTCATCTGATACCTAACTATGTTTCTCTGCTGTAGTTATCTCATCTGATACCTAACTATGTTTCTCTGCTGTAGTTATCTCATCTGATACCTAACTGTGTTTCTCTGCTGTAGTTATCTCATCTGATACCTAACTATGTTTCTCTGCTGTAGTTATCTCATCTGATACCTAACTATGTTTCTCTGCTGTAGTTATCTCATCTGATACCTAACTGTGTTTCTCTGCTGTAGTTATCTCATCTGATACCTAACTGTGTTTCTCTGCTGTAGTTATCTCATCTGATACCTAACTGTGTTTCTCTGCTGTAGTTATCTCATCTGATACCTAACTGTGTTTCTCTGCTGCAGTTATCTCATCTGATACCTAACTATGTTTCTCTGCTGTAGTTATCTCATTTGATACCTAACTGTGTTTCTCTGCTGTAGTTATCTCATCTGATACCTAACTATGTTTCTCTGCTGTAGTTATCTCATTTGATACCTAACTGTGTTTCTCTGCTGTAGTTATCTCATCTGATACCTAACTATGTTTCTCTGCTGTAGTTATCTCATCTGATACCTAACTATGTTTCTCTGCTGTAGTTATCTCATCTGATACCTAACTGTGTTTCTCTGCTGTAGTTATCTCATCTGATACCTAACTGTGTTTCTCTGCTGTAGTTATCTCATCTGATACCTAACTGTGTTTCTCTGCTGTAGTTATCTCATCTGATACCTAACTATGTTTCTCTGCTGTAGTTATCTCATTTGATACCTAACTGTGTTTCTCTGCTGTAGTTATCTCATCTGATACCTAACTGTGTTTCTCTGCTGTAGTTATCTCATCTGATACCTAACTGTGTTTCTCTGCTGTAGTTATCTCATTTGATACCTAACTGTGTTTCTCTGCTGTAGTTATCTCATCTGATACCTAACTGTGTTTCTCTGCTGCAGTTATCTCATCTGATACCTAACTGTGTTTCTCTGCTGTAGTTATCTCATCTGATACCTAACTGTGTTTCTCTGCTGTAGTTATCTCATCTGATACCTAACTATGTTTCTCTGCTGTAGTTATCTCATCTGATACCTAACTGTGTTTCTCTGCTGCAGTTATCTCATCTGATACCTAACTGTGTTTCTCTGCTGCAGTTATCTCATCTGATACCTAACTGTGTTTCTCTGCTGTAGTTATCTCATCTGATACCTAACTGTGTTTCTCTGCTGTAGTTATCTCATCTGATACCTAACTGTGTTTCTCTGCTGTAGTTATCTCATCTGATACCTAACTGTGTTTCTCTGCTGTAGTTATCTCATCTGATACCTAACTGTGTTTCTCTGCTGTAGTTATCTCATCTGATACCTAACTGTGTTTCTCTGCTGTAGTTATCTCATCTGATACCTAACTGTGTTTCTCTGCTGTAGTTATCTCATCTGATACCTAACTATGTTTCTCTGCTGTAGTTATCTCATCTGATACCTAACTATGTTTCTCTGCTGTAGTTATCTCATCTGATACCTAACTGTGTTTCTCTGCTGTAGTTATCTCATCTGATACCTAACTATGTTTCTCTGCTGTAGTTATCTCATCTGATACCTAACTGTGTTTCTCTGCTGCAGTTATCTCATCTGATACCTAACTGTGTTTCTCTGCTGTAGTTATCTCATCTGATACCTAACTGTGTTTCTCTGCTGTAGTTATCTCATCTGATACCTAACTGTGTTTCTCTGCTGTAGTTATCTCATCTGATACCTAACTGTGTTTCTCTGCTGTAGTTATCTCATCTGATACCTAACTGTGTTTCTCTGCTGCAGTTATCTCATTTGATACCTAACTGTGTTTCTCTGCTGTAGTTATCTCATTTGATACCTAACTGTGTTTCTCTGCTGTAGTTATCTCATCTGATACCTAACTGTGTTTCTCTGCTGTAGTTATCTCATCTGATACCTAACTGTGTTTCTCTGCTGCAGTTATCTCATCTGATACCTAACTATGTTGTTTGGCATTTAGTTACAACCAATTTTGACTGACTAGATGACAAAGCTGATTTGGAGTTCTTTTTATGTGTTTGTGTTTCTGAGTGTTGTTTCAACTGTAACTGACCACTATTGTCACATCTAAATTCCCTTCTACAGATAAAGCAATAGGCATGATACTCATCAGAACCCTTCCTACACCACAGGGAATACTGATGTCCTGATGGATCTCTCTCAGACAGCCATTTCTCCTGAAACTTAGTCTTTGATTTTGGCATGATGATGCTCTGTAGCACTAGCAAGACTTAGGATTTACATTTTTTTCAATGACTCTTTCAAAAAATACACATAGTAATAAACTGGGCTTGTCCAAAAGCCCTGAGAATTAACTTGGAATTTTATTTATGTTATAGACCATTAAACATTGTATTCATAATTGAATTATCCTAAGCCAAGGAATCAGTACAAGTAGCAGACCACTATAAAAATGGACATGTACCACAAAAGATTACAATACTGAAATAAATATGCAATCATGTGAATTAAACCTTTATGAAATTTCCATTCAAATTAAAAGATTCAACTTTTTTCTCTCATAGTTTTGGAAAAATATAGGATTTTGGGATGTAATATAGGAAATTTTAGGCAAATATAGGAAATATAGCAAAATCTTGAAAATATAGGAATATAGGATCACTTGACACTGTTTATTTTTAATAATCTTTTGTATTTTCAATATTTGAAATTATTTTGTTGTCGTGCAAAACAAAACATTCAAGTTATAAAGTCCCAAGTCCCAATTAGAGTAATTTCTGTACAATAACACATTTATTGCCTTCATATGACATCAAGTTGTCAACCCTCGAGAGGTTGTTTTTCAATGAGCTAAAACCCTCGGGGAAAACAACCTCTCTCGGGTTGACAGTTTTCGATGTTCACCTCATATAAAGGCAATAATTGTACATTATAATACCTCGCTTATTATAAATTAGTACGATTGGTTTGGATAGCACCACATGACATTTTTTTATTCAGATATTTTTTTTCAAAATCTCCACTGCTGTGGGATAACCCGTTATTACTCAGGAGATAACTCTATCCGTTCCGTCAAGGGGAGATAATGAGAACATCATTAGTTGTCTGCCAAAAAAAAATTGCTGCAGAAAGTTCCTCGTATCTCGTCGAAGGATGGTGCTTCCTCTGGGTAATATGTTTCCTCCAATAAAACTGTCTGCCATGATATTATACAAATGTGTAGAAAGTGGCATTAAAACTCCAACAATCAAATCAATCAAGTTAGCAAGGTAAATAAAGCAAATATTAAAAGGAAGTTTGCTAAACGTTGTCTACACTGGGCCGGCTGGAATCAGATGAAATTGGCATAATATCAGGTTTGGTTCATGTGGAGTTTCAAAAGTTTGTTTCGGTATTATAAAACATTTACGGTCTGCTTAGGAGGTGAATATCCAGAATTATCAACCCAAGATTATTTCTCCTCGGGATAAATCCCTCAGGGAAATAACCTTAAGATGGGTTGATAATTCTGGATATTCACCTCCTAACAAGGCCGTAAGTGTATATTATCCCACCCCTATGATACACATTTTCATGGAATAACTTAAATGACTTACCAACTGGTATTATAGAAGAAGCAGCAGTTAATGAATTTACTGATGAGATGGGAGCAGATGTCAGGTTGCCAAGGGATACGGATGGATAAGAAGCTATTGAAGATGGTGGGACTGTTGCTGAAATATCAAGAAGAATCAAATTGCTGATATAGTTGTTAATAAAAAAACTCTACAAGGAATTCCTTGACTCTCTGTAATTCACCTACTTAAATATAATATTTGTACCTATCAAAAAGCTTCTTGTCAAGTTTTAAGAAAAAGATTATAAGGTTGATACAGTTTATTATCACATATCTTGTTGTAATATGTTTGTTTTGGCATGTCCAGTAATAGCCAGAAATCAGTGTTGGTTATTTGTAAATTGGGTCAATATCGATTTTGTCCTCAAATATCTATATTGGCCCCCGAATTCAACTTCCGGTATCTGCGCAGTGGTGTCAAACATTTTATGTCACAGTACAAGGTAAGATGGTGTATAAAAATATACATACCAAATTAACACATTTCAAAATATTGGAATAAATTGTTTTTTAATTCTTAATATTTTCATTGAAATCCATACATTTATTAGTTAAAAAAAACATTGAATACCGGTACCTTATCTCGGCCTCATTAACATTAGTAAAACAATGTAATATATAGCTATTAGTATTTGTTAGCAAGTACATATTGGAATACAGTTTAATTAACTTGAAACGGAATAGTTGGCTCAAATGTACATGTTGTGTTGAATAGGAATTTCCATTCAAATGTCATCGTCTTGGGTAGATATTACAAACACTTTTATATGTTTTATTAGCTATGTTACCATGGTTACTAACTAGTTCCTGTATTGATTACTACTTGACATTTATTTGTTTTATTAGCTATGCTACCATGGTTACTAACTAGTCCCTGTATTGATTTCTACTGAAATTTTTTCCGGTGGCTCAATGAGTTAGGTAGTTGGATTACCTAACAACTCAACTACCTATCACCAATACGGTGTGGGTTCGCACCCGGCTTTGTAAGTTACCAAAAAGGGTGCACTCGACTCGCAGCTGCAAGTGATAAAGTTCACCAGTTGCTTGCCCATGGTCTGTGGTTCTCTCCGGCTTCTTCCAGTTCCACCACTAAAACTGGTCGCCATGAAATAGCTGAAATATTGCTGAAAGTGGTGTTAAACACCAAAAAATCAAATAAAATCATTTATTTGTTTTATTAGTTATGTTACCATGGTTACTAACTAGTTGCTGTATTGATTCCTACTTACATTTATTTGTTTTATTAGTTATGTTAGCATGGTTACTAACTAGTTCCTGTATTGATTCCTATTTACATTTATTTGATTTATTAGTTATGTTACCATGGTTACTAACTAGTTCCTGTATTGATGCCTACTTACTTTTATTTGTTTTATTAGTTAGATTACCATGGTTACTAACTAGTTCCTGTATTGATGCCTACTTACATTTATTTGTTTTATTAGCTATGTTACCATGGTTACTAACTAGTTCCTGTATTGATGCCTACTTACATTTTTTGTTTTATTAGTTAGGTTACCATGGTTACTAACTAGTTCCTGTATTGATGCTTACTTACATTTATTTGATTTATTAGTTAGGTTACCATGGTTACTAACTAGTTCCTGTATTGATGCTTATTTACATTTATTTGATTTATTAGTTAGGTTACCATGGTTACTAACTAGTTCCTGTATTGATGCTTACTTACATTTATTTGATTTATTAGCTATGTTACCATGGTTACTAACTAGTTCCTGTATTGATGCCTACTTACATTTATTTGTTTTATTAGTTAGGTTACCATGGTTACTAACTAGTTCCTGTATTGATGTCTACTTACATTTATTTGTTTTATTAGTTAGGTTACTCAGAACAGAATGTTGTGAAATAGGTGTTTGTGACATTAACATTTTGGATGTTGATAATGGCATGCCATGTGACAAGTGAATTGGTTTCTGGACTGGTTGCTGGTGGGCGATGATCTGTTTCTGTGACATGTCTGGTGCTGCTCTGTTTGTCTGAAGTGTAATCTGAATGCTGGGAGCACTACTTAAAGCAGTTGTTGTTTGTATTGGTTTAACTTGTCTGAAATTGAAGTACATCAAAGTATATTATTTAATCAGGGTCTCTACAAGAAAAAACAGCTAAATCTACATATACAATCTGTGCCTACCACCAAAAATGTTTAAGTGTGTTCCAGCCTGTTGGGAGGTTTACCTAATATAACTAAATCTACAAACACAGTGTTATGGAGCTGGTATTCATAAATATTAAGAGGAAACAATTGTAATCTACATAATGGGGTAGCTGATAATTTTCTCTTTGTAATGGTATATCATACCATGGGGTTAGTGCTTTCATGGAAGTTCATAATGCATTTCAAAGCTGAGAAATTGCTGCATTTCCTGCATTATGTTGTGTCATTTTTATTTTGCTATAGGTTCTCAACTTTGTAAATTAGAAATGCAACTGTATTATAAAAATATGTCTTTTGTGACTTTATAAACATTTAAGTGAGAATTTAGTCATCTACTGGACTTTTGAAGAACAAATAGTGATTTAATGGTAAAAACTACAAAAGTGGCATTTGTTATGGTTTTTAAAATTTCTAGAGGTATTCACATAATGACAAGATATGATAAAATAGTGATAAAGTAAGATATATCTGAAACTATTTTAAACATATAAGTTCTACACTAAATCATTTTTACAATGAAATTAAATCCACAGACCATAACCTTTAAAACTAGAGGCTCAGCCCACTGAGCCTGTATCGCTCACCTGACAATAGAATGATACTGAAGCAAATTTCAAAGGGAGATAATCATTACCTTAAAAAACAGCAGCCATCTTGAATGGAGGGTGGGGCTGTCGGACACAATTTTGAAAGGGACACATCCAGGGACCATCTATGCCAAGTTTGGCTCCATTTGGCCAAGCTGTTTCAGAGGAGAAGATTTTTTTTAACATTAGCCAATCAGAAAAAAGAATTAATCTTGGCGGCCATGTTTGTAGGCCAAATGGAACGAAATGGAGAAACTTTATAGAGGACCTTACATAGATGCTTACTGCCAAGTTGTTTCAGAGAAGAAGATTAAAATATGAAAAAGTTAACGGACGGACGATGGACGCCAAGTGATGGCAATACCTCACATGGCCCTTTGGGTCAGGTGAGCTAAAACATGATGAAACTAGAGGCTCCCAGGAGCCTGTATAGCTCACCTGGGTATAATAACAACATCAGTCAATAAAACTTGATAACTTCGGTAAAAAAAATTAACAAATGTAGCCTTCGTCATTGCAGACTCTTTCTACAAAAAAAATTGGGCCCTTTAATGTAAGTTATCAAAATTGCTGTAAAAAAACATATATGTCAATGATTCTCAAAATTTTGCTTTTCCTATTTCACATTTTATAATAGAGTTGCTTCCCTTTGATTATTTGAGTAACCAAAAGCAGTGAGTCAACAAAAAAATGCATTTCAAGAGGAATAATTTCATCCCCCCTTTTTTTCTATTTTTAGCCTGGTGGCCATCTTGGTTGGAAGTCGGGATCACCGGACACAATTTTGGAAGGGGGCCATCCAAGGATCATTCCACAAAAGTTTGATTGCAATTGGCCCAGTGGTTTCTGAGGAGAAGATTTTTATGTGAATTTCCCATAGGGTCCTATGTTAAGCTAAGTTCGGCTGTGGGGGCCATCTTGATCGAAGGGCCGAACCGCCGGACACATTTTTGGAAGAGAACCATCCAATGACTATTTCATCAAAATTTTGTTCTTATTGAGCAAATGGTTTCAGACAAGAAGATTTTTATGAGAATTTCCCATAGGGTCCTATGTTAAATTAAGTTCGGCTGTGGTGGCCATCTTGGTCGGTGTTCTGAAATGCCGGACACAATTTTGGAAGAGGACCACACAAGAATCATTTCAGCACAGCTTGGTTGAGATTGGCTCAGTAGTTTCAGAGGAGAAGATTTTTTTAAAATTTCTATTTTTAGTAATGGCGCCATCTTGGATACAGGACGGCGCTGACGGACACAATTTTGAAAGGGGACCACCTAAGGATCATTTCAGCAAAGTTTGGTTGAAATTGGCTCAGTAGTTTCAAAGGAGAAGATTTTTTTTAAATTTCATCCCCCCTTTTTTCTAATTTGCATAATCGGTCAAAATCGGCAAAAGTTCAAAGTTCATAAAAAATCCTGTAATATATGTTAAAAAGCTCATCATTATGCTTATACAGTTCAAATTTGGGCACTTTCTGGCTTAAAATAGAGCAGTTTTGGCCATTTGAAGAAATTTCTATTTTTAGTAATGGTGGCCATCTTGGATACAGGACGGCGCTGACGGACACAATTTTGAAAGGGAACCATCCAAGGATCATTTCAGCAAAGTTTGGTTGAGATTGGCTCAGTAGTTTCAGAGGAGAAGAATTTTTTTAATTTCATCCCCCCTTTTTTCTAATTTGCATAATCGGTCAAAATAGGCAAAAGTTCAAAGTTCATAAAAAATCCCGTAATATATGTTAAAAAGCTCATCATTATGCTTATACAGTTCAAATTTGGGCACTTTCTGGCTTAAAATAGAGCAGTTTTGGCCATTTGAAGAAATTTCTATTTTTAGTAATGGTGGCCATCTTGGATACAGGACGGCGCTGACGGACACAATTTTGAAAGGGGACCATCCAAGGATCATTTCAGCAAAGTTTGGTTGAGATTGGCTCAGTAGTTTCAGAGGAGAAGAATTTTTTTTAATTTCATCCCCCCTTTTTTCTAATTTGCATAATCGGTCAAAATCGACAAAAGTTCAAAGTTCATAAAAAATCCCGTAATATATGTAAAAAAGCTCATCATTATGCCTGTACAGTTTAAATTTGGGCACTTTCTGGCTTAAAATAGAGCAGTTTTGGCCATTTGAAGAAATTTCTATTTTTAGTAATGGCGGCTATCTTGGATACAGGACGGCGCTGACGGACACACTTTTGAAAGGGGACCATCCAAGGATCATTTCAGCAAAGTTTGGTTGAAATTGGCTCAGTAGTTTCAGAGGAGAAGATTTTTTTTAAATTTCATCCCCCCTTTTTTTTTTATTTGCATAATCGGTCAAAATGGGTAATGGGATTCACTTCAAAATTGCAGGGTAGGTAGATCTTGACATGCTGCACATTTTTGCTATTTAAACTTAACATCTATCTCTAAATAGTTTTTGAAATATAAGACGAAAAGTATTAAAATTAAAAAAAAAAAATTGATGAAAAAAGGGAAATAACTCCAAGATGGGTAATCAAATTTATTTCAAAATTGCAGGGTATGTAGATCTTGACATGCTGAACATGTTTGCAGTTTCAACTTACCATCTGTCTCTTATAGTTTTTGAAATAAAGGACGAAAAGTATTAAAATTTTGAAAATTTGATGAAAAAAGGGAAATAACTCCAAAATGGGTAATGGGATTTACTTCAAAATTGCAGGGTGGGTAGATCTTGATATGCCGCACATTTTTGCAATTTAAAGTTAACCTTTATCTCTTATAGTTTTTGAAATATAAGACGAAAAGTATTAAAATTTTACAAATTTGATGAAAAAAGGGCAATAACTCCAAGATGGGTAATCAGATTTACTTCAAAATTGCAGGGTAGGTAGATCTTGATGTGCTGATCATTTTTACCTCGTGTCAGATTTTTGATATTATTAACGGTTTTTGAGTTATTACCCAAAACCTGCAATTTTACCATATGTTCTATTTTTAGTAACAGTGGCCATGTTGGTTGGTGCACAGCATCACCGGACACAATTTTGAAACTAGACACCCTAGTGATGATTCAGACCAAGTTTGGTTTCCATTGGTCTAGCACTTTCAGAGGAGAAGATTTTTGAAAAAGTTTACGACGTACGACGACGACGGACGCCAAGTGATGGCAATAGCTCACATGACCCTTTGGGTCAGGTGAGCTAAAAAGGCCAATAACTCCTAGACGGGTAATCAGATTTACTTCAAAATTGCAGGGCATGTAGATCTTGACAAGCTGAACATGTTTTCAGTTTACACTCAACATCTATCTCTTATAGTTTTTGAAATAAAGGATGAAAAGTATTAACATTTTGAAAATTTGATGAAAAAAGGGCAATAACTTCAAGATGGGTAATCAGATTTACTTTAAAATTGCAGGCTAGGTTGATCTTGACATGCTGAACATGTTTGCAGTTTAAACTTAACATCTATCTCTTATAGTTTTTGAAATAAAGGACAAAAGGTATTAACATTTTGAAAATTTGACAAAAAAAAGGGTAATAACTCCAAATTGGGTACTCAGATTAACTTCAAAATTACAGGGTATGTAGATCTTAATATGCTGCACATGTTTGCAATTTAAACTTAACCTTTATCTCTAATAGTTTTTGAAATATCAGACAAAAATGTTTAAATTAAAAAAATAAAAAATAAAAAAGGACAATAACTCCTAGACGGGTAATCGGATTTACTTCAAAATTGCAGGGCATGTAGATCTTGACATGCTGCACATGTTTGCTCTTTAAACTTAACGTCTATCTCTTATAGTTTTTGAAATAAAAAACGAAAAGTATCAAAATTTTGAAAATTTGATGAAACCAGAGGCTCCCAGGAGCCTGTAATCGCTCACCTGGATCAAAGCTGCTTTCAATAACAGCGCAACTGCACTGTGGCGGCCATCTTGGTGAAAGAGCGCAACTGCCGGACACCATTTTGGAAGAGGACCATCCAATGACTATTTCATCAAAGTTTGGTTTTAATTGAGCTACTGGTTCCAGACAAGATGGTTTTTATGTGAATTTCCCATAGGGTCCTATGTTAAACTAAGTACAGCTGTGCAGCCATCTTGGTCAGAGGGCGGGACCACCAGACACAAATTTGGTTCAGCGGTTTCAGAGGAGAAGATTTAAATGTGATCTTTTATCAAAATATGCCTAATTTGCATAATCGGTATAAATCGGCTGAAAGAAAAATTTCAAAAAAAAACCCCGAACATATGCTAAACTACTCCTTGCCATGTAGCTGCAGTTCAAATTTGAGCTCATTTTGACTTAAACTAAAGCAGCAATGGACAATTGAAGAAATTTCTATTTTTAGTAACAGCAGCCATCTTGAATGGAGGGCGGGGCTGTCGGACACAATTTTGAAAGGAACCACCCAGGGACCATCCCTGCCAGGTTTGGTTTAATTTGGTTCAGCGGTTTCAGAGGAGAAGATTTAAATGCGATCTTTTATCAAAATATGCCTAATTTGCATAATCAGTATATATCGGCTGAAAAAAAAATTTCACAGAAAAACCCGGAATATATGCTAAACTACTTCTTGCCATGTAGCTGCAGTTAAAATTTCAGCTCATTTTGACTTACACTAAAGCAGCAATGGACAATTACAATTTCATCCCCCCTTTTTCTATTTTTAGCTTGGTGGCCATCTTGGTTGGAAATCGGGATCACCGGACACAATTTTGGAAGGGGGCCGTCCAAGAATCCTTTCAGCAAAGTTTGGTTGAGATTGGCTCAGTAGTTTCAGAGGAGAAGATTTTTTTTAAATTTCATCCCCCCTTTTTTCTAATTTGCATAATCGGTCAAAATCGGCAAAAGTTCAAAGTTCATAAAAACTCCTGTCATACATGCTGAAAAGCTCATCATTATGCTTATACAGTTCAAATTTGGGCACATTCTGGCTTAAAATAGAGCAGTTTTGGCCATTTGAAGAAATTTCTATTTTTAGTAACAGCGGCAATCTTGAATGGAGGGCGGGGCTGTCGGACACAATTTTGAAAGGGACCCACCCAGGTTTGGTTTAATTTGGTTCAGCGGTTTCAGAGGAGAAGATTTAAATGTGATCTTTTATCAAAATATGCCTAATTTGCATAATCGGTATATATCGGCTGAAAGAAAAATTTCACAGAAAAACCCGGAATATATGTTAAACTATTCCTTGCCAAGTAGCTGCAGTTAAAATTTCAGCTCATTTTGACTTACACTAAAGCAGCAATGGACAATTAAAATTTCATCCACCCTTTTTTCTATTTTGAGCTTGGCGGCCATCTTGGTTGGAAGTCGGGATCAACGGACACAAATTTGGAAGGGGGCCATCCAAGAATCATTTCAGCAAAGTTTGGTTGATATTGGCTCAGTAGTTTCCGAGGAGAAGATTTTTTTAAAATTTCATCCCCCCTTTTTTCTAATTTGCATAATCGGTCAAAATCGACAAAAGTTCAAAGTTCATAAAAAATCCTGTCATACATGCTGAAAAGCTCATCATTATGCTTATACAGTTCAAATTTGGGCATATTCTGGCTGAAAATAAATCAGTTTTGGCCATTTGAAGAAATTTCTATTTTTAGTAACAGTGGCCATCTTGAATGGAGGGCGGGGCTGTCGGACACAATTTTGAAAGGGACCCACCCAGGGACCATCCCTGCCATGTTTGGTTTAATTTGGTTCAGCGGTTTCAGAGGAGAAGATTTAAATGTGATCTTTTATCAAAATATGCCTAATTTGCATAATCGGTATATATCGGCTGAAAGAAAAATTTCACAGAAAAACCCAGAATATATGTTAAACTACTCCTTGCCATGCAGCTGCAGATAAAATTTCAGCTCATTTTGACTTACACTAAAGCAGCAATGGACAATTAAAATTTCATCCCCCCTTTTTTCTATTTTTAGCTTGGCGGCCATCTTGGTTGGAAGTCGGGATCAACGGACACAATTTTGGAAGGGGGCCATCCAAGAATCATTTCAGCAAAGTTTGGTTGTTATTGGCTCAGTAGTTTCCGAGAAGATTTTTAAAAATTTCATCCCCCCTTTTTTCTAATTTGCATAATCGGTCAAAATCGACAAAAGTTCAAAGTTCATAAAAAATCCTGTCATACATGCTGAAAAGCTCATCATTATGCTTATACAGTTCAAATTTGGGCACATTCTGGCTTAAAATAGAGCAGTTTTGGCCATTTGAAGAAATTTCTATTTTTAGTAACAGCGGCAATCTTGAATGGAGGGCGGGGCTGTCGGACACAATTTTGAAAGGGACCCACCCAGGGACCATCCCTGCCAGGTTTGGTTTAATTTGGTTCAGCGGTTTCAGAGGAGAAGATTTAAATGTGATCTTTTATCAAAATATGCCTAATTTGCATAATCGGTATATATCGGCTGAAAGAAAAATTTCACAGAAAAACCCAGAATATATGTTAAACTACTCCTTGCCATGCAGCTGCAGATAAAATTTCAGCTCATTTTGACTTACACTAAAGCAGCAATGGACAATTAAAATTTCATCCCCCCTTTTTTCTATTTTTAGCTTGGCGGCCATCTTGGTTGGAAGTCGGGATCAACGGACACAATTTTGGAAGGGGGCCATCCAAGAATCATTTCAGCAAAGTTTGGTTGTTATTGGCTCAGTAGTTTCCGAGAAGATTTTTAAAAATTTCATCCCCCCTTTTTTCTAATTTGCATAATCGGTCAAAATCGACAAAAGTTCAAAGTTCATAAAAAATCCTGTCATACATGCTGAAAAGCTCATCATTATGCTTATACAGTTCAAATTTGGGCACATTCTGGCTTAAAATAGAGCAGTTTTGGCCATTTGAAGAAATTTCTATTTTTAGTAACAGCGGCAATCTTGAATGGAGGGCGGGGCTGTCGGACACAATTTTGAAAGGGACCCACCCAGGTTTGGTTTAATTTGGTTCAGCGGTTTCAGAGGAGAAGATTTAAATGTGATCTTTTATCAAAATATGCCTAATTTGCATAATCGGTATATATCGGCTGAAAGAAAAATTGGTCCAGTGGTTTCTGAGGAGAAGATTAAAATGTGAAATGTTGACGGACGAACGGACGACAGACGACAGACGAAAAGTGATGACAATAGCTCACATGGCCTAAAGGCCAGGTGAGCTAAAAAGGGCAATAACTCCAAGATAGGTAATCAGATTTTCTTCAAAATTTCAGGGTAGTTAGATCTTCCTGTGCTGATCATTTTTACCCAGTCAGATTTCTGATATTATTAACGGTTTTTGAGTTGTTACCAAAAACTTGCAATTTTACCATATGTTCTATTTTTAGTAACAGTGGCCATGTTTGTTGACCGAATGGAACTAAATGAAGAAGTTTTATAGAGGATCTTACATAGATGCTTCCTGCCAAGTTTGGCTCCATTTGGCCAAGCAGTTTCAGAGGAGAAGATTTTTTTAACATTAGCCAATCAGAAACAAGAATTGCCCTTGACGGCCATATTTGTTGGCGGAATGGGACGAAATGAAGAAACTTTATAGAGGACCTTATATAGATGCTTTCTGCCAAGGTTGGTTCCATTTGGTCCAGTTGTTTCAGAGGAGTAGATTAAAATATGAAAAGTTAACGGACGGACGACGGACGGATGCCAAGTGAGCTAAAAAGGAAATTTTAAAGATGCATGTTTTTACGTAGTGTCCGTATATCATAGTTTTGAGATCACCTGACTACATCATATGGCACTTCAGTTTAATATTTTATTATTTTCTTTATCAGACCAAGGCATAGATTGTAGAAAGCAATAAAGTTTTTGATAGATGTGCCAAGGCTTTCTCACCCCTTGGATAAAGTAGTCCGTTAATTTAGGTGAAAAAGATTTTTCTATCTTACCCTGGCTCCTGGGTAAAGACAAGCTACACGTGCCTTTTCCCGCAAAATTGTTTTCCATTATTGAAGTAAATTGTCGATTTATCGATATATACATCCTTGTCTTGACAGTATTTTAAATGTATTTCATAATATAATATAGACAGTATTTTTAAATGGTATCACAACAGTGATAAATACTAATAATAATATAAACTATAAAAAGTTATTTGACGTTGGTCAAAGGGAGGTAACTTTTCTTTATTTACGTTAGTTACTAACAAGGGAGAGCACTCTATTTTCTCAACATAAACAAATATTGACACGATAGAAAGAGATGAGAAAAAGAGTCAAACACTGTAAAATGTGCAAGATTTTTTTTTATTGTAGACTCTATCACAATTTTGTTAGCTTTATTATTTTGAACACCTTCAAAGTAGTAAAATGAAAATCTTGTTTTATTTTATTACGTAGCATTTTGGTTCTGTGATACGATTCACAAATTAATACGCCAAACTACACAAAAAGTAAACAAACATTGACACGCTAGAAAGGGGTGAGAAAAAGAGTCAAACACTGTGAAAGGTGCAAGATAGTAAAATCTGTGACACCCTCGGGTAAGATTTAAATCATATCCGACTCTGACAAGCCTTGTCCAATACGATTTAAATCTTACACGCGGGTGTCAGATTTTACTATCTTGCACCTCTCCCGGTGTTAGACCCTATATTTCCTCTGAATTGAGGAAAACATTGTCCGTAGACCAATATTTTAATGTTCATATTTTAACCTTTAGAACTCAAATTATGTATCTTACAATCATAAAATGATGCTTCCATCTTTAAATTAGGGTAATTTGCTACATACTCATTCTGTTGTGTAAAATATGAGTAAATTATCAAATTTCTTATGGTAGACAAATGAATGATTAATGCTTAGTATACATTGTTACCATAAATCTTTATAAAAAATATTTTGCTATTATGATAATAAACAATGAAATTAAATAAATTCATGTATAGTCTACAGACACTACACAAACCACATTGTATATGATAATGAACCATTAACCTTTTCCACAATAATAAACTGTGTGAAATAGAAACAGAAGAAGAAAACACAAAAAGGGACCATATAGTAGCCAAAATCAAAAGATAGAGAGACAAATTAAACCAGATACAGACAAACATGAGAAAATGAAGAAGAAAGGAAACAAAAAGAATGTGAAAATCAAAGAAAAAAAAAGAATGACATAGTAATGCTGAAGGAGATGAGGAGACAAAAAGGAGAACAACAAAGAAGATACAGAGCCAAAAAAAAAAAACAAAAAACAAAGAAAGAAAACCAGTGCATTCTATAAAAGAAATGATTGAAAAAATCAAAGTAATTAAAAAAGAAAATGAGAAAAGAAAAGCTGTCATTAGAACACAGAGATGGAGACTGAGAATCAAACTGTAAAAGGACAATACTGACAAACAAACAACAGTATAGTCCGTTTGACCAGCCTAAAACAGGACTAAAAAATTAATTAAAAATCAATAGTTCAACTTATTGATTTTTTTTCTTCACACACTTACTCATATATCATCTACCTACTCTGACAAATAATTTCAGAATTTTGACACTATTTTCAAAAATGTTGCCCATTAGGTCTCTATGTTAAATATTTGTACCAAATGTGGATATGTGCAGAGGGAGTTAGTATGCTTGTTGTTACCAACTTCCAGTGTAAACAATAACAACAACACATGTGATTTTATTTACATTTCACTGTCATGTGATTACCTAATTTGAATATGTCACCAGAACCCAAGCATGCATGAGATGTTCATTTCACTTTCACCAAGTGACAATTTTGATTCGACTTCAAAATAATCAAACACTTTTAGTATTAAATCCTGTTTTTCATCTGAAGTTTTGAGAGGCATGACTATCCTTTCTATATAAGTATTGGTAGAGTTCTAAATAAGGGCAGATAATTTTTAATTTGTAAATATTAATTTATGAAAAGACAAAAAAAATGTTGTTTTTTTCTACCTTTATTTTATATTTTTTCTATTATATCTAAAAAAAATATATATATATATATATATATATATATATATATTAATTACTTGTTTTTTTTATTATGCTTAAATAACATACATAAAACTTGTTTTCATTTTCTAAAAGTATACACAAAGCATGGGCTATTTACATGGTATATCTGGTCAATACACATAGGCTTACTTTATAACCATGTTCTTTGAGTTCAAATACTGGGCTTTAGAAAACACCAAAACAAAAGTGATTTTATTTAGAATTTAAAGAAAAAGATTTAAAATTCAAAGGCTTGCATTTATACTTTTTACTTTGAAATTTCTAAAATAATTTCCAATAAAATGTAAAAAGTTAAACTTTGGGTGAAATGAACATCTCATGCATGCTTGGGTTCTGGTGACATTCAAATTAGGTAATCACATGACAGTGAAATGTAAATAAAATCACATGTGTTGTTGTTATTGTTTACACTGGAAGTTGGTAACAACAAGCATACTAACTCCCTCTGCACATATCCACATTTGATACAAATATTTAACATAGAGACCTAATGGGCAACTTTTTTGAAAATAGTATCAAAATTCTGAAATTATTTGTCAGAGTAGGTAGATGATATATGAGTAAATGTGTGAAGAAAAAAAATCAATAAGTTGAACTGTTGATTTTTAATTAATTTTTTAGTCCTGTTTTAGGCTGGTCAAACGGACTATACCAGAGGAAAGCCCCTACAATAGTATTAGTAGGTCCAAATATGACAGAGAAAAGAAAGCAGGGCTCTAGAATTCCCATCTCCTGTCACCCGTGGAAAGTGAATTTTGATGATGGGAAAATACATATTTAAGGGTTAATTGTCCATGGGGAAGTAAAAAAAATAGCATTGAACAAAACTGGTGACCATCGTGGAATGTTATCGATTCTGTCATCGGTAATGCAATTTAGAATATATGGTGTATTTCTGAAAGTTTGTTTTCCTTTTGGTGTTGTTTCTTTACACTCAGACGACATCCACTGTTATACGATAACTCATTATCGTTCAGGGCTCACGTTGGAGGGCGATTCGGGCGAAGAAGTCACCTTGTGAAGGTTGACTTCGTTTTCTCGTTGGTCAAAAGCGAAGTTCAAGTCGCATTGTAATTTTGAAGTCGCCCTATGTCGCCACCCGCGTATTTTCTCCACTTGTCATTTATGAAAATGTTGATATCGTGCACGTGTTTATTGAAGTCTATCCGTTAAGTATTTTGGAAGTGATTTTCTTGGAAAGTAATCCATTACGGTTTATAGAAACTTTAATTTCGTTCATTAGAGCTTATGTTTATATGTGCCCGACTTAAAATAAAACTATTTGTATTTGTTTTTCGTAAACAAACAACATTGGCGCCATTTTGGTAAGGGGACGCAATGCGGTACTGTGCTACCGGAAATGTTGACCGAATTTTTTGTCCGAAGCTACTTTCAAACAAAACAAACTTTTGATTATGAAAGTCGTTCTTAATTTCGGGAACGTTGACGGAAAGTGCAAAAACGGCTTCGGAAACTTACAATAACTTCACGGAAACTTACAATGACTTCAATAGAAATGTGTTGGTATTATTATATGGTATCTGAGAGTTATAATTTCTGCAATTATTGCAATATTTTATGGCTAATTGTGAGAGTTGCATCAGGATTTTGCAGATTGAATGGAAGCTCAAGTTTGTTTTTGTCACTGTCCTGAAACGGTTTCGACAGCTGAATGCGAGAGAGGGTTTTCCATCATGAAAAGAATCAAAAGTGCACAGAGGTCATGTATGGAACAGGATACGTTAAAATGTCTCATGAGGATCAATATGTTTGGGCCCTCTGTAGAAAACCATGATCCATCCAGGGATATAGAACACTGGCTGACTACTGGTGGCACCAAACATGTTAAAGGTCACAAGATAAGCCCAGCCTTATCACTTCCACGGAAGATTAGAAACAGAGAACTAGAATCTGAGGACAAATAAACATTTTGAAAATTGTGTTACTTAGAACCAATAAAAGTTGAATACATAATTATATGTCATTGATTTCAATAAATCATGCATCTATTGATCCATAAATATAGACTGCTATTTTTTATCCTCTGGTCAGGGAAAGTCAATTTTGAGTCATTATTTTCCCTTGGAAATATAACTAAATCTCCAAACACAATCTGTGCCTACCACTACCGAAGATTAAATGTGATTCTAGCCTGTTGGGAGGTTTACATAATATAACTAAATCTACAAACACAGTGACAATCTGTGCCTACCGCTACCGAAGATTAAGTGCGATTCCAGCCTGTTGAGAAGTTTACCTGATATAACTAAATCTACAAACACAGTGCCAATCTGTGCCTACCGCTACCGAAGATCAAGTGTGATTCCAGCCTGTTGGGAAGTTTACCTGATATAACTAAATCTACAAACAGTGACAATTTGTGCCTACCGCTACCGAAGATTAAGTGTGATTCCAGCCTGTTGGGAGGTTTACATAATATAACTAAATCTACAAACACAGTGACAATCTGTGCCTACCACTACCGAAGATCAAGTGTGATTCCAGCCTGTTGGGAGGTTTACATAATATAACTAAATCTACAAACACAGTGACAATCTGTGCCTACCACTACTAGTAACTTCATTTGGTCATTTGTACAATATCAAGTAATCAAATCACCATGGACACAATAACAATGGTTTTATACCAGTTTTGTTTGTATAAATCTTACATAATAAAACTTTAAATTATTTACTTAATAATTAAATCGGTCTACCTGTGAACATCTGACAATGTCGTTGCTACTGAAACAGCAGGTGAAATGGCTCTTGTTGACGGTGGGGTAGTAGTCCTGACAGGAGCAGAAGTAATCAATGAAGTCCTAGGAACATGGATCCCAGTAGCAGAACTTGACATAGGTAGGGCATGATGACTTGGTCTAGGTACAGCTGTATTAGACTTTGGTGCTGCTAATACTGAGGCAGCTGCTGCGGCACCTGTGTAATATAAATTATCTTATGTAATCATGATAAATACTGCTTCACCTGTGAAATACAAATTATCTTATGTAATCATGATAAACACTGCTTCACCTGTGTAATATAAATTATCTTATGTAATCATGATAAACACTGCTGCACCTGTGTAATATAAATTATCTTATGTAATCATGATGAATACTGCTTCACCTGTGTAATACAAATTATCTTATGTAATCATGATAAATATTGCTTCACCTGTGTAATACAAATTATCTTATGTAATCATGATAAACACTGTTTCACCTGTGTAATATAAATTATCTTTTGTAATTATGATAAACACTACTCCACCTGTGTAATATAAATTATCTTTTGTAATCATGATAAACACTACTTCACCTGTGTAATATAAATTATCTTATGTAATCATGATAAACACTATTTCACCTGTGTAATATAAATTATCTTTTGTAATCATGATAAACAATACTTCACCTGTGTAACATAAATTATCTTTTGTAATCATGATAAACACTGCTGCACATGTGTAATTTAGATTATCTTTTGTAATCATGATAAACACTGCTGCACCTGTGTAATTTAACTATATCTTTTGCAATCATGTTTCAGTCCAGGAGTAGGACAAAGAAGATCATTTGTTGTTTTCAAACTAGTATAGAGAAGATCAAATATATACACTATGTACATTTGTAATATCTATACCTTAGATCAATCATTCCATAACAACTGATTCTCCAACATTTTCAAGATAAACAAGATTTCAAATAAAAAAGAATATTACCTCTTGGTAGATGAGAAGGAAATGGTGATGATATATGAGGTTTCAGTATAGAACCGTCTACTACATGTTGAGATGTCACTGATGTTGGTGCACTGATTTGTACAATGCTGGGTTGTGATACTCCTGGTGTGGCTACTCTCACAATTTGAGTTGGAGCACTGGTAGTTGATGATGGGGTCAAAGTTGAAAAGTTTAAAGGGTTAGCTGTCAAGGATGATTTATTTACATCAATACTTCCTGCTAATAAACCTACATAATAAACAAAAGAGTCAGCTATCAATGAATGATTTGTTTACCTTAATACACTAATAAACACAGAGTACCTGTCTACTGTACTGAGCAAAAACTGTTTTTAACAAATATTTTGAACAACATTTCATTTGTTAATAAGTTTTATTAGACTTGATGGCTGATAAAAAAAACAGAGACCATTTGCAGGTAACTGGTAAATTTTATCACACCTCACCATATGTACCAGTCTTGTTTTGTTGTAATTTTTTTGGGTATATTCACATGGTCAACAGTACAGGTATTCATGACGTCACCAGTTATCTGGCCAAGAATTCTATTGATGAAAAAATTTGTCTTGAGTGAGCGATCTATCATATTTGAGGTAAGCCTGCTAACCCTTACACCTCCAACAGCGAGATCATTTAAATCAGTTATAGAATTGAACCATGCCCCATGATGGTTATGTAGACTTAAAATTAACAAATCTAAGTTGTAATAATTGCACCATACTCTACTTAAATTAAGATAATTCTACTTACCTGGAGCAATTCCAGCAGCAGGTAAAATGGCCTGTAATGCTTGTGCCGAACAGTGTGCTGGTGGAATAACTCCTCCTACATTTTGTAATTGTACAACAGGTCTGTTCAAGGTCTTAGATAATGTCTGAAATATATGAACAGGGAAAATTATCAATATCCAGTGGCCCACATGCTCTATCAAACAACTTTTACTGACATCAGATTTTTTTAACACACACTATCAAACGATAATTAAACTCCTTCGCCTTTAGAGGTCCTGGTCATTTTAGTAATAAAACATTAAAGTACGATTTTCATACTCATACAGTACTCCAAAATTGTCCAACCAGAACAAAGTATTTGTTTGATACAGCGTTCTGGTTGACTAATTTTTCCAATACAAATACAAATTCAGTTTTATGATTGTGACATAATGCACGGTATACTGGGATTGAAATAATTATATTTCCCACATTTTTATAGTTAACATGAATTATTATACATGTTATTCTGTTTGGTTTCCTGAAGTGAATAAGAACAATGGCGATCCTGTTTACAAAAAGATAGATAAATGATGGTGACAAGAGTCGCTAAATATTAAGAATAAAGTGTACTCTAATGGAAAAAAATGAGGAAATCCCCTATATACACTGTAGTTCCCAAATACTAAAAGTTAAAAAAAGAGGAAATCAGCTGATCAGAGGAAAACTTTCATCTCTGATATAGATTCTATTGAAGAGTTTTCTTATGAAATGAGAAGATCTATAATTTAATGTAATAGATCTATGCTGAAACAGCTAATGCCGAATCGGCGAATGCAAAATTGATATTAAATTATCAGTTATGATTTTTTTGTCCTTTGAGTAAAGGACGTATTTAACAAGCCGATTCCAGCACCCTCCAGTAGCTAGCAGTCAGTTAAATACAAACATTCATTGACCCTGCTGTTTTACTGTATATGCTTAAACCGTCATTCATTTTTATTACAGTGTGTGATTCTTTTTGAGTTCGGATGAATTTGTACAGATTTGTATTGTTTGTTTATATATATTGCTGTTGGATACACAATTATCAACTTGGTAAAGGACCAACTGTATTTTGGATATTTGTCTTGTTTTACTATTTCAAGTGTTAAGTATGCCTTCCAAATTATACGAAAATTCAGAATTTACAAAAAAAAAATGTATTCAATGCGGTTACGAATTCCGAGTTGACCGAACTTGTTCCAGTATTTACAATACGACCTGCGTTTCCGACTTCCGTTAAAAAAGTAAACACATTAATCAAAAATGTTTGGCGGACATGGGGACCGGCATTACCGACGTTATTGGCGGACCTCATGATTTTCTGCCCCCTAGGTCCAATGAATTTCAAAAACTCTGGGCAAAGCGGTTTCACAGGAGAAGATTTTTTAGAAATCAACCAATCAGAAATAAGTATTGTCTGTGGCGGCCATGTTTGTTAATGGATCGGGACGAAATGAGCAATCGTAACAGAGGACTTTCCATAGATGCTTCCTACCAAGTTTCGGTTCATTCGACCAAACGGTTTCAGAGGATAAGAATCTAAAAAATCAGCCAATCAGAAACAAGAATCCCCTGTCGTGACCATGTTTGTAACGGATCGGGACGGAATGAACAATCTGGATAATATGAAGCAGCCGGCCGCGATACTGGTATTACCAGTATTTTACCAGAATCTTCCAGTATCTGCAATACTGGTACAGATACTGGTAAATACTAGTATCCCAGTATCTTCCAGAATCTGCAATACTAGAAGATACTAGTCATTGCCAAAATAAAATATGAGTATTGCAGATACCGAAAGATTCTGGGAAATACTGGTTATACCAGTATTGCAGATACTGGAAAATACTGGTAATACTAGTATTGCAGATACTGGAAGATTAGGTACCAAGTTGCGGAATGTACTTGTATATTGTTTTTTTTTGTCCTGTCTGTGCGTCTGTTATGAGAGGACGGACAGTGTATAGGGAGACAGGGAGAAAGGAGACTAGGGGCAGGAGAAAGGAGAAGAAGGGGAAGAAAAAAGAGGGAAGGGAGAAAGGTGAAGCGAGGTGGGAAAAATTAGAAAAGGGGTGGGAGAATAAATTCACCAATGATAAAACAAGACATGTAGCACAATATTTCTGAAAGTTGAATTCATAATTTTAAATTAACGAATGTCCCACCCATTTCTAGTATTTTGATAAAAATGTAATTATTTATGTTTTAACTAGTATGTTTTATTTCGTTATTGTCTTGTTTTTGTTCAGAATAAATTCAGGATACTAAAGTTTCCAGTATTGTGTGTTTTACAATACTAGTATTACCAGTATTGCTGGATGAAGAATACTGGAGCTTCCAGTATTGTGTGTTTTACAATACTAGTATTACCAGTATTGCTGGATGAAGAATACTAGAGTTTCCAGTATTGTGTGCTTTACAATACTAGTATTACCAATATTGGTGGATGAAGAATACTGGAGCTTCCAGTATCATGTGTTTTACAATACTAGTATTACCAGTATTGTTGGATGAAGAATACTGGAGCTTCCGGTATTGTGTATAGATCAACGATTCTGGTATTCCAGTATTGTAAATGGACGATACTGGTACATCCAGTATTGTATATATACGATACTGGATTTCCGGTATTGTAACATTACAATACTGGTATTTCTAGTATTGTACAGTGTTACGATACTGGTATTACCAGTATTGTAATATTTACAATACTGGTATTTCAAGTATTGTAAATATTTTAATACTGGTAATACCAGTATTGTAAATATTACAATACTGGTAATACCAGTATCGTGGCCGGCTGCTGCATATTATCCAACAATCTTTATAGAGGACCACCCATAGATGCTTCCTACCAAGTTTCGATTTATTTGGCCAAGCGGTTTCAGAGGAGAAGATTTTTAAAAATCTGTAGAGATAAATGCATTTTGAATACAGATATCTATATTTAAACAAGAGTTATCTTTCTTTTCACAGAAGATATTTTAGAAATCAACCAATCAGAAACAAGAATTGCCTGTGGCGGCCATGTTTGTTAATGGATCGGGATGAAATGAGCAATCTTTATAGAGGACCTTCCATAGATGCTTCCTACCATATTTCAGTTCATTTGGGAAAGCAGTTTCAGAGGAGAAGATTTTTTAGAAATCAACCAATCAGAAACAAGAATGGTCTGTGGCAGCCATGTTTTTTACGGATCGGAACTAAATGAGCAATCTTTATAGAGGACCTTCCAAGGATGCTTCCTACCAAGATTTGATTCATTTGACCAGGCGGTTTCAGAGGAGAAGATTTTTTTTAGAAATCAACCAATCAGAAACAAGAATGGCCTGTGGTGGCCATGTTTGTTAACAGATCGGGACGAAATGAGCAATCTTTATAGAGGACCTTCCATAGATGCTTCCTACCAAGTTTCAGTTCATTTGGCCTAGCAGTTTCAGAAGAGAAGATTTAAAAAAATCGGCCAATCAGAAACAAGAATTGCCTGTGGCGGCCATGTTTGATAATGGATCGGAACAAAATGAGCAATTTTTATAAAGGACCTTCTATAGATGCTTCCTACCTAGTTTCAGTTCATTTGGCTGAGGGGTTTCAGAGGAGAAGATTAAAATGTGAAAAGTTAACGGACGACAAGTGATGGCAAAAGCTCACATTGCCTTTGGCAAGGTGAGCTAATAAAAACCAGACAGGACCATAAAGGCAGTGTTTTGAGAGTGCACATAAAAGACCACTTTCATAGATTTTGAAAAAGAGTAGGCACATAATAGGAGTTACAAAAATTATTATATTTCATTGATACAGGCTACACATCTCTCTATACTTCTTCAGTGGCAATCAAAAATTGTTGCCCCTTTTATCCCATTCCCCCCTCATTTCTATATATCTTTTTTACATATATTCATAATTGGTAAATTTGTTCTCTTCCTGACATGTCTGAATATGCATGAAATTTTTGCCACTGGATATTCAACAACAATCAATAAATCAATCTAATTACAAAGAGGAGGATTATTGAATCACATTATCTGGTTTCACCCAGCAATTTTTTGTGTCTGTCACAAACCAGGAACTGGATCTGCAACTGATCTTTTTAATTTCAATGATTTGAAGTGAGAGGTTAGGGTTATGGTGTTTAACGCCATTTAACAATATTTCAGTTATATCGTGGCAGTCAGTTTTATTGGTGGAGGAAACCGGAGTACCCAGTCTGGTAGAGAAAAACCACAGACCTGTAGAAAGTCATTGACAAAATTGATCACATCAAGTTGCATCAAGTACACCTCGCCACGAGCGGGGTTCGAACTCATAACTTTAGTGATGATAAGCACTAACTGCACAGGTAGTTATAAATCCAACTATCATACAATCCTGGCGGCCCCCAAACTGAGAGGTAGTTGTTCATTTTGTAGGAGTCATTGATCATCACTGTTCACACTTTTTACTTACTTGATATGGGGCATTACTTCGTGGTGTACTAGGGGTTGAAGATTTACTTGAGGGTATAGACAATAGACGTTGTGGATTGTCTTTCACTGGTTCATCTGGTGGTTTTTCCCCACTACTTTGACTACTCATTCTGTGCTGCAATTAAAAGTTGTTGATATTGTTGTCTTTAAGAATAAAAAAAATCAGGATTAAAATACTTAAATGACAAGCGTGTTTACGGTTGGTGGTCGTCTGTCATCTTGTAGAATAACATGTGCAGTCTGACCTTCCTTGCTATCTGACAAAAAATATATTGCTCTGTGATAAAAGATGTTAGGCCAACAAAAAATATATACATGTGTGTTTACTGTCACATGTCAAAATAATCTAGGGTCGGTCGGGATTTTTTTTTTTTTTATTATCGACAAAACCGGAAAGTCGTTCCCGGTATTTCATTTTCAAAATTTTCGGTAAAATGACGAATTATGCAGTTTTTCTACCTTCTTTGTTCTCAATTTCGACAAAAAGCTAGCAGTTGAATAAATAAAACATTGCTGCTGGTTAAACAACAAAAATGGTTATCCGAATTCTGTGTAAAAATTCGTACGGTCGCTAGCAAAAATTAGGGTAGGTCGGGTGACCGTAAACCCACATATTTTTTTTTGGCCTTATATAACATTATGTACGTTTTCCCTTGAAATTAACGAAAGTCGCCTGTCTGATACAAGATGTTGTATCACCACACTGTGGTGATAAAAGAATAGCGCAACGTTGCACGAGACGTTCTCTGCCGAACTACTTTGACATGACGTCATATCATTACAATGCGAGACAAAACACAGTAACCTGATATTGGTGAAAGAACGGAAAAAATAACGTGACGTCATGCACAAAATGTAGTCTCCCTGAGAGTATTGTAGAAATTTTGATTCAACCCTTGTTATTTGTTTAAAATTCGTTTTTATTGAAATGTTAGATAAACTTATTACATACATAGTGTGTTGGTACAAAATTATGTATCAGGTCTTGCCTGTTGCATGAACTAACTGCATCACAACTCGTTGCTATCACGACTCATAGTGATACTGGTTGACACAACAGGCTCGACCTGATATATTATAGTCTTGTACCATCACACTATGTATGTAATGGGTATGTATGGGAAAATTAAGTCAGTAAGTCACTTACATCATCATTTGTCACTTTTTGACGGATGTTTCCAACTGGATACAGAGCAAAATAAAACCTTATTATTATACTACAGAATAGACAACATGATAAATGTGTGAAATACATGCTTAATGAGATTGGGTTGCACAAACGTCAATTAAATTTAAGTCTCAATTAAACCTTAAGTGTAAATTAATTTTGTGTACATTTCAAGTAAATTTAAGTGTCAATTAAGTTTTAATTCACACTTATATTTAAGTAAGGTTTGTGCAACACAGTCCAGTTCAGGTAGAAAAAAGTTGTGAATGTAGAAGTGACAGGCAAGATAAAATTTTGACGAGTTCCAAAAAAAAAGTCACAGGTATTTTGTGCTTTGTACTGTCACTTCTGGTTAGTGTAGACTGTATAAATGGTTAATGGCAATTTTGTGATGAAAACGACTGCATCAAAAAGAAAAACCATCATCGGAAGGAGATTATTATATCTTTTTAAAGTACAATGTGTTGGGAGTTGAGCCATACAGGTATGTTGACATATGGATTTATCAACACAATTACAATTAGTGTTTGTGCATATGCATGGATCAGGGGCGGATCCAGGATTAGGGGGGGGGGGCGTGCGTAGGAGAGGGATCTGGGGAAGTCCCCAGCGGGTTCAGGGGGACGAACCCCACCCTCGTAAGCTCTGGGGGTTTGAGGAATTACAGACATTTATTTGAACAATTTTTAACCAACCACATCATTTTTATCAGACCAAAAAAACTTTACTTTGAGTCTTAATTTTGTCGGATAATTGTTAACAGTATGTTTTTGTCAGATTATAAGAACCTGAAGTAAAAATTTTTTTTGAACAACCGTGACGCAGGGTGATGAAACAACTTCGAATGATCCTTTGGACTAGGTGCATTAATTTCATAAATTAAGATAGGTCCCCAAATTTTGTACAAAACTCCCGTTTGAAATTTCCGATTATCTTTTACGGAATAAAACTAATTGCGAAGTTTCATTTTTCTAATTAAAAATCATTACTTTTAGTATGATGCTAACCTATCACAAATTTAAGTGAGCGTAGGGCTAACTAATACCCACAACCCCTCGTATTTCCTCCATTCAGTGGAAGGACCTAAAAAAACACGGTGCACAAGTACAATGTATGTCATGTCTATTGTACAAGTTTCTCTTCAAACCATTCAGTACATTATTGAGGAACTGCAGATTACAGAATCTCCCTCCTACCCCTAACCTCCAATTCTAAAAATAAAACCGTGGTGAGCAAACTACATTGTATGTCAAATTTGTAGTTTAAGTTTCACTTCAATCTATTGAGTGGTTATTTAGGAGTTGCGGGTTGCAGAATCATCCTACTACCCCCCTCCACCCGGCCTTCAATGAAAAATCTAAAAGCCATTGTGCACAACTACAATGTATTTCAAGTACATCATATAGTTTAACGTCAATCAACTGCGTGGTTAGTCAGGGGAGTTGCAGATTGCAGAAATCTTACAGACGGACGGACATCAAGTGTTTGAGCAACGGGCGTAAAAACCTCATTACACTAAAAGATCAAACAAAAAAAATGTATCAAAGTTCTCGAGAAATATGCTTACCGAAATCAGGTGTGAGATATGCATAAACCATTCTGTCAAGATTATTTTCACACTTTCATGTGCAGTTGTAGATATCAATTTATTACAAATAAATTGTAGTTAGAATTTTTTGTTAAAAATGTGTAAAAAAATTGTACAGACATCCATTGGAAGATATAAATAATATAAACGTACCCGGACAAAAGGATTTGTTCACACTTTCTTGTGCAGATACCTCAGGCAGATGCAGAGATTGTTACAAATAAATTGCTGCTAATTTTTTTTTTTATTAATATGTTACTTTTGTATTTTAATGTTCAATATACCAACGCGTATATTTACTGATCTTTACTTGAAAAGTAAAAGGCAACATTTTCGGGTATTTGTATACAAATCAAACTTATATTTTTTTTCATATGAAATTGCAGAATTTCGAATTCAAGAACTATTTGAACCATTATTTAAAGAGAAGTGACCATTTTCTTGGGACACTCAAGTTTCTCCACACTATCTCAGTTTCATCATCTGATTCTCTCGTTATAGGTTTTTGTTGTATGTTTTATAAATGAGATCAATTGTTAAATTAATTATTCGAAGTATTGATTGAATTTATTTTTTAGTTTACCTTTGACTTTTCTCGTCTCGTCGAGGAATCAGAAATGTATCCAATCTTGCTTGTTTTCTTGGCCTAGAATTTTCGTCCATTTTATAATTTCTAAATAGCACATGTACATGTAGTTGTAAAATTGACTGAAGAAATAATGTTTAATTAGCGTGAGAAAATAGTTGATGTCTGGTACCTCAGAACCAATCAGAATGGAATAATCTTTGAACTACTGATGGCGAATACATATATGAATCAGCGAACACATCCAACGTGTATTTACAATGTGTAAGAATATTTTACTACAGGTCACGAGTTAACCATTCATGAAAAAGCTATTTATTGAACTGCTTAATTAACGTTGTATAACATATGCTTTGCGAATTTTTTTTGGGGGGGGGGGTGCACGCCCCCCTCTAAATCCGCCACTGTGGATAGTGAACAAGGTACTGAGATTCATTCTATTTTTGCTCTAAGATTTACATTTTGAGATGGGCCCTTCAATTCATAAAATTGACAACTCTCTAAAACACCGCCATCGTACACTAGGCATAAACAAGTTAAAATGTGTCTGATGAAATATCAATACCACAGGACGTCAAACTCAGACTGACAAAGTCTGTTTCAACATTAAATCAAACAATGTTTTCAAATAATCAGAATTTTAGCATTCGAGAATGTCTTATGTTGTTTAGAACACCTACCACAACAAATGAGAAAATGGATATTGTTACCTCTTATAACGCACTACAACCAAATATTCACAAGATCCTTAATACTGTTATGCAAGTTGTTTAGGTTAAGAGTGGAATATCACGAAAATAGTCAACAAATTTGGAGTCGTATTTGCCTCGACTTTCAGGTCAGTCGCTGCTAAAATTTATTGTAACAAGACATTTGATTGGATAATTCAACCATAAAAGTCCATATGATCTACAAGCACTTCCGGAATGCTCTAAATTATAGTCTATTTCAAAATGTATGCCACTATCACGTGATTTAAATTTGCACAAAAAACCTAGCATGTTGAGCACAAACTCTAAACTATTGTACCGAATATTTGTTGTTAGCGTTACGAATTGCAAGTTGATTGGATTTTAAAATTCAATGAACCATTATAATGTATATACCAAAGCCAAAGGAGTAATCAGAAACCGTAAATTTTGATATACATTTTTGTACCTGGTAGCTAGTATATGTTTCCGACTCTACAGATAATTGTATTCATTGTATGGTAATTCTGTAATTTCAGGGGCGTAGGAGCCGGGACGGACAAAAGGAAGGCATACGTCCCCACTTTCAAAAGTATGTGTGTGTTGGTGGTGGTGTTTTTGTCCCCTTTTTGGCAAAATTAAAAAAAAATGAATTTTTAGAGTGGAAGCCAAAAATTACCAATAAATTAGGAAGCTTAAGGTATGTTTGAAGCCAAATAAACCTCTTTTTTGGCTTGTCAGTTTTGAAACCCAATTTCCAGTCTACTTACGACGTTTCCCTCTCATTTTTAGATCCCCTCAAAAAGTTTGCCCTCCACTGCCAGGCCCCCTCAAAAAGCTTGCCCCCACTTTCCTATCCTCTGAATTTGTATAAAAATCGTCCTCCAATAATGGAGCACAACAGGTCGAACTAATCCATGATCACTATTTATATTAACCTTAGTTATGGAGGAGGCAGTTATTCAAGCGGGGTTCACGGTCGCCCATGCCCCCATAAGCTAAGCATTTCATGGTGCAAAATCCTTGATTTTGAGAAATACCACTAGACTGATTTTGCGTCTAGACTGAATAGGAGTGTCTGGAAATGATGCATGAAAAAAAACACGATATATTTAAAATTTTTCATTCAAGTTATAAAGTCGTTGATTTTGGTGATTTGTTTTTTAAGTTTTTTTTTTAGTTTAAAGTTAATACCTTCAAAACATGAGTATAAAACGTCGTTTAGCGAGATTCGACCCCCCAAAAAATGTGTATTTTCGTTGCTTTTTGTGTGCAGCGTCTCTCCCAGCATCATTAATTATGCATGTCCCAATTTCTGAAGTGCATACAAGCACTATGGCATGAGTTTGAACTCTCAACGCTTCCTTCTTTATTCTTAATTCTTGTTATATTATAATTGGCCTAAACGTCGTTCCCGTTTCCTTTTCTAGCAGAACCAGCTAACATTCTCGTACGACCGCGTCGGTAGAAGATTTTTTTTCGGCAAGAACAGACTTCATGCATGCGTAGTAAAAGGTAAGATTATAGGAATTTGAGCGTATATTGTCCTACAGACTGGAATTTATGTTAGAGGTGTGTTTTCACGAAAATTAAAGAGAATCGATGGACTTTTTACTTTAAAACTCGATTATAAGTGTTAATTTATTTAATTTATGTTTTTAATGTACTCCTTGTAAAAATATCTGGACAAAAAAAATCACCAAAATCAACGACATTATACATTTAATCCACAGACAATAATATGACAAAAACAACACTTTCTAAACAAAAGCTGCACCGCACATGAACGCATTACACATTTTTGAGTTCGCGACGGAAAAGACAATTTGTGACATTAAAGAAAACACGTGTGACGGTAAAGCCATTTTGGTTTATGATAACAACTATAACATTTAAAGGCATACAGGCTGTCAGAATTGATTTTTTTTTATATTCAAAGTTGCCAATATTCAATGTTTTATACTAATTGCAGTTGACATTTTTCATAATATCTTACGTAAATAGTAGAACGAAGGAAATACGTCGCTGTTTTATTTTCTTGAATCCAATAAAGAATCCAATGTTTACCCGCACAATATTCATACGACCTACACAGTGACCTCATTCGGTAAAGCCTTTGCGCATGTGCGAAATTGTTTGTTGAAAAAAAAGCACATGGCATAAACCAAAACATTGACGGATTCTACTCGAAACGACACAAAAAGGAGGATTCAGCAAGCTTTGTGGATGTTATGCCGACCTACTCCATTTTTCAACACGTAAGCATAATTTAGTATCTTTTTTCGGCCGAATCATATTTTGACAGTAGAATTGCATCGTAGTTTTTTTTATATATTCTTTTTTTCAGGAGAAAACGCTAGGTGATATCTCTTTTAAATTAGAGACTAAAATAATGAACTTCATGTCTGTTTTTTTCGAAAAAAATTTAATCAAGAAGCTCAAGTGTTGTCAATAATATGCAATACAATTTGTTTAATAAGAAGCCGACTTGTAATTAGGTGTGTTAATGGCGATTCCACCGACAGACATTCGAATTCTTTTCACTAATTACGACATTATAGCATATTTTTTAAACCTGTCTTCTTGTTCAGAACATTTTATTAGTATAAAACATCGAATATTGGCAACTTTTAATATAAACAAAAAGAAATCAATTCTGACAGCCTGTATGCCAATGCACGAGGATGAATATAACATTTTTAACCGTGTTTAAAATCATTCCTGATGCTAAGTAAAAGTGATCAAAAGTGTGATTGTCTTCACCGTCACGGTCGTGATATGAAATTGTGACCAGAGGTGGATTTAGAGGGGGGCGTGCGGGGCGTGCGCCCCCCCCCCCCCCTAAAACTCGCAAAGCATATGTTGTACAACGTTAATTAAGCAGTTCAACAAACAACTTTTCCATGAATGGTTAACTCGTGACCTGTAGTAAAATATTCCTACACATTGTAAATACACGTTGGGTGTGTTCGTTGATTCATATATGGATTCGCCGACAATTTCTGCTTTTGTTTGTCTATAAACAAGAACGGTCGAATCATATGTTTTCAATGAATGAATCAAACGATGAAAAGAAAAGCTCCATCCGGACGGGCAGTATTAACTAGAACCACCCGAAAGGACAAGCACCGAAAGTACAGACCAATTAGTGAAATGAGGAATGCGTTAAAACTAAACCAATAGTCCTTTGAAGGGTTAAAATATCGTGATCGATCAGTCATGAGTTGAACAATTCGCATCTGACAAAAATATACTGTTAACAATTATCCAACAAAATTAAGACATAAGTCAAGTTTTTTTGGTCTGATAGAAATGGTGTGGTTGGTTCAAAATTGTCGTTCAAATAAATGTCTGTAATTCCTAAAATCCCCAGAGCTTCATGGGGGCTTTTCCCCCTGTGCCCCCTACCAGGGTTCTGCCCTAGACCAGGTGGGGACCTTAAGCGGTCCCCAGACCCCTCGCCTACTCACGCCCCCCCTAACCACAAATCCTGGATCCGCCCCTGGTGACGGTAAAGACTGTTACGGTAGAGACAATTCCGCATTTCGGAATTGATTCCGTGTATTACAGAAGATATTTCTAAAGGTTAAATATGTGCATTGCTATCGTTGTAGCAGGTGAACTGAGGAATTATGTTTGATAAAGACGTTGAATAAAGGTACGAATGCATTTTAACAGATTTAGTGGTTTGTTTCTTTGAATCCTGCTAAGAATCGATCTTACATTGATGACGTAAAAAGGAAAACACCAACGTGACGTCGACCTCGGAGTCGTTTGTATATTAAACGTTCTGTAACATTAAATTTTCGTTACGGTAAAGATAGAAATTCATGGGACAAGCATTTCAGAGTAAATAAAGGAAATATTTTACATAGAAAATATTAAAATCTTTTAGTATATTATTCTTTAATGCTTACTGTAATGATTAAACCTTTAAAGCAGGCTCTGTGCAAAATAAGTGCTATGACATTTATCAGTAAAAGAATAAAGGACAAACTATTTTACCATTTTCATCCTGTATAAACTTTTTACCTGTACAAAATGGTGGAGGAAAACCGTGTGCCATATGTACATACTGAATTTGGTGAAGGTGTGACTGTACAGTTAAACAAAATTTTAAATACGTAAATTTGACCCCGTTGGGAGTGCTCCTGAGATAGTAGGAAAATACCAGTAACAGTAGCAGTATGAAACAACATTTTTGAAGTTTTAATTCTTTTCTGTGATAATCATCCCTGCTATGGGACATTAACGTCACATGTATTATTCTATATGACGGTAAAAAATATAATTTGTAAATACATTATTCGATGTATCACTTCATGTAATTTATCAACCTTTTGATGACATGTCAATTTTTATTGTCATTTAAGTTTGTTGTTTTTCTGTAATATTAACAGGACATATTTGCAGTATTTACCATCACAATTGTGAAAGTTGTCGGAGAATGACCCATGTGTTTTTTTTCCCAGTTCAGATTTTTCATAAACTCCCGCCAAAATAATTCTGGATTTTTTCCCCTTGGAAAATATATCCCACAATGCACTGTTTTTCTCCATCTTGATTCTTTTTGGATACCGTACACAAATCGAAAATGAAGTTGAAAAGATTTCTTTTACGTTATTATCCACCAGGTAAATACGAAAATGTAGTCGAAAGGCCAATGCGTTAACTGATTATTCACAAAACAATAAAGAAAAATGGTTAATGATACATGTGTTCAATCAAACTAAGAATTTGCCGTCTTGAGCTTGTGAACAGGCACAGGTCTCTGAACAATTATTTGTAGGGATTAGGGTTAATATGAGACAGGCAACCTGTTTGAAGGACGAAGTCCTAAAATTTCAATAATACAATGATCTGTACACGTTAGCCTCACCGCCACCGGACGCAATTACGAACAATTTCGATGATATTGACCGTGGCATTTGATAATAATTTATAAATTTGACCAAATTGATGAAGCTGATTGCATGTTCATATTTCAGATTAAACACCAATATTCCCTTTGAATCATAGCCCATATATTATTCAATGCATTGTTGCGGGTTTTAACTTGGAACAGATTTTCATGACCCCGTTCTAGTCACTTTGTGACCTAGATCCAGACACAATTTCGAACATCATAATAACCTTTCTAGTGTAAATTATTTAATGACAACTGTTAAAATTGAAAGAGCATTCATTCATTTACGTTCACATATCTATTTGTATATAATACATATGACATAAAAACATTTCCTTTATTCATACCATAAATGTGTGCCAGTTTGCATTCGGAATTCCTTGGACTCTTCAATGAATAAGGTACATCACGGATTTTGACATAGATCAATGTAAGGAAAATGTATTATATTGACTGTTTTTGTTTTAATTTCAATGTGTTCTACATATGCATAGAACCAGGAGATCAAATTCTTTCCAATTACAGGCATAAGATAACAAAATATATGAACCTCAATGAATTTTAGCGATAGATTCCAAGTGCAATTGTCGATCGTTTTCTGTTTACAAATATGAAAACCCGTCGTCTGCAACATTCAACAACTGCACATGAATAATGAATAATTTTCTCCCAAAACATGAGTAATTTAGTGGGGTATCTATTTATAAAAGCATTTTTTTAATTCATGTTTTGAAGGAACAATTAGGGGACATACTTTTTATTTCGATCGTAATTGCGTTCGGTGAGGCTATTATCTTTTATTTTGAATGAATTGTGTAGCCGATTTGTTATGGCGTTCATTTTACCTACGCCGCTCTTCCATCGGTAAACTGACGAGTTCTGTCCCCTGGCTCGTATCTCGGCTAGATTGAGACAGATTGAGTCAGTCTATTCCATCGGGAGTTTCGTAGAAAGAGATTTTTTTATTAGAATTTTAATAAAAGTTTATTTCGATTTTGCATAGAGTAAATAATCAAAGAATTGGGATTTTTTCATTGAAATAGATTTCTTTTGCGTTTCTAAATTATCAATTGATCTATTTTTTAAACTTCCTGTGAGCAGATTTTTGGCTATCAATATAGAAATTAGAAGGAAAAATCGGAGAGCTCACCGTTAGAAGGACTTCGTCCTTTAATATGGGACCCGCCTGGCAATGGACCCATATTGACCCTAATCCCTACAAATAATTGTTCAGAGACCTGTGGGCAAATAATAATCTCGTTGAGGACTTGCGAAGATATTTTTTTTTTTTTTTTTTTTTTTTTTTTTCTCTCTTTCTTCTCTCTCAACTGCAAAATACATCAATACAGAATAGAGTACAATAATATAATAACATATACAACATCATACAATCTATATAGTAAAGTACAATTAAATCTTCTTACAATCTTTTCCAATATATAATCATATGTATATTGCAGTGGAGGTTTTTTTTTTTTTTAGAATATAAAAGATGAGAAAAGGGGTATTTTGCAGAGTTTAAAATTGTTTACTATTGATATATGTGATAAATATTTTTTTTGTATAATTAGGAAAAAAAGTAGATAAGAATTTTAGTGTATTTTTAAAAAGAGAAAAAAAGAAAAGAAAAGACATTGAGAAGATGAGATTGTACTTTATATTGGCATTTATATGTAAAATTTTATGGTCTGGCCTGGTGCAAACAATCAATTGGACTATAACACTGTACCAGATATACAAAAGTATTATTTGGATGGATCAAACATTCATATTGTTTTAATTATCCCGTAATGAGTATACTATAGTATAGTAAATATAAACAAGAAAAGTATATTTAGATAGACTATATCAGTTAGTATTTAGTGGAATCTATATGGAAAGGGAATTTACATAAGAATAAAAACTATGTCAACAATCCTCAAACAGTTTTTCAAAAGTACTCCAATGTAATTGAAATTCTGCAATTCTTTGATTTCGGACAGCAATCATTTTTTCAGTTTTATATAAATTTATCAAACAGGCTTTAAGCGAATGAATGGATAATTTTTTCTTCAGACATCTGTTTGTATATATATAGTATTTTATGTTTAGTAAAATGGAATTGTATACAACATCTTTATGTACTTTATCAACATCCCCAAAAATTAGAGTCTTCTTTAAAAATGTTTGGTTAATGTCTTTGTCACCGAACCAAGAATTTACTTGCCCTAGAAGATTTTGTACATTTTCACAACCCCAAAAAATGTGTTCAATGGTTTCATTTTCCTTTTGGCAAAAATTACAATTTGCATCATCAGTAATTTTAATTTTTTTCAGGAAATAATTAGTAGCCAGAATATTGTGGTTTATTCTAAATTGAAACCAATGTAATTTTGTACATGCTGTAGCTTTAAAAGGGAGTATATAAATTTGTTTCCACTCATTTGAATTAATATCGAAAACTGTATTCCATTTTCTTTGAGCTGTAGGAAAACTACTGTTTTTATTTAGAATTGTGTACATATCTTTTGAACCTTTAGAACTTCGAAGAATATTTTGTAGAGATGATGGGACAAAAGGAGTCTGTAAATTAGATGATTTGTCTCCATATGGATATAATTTTAGCATTTGTCGTAAAGAACTAATAACCCCATTATATTGCAAAAAATTTACACAAAATCCAAATTTGTTTGAAAACTGATCTAAAGTCAGAAAAGAACCATCATCATTGACAAAATCGTTAACAAACTTTACACCCCTGTTGAACCACTCTGGATAAAAGATAGTTCTTTTGTCAATTTTTACTTGTTTATTTAACCAAACTGTATTGGCAAGAAAGTTTGTCCAATCTTTGTTTTCGTCTTTTTCAATAACAGATTTCCAAGCATATAATACATCCTTCCAAAATTGATTTTTTACACTTTCTATTACTTGTTCTATATATCCACTACCACCACATGATAGTTTATTTATATCAATTGATGACATAAAAATATTCTGCCATTTACCATTGTTGAAAAAGAGTCTCCTGATCCATGTGGACTTCAAAGCCAAAATAAAAGAATGTATATTAATCATCTTAAGTCCCCCCTCTTGATACTCCTTTTGCATGATATCCTTTTTCACTCTATTAACAGATGATTTCCAAATAAATGTACGGGTATATAACATATCTTCAATATCTTTAATAATTTCTATACTAGGGTTTGGAAGTGCAATAAAAAGATGGTTAAGTATTGGTAGAATTAGTGATTTAACCACAGTAATCTTACCTATAGGAGTTAAATTTCTTTTGTTCCACTGTTTAAAGAGTCCTTTCATTTTTTTTAAATATTTTTCATAATTGATTTTTGTAATTTTAGAAATATCAACATCGAAATTTATTCCCAGAACAGTAAACGTAGTTTTTCCCCAGGAGAGATTCCAGTTTTCACATAGTCTATCACTGCTGTATTTTTTGCTTCCTATCCAAATAACTTGTGTTTTTGACAAATTTATTTTAAGGCCCGATATCTTTTTGAACCATTCCAATTCCAAAAGTGTTTCATTTAATGATTCTTCTGATCCATCCAAAATTACTGATGTATCATCAGCGAATTGAGAAATTTCATGTTCTGAGTGCAAGACTTTAATTCCTTTTATTTTAGGGTTTTCTCTTATTTTTATAGCCATTATTTCAGCACATAGTATGAATAAATAAGGGGACAACGGATCCCCTTGCCTACAGCCTCTCTCTATACGAAAAAACTCAGATAAATTCCCTCCCTGATTGACTGCAGATTTAATGTTGCTATAAAACATTTTAACCCATTTTTGAATAGATTCCCCAAAATTGAAAAATTTTAAAATGTTATTAAGAAAGTTCCATGATATTGAGTCGAAAGCCTTCTCAAAATCTATTAACAAAAATAAACCAGGTATATCATTCTCCTCTGCATATTCCATTATATCAAACAAAAGCCTAATATTTTCCTCTATGTACCTACCTGCAATAAAACCAGTCTGATCATTATTAATTAATGTGGGGAGAACTTTTTTAATTCTATTTGCTATCACCCCAGACCCTATCTTATATACTATATTCAACAATGAGATTGGCCGCCAATTTTTTAGAAAATGTCTTGATTTGTCTCCCTTTGGTAAACATGTGATTATACCTTGTTTTTGTGTAACAGATAAACTTCCTAAACTATACCCATAATTTAAAGAACCAATAACAAAAACTTTAAAAACTCTGATGTAAACCCATCTGATCCAGGACTTTTGTTATTTTTCATCTTTTTCAAAATTTCCCCAGCTTCAAAGCTCCCAATTTCCCCTTCTAAATTATCTTTTTCTTCTTCTGTGAGTTTTCTTATACTTGCCCCTTTCAAACCCTCCGCTATATCTTTAAGACTACAACCCTTATCTTCATCTTTATTTTTGTACAAATTTTCATAAAAATATTGTACTTCTTTTAATATCTCCTTCTGATCTGTAACAATTTCCCCATTATCTTTTTCAACTTTTGGAATTATCTTACTGGTATAATTTTTAGACTCTAGCCCACAAAAATATTTTGTTGGCTTTTCTCCTTCATCTACCCATTGAGCTCTTGATCTTACTAACTTACCTTTCATTTTTTCATTTCTAAGAGATTCCAATTCATGCTTTTTTGTTTCTAAATTTTCAATTGAGTTTTCAGTAACATTTTTTTCAAGGGTAGCAATTTCTTCTTGAAGATCTCTAAATCTCTGTTCCTTAATTTTTTTTATATAGCTTGCAAATGAAATTGTTTTTGATATTTTGCGAAGATATTTTCTGCTCTGTATCTCCACTACTCCAGGCTGGAATTGCATACCAGAAAATATCTTATATTAGGCAAATGACGGTAGATCTCGAACAAGCATGTTTGACAGGAATCAATAACGAAAAGATTCCTTGATTAGAAAAGGAGATTAACCTTCTGTATCTGTATTAGATACGATAACGTAACCCTCAGTCTGCTTTTGCTCCAGTGAGGGTTACGATTCGGTCCCATTCAATGTAATGGAGCAGTGCCCAGAGTGATTCACACCGGGCAGTTTTTTGTCCTAATTCCGTTGAAGTGGTTGGAAAAATTAACGGGGGTGAAAGATAAATATATTTAGGTAAAGCTTGAGGTGTTAAGTAGTACTAGTTATAATAATAAAACCCTAAATGCTCGCTTACTCGCAAGGGTTATAATGGGATGCCATTACACGTAATGGAGCAGCCGCTGAGATTTTTTGCGCTCGCTTACCGAGTTTCTGACGCCTGCATTTATCAATAATAAGACATAACCTTTCTTTTTGTCCATTTTTATAACAAGTTTTTATCATCTGCCAGTATTTTAGAATGTAGCATCGTGTTATCGGTTTTCGTGCTATTATCGATTTTCAGATATAGCGATTAACAGTGTTAACCCTTCATTCATATGACGATTGGAATTTTCAAAGAATGGCTAGTTAAATATTTCTTTGTACATAAGATTGTTTTTAAAGCCATTCTTGTATTTTAATATACTCTCGATTATCTGGCAACTTTTGTTGTCAGTAAAATGGCGTCATCTGTTTTCGTGTGAAGTAAAAATAAGGCTGATATACGGGATGGAAGCGAATATATAATCCGGAAATGGCTGGTTTTAAAATTTCATGGTTCTGGCCATCTACCAAATCATACTACATCTAAATAAAATAACAGAATGTTTGAACATTACCACTTTCAAAATTGTGTTTACTTTTGATGTTTTTTTTTAGTGCTGAAACCACAATGCACTGCAAAGTGACATGTATTTTATATAAGAAACAGGCACATTTCAGTCAGCTCTTTTGTTTACAAGTACGATCAGTGACCCCATGACAGTTACATGACAGGAAGAGCTGGTGTCTGAGAGGCAGATGACATAGTTAAATTTTATATAGCCCTTCTGGATTTTTTTCCAGCTACTTTATAAATGAAGTAAATTTTTAGCATTACAAAAAGTATGGTTCAGTAGGTAGGTTCACTGTTCTTGGTACTTAGGTCTTTAAAAGCAAACTTTAACATCTTTTACAGATGTCACGCTGTAGTCTTGTTTATGTTCCATAAATAGAAACCGGAAGACACGTCAAAAATAATGCGTGCGCTGTGGAAATAAAAATAAGATGGATAAAATGAAAACAGATGACGCTTGAAAACACATACCGTGACGATAATTCCCACAAAATAAAAATCCATGTTTACTTTCTCTCTGAACATTTTGAATTTCGTCATTTCCGGCCTCACTATTTGGATGTCAATACCATATTTGGCGATTTGAGGTGTGAATTTTTACATCAGCGGTGGAAAACGTGTAGTAAGAAATACCATATTTAGAAAAGCCCTGCCTTCCGTAGTTTCCGGTTATGGCAAACGATCGATAAATTTGAACAAGGTTGTTGCTACCTTTGAAAAGCATATATTTCTCAGCCAAACCGATTTAACAAGGACTGGGATCATCAGTAAGTGTAAATAGTGAGTTTTTATGTTTCAACTGCAACTTTTTTTTTTGCTCCATTGTGACGAATGGGACCGCGTTGTAGCTCTGCCGAGACACAAGTTTGTCATAGGAGCTACATTATTGCAGCTAGGTGTTAAGTAAATGCTGCATCAATCCATGGTAGACTTATATCCATCTGAAAATTTTAATGCATGAAATCTTCTTTCTGTCCGACATTTTGTTTACAAGTTACTATTTCACGTGCACTTGCCTCGTTTTGGAGATATCCTTATTTGGATCGATTGCCGTAAACATCGTAGTAAAAGTTTTCCATATTTGGCATTCAGATCCATATATGGATAGGCTCCGCCCATCACAGGAGTCTACGTAAGGTGTCATGACAGACAAGAAACAATTTTTGAATATGAAATCGATCGTGAAGGTAGGAACAGGTATTGTAACAGGGCTCCCACTACTTTGAAATCAGAGGGAGAAGTGACTTCTCTTTCAGGTGCTGACAAAAAAAAAAGTGAGAGACAACAGGGAGAAGTGGTGAGAGTACAGGGAGAAGTCAAAATATTTCTCTAATTGTACCACTTTTCACATTCGCGGGGCATTATCGTAACATTCGTATGTTATAATGTACTTGTTATGCATTAAGGTATATTTAGTAGTTGTTTAATTCCTTGTTTTTGTTAGCATATCACCTCTCTGATTTACATATGTCCTTGTAAATACAAGGACACAGAGCTCCAGATAAGCTGCATATTTGCATTTTTTACACTATGAAAACGAGTAAAAACGCATGTATTATCAGATCAGAGTGTACATTTACGCATGCATATTGCTGTGTAAGCAAACTTTCCAAATTCGGAGCGTACTTGTACGCTGTTGATGATAATACATCGTGTACATAAACAATACTTTTTGACTTTGAGAAATTCCCCGTAATTTCTTCTCTTTATACTTTTCGAAAGAGAAAGTGTATACATCCAAGGGGTACCGAATGTTTGCCTTTCTAACCATCGATGTCAAAAGAGATCTGATTGGATGTTTAGGATAAATCATCCAATCGCAATCAATATTACAAATAAATGCGGTTTAGTTAAGAACTAAAACGAAAGTGAATTTGGGAACACGTTGTTCGTTGAAAATGAGCAAGAACATGAGTAAGCGCGCTACGGAAAATTATATACTTTTTTAAAAGTTCCTGACAGTTTCATCTGTGTCTAGTGACAGTATAGTTAAAGGAATCATTGATGACATTATCAACACGGCTGTGAAAACTGCCGAAGTTGACGAGCAAAAAACAAAATATTTACAACATTTTATTAATAAACATAACACAATCGTGTCAAATTAAACAGAGATATACATTTCACTTGCATCCTGTGTTTATTGAATAACACTTGTGTCAAACATAATTTTAAAAGTGTACATGTAAGCAATCTTTTCTGAAGTAGAGAGTACAACAGTGCAAAGGAAATATGCAAATACGCATCATTTTCAAAAGTAGGGGGTAATTACCCTTTGGACTTGAAAATTATCTGGAGCTCTGAGGACATATTCCTTGTTTTTATTAGCATATCATCTCTCTGATTTACATATGTCCTTGCGGTAATATAGCAATGATTTCCTCTGTCCCACGGTTTTTATAGAAATATACCATGCTTGTAAGTGGTATTTGCCAAAAAATACTGGTTGAGAGACTGGACAAATTTTCCGAGCCGATAGGCGAGGGATATTTGTCTAGTCTCGAACCCAATATTTTTTGGCAAATACCACTTACAAGCATGGTATATTTCTATAATTCCACCGAATATGTGGTTATCATTTCCTGAGGATAAATCCCGAGAGCATCGGAATGTAAAATACTACTATTTTTAAATCACGATCTATTTTTAGACATGGTATTTTCCCACCTGCCGTTGTATTTCTGAAAAATACCACAGCACTTGTAATGGCGGGAAAAAAAATACCATGGCGAAGAAAAAATTGGAGAAAATCATAATATTTGCGGAAAAATAGCATACCTTTTATCCAATAAAAATCCAGCATTTTTATATACATGTGTAAGGTGGAATTATGAGATACATTGTAAACTCGACCAAAAGGAGCAGAAAAATTCAAAATAGATTTTTCATTCAATTTTAAGGTTTTTTATTTGCAAAATGCTCATTATGACTCGATAAACAAAATGAGCTATTTTTATGGAAAAGGGGCTTAAAATGGCCCAAATTTCTCATATTTGGGAGATATAATTTCATCTGATTTAAATGCATTTCTTTTGCAAAATGGTAATCTTTATGAGTTGTTTTATATGTCAATAAAAAAATGAGCTACTTTTTATAGAAAAAGGGCTAAATGGAACCAAAATTTTGAAATTTGTTTAAGAGCATCTGGTATTATACAAGCGAAATTCTTATATTAGTTATGGATTTTGAGTTAAACTTGATTGCAGTAAAAGTAGTACAGAAGGAAGCCTTTTGTCGACTTGTTGCAGTCCTATTACGCTGCACCCTCCATAGTCCTTTATTTAATGAGACAAATAGATGTGTGCTGGAAGCAATAATTTCAAACATTCATGTGATTACATTTGTAAGTTGTTTCAGGTCTCTCATTGGGGAGGGGCCGTCTTGGCTGTGATCGTATGATGGTTGGACTTACAGCTACCTATACAATCAGTGCCTATCACCACTGATGTTGTGATTGCGAATCTCGATCAGGGCAAGGTGTAAAACATCATGTGATAAAGTTTGTCAGTGAATTGTGACAGATCAGTGGTTTTTTCCTCCACCAATAAAACTGACCGCCACGATATAACTGAAATATTGTTGAAAGTGGTGTTAAGCACCATCAAACACACATCTAATGGTGGAACTTTGACAGTAGTACTGTATACTTGACATTTTTCTAATCTATATCTATGTCTTTGTCATTACAGGTATAATATTAGAATATGAACAAGGAGGAAATTTGAAAACCAAATCAATTGATCTGTTGGATTTGAAACCAGAGTATGTATCTATAATTCACCATTTAAAACTAATAAACAATGTCATAATTTTCTAGAACTAAAATCTGAAATAATTTTATGAGATATATCTAGTGTTTTCAACCAAGAGGTATTTAAAGTATAGAAGTCCCAATTAACAAATGTATAGTTATTAAATATGATGATGAAAAAAGTAAAGGGAGATTAAATGGATTAGAGTGAGATAAAGAGTTATTATGGTTAATGTCACTATCAGCAATGTTTTAGTTACATCGTAGCGATCAGTTTTATTGATGGAGGAATCTGGAGTACCGTGAGAAAACCACCGACCAATCGCAAGTCACTGACAAACTTGATCACATAAAGTGAGCAGGATTCACACTCACAACTTTAGGCACTGATTCCACAGGTAGTTGTAAATGCAACTACCATGCGATCACGACCATGATGGCCCCTAATAGATAAAGGGAAATAACATGGATTTATGATATAACATGCTTTATAATGATAATTTCTTATTTTTATAGAACTGATGTAGATGCAGTAGTGGATGAAATATCTAGAAAAGAACCACTAATAACAGCTTCTAAAGCAGATCAAGTACGGAAACTTATACAAAGTATCCTTATAGCTGCTACTAAGTCATAAATATCACGGCCTAATCTAGACCACATTTAAGTCGTCAAACAAATTTGAAAATCACAATTTTTCGCAAGGTTGTTAATTTCCTGGCGAAATGAAGTCGCTTTCAATGTTATGTCAAAGGGAAGCAACTCTTACTGAATTTGACAATAAATTGTAAAAATGGCGGTGTCACCATGATTGAAAATTTTGGAAAAGAAGTTTTGAAACTAGAGAAGAGAGAAAACCTTATGTAATCCCCATCCCCTTTTTGAAATATTATTGTGTTTTGATCTAATACCACACAAAGTTAAAAGTAGCTTTGGTCAACATATCCCATAGCATCGTGCATGATTGCATCCCTCTTGATGGCGCCATTTTTATTTGTTATCATTTCTTTAAGCCGAAATGGATTTCTTTTCAAGAAAATCACTTTCAAAATATCTAATGAATACAACAGATTTCAGTGACGCATGGCCAAAATATGATGGCGATTATTCAAAATTATAAGGCAACTTGAAATTTGCTTTTAACCAACAAGAAAGCGAAGTCAACCATCACAAGGCGACTTCTTTGTCTGAATCGCCCTGTATTGTGAGCACTGAAGCTGTATGAAATTCTGCTGAAAGTTGCAATAAGATACTGCAAACATACGGTATGCAAGAAATACATTAATGAGAATCATAAAAATTCAAAAGAAGTGCTTGAAATTGAAGTATGGTCATTAATGGCGCTGGCAGTTGTAGAATTTGAGATTTTCACCCATAAATATACAACATCAAAATGTAGCTTCACTTGTTCAGAAACAAGATTATAACATTGATATACTCTAAAACTTCTATCTAGTCATTTGTACTTTAAATTCAGATATTAATAATTTACTAGAAGAAAGGATGTTGTAGTAGGTCTTTAAGCATTAATAAATTACCTTAACACTAATCACAGGACTACAAGAAAAACTAGCTCAGAAAGATGATCATCATTTCTACTTATTTAAGGTAAGCAGTTTTATCTCACTATAAATTACTGAAATTATCATCTTTTATAGTCATGTTATGGTTCACACTGGTTATATATCAGTGTTCTATCATTTTTATGCAACCTAATGTTCCACAGGGAAGTACAAACCAAAAGCTCACTTTACCACAGACCAAATTTACTTTCCCTAATTAATTCATTTTGATGTTACTTAAAATGAAAGGCAATTGATCCAGTAACAAACCTGGTGTGTGCAGCTAATGTTGGGTAACCTTTGTAGTATGATCAAAACATTTATCATTTGGTTTGTCATATTTGGGGCAAGCAAATGTTCTTTTCCAAAATGGAATAAAAGAATGATTCCTTATATCATCACTATAAACTTTGTCTCTTTAATTGTTATAATGTTTTCGGCCGATCTACATGTCACCATATTTTTAACTCACCTTGCCAAAGGCAATGTGAGCTTTTGCCATCACTTGGCGTCTGTCGTCCATTAACTTTTCACATTTTAATCTTCTCCTCTGAATACCCTCAGCCAAATGAACTGAAACTTGGTAGGAAGCATCTATGGAAGGTCCTCTATAAAGAATGCTCATTTCGTCCCAATCCATTAACAAACATGGCCACCACAGGCAATTCTTGTTTCTGATTGGCCGATTTTTTTTAAATCTTCTCCTCTGAAACCGCTTGGCCAAATGAACCGAAACTTGGTAGGAAGCATCTATGGGAGGTCCTCTATAAAGATTGCTCATTCCGTCCCGATCCGTTAACCAACATGGCCACCACAGGCGATTCTTGTTTCTAATTTGCTGATTTTTTAGATTCTTCTCCTTTGAAATCGTTAGGCCAAATGAACCGAAACTTGACAGGAAGCATCTATGGAAAGTCCTCTGTTACGATCGCTCATTTTGTCCCGATCCGTTAACAAACATGGCCACCACAGACAATTCTTGTTTCTAATTGGTCGATTTCTAAAAATCATCTCTGAAACAGCTTGGCCAAATGAACCGAAACTTGGTAGGGAACATCTATGGAAGGTTCTCTATAAAGATTGCTCATTTTATCCCAATCCATTAACAAACATGGCCGTCACAGGCAATTCTTGTTTCTGATTGGTCGATTTCTAAAAATCTTCTACTCTGAAACAGCTTGGCCAAATGGACCGAAACGTGGTAGGAAGCATCTATGGAAGGTTCTCTATGGGAATTGCACATTCTGTTTTGATCCGTTAACAAACATGGCTGTCATAGGCAATTCTTGTTTCTTATTGGTCGATTTCTAAAACAGCTTTTCCTCTGAAGCCGCTTGGCCAAATGATATGAAACTTGGTAAGAAGCATCTATGGAAGGTCCTCTATAGAGATTGCTCATTTCGTTTTGATCCATTTACAAGCATGGCTGCCACAGCCAATTCTTGTTTTAAATTGGTCGATTTCTAAAAATCTTCTTCTCTGAAACTGCTTTGCCAAATTGAACCGAAATTTGGTGGGAAGCACCTATGGAAGGTTCTGTATTAAGTTTCCTCAAAACAGAATGAAAGGTGAGCGACCGAGCCTCTAGTTACAGATATTTCAAGTATTTGTGTTAACTACAGTTAATGAGTTATGTTGTGAATGGATCATAATTATGCTTTCTAAGACTAACATAAAACTGTTCAAATGTCTTAAATAATTTAAACCTATTTTATTGTACAAAATAAAAAACAATGAGATCAAACACTGTTTTAATGACCTATTTATTTTACAGGTGCTTAGAGCTCATATCTTACCATTAACTAACGTAGGCTTCAACAAATCGGGGTCAAGGTAAGGTCAATAAAATCATTTATTTGTTGGATCTTGTAATTTTTTTTACCTGGTAATCCACTAACTGTCATCACACAATAGTCTGTATAAGTATATGAACAAGAATATGGTATTCAAACTTTGGTTTCTTTTGGTATCCAAATTGTTAAATACTAAAACTTAAATATTTCACACGTGGAATATGTTTATTTCAATACTGTAGAAGAGAAACAAATGATATCAGGAAAAAATATTTACCCATCTTTTTAAACATTTTTATCGTGACAGGAAATCAAATGTTTATTACACGTTATGGTAATAATATGTATGAAACGGCACCATCTAAGACCATTTGGGTTTTTTCTTGGTTATTTAATGCATTTATATACCATTTTAAATATTAAAGTAGAATAAATTGTTTTTTACCGCGACAGGATACCACAAGAAACCGTAAGCACCATCGGAGTTATAATATCATAACAAAATTGTATAAATGTTCACGCTTCCATTACATGTGGTTCACTTGTGACCGGAAGTTCAGTTGGGCGGAAATTGCAAATCATACCAATATTTATTTAATCTTTAAATTTAACCTTTCTTTTTGGATGACATGTAACGCATAATGGTACAGGTGGATGAATGAATAAAAAAATAGAAAATGAAAAGCTTAAATGTAAGCATCGGTGATTAATCTATTTAAACATCTCACGAGAGTTTATTTATGCTAATCTTTGTTATGGCGACTGTTACAACAAAGGAGATAACACAACTTAAAAATAGCGATACAAAATCGGAAACCAATGTAACGTGCAATATATGACACCTGTAACAGAAATACTTACTCTGCTCAAAATTTAATTGGAAACCAATGTAACGTGCAATATATGACACCTGTAACAGAAATACTTACTCTGCTCAAAATTTTCTTCTCCATTCTTCATTATCAATGTTTGTCAAAATTTTAATGGCTAGCTTACATTTTTGTATGTCACAATTGTGTAGAAATCCAACTCCGTTACACAGTTCGGAGACGAAAATAACGATAAGAAACGATGCATAAAAGTACGAAGATGGACATTAAAAATAATTTTTATTCATAAAATATTTACAATATATCAATGGTCACCATTCATCTAACACTCCAACCAAGCATTTGGCCATAGAATTACAACATATAGGCCCATAAAAAAAATATGTGTGTTTACGGTCACCTGACCTACCCTAATTTTTGCTAGCGACCCTATGAATTTTTACACAGAATTCGGATAACCATTTTTGTTGTTTAACCAGCTGCAATGTTTTATTTATTCAACTGCTAGCTTTTTGTCGAAATTGAGAGCAAAGAAGGTAGAAAAACTGCATGCTTCGTCATTTTACCGGAAATTTTGAAAAAGAAATACCGGAATCGGATTCCGGAACCGGGAACGACTATTTCCGGTTTTGCCGATAATAAAAAACATATATTTTTTTTTGGCCATATCAAAGAAATATCCAATTTTATCAGTTTTCTATCGTTATCAAAAACGGTTCAAATACCATATTCTTGCTCATATGTTAGATACCTCTTAATTTTTTTTACCTGGTAATCCACTATCATCTAACAACAGTCTATCAGTTCATGTTAGATAACTCTATATTTTTACCTGGTAATCCACTAACATCTAACAACAGTCTATCAGTTCATGTTAGATAACTCTATATTTTTACCTGGTAATCCACTAACATCTAACAACAGTCTATCAGTTCATGTTAGATAACTCTTTATATTTTTACCTGGTAATCCACTAACATCTAACAACAGTCTATGTCAGTTCATGTTAGATAACTCTTTATATTTTTACCTGGTAATCCACTAACATCTATCAACAGTCTGTATCAGTTCATATTAGATAACTCTTTATATTTTTACCTGGTAATCCACTAACATCTAACAACAGTCTGTATCAGTTCATGTTAGATAACTCTTTTTTTTTACACCCCCGCTCCCCGAAGAGGGAGGGGGGTATACTGTTTTACCTCTGTCTGTCCAAGATATTTTTCGTCGCATTTTTCTCAGTAACTGTTGATGGCAGAAATCTGATATTTGGTCACAAGCGTCATATAGGTATATCATATTGTGGGTAGCGTTTTTAGACCCGTCAGATTCCTACTTCCTGTTTGCCGACTTAGTTGGTGTTTATACACATTGAACATATATGCACACAGTGTGGGAAACCACCGCTTGCCAACTCGCCAAAGGGGATTGGAAATTTCGGGTGGCGAGTAACATCCACTTTATACTCGCCGGTCTGGCGAGTAACAGTTGTAAGGCGAGTAGGAACTTGAAAACGATCGCCACGATAACTGGTGTACAGCTTTAAAATATCAGCTCCCAAACAGTTAAATGTTTTGTTAACTGTGTCATTTATCCAACATTTTATTAATCATTGTACTCGATAAGAAAACATTCCGCCATGAGTCATGACACTTCCTTTCTGTCAATAGAAAAATTAAGTATACAATCCCGACCCCGCATAATTTTGCCAAGGTCGATTTCACGATTAAATGAAATATTGTTTCATTACCAATAGATGTGATGACTTTTAAAATTAATGTAAATAAAATAATTTGGGTTTTGAAATATTTCAAATGAATTCGTAGCGAAAACCTACGTGAAAACATAAAGTTAAATATGTGTCGGAACCGAGTTTGACATACATGTTTTATACCGCGCATTAAAATTTAAAAGACGAAGACAACGAAATTGAGGAAGAAGAGATCAACGCAGCTCTTAAGAGAGTGTTGATCCTTCTTGACCAAGTTAATAACTTGTCAAAATCTGCAAAATAAATTGTTTATTTGGTATTTGTTGGCGAGTTTAAAAAAAATGTCACTCGCCAAACATGGCGAGCTCTTTTTCATCTTGGCGAGTAATAGTTTTAAGTCCACTCGCCATTTTGGCGAGTGTTTGGAAAAAATGGTTTCCCACACTGCACATTTTTCGTCACATTTTTCTCAGCAACTATTGATGGCAGAAATCTGATATTTGGTCACAAGCTTCATATAGGTACCCCATATCGTGGGAAGTATTTTTGGACCCATCAGATTCCAACTTCCTGTTTGCCGATTTTGTTGATTTTTATACACATTTAACATACATTTGTATATGCACATTTTTCTCAGCAAATATTGATGACAGGAATCTGATATTTGGTCACAAGCTTCATATAGGTATGCCATATTGTGGGAAGCGTTTTTGGACCCATCAGATTCCTACTTCCTGTTTGCCGACTTATTTGGTTTTTATACATTAAACATATATGCACATTTTTCGTCACATTTTTCTCAGCAACTATTGATGGCAGAGATCTGATATTTGGTCACAAGCTTTATATAGGTACCCCATATCGTGGGAAGCGTTTTTTGACCCGTCGGATTCCTACTTCCTGTTTGCCGAAGAGCGGGGGTATCATAAGTGAGCATTAGCTCACAGTTCATCTTGTTTTACCTGGTAATCCACTAACATCTAACAACAGTCTGTATCAGTTCATGTTAGATAACTCTCAGGGCTCACCAAACCAGGCGAAGTGGGCGACTTCTTCGCCTTGGTTTCAATGAAGTCGCCCAATTTCTGTCAAAAAGCAAAGTTTGAGTCGCCCTGTCAGTCTTTTCAAGTCCGTATTTTTTTCACCAATAATCATACTTTTTCTTCAATATTCACATAAAAGGAGCTCCCATATTCCTGAAATGTGACCCATACAGGGTTTGATGTTCAATATTTTATTCCAAGCTCGTTAATTGCATCCTTTTAAGATCATTTCGTTTTTGTGAAAGGTAGGGGAACATGTGGTAGCGGGGAAAGAAACGTTAAAATTTGGATCGATTTTCGGAAGTCTCCCAGATTTTCCCTCACTTCGCCCTTAAGTCAAGAGAGAGAGAAGTCAAGTTGCCCTGTTTTTACTATGTGTGGTGAGCCCTGACTCTTTATTTTTTTACCTGGTAATCCACTATCATCACTGTTTACTATTTCAGTATTGTAAATTTCACTGTTCACTATTTCAGTATTGTAAATTTCACTGTTCACTATTTCAGTATTGTAAATTTCACTGTTCACTATTTCAGTATTGTAAATTTCACTGTTCACTATTTCAGTATTGTAAATTTCACTGTTCACTATTTCAGTATTGTAAATTTCACTGTTTATTATTTCAGTATTGTAAATTTCACTGTTTACTATTTCAGTATTGTAAATTTCACTGTTCACTATTTCAGTATTGTAAATTTCACTGTTTACTATTTCAGTATTGTAAATTTCACTGTTTACTATTTCAGTATTGTAAATTTCACTGTTCACTATTTCAGTATTGTAAATTTCACTGTTTACTATTTCAGTATTGTACATTTCACTGTTTACTATTTCAGTATTGTAAATTTCAGCGTTTACTATATCAGTATTGTAATTTCACTATTTACTATGTAAGACTCAGATCGACGTCCAGTCTAATCGATGTCCAATCCTCAAATCAGCGTCCTATTCTCAAATATATGGCCGTTTTTCACTTTCTCAAATTGACGTTCACTGACGTATACTTCAAATGACGTCACACCCGTTAGGGAATGTCTTTGAAGCAATAATGGAGAAGGGACAAGACCAGATTCCAGATGAGGGGTTCTTGATGACAAAAGACAAAAATGCCTATCTATTTTATAGTTACTGTAGATAAAATCCTATTGTGTTTAGGAGTACTTCTACTTTAGCGGACCCTAACCTTAACCTCAACCCTAACATTAACCCTAGCCCTAACCTTAACCCTAAATCTAATCATAGCCTTAACCCTAACCTTAAATCTAACCCTAATCTTAATCATAACCCTAATCCTAACCTTAACCTCAACCCTAACCCTAAACCTAACCCTAGTCCTAACCCTAACCTTAATCCTAACCTTAACCTCAAGTTCAACCCTAACCTTAACCCTAAGCCTAACCCTAACAACCCTTACCCTAACCCTTTTGTTGTCATATCCGCATGGTAACAAAATGAAAGGTTATGGGTCATGCACTTTGTTTATTACAATATCTGACTTCTGTGGTTTGCCAAAGTAGATTCTACCCTTATTGATAATATTAAAGAATGGGAAAATGCTTAAAAAAAACAACAAAAAACAGATTAGAAAAACAAAGCTTTCGTTACAATTATTTTTGATTGCAAACTTATATCGTGTAAATGGGACTATTGATATGAGAGTTTGGAAAGGACGCTGATTTGAGAATATCCTAAAATTGGACCGTGATTTCATTGAGATAATGACGTCAGTGGATGCTGATTTGAGGAGTGGACGTCGATCTGAGTCTATCAACTATATCAGTATTGTAATTTCACTGTTTACTATTCCAGTATTGTAAATTTCACTATTTACTATTTCAGTATTGTACATTTCACTGTTTACTATTTCAGTATTGTACATTTCACTGTTTACTATTTCAGTATTGTACATTTCACTGTTTACTATTTCAGTATTGTACATTTCACTGTTTACTATTTCAGTATTGTACATTTCACTGTATGCTATTTCACTGTTTACTATTTCAGTATTATAAATTTCACTGTATGCTATTTCACTGTTTACTATTTCAGTATTGTACATTTCAGTATTGTAAATTTCACTGTTTACTATTTAAGTATTGTAAATTTCACTGTTTACTATTTAAGTATTGTAAATTTCACTGTTCACTATTTCAGTATTGTACATTTCAGTGTTTACTATTTCAGTATTGTACATTTCAATGTTGACTATTTCAGTATTGTACATTTCACTGTTTACTATTTCAGTATTGTACATTTCAATGTTGACTATTTCAGTATTGTACATTTCACTGTATGCTATTTCAGTATTGTACATTTCAATGTTGACTATTTCAGTATTGTACATTTCACTGTATGCTATTTCAGTGTTTACTATTTCAGTATTGTAAATTTCAATGTTGACTATTTCAGTATTGTACATTTCACTGTATGCTATTTCAGTATTGTACATTTCAATGTTGACTATTTCAGTATTGTACATTTCACTGTATGCTATTTCAGTGTTTACTATTTCAGTATTGTAAATTTCAGTGTATACTATTTCAATATTGTAAATATTGGTATTTACTTTGTAGTTTTATCACTGGTAGCTATGACAGAACTTGTAAAGTGTGGGACACAGCATCAGGAGAAGAACTTCATACTTTAGAAGGACATAAAAATGTAGTTTATGCCATAGCATTTAATAATCCATACGGGTATGTAAATTGTAGAACAGTTAGGCAGAAATTTAGTGTCATACAAGCAGGGACCCAGAAAACTTCTTCAGCGATGTATGTTTTACTTCTTGTTAATCCATACGTCTCTTCAGCGATGTATGTTTTACTTCTTGTTAATCCATACGTCTCTTCAGCGATGTATGTTTTACTTCTTGTTAATCCATACGTCTCTTCAGCGATGTATGTTTTACTTCTTGTTAATCCATACGTCTCTTCAGCGATGTATGTTTTACTTCTTGTTAATCCATACGTCTCTTCAGCGATGTATGTTTTACTTCTTGTTAATCCATACGTCTCTTCAGCGATGTATGTTTTACTTCTTGTTAATCCATACGTCTCTTCAGCGATGTATGTTTTACTTCTTGTTAATCCATACGTCTCTTCAGCGATGTATGTTTTACTTCTTGTTAATCCATACGTCTCTTCAGCGATGTATGTTTTACTTCTTGTTAATCCATACGTCTCTTCAGCGATGTATGTTTTACTTCTTGTTAATCCATACGTCTCTTCAGCGATGTATGTTTTACTTCTTGTTAATCCATACGTCTCTTCAGCGATGTATGTTTTACTTCTTGTTAATCCATACGTCTCTTCAGCGATGTATGTTTTACTTCTTGTTAATCCATACGTCTCTTCAGCGATGTATGTTTTACTTCTTGTTAATCCATACGTCTCTTCAGCGATGTATGTTTTACTTCTTGTTAATCCATACGTCTCTTCAGCGATGTATGTTTTACTTCTTGTTAATCCATACGTCTCTTCAGCGATGTATGTTTTACTTCTTGTTAATCCATACGTCTCTTCAGCGATGTATGTTTTACTTCTTGTTAATCCATACGTCTCTTCAGCGATGTATGTTTTACTTCTTGTTAATCCATACGTCTCTTCAGCGATGTATGTTTTACTTCTTGTTAATCCATACGTCTCTTCAGCGATGTATGTTTTACTTCTTGTTAATCCATACGTCCTGTTTTTCAAAGGTGTTTAAAGGAAACCAATATTTTTTTGAATTACACTTTATAAACAAAACTAACAATGAACAAAATGTGGAAAAAATATGTTCTTAAATTAAAGTATTTTTAATTTTTTTTTATTAATTCCCCCACACATCCTTTTTTAACAGAGTTGAGTTTTGATCTTTAAGATATCTTTAATATCTCCATATAAATATAAAAAATGTAATCAGATTGTATGATTATGAGGGGCTTTTTGTCAAGGGGGCTTTTGTCCTGTTCCCCACCAGAACAGTTGGATGAGATAGTACAGGACTTTAAGCAAAGTAACCACAGAAAACTAGCTCTTTAATATGTTTAATAAAAGCTGTTACAATATACATTTTTGTTGGAAACAAATTTCAATTTACCCTTGTCATGTCAAAAAATTTCAAAACCCATGGGTCTGGGCCCAATATAAAAAAAGTTTAAAAGACTCAGTTAGCCGAATGTTAACCTACTACAGAGATATCTACACCTCAGAACATGTACATGTATGGAGGACTTATCTTGACATTAAGCATTTATGCATAATATTCTGCGATTTTAATTTCTGCGGTCCGAAGTTGACCTCAGAATAAAGCAGAAATTACTGGTTATATGGTAGTACAGGCAATGTCATTTTTATGGCATTTTCTTCATTTATTTTCAGAGACAAAATAGCTACAGGATCATTTGACAAGACTTGTAAACTATGGAGTTCAGAGACGGGAAAATGTTACCATACCTTCAGAGGCCATACTGCTGAAATTGTAAGTCATTTCTTCATAGGAAAATGTTACCATACCTTCAGAGGCCATACGTCTGAAATTGTAAGTCATTTCTTCATAGGAAAATGTTACCATACCTTCAGAGGCCATACTGCTGAAATTGTAAGTCATTTCTTCATAGGAAAATGTTACCATGCCTTCAGAGGCCATACGCCTGAAATTGTTAGTCATTTCTTCATAGGAAAATGTTGCCATACCTTCAGAGGCCATACGTCTGAAATTGTTAGTCATTTCTTCATAGGAAAATGTTACCATACCTTCAGAAGCCATAAGTCTGAAATTGTTAGTCATTTCTTCATAGGAAAATGTTACCATACCTTCAGAGGCCATACGTCTGAAATTGTAAGTCATTTCTTCATAGGAAAATGTTACCATACCTTTAGAGGCCATACGTCTGAAATTGTTAGTCATTTCTTCATAGGAAAATGTTACCATACCTTTAGAGGCCATACGTCTGAAATTGTTAGTCATTTCTTCATAGGAAAATGTTACCATACCTTCAGAGGCCATACGTCTGAAATTGTTAGTCATTTCTTCATAGGAAAATGTTACCATACCTTCAGAGGCCATACGTCTGAAATTGTTAATCATTTCTTCATAGGAAAATGTTACCATACCTTCAGAGGTCATACATCTGAAATTGTTAGTCATTTCTTCATAGGAAAATGTTACCATACCTTCAGAGGCCATACGTCTGAAATTGTAAGTCATTTCTTCATAGGAAAATGTTACCATACCTTTAGAGGCCATACGTCTGAAATTGTTAGTCATTTCTTCATAGGAAAATGTTACCATACCTTTAGAGGCCATATGTCTGAAATTGTAAGTCATTTCTTCATAGGAAAATGTTACCATACCTTCAGAGGCCATACTGCTGAAATTGTAAGTCATTTCTTCATAGGAAAATGTTACCATACCTTCAGAGGCCATACGTCTGAAATTGTTAGTCATTTCTTCATAGGAAAATGTTACCATACCTTCATGATCAGTAGGAGGTTTAGTAGAGGTTTTTCGACCAGAAATATTCAACAAAAACATTTCTATGCTTTGGCACTGACATGATTTATTAAATATATATTTTTTTGATTTTCTTGCTTCCACAGACTTAGATTATTTAGCTTACAAATATTTTGGCTGTGAGTGTACCTGATGAAGGTTATTCCAGAAATGCATTGTGTTCATTCAATTTGATATCTACATTTTTATTATCCCCTCGCCAACGAAGTTGCGAAGGGATATACGGTAGTAACGCTACCTGCCTTCCGTAACATCCTTGTGAACACCCTAGAATCAACATCCTTCAATGGATTTTGACCAAACTTGGTACATACTTAGTCCTTACGAGAATCTGGAGCCCTATTGATTTTCAAGGTCATAGGTCTAAGGTCAAGGTCACAGAGTCAAATTTTTAGGCAAGGGGATACGCCATGCTTTGCGTTGCCCTTGTTTTTTTAAAATTGATATTTATTTGTTTAAATTACAGATTTAAATGTTCACATTATTTTTTCTAGGTTTGTTTAAGCTTTAATCCACAAAGTTCTATAATAGCCACTGGTAGTATGGATACAACTGCTAAACTGTGGGATGTTCAAACAGGAAGTGAATTAGTAACACTCAGTGTAAGTTAAAACAGAATGCAATTCAACTTTCTTTTATTTCTTATCATTTTCTTATATTTCACTAACATTCTATAATAAAAGTGGGGGCTGTCATGGCCATGATTGTATGGTAGTTGGATTTACACTGATGTTGTGAGTTCGAATCTCGATCAGGGCGAGGTGTACAACATTATGTGATAAAGTTTGTCAGTGACATGCGACAGGTCGGTGGTTTTCTCCGGGTCCTCCGGTTTCCTCCACCAATAAAACTGATCGCCACGATATAACTGAAATATTGTTGAAAGTGGTGTTAAACACCATCAAGCAAACAAAAACAATATAATAAAAGTTATAAAACAAGAGTTCCTGCTGTTTCTTGGCTATTGACGAAAATTATTATATTATAATTACTCTTGCAAACCGAATATTAAAAATAATTGATGAATTACTGAACCAAGCAGTAATTGACGAACATCCATGAGTGAATTGTTGTAGTAGTTTTTTTAAATTTTTTTAAACATATTTTTATACTGTTTTACCTCTGTCCGTCCGTCCAAGATATTTTTCGTCGCATTTTTCTCGGCAACTATTGATGGCAGAGATCTGATATTTGGTCACAAGCTTCATATAGGTACCCCATATCGTGGGAAGCGTTTTTTGACCCATCAGATTCCTACTTCCTGTTTGCCGACTTTGTTGATTTTTATACACATTGAACATATATGCTCATTTTTCTCAGCAACTATTGATGACAGGAATCTGATATTTGGTCACAAGCTTCATATAGGTATGCCATATTGTGGGAAGCGTTTTTGGACCCGTCAGATTCCTACTTCCTGTTTGCCGGCTTAGTTGGTTTTTATACACATTGAACATATATGCTAATTTTTCGTCGCATTTTTCTCAGCAACTATTGATGGCAGAGATCTGATATTTAGTCACAAGCTTCATATTGGTACCCCATATCGTGGGAAGCGTTTTTGGACCCATCAGATTCCTACTTCCTGTCTGCCGAAGAGCGGGGGTATCATAAGTGAGCTAATGCTCACAGTTCATCTTGTTTATTGATGAATTACATATTCAGTCAAGGAAATTAGGAATTTGAATCCACAGGACATTCGGTCCTGTGAACTGTGAGGAATTACAGGACCGACAATAAAATAATGATTTTTTAAAATAATAAATTTATTTTTATTTAAGTGTCACATATTGATTGCATTAAACTTACAATCACAAACAGTAATACATTGTATCTACAATTAGAGTAGACAGCGGTGTAAAGGTTAGCGTGCGAGTGCTCATGGGTTCGTGCTCCGGTCGGGTCAGACCAAAAACTATAAAATTGGTATTTTTTGCTTCTCTGTTAAGTACGCAGCATTAAGAAAGAGCAAAGACTGGTTGGCTCTGAATCAGTATAATGTGTCCAAGTGGGATGATAATTTGACACTATGTCCATAAATATATTATTGTATACAGCATGATCATATTCATTAAAGTATATTTCCACTCTAAAATTACAAAACTATTTGTGACATTAAAAATTACTAAATGAAATATTCATTCTATCTAAACAAATAAATCCTTATAAGTAAAAAAAAAATAGAATAAAATAATAGCTCTATGCTACCAGAAAAAGTATAATTAGAAACCAGAATTTAGAATTACAAAAGAATATATATATAGCTCTTTTGGTCCATTGGCTTCAATGCACCAGTTGCAGACCATAACATTTTGTTCAACGTTGTGATGAAGCCAGGGTCGGTCCTGCTTCCAAGAATCAATAAATTTACGATCTCAATTTTTTTCATACTGTTTCTCTCGTGTTTTGAAGTGATAAAATGTTCCGAATTAACAACAATTGTTAATGAAGAAAACTCTAGAGAATAATATTTTTCCGAAATACCACGATCACTGTAGTCGCACGAAATATTTTACGACATCAACATATTAAGACAATAACTGTCGTAAATAGCTAGTGTCTTTAGCAAAACTCGTGATTATCAATTACGATATGTATTATTTATTTTAGATTTTTCTTAATCTAAAAATAACAAATAAAAGAAAATTAGAAATATTTTTAAGTTGAATTTACCGAGAACCTCAATTTATCTATTCTTAAAGGCAGTGGCTGACAAAACAATTTACCGGACAGTTGGTCCGGTGAGTTAGCGAAAACTACCGGACCGTCGGGAAATTTATCGGATGCGGTCCGTCGGTTCGGTGCCAATTTCCTTGACTGCATATTACATTTTTTTTACAATACAATATAACATAGGATTCAGGATTATAGTAGTTTGGTTACTAGTGATTTATTTTGATATTCAGAATGCAAGAGTAGTTACTGTTTCTTACATAGACTTAACACTTTTGTTTGCGGAAGTAAGACATTTAAAAAAGGAACTTGGTTTTAATTGTCTGATGCCCATTGATATTTTTGATGTTTTAATTGTCTGATGCCCATTGATATTTTTGATGTTTTAATTGTCTGATGCCCATTGATATTTTTGATGTTTTACTTGTCTGATGCCCATTGATATTTTTGATGTTTTAATTGTCTGATGCCCATTGATATTTTTGATTGTTAAGATGTTGGTACTGTGACATCACAGTGAAATAACAGTTTTAATTTAACTTGGAATCTTTGTAATTCGCTGACATCTTTGTAATAATATATTTATAGGATTTTTGTCAGGTGCCAGATTAAATGGTGAAGATTACTTTTGAAATGTAAATTCGTCGTGCGTCAGATTTATCATTGGACTTGTTTTAACTGGTTAATAAACAGATCTAAGCGAAAGTCATTAGCTAGTTCAAATTCAACCTAAAAATAATACATTATCTGTTACCAATAATAAAGAGGGCCCGGGTGACTCTATGAGTTAGGTAGTTGGATTACCTAACAACTTATACAAGCCTATCACCAATATGGTGTGGGTTCGCGCCCACTTTGTAAATTACAGCCGCAAGTGATAAAGTTTACCAGTTGCTTGCACATGGTCGGTGGTTGTCTCCGGGTACTCCTGCTTCTTCCACCACTAAAACTGGTCGCCATGATATAGCCGAAATATTGCTGAAAGTGGCATTAAACACAATAAATCAATCAAATCAATCAAACCAATAATAAATATTTTGATGTTAATAAATGTCAATATTGATGCTCTTGTTGTAAGATGTTGTTGTTCTTCTTTTTCAGGGACATTCTGCTGAAATAATCTCCTTGTCTTTCAATTCTACGGGTTCACAGCTTATAACAGGATCATTTGATCATACAGTATCTGTATGGGATGTTAAATCTGGCAAGTAAGTACAGTCAAACCTGTCTTAAGAGGTCATGACCTTTGGGACAAAGAAAAGGTGGCCTTATAAGACAGGTGACCTCTTAAAAGAGGTTCAATTCATATGAAATTTTCTATGACAGGATAAGAAAAGGGTGACCTTTTAATACAGGTGACTGCTTAATAGAGGTGACCACATGTGCATGTTTGACTGCATATATTATATGGTGCATTAATATTGAGATTATAATTTACATTCTAAAACCCTCACTTAGTACAAGTGCCAGTGTTCTTTCTAGCTCACCTAAGTGGAAGAAGGGTCATGTGAGCTGTTTTTCCATCACTTGGTGTCTGTCCTATGTAAACTTTTCATATTTCAGTCATCTTCTTTATTGGAAATCCAAGATGGCTACCACCATAGGACATTGTTAACATATAACTCCATGTGAACAGGAATATTTAAAAAAAAATTCTCTCAAAAAATAGACTCAGAAGTTGTAAGATTTATCTCCCTTTACACCAAAAAAGAAAAACATGTTACACAATCACGGTGTAGGATCAAATCAATTCCTTTTGGTAAATATAGGCATTATTCGATTACTTTTGGTTATTACAACGACTCCTTCCAGTAAAAACAATGTAAGTTTGATTAACACCGGACCTTCTTTTCGTCATTAACCACTGAAATGTAAGTATTTAATCACTCAATTGATAGATCACGGAACTCTTTAATAATGTGTTTATTTCGGAAAATCGGTTTTACGCACTCTAATGAAAGTATAATGCAGCATTATATGAAACAGAGTGACAAAATCGTGTGAAACAGGCCAACCGGCGATAGAAATACACAAATATGAAGTAGAAAGAGAATTCCTTTACTGAAATGTCTGGTCATTATTGATACTTTGTAACTGCGATATTACATGTGATTACATTTTTTTCAACGAAACAATCATCTGAGTCAAACCTTTTGAATTTTTGATCAATTGATTATTGATTTTGACTGATATGTTACAGAACTATTATATAAATGAGCAGGGTATTTTAGGAGTAAACTATTTTTATTTATAGACATATTCTGTTACACAAATATCATTATATAAATAAGCAGGGTATTTAAGGAGTAAACTATTTCTATTTATAGACATCCTGTTACAGAAATATTATATAAATAAGTAGGGTATTTTAGGAGTAAATTTTCTATTTATAGACATATTCTGTTGCAGAACTATCATATAAATAAACGGTATTTTTGGAACAAACTATTTCTATTTATAGACGTATTCTGTTACAAAAATATCATTATATAAATAAACAGGGTATTTTAGGAGTAAACTACTTCTATTTATAGACGTATTCACACATTAATTGGACATAAGGCAGAAATCAGTAGTGCACAGTTCAACTGGGATTGTTCCTTGATAGCTACAGGGTCTATGGATAAAACATGTAAAATTTGGGACACACCTTCAGGTAAGTTTTGTTTATATAGACGATCTGAATTATCAGTTCTGGTGTTTATACAGACGATCTGGATTATCAGTTCTGGTGTTTATACAGACGATCTGGATTATCAGTTCTGGTGTTTATACAGACGAGCTGGATTATCAGTTCTGGTGTTTATACAGACGATCTGGATTATCAGTTCTGGTGTTTATACAGACGATCTGGATTATCAGTTCTGGTGTTTATATAGACGATCTGGATTATCAGTTCTGGTGTTTATACAGACGAGCTGGATTATCAGTTCTGGTGTTTATACAGACGATCTGGATTATCAGTTCTGGTGTTTATATAGACGATCTGGATTATCAGTTCTGGTGTTTATACAGACGAGCTGGATTATCAGTTCTGGTGTTTATACAGATGAGCTGGATTATCAGTTCTGGTGTTTATACAGACGATCTGGATTATCAGTTCTGGTGTTTATACAGACGATCTGGATTATCAGTTCTGGTGTTTATACAGACGATCTGGATTATCAGTTCCAGTCCATAATGTCGATTTGTAATGCAGCTGTGTTAATTAATTAATTATTCAACAATTTGATAGTTTAATTGGTACAAACTCCACTGTACAATCATGTAATGAGAACACTTCAAAAGTTAATTACTCAATAATTTTGGAGTGAGTGAGTGATTGTTGTTTAACGCCAATTCAGCAATTTTCCAGCTATATCATGATTTTGTAAAGTCTTAGAATGAAAAATGACCCTTAAGTACTGGTAAACTGTTATAATGGGATAAGCTTTGACTGTTGATCGCTATTTTAAGATGATCGTTGACAGCAGGTGATTGCTATTTTAAGATGATCGTTGACAGCAGGTGATCACTATTTTAAGATGATCGTTGACAGTAGGTGATTACTATTTTAAAATGATCGTTGACAGCAGGTGATCACTATTTTAAGATGATCGTTGACAGCAGGTGATCTCTATTATAAGATGATCGTTGACAGCAGGTGATCACTATTTTAAGATGATTGTTGACAGCAGGTGATCACTATTTTAAGATGATCGTTGACAGCAGGTGATCACTATTTTAAGATGATCGTTGACAGCAGGTGATCACTATTTTAAGATGATCGTTGACAGCAGGTGATCTCTATTTTAAGATGATCGTTGACAGCAGGTGATCACTATTTTAAGACGATCGTTGACAGCAGGTGATCACTATTTTAAGATGATCGTTATGACAAGTTTGACTGTAGTTAACTAAAAAATGATGTCATTAAATGTAGTATAAACAAGTGAGTGTTGTATTTATTATCATATTGTAGTAAATCATTTGTTTTATTGTACCAATCTTTGTTCCAGGAAGATGTATAGAACATTGAGGTAAATCATTTGTTTTATTGTACCAATCTTTGTTCCAGGAAGATGTATAGAACATTGAGGTAAATCATTTGTTTTATTGTACCAATCTTTGTTCCTGGAAGATGTATAGAACATTGAGATAAATCATTTGTTTTATTGTACCAATCTTTGTTCCAGGAAGATGTATAGAACATTGAGGTAAATCATTTGTTTTATTGTACCAATCTTTGTTCCAGGAAGATGTATAGAACATTGAAGTAAATCATTTGTTTTATTGTACCAATCTTTGTTCCAGGAAGATGTATAGAACATTGAGGTAAATCATTTGTTTTATTGTACCAATCTTTGTTCCAGGAAGATGTATAGAACATTGAGGTAAATCATTTGTTTTATTGTACCAATCTTTGTTCCAGGAAGATGTATAGAACATTGAGGTAAATCATTTGTTTTATTGTACCAATCTTTGTTCCAGGAAGATGTATAGAACATTGAGGTAAATCATTTGTTTTATTGTACCAATCTTTGTTCCAGGAAGATGTATAGAACATTGAGGTAAATCATTTGTTTTATTGTACCAATCTTTGTTCCAGGAAGATGTATAGGAACATTACGGGGTCATGACGATGAAGTATTAGATGTAGCTTTTGATTATACTGGACAAATGTTACTGACAGCCTCGGCAGATGGAACAGCCAGGTGTTACAATGCTGTCACACATCAGTTAATATCACGATTTGAAGGTCATGAAGGAGAAATATCAAAGGTAGCTTATTGCATTTTTCTACTCCGTAAAAAGGTTCCTAAGCTTTTTGTAATAGTAATATCATAACCCTAGGCCTTAAACTTGAAGCTTTACCTAACCCTTTTATCATTTCAGAGATATGCAACGGCCAATATGTTAAGACTTTAAATTTGTATTAAAGTCTTATGTTAATGGATTGAACTTTATTATCGGACCCTTTTTAAAAATGAATTAAATAATTTGTGCTAAAAATCTAGATTGAGCTCAAACTATGTATGAATAGCCAGGCAAGTGATTCAGTCCCAGACGAGCCCCTTGTTATGATTCTCTGTGTATCTCCAGATACAATTTATGATATGAAACATTGAGATAGTAGGATTTAAATGTAATAAAAAATATCTGTTTTTTTAGCTCACCTTGCCAAAGGCAATGTGAGCTTTTGCCATCACTTGGCATCCGTCGTCTGTTAACTTTTCACATTTAATATTCTCCTCTGAAACCGCAAAGCCAATTGATCTGAAACTTGGTAGGAAGCATCTATGGAAGGTCCTCTATAAAGGTTGCTCATTTCGTCCCGATCCAATTACAAATATGGCCGACACAGGCAATTCTTGTTTCTGATTGGCCGAATTTTAAAAATCTTCTCCTCTGAAACCACTTGCCCAAATGAACCGAAACTTGGTAGGAAGCATCTATGGAAGGTTCTCTATAAAGATTGCTCATTTCTTTCCGATCCGTTAACAAACATGGCCGCCACAGGCAATTCTTGTTTCTGATTGGTTGATTTCTAAAAAATCTTCTCCTCTGTTAAAAGAAAGATACTCTTGCCTAAACTGTTAAAGGAAAGATAACTCCTGCCATTATCTCCCTTAGAAATTAACTAATGCTGATATAGTGTAACATGTTCATTCTATACATTACAAGTAGGTATTCACATTTTAATATTCTTTTTAGCAATCCTTGCCAAAGGCAATATGAGCTTTTGCCATCACTTGGTGTCCGTCGTCTGTCATCCGTTTACTTTTCACATTTTAATCTTCTCCTCTGAAAACTCTCAACCAAATGAACTGAAACTTGGTAGGAAGCATATATGGAAGGTCCTCTCTAAAGAGCACACATTTTGTTATGATCCATTACCAAACATGGCCGCCACAGGCAATTTTTGTTTCTGATTGGCCGATTTTTTAAAATCTTTTCCTCTGAAACTGCTTGGCCAAATGAACCGAAACTTGGTAGGAAGCATCTATAGAATGTCCTCTATGAAGATTGCTCATTTCGTCCCGATCGGTTAACAAACATGGCTACCACCGAAACTTGGTAGGAATCATCTATGGAATGTTCTCTATGAAGATTGCCCATTTCGTCCCGATCGGTTAACAAACATTGCTACCACCGAAACTTGGTAGGAAGCATCTATGGAATATGTCCTCTATGAAGATTGCTCATTTAGTCCCGATCGGTTAGCAAAATGGCCACCACATGCTATTCTTGTTTCTGATTGGTCGATTTCTAAAAAAATCTTCTCCTTTGAAACTGCTTAGCCATATGAACTGAAACTTGGTAGGAAACATCTACATGTATGGAAGATTCTGTATTAAGTTTCCTCAAAGCAGAATGAAAGGTGAGCGACACAGGCTCAGTGGGCCGAGCCTCTAGTATATTAAGCATTGTCCAATTGTTGTCTCTTTATTATATATTTAATAAAGCTGGCACATTTGTGTATAAAAACTTACTTACTGTGTCAATCTTCATACTGATATTTAATTACAGCCAAACCTGCCCATGTGGTCACCTCTATGAAGTAGCCACCTGTATTAAAAGGTCACCTTTTTCTTGTCCTGTCATGGAAAATTTCATATGAATAGAACCTCTTTTAAGAGGTCACCTGTCTTATAAGGCCACTTTTTCTTTCTCCTAATGGTGACCTCTTTATACAGGTTTGACTGTATATCTACAGCAATTTCTTGTGTAAGAAATTTGTGTAAAAAAGCATTCTTTTGTTACCAAACCAATCTACAGAAGCCAACATGGATGTAAATTTGCTGCTTGGAAAGTATTTTTGCACTGGTCATATACTCAATGCTCCACAAAACCTCTTGTCTAAATTATCAACATCTAATCCATCATCAGTCATTCATTCTTTCCTTGTTCATAATTTATCAACAAATATATTATGTGAAACATGACATGTTCCACTAGTGAAGCAGAAACTACTTTCCTTTCCGGGGCACCTGAGTCCCCCCCCCCCCCCCCCCCCCCCAGTTACTGATTGAGTTTGTGTCACTCTATATTTAGTGTTGTGTGTTGTGACCATTGTTTGTCTTTTTTCTGTCTTTTCCACTGTTTTCCTTTTGCCAATGTATTGTCTATCCTTAATTATTTTTTTATTACTCTTTTGGCATCATCAAACTATCCTTTTTTTTTTATCATAAACAAATGATAGGCAAGTGAAGGTTTAATTTGCTGTTCAGGTGTGAATATTTATTGAAATTGTCAAATAAATGACTTATAGAACTCGGCTGTACAGTAAACAATATGAAACGAATGGCTGAATTAAATATACAAAGTGAATTTTGATTGACTATTTGTAGATTACATTTAATCCACAAGGAACATCAGTATTAACAGCCAGTTCAGACAAGACAGCCAGATTATGGGATCCTGATACTGGCATGTGTAAGCAAATATTAGAAGGACATACTGATGAAATATTTAGTTGTGCATTCAATTATGAAGGAAATACAATTATTACAGGTAATTAGTGAGTAATTGTTAAGTCATACTTTTTGGAATCCATGATTAATTATTAATCCCAATGGATACTAAATTCAACACAGATATAAACAACTCAATAAGATCACACACAGTGACACTATCACAAAAATGTTTGTTTGTTCTTTGATGGTGTTTAACACCATTTTCAACAATATTTCAGTTATATTGTGGCAGTCAGTTTTATTGGTAGAGGAAACCAGAGGACCTGGAGAAACCCACCGACCTGTCACAAGTCACTGACAAACTTTATCACATAATGTTGTACACCTCGCCCTGATCGAGATTCAAACTCACAACATCAGTGCTGATAGGCACTGATTGCATAGGTGGATGTAAATAAAAATCATAAGACAGACATTTGGTTACTTCGCTTCATGTAAAAACACAAGACAAAAACATCTTGTTATTTCCCTTTATGTAAAGCCACTTGACAAAAACATCTAATTACTTCCCTTTATCCAAACTTCACTATCATTTTAAATGTTACTAATTTTCAAAATGTGTTGATTTTCAGTTGAAAGATTAGAAAATGCATTCATAATTATCACTGCACATGGTTGTGCACATGTCTGGCACTTAATTCTGACACACTGCAGTTAATAACAAAATTAAGAATATTATACTGATAAATTTTCACTCTCGTTATCTAGGTAGCAAAGATAACAATTGTCGGATTTGGAGCTAGATGATGTCAGAGTTGATTACTCAATTATTCTTGCTCTCGTTATCTAGGTAGTAAAGACAACACCTGTCGGATATGGAGATGATGTAAACTTTAGACAAAACCACAAAATTCAGATTGTGTTCACACCTTTAAAAGGAGTCAAATTTAATGTGAAGATATCTTAAAGATGTAATTTCTGCATGCGTTGGTTGCCAAGCAACACAAATTATTATACTGAGGATTTAATGTAATTGGAAGAAGCTTATTTGAAGCACATTTTGTACAGAAACAAATAATATATTAATTTATATACTTTAATTAGATATTTGTTTGTTAGTAAACAAATACTGAACCTAAAAACGTTTGTTGTGTAGTTTTATGAAAGCAATGTTTCTTTATCTTTTTCAAGGATTCAGTTTTATAAAATCAATATTTTTTTTATATATTTTTCAAGGCTTCAAGACAATAATTTCTTACTAGAAGCTCTCTTGAAATATTTAAACGTTATGGGACGATAACAATAATTATTGCATTTTATTGATATAGATTATTGGTGTGTTTTTTTTTATTGCAATTAATCATTAATTAGAAAAATATATAATGATCATATTAAATGTAAGCCTTTTTCAATATGAAATTAAGAATTTTGTATGAAATATAAAATAGATGTAAAATAATGGAAGGAAAGATAAAGAATGGTAACAATGAAGATAATCACTCATGTTTAGGGTAGATCATGATGAACAACATAACATGTCGCATTAAATTTATGGTGTTCATTTTGGGGCTTTTAAAATTATATTTTATTTATTGTGAACTATTGGAAATAATGGGGGGTTTTTTCAAAAAGGAAGAAGTTGATAAAACTACTATCATTTGTTGAGATTACTAGCATAACAAACATGTTGATGTAGTTGTAAAATCAAGTTGGAGAAACATGTTTCTGTTTCGTTTCATCAGTAAAAAAAGTTAGGGCCGGGGTAAAAATTGGGAAACACGAAGCACACATACTTTTTGGTGTAAATAACAGAACATAATCTCTCATGTGTAGTTGATGATAAATGACAGAACATTGAAAATAATGACTTGTTTAGGATAGATGATGATGATGAATGATATACCATATAAGATTGTCACTCATGTTTAGGTGTGTTAACAGTGAAAGTAAGATTTGTGTTATGTTTGTCAATCATAGATACAGAGTAGTAACATATTTACACTATTATTATTTATGTACATTGTTTAAATGGTACTTTTGAATAATATGTTTTTTATTGCACTCATGAAGTCATGGTGTTCAAGTGATCTCAGAACATTTGATTACTTCCAAGACCATTATTCTTCTACCAAGGATGTATTAGCTTGCACTCAGCTGACAGTAATGTTATGTGAACTGGTACCTAAGTAAGACATTTTATCAGGTACATTCTCATGCTTTGTGGTTTTCTACAGTTTCTGGTTATTATTTGTTTACATATTTGTATGAAGAAATATAATGTTGTATTTATATAGAAAAATGTAATTTTCCGTCCTATGAATTTTTACATTGATATAGAAGTGCTTTTAACTTTGATCTTCCGTCCTTGAAATGACAAAACATTCCATCATTTTAATATTTACAATTAATTCCTTATTTATTTTTTATTTACATTCCAAATATATTATTGTATGTATTACACAATGGCATTGTATGGTTAATATTGACAAAATAAAAAAAAACTGTTTTGATGTAATAAATGATATTTTTATGTCTAACTTGTTTCTTCTCCTAGAAATAAGGTGAAATGCATGTATAAAGTATTAACTGAACAATATTTACCTTGCTTAAAAGGTCTTTCTGTTTACTTTTTGTTTGTTATAAAGATGGGTTATCTCCCCTTATTTCATCAAAATTAATTTTAATTTGTATTCTTTTCAATAAATAGTAAAAAATCGTATGTGCAATACATTTCATGTTTAAGGGATCTTCTAGTGTAGGATGTTTAAGATATCTTGGTTCTAGTATAGAATGTTTAAGATATCTTGGTTCTAGTGCAGAATGTTTAAGATATCTTGGTTCTAGTATAGAATGTTTAAGATATCTTGGTTCTAGTGTAGGATGTTTAAGATATCTTGGTTCTAGTATAGAATGTTTAAGATATCTTGGTTCTAGTGCAGAATGTTTAAGATATCTTGGTTCTAGTGTAGAATGTTTAAGATATCTTGGTTCTAGTATAGAATGTTTAAGATATCTTGGTTCTAGTGTAGAATGTTTAAGATATCTTGGTTCTAGTGTAGAATGTTTAAGATATCTTGGTTCTAGTATAGAATGTTTAAGATATCTTGGTTCTAGTGCAGAATGTTTAAGATATCTTGGTTCTAGTGCAGAATGTTTAAGATATCTTGGTTCTAGTATAGAATGTTTAAGATATCTTGGTTCTAGTGTAGAATGTTTAAGATATCTTGGTTCTAGTATAGAATGTTTAAGATATCTTGGTTCTAGTGCAGAATGTTTAAGATATCTTGGTTCTAGTGCAGAATGTTTAAGATATCTTGGTTCTAGTATAGAATGTTTAAGATATCTTGGTTCTAGTGTAGAATGTTTAAGATATCTTGGTTCTAGTATAGAATGTTTGAGATATCTTGGTTCTAGTGCAGAATGTTTAAGATATCTTGGTTCTAGTATAGAATGTTTAAGATATCTTGGTTCTAGTGCAGAATGTTTAAGATATCTTGGTTTACCCTACAACAGGTTATATTATATTTTTGTATTGCAGTTGCATAGAAGATTTTAGCATATAAAGGTGTAATCTGGGACTAAACTTTCAGTCATTTTTGTTGTATATTCTGTAAAATTTGTGTATTCTTTTATTGAATTGATAAATATTTTCTTCTTTTCTAATGATTTATATTTGTATGTATTTTATGGTGTTGTAGTATTTGTTAGATATACATTCCGCCTTTCTTTATCTCAAACTCAGATATATACTATATAGGTATAGTGTTGGAAAATATATAATAAATTTGTTCAAGCTTTAGAAACAGGTTGGGATGCATGAGTTTGGAAAGCTTTTCTGGCCTGTTTTGTAGCTAATGCAAATTGATTTTATTTTTACCAACAATCTCCATATATTTATTTTGTGTTTATGGTACAAAGTCAAAAGTCCAAAAACGACTGAACAAATCTTCTGACAAAAGCAGAAATGAGGCTCGTTCTAATCGTTCTCAACAGTGTTCTTGATCACATCCACATATACACTTTTATTGGTTACTATAGTTACCAGAAAAGCTGTATTTTGGTTAGTGACCATAAGAAATTGCTCAATGAACAAATTCAAAATATATGTGCACATTTAATTTATTTGTTGTTAGTTTTATTATTCAGTCAAATTTTCAATTAATTAAACACATTTAATTTCTGATGGGAAGGTACAAAAGTGAAATTAGCAAAGATGTTTGAACTGTGGCATTTCATATGATTAGGAATTATAAATTTGTCTGATGTGCTGAAATAACCTTATGTAATGAATTTGATGTTTTCTCAGAAGTCATCAAGAATTGTTGAGGATACAGTGAAGCATGTCTAAACTGAACCTCCTTAGGATCAACGTCTAAACTAGAACCTCCTTAGGATCAACTATTGTGTTTGGAATAGACAAGTGTTCCGTTTATACAAGATAAATGAACCAAAATTTCCTACATTGGGACTTTATTAAAAGTTCGGTTTACACAGGAACCTGGTTTATTCCGAGGTCGGTTTAGACAGGTTTACACAGGAACCTGGTTTATTCCGAGGTCGGTTTAGACAGGTTTACACAGGAACCTGGTTTATTCCGAGGTTGGTTTAGACAGGTTTACACAGGAACCTGGTTTATTCTGAGGTCGGTTTAAACAGGTTTACACAGGAACCTGGTTTATTCCGAGGTCGGTTTAGACAGGTTTACACAGGAACCTGGTTTATTCCGAGGTTTAGACAGGTTTACACAGGAACCTGGTTTATTCTGAGGTTTAGACAGGTTTCACTGTACACAGTATTTACGATACTTGATATCCATATGTACTATTTGTCATACCCATTGAAGTTTGTTTTGTGAAAAGCTTGATCAGTTTTGTTTGCTTGTGTGTAGCTTGATTTGAAGGGAAAAGGCTGTGTTCTACAATCATGCAAAGTTTCATCTGTTGACATGTACAGCCTAATTAATATTAGTTCTTTAAATCTCCCCTCATTTTTATGATATCTCGCTTATAGAGGTCTAACGAAGCTCCGTAGGAGCTCATGTTCGTGTGGCATTTCACGATAAAATTAGACTTAACCAATCCCCTGATGCTTTACTTCAAGGACAGTTTATGTATCCATGGTAACAAATTTTTTTAATTATCAGAAAGTTAAAAAGTTCAAAATATTTTGATGTTAAATTTGTACCTCTTATCCATTAATCATTGCCCTTATTACTGTCTCATTAATATAATTGTTGAATTAATTGTTTAAATTAAAGAAGTTTAGCCTCACTTCAAGATGCTTCTATTATTCGGTTCAGTACTGGTATGTATTTATGTATAATGCATTTCTTATAGATGTGAAATTTTCAGTCAGTACTGGATCAAGGTAAGTTCATAGTGACCAAATCATACCTCAAGATTTGCTGTGTAGCAATTTGATTGGACAAGTAAAGGTCATCAGAACGTTTTCCTCTTGTGTAACGACATATCAGAAAAGAGGGAGCAATTGAAGATCTAATTTTAATTAGATTGTTGATGTGTAAATTAATTTTATTCTACAATTAAATTATTGAACCTAATGTACGAGTTTTTTTATGTGTTGGCATGACGATTGTAAACATTGATATACACAGTCATGGCAGTAATGGGTCTGACCAGAATTTAAAATTGATTTCGTGGTGACCTGCTAATGGCTCATAAACCAGCAATTGTTGATCCACTGATTGATGATTATTATTCAATGAATTTTATGGAGTGGCTACTCATCCGGCCATTATGAAAAGAAAGTTTAAACAGTGATAGTCATCAATTCCACCAATATCAACAAAACGACCAAGAACACACAAAAAATCCAGGACTTGGCATGGTACAGGCACAAACATTAGGCAGGTTAGACCAGTTAATGAGATCCCAATCCTCCCCCCTCTTGATTACTGGATCTTAAAACGGCAACACATATATAAACAAATGATAAAAAAAACCTGCACAGATTTGCATCCACTCAAAAAGACCACATAAACATGAACAGTACGATAGCAGGTTCAGTGAATGCTGGTAGTTAACTGACTACTAACTAGGATGGTAGAATCTGTTGGTTATAGGATGAAAAAAATCATGACTGATGATTCTAACATCAATTAGTCATGTATAACAAAGGAAATTAATGGCCGCATGTTGTTTGACATCATCACCAATAACCCATGTTCTATCAGACTCCTTATAATGATTTTGAATGACATGGTTAAAGCATATGTGGTGTAATAGATATCTCCAAGCCTTGCTTCTCAAGGCTTCTGATTACCCCTTTGGTATCTCCAAACCTTCCTTCTCAAGGCTTCTGATTACCCCTTTGGTATCTCCAAACCTTCGTTCTCAAGGCTTCTGATTACCCCTTTGGCATCTCCAAGCCTTGCTTCTCAAGGCTTCTGATTACCCCTTTGGTATCTTCAAACCTTGCTTCTCAAGGCTTCTTATTACCCCTTTGGTATCTTCAAACCTTGCTTCTCAAGGCTTCTGATTACCGTTTTGGTATCTCCAAACCTTGCTTCTCAAGGCTTCTGATTACCGTTTTGGTATCTCCAAACCTTGCTTCTCAAGATTACACATGATCACTCGGGCTTTAAAATCGCCTGTAAAAATATTATAATTTGCAAACCCAATATATTACACATAATGAAAAAACATGTTGAACGTTATTGATAATTAATCTCGCAGCATGCAGGATTCTCAACAAAATCTCGCAATTATATAGATAATAACAGCGGTACAAACCGCTTGTAAAAAAGCAGAAAAAAATCTACATAATACGAAAATATCCACCACTCAACTTAGCAGCAACATCCGCATTTCTACAATATAGCGGCAACGTCCGCATTTCTACAATATAGCAGCGACGTCCGCATTTCAACAATATAGCGGCAACGTCCGCATATTAACAATATAGCGGCAACGTCCGCATTTCAACGATATAGCGGCAACGGCCGCATTTCTACAATATAGCGGCAACGTCCGCATTTCAACAATATAGCGGCAACGTCCGCATATCAACAATATAGCGGCAACGTCCGCATTTCAACGATATAGCGGCAACGTCCGCATTTCAACGATATAGCGGCAACGTCCGCATTTCAACAATATAGCGGCAACGTCTGCATTTCAACAATGTAGCGGCAACGTCCGCATTTCAACAATATAGCGGGAACGTCTGCATTTCAACAATATAACGGCAACGTCTGCATTTCAACAATATAGCGGCAACGTCGCATTTCAACAATATAGCGGCAACGTCTGCATTTCAACAATATAGCAGCAACGTCTGCATTTCAACAATATAGCGGCAACGTCCGCATTTCAACAATATAGCGGCAACGTCTGCATTTCTACAATATAGCGGCAACGTCCGCATTTCAACAATATAGCGGCAACGTCCGCATTTCAACAATATAGCTGTAACGTCCGCATTTCAACAATATAGCGGCAACGTCTGCATTTCAACAATATAGCGGCAACGTCTGCATTTCAACAATATAGCGGTAACGTCCACATTTCAACAATATAGCTGTAACATCCGCATTTCTACAATATAGCTGTAACATCCGCATTTCAACAATATAGCTGTAACGTCTGCATTTCAACAATATAGCGGCAACGTCTGCATTTCAACAATATAGCGGCAACGTCCGCATTTCAACAATATAGCTGTAACGTCCGCATTTCAACAATATAGCGGCAACGTCTGCATTTCAACAATATAGCGGCATCGTCCGTATTTCAACAATATAGCGGCAACGTCTGCATTTCAACAATATAGCTGTAACGTCTGCATTTCAACAATATAGCTGTAACATCCGCATTTCAACAATATAGCGGCAACGTCCGCATTTCAACAATATAGCGGCAACGTCCGCATTTCAACAATATAGCGGCAACGTCCACATTTCTACAATATAGCGGAAACGTCTGCATTTCAACAATATAGCGGCAATGTCCGCATTTCTACAATATAGCGGCAACGTCTGCATTTCAACAATATAGCAGCAACGTCTGCATTTCTACAATATAGCGGCAACGTCCGCATTTCAACAATATAGCGGCAACATCCGCATGTCAACAATATAGCTGTAACATCCGCATTTAAACAACATAGCGGTAACGTCCGCATTTCTACAATATAGCGGCAACGTCTGCATTTCAACAATATAGCGGCAACGTCCGCATTTCTACAATATAGCGGCAACGTCTGCATTTCAACAATATAGCGGCAACGTCCGCATTTCTACAATATAGCGGCAACGTCCACATTTCTACAATATAGCGGCAACGTCTGCATTTCAACAATATAGCGGCAACGTCCGCATTTCTACAATATAGCGGCAACGTCTGCATTTCAACAATATAGCGGCAACGTCCGCATTTCTACAATATAGCGGAAACGTCCACATTTCAACAATATAGCGGCAACGTCCGCATTTCAACAATATAACAGCAGCGTCTGCATTTCTACAATATAGCGGCAACGTCCGCATTTCTACAATATAGCGGCAACGTCTGCATTTCTACAATATAGCTGCAACGTCTGCATTTCAACAATATAGCGGCAACGTCCGCATTTCAACAATATAGCGCAACGTCCGCATTTCAACAATATAGCGGCAACGTCTGCATTTCAACAATATAGCGGCAACGTCTGCATTTCAACAACATAGCGGCAACGTCCGCATTTCAACAATATAACGGCAATGTCAGCATTTCTACAATATAGAGGTAACGTCCGCATTTCAACAATATAGCGGCAACGTCCGCATTTCAACAATATAGCGGCAACGTCCGCATTTCAACAATATAGCGGCAACGTCTGCATTTCAACAATATAACGGCAACGTCTGCATTTCAACAATATAGCGGCAACGTCGCATTTCAACAATATAGCGGCAACGTCTGCATTTCAACAATATAGCGGCAACGTCTGCATTGCATCAATATAGCGGCAACGTCTGCATTTCTACAATATAGCGGCAACGTCCGCATTACAACAATATAGCGGCAACGTCTGCATTTCAACAATATAGCGGTAAGGTCCACATTTCAACAATATAGCTGTAACATCCGCATTTCTACAATATAGCTGTAACATCCGCATTTCAACAATATCGCTGTAACGTCTGCATTTCAACAATATAGCGGTAACGTCCACATTTCAACAATATAGCTATAACGTCTGCATTTCAACAATATAGCTGTAACATCCGCATTTCAAAAATATAGCGGCAACGTCCGCATTTCAACAATATAGCGGCAACGTCCGCATTTCAACAATATAGCGGCAACGTCTACATTTCTACAATATAGCGGAAACGTCTGCATTTCAACAATATAGCGGCAACGTCCGCATTTCTACAATATAGCGGCAACGTCTGCATTTCAACAATATAGCGGCAACGTCCGCATTTCTACAATATAGCGGCAACGTCCGCATTTCAACAATATAGCAGCAACATCCGCATTTCAACAATATAGCTGTAACATCCGCATTTCAACAATATAGCGGTAACGTCCGCATTTCTACAATATAGCGGCAACGTCTGCATTTCAACAATATAGCGGCAACGTCCGCATTTCTACAATATAGCGGCAACGTCTGCATTTCAACAATATAGCGGCAACGTCCGCATTTCTACAATATAGCGGCAACGTCCACATTTCTACAATATAGCGGCAACGTCTGCATTTCAACAATATAGCGGCAACGTCCGCATTTCTACAATATAGCGGCAACGTCTGCATTTCAACAATATAGCGGCAACGTCCGCATTTCTACAATATAGCGGCAACGTCCGCATTTCAACAATATAGCGGCAACGTCCGCATTTCAACAATATAGCAGCAACGTCTGCATTTCTACAATATAGCGGCAACGTCCGCATTTCTACAATATAGCGGCAACGTCCGCATTTCTACAATATAGCGGCAACGTCTGCATTTCAACAATATAGCGGCAACGTCCGCATTTCAACAATATAGCGCAACGTCCGCATTTCAACAATATAGCGGCAACGTCTGGATTTCAACAATATAGCGGCAACGTCTGCATTTCAACAACATAGCGGCAACGTCAGCATTTCAACAATATAACGGCAACGTCCGCATTTCTACAATATAGCGGCAACGTCCGCATTTCAACAATATAGCGGCAACGTCCGCATTTCAACAATATAGCGGCAACATCCGCATTTCAACAATATAGCGGCAACGTCTGCATTTCAACAATGTAGTGGCAACGTCCGCATTTCAACAATATAGCGGCAACGTCTGCATTTCAACAATATAGCGGCAACGTCCGCATTTCTACAATATAGTGGCAACGTCTGCATTTCAACAATATAGCGGCAACGTCCGCATTTCTACAATATAGCGGCAACATCCGCATTTCTACAATATAGCGGCAACGTCTGCATTTCAACAATATAGCGGCAACGTCCGCATTTCTACAATATAGCGGCAACGTCCGCATTTCAACAATATAGCGGCAACATCCGCATTTCAACAATATAGCTGTAACATCCGCATTTAAACAATATAGCGGTAACGTCCGCATTTCTACAATATAGCGGCAACGTCTGCATTTCAACAATATAGCGGCAACGTCCGCATTTCTACAATATAGCGGCAACGTCTGCATTTCAACAATATAGCGGCAACGTCCGCATTTCTACAATATAGCGGCAACATCCGCATTTCTACAATATAGCGGCAACGTCTGCATTTCAACAATATAGCGGCAACGTCCGCATTTCTACAATATAGCGGCAACGTCCGCATTTCAACAATATAGCGGCAACGTCCGCATTTCAACAATATAGCGGCAACGTCTGCATTTCTACAATATAGCGGCAACGTCTGCATTTCAACAATGTAGTGGCAACGTCCGCATTTCAACAATATAGCGGCAACGTCTGCATTTCAACAATATAGCGGCAACGTCCGCATTTCAACAATATAGCGGCAACGTCTGCATTTCAACAATATAGCGGCAACGTCCGCATTTCAACAATATAGCGGCAACGACCGCATTTCTACAATATAGCGGCAACGTCCACATTTCTACAATATAGCGGCAACGTCCGCATTTCTACAATATAGCTGTAACGTCCGCATTTCAACAATATAGCTGTAACGTCCGCATTTCAACAATATAGCGGCAACGTCCGCATTTCAACAATATAGCAACAACGTCCGCATTTCAACAATATAGCGGCAACGTCCGCATTTCAACAATATAGCGGCAACGTCTACATTTCAACAATATAGCGGCAACGTTCGCATTTCAACAATATAGCTGTAACATCCGCATTTCAAAAATATAGCGGTAACGTCCGCATTTCTACAATATAGCGGCAACGTCTGCATGTCAACAATATAGCTGTAACGTCCACATTTCTACAATATAGCGGCAACGTCTGCATTTCAACAATATAGCTGTAACGTCCGCATTTCAACAATATAGCGGCAACGTCCGGATTTCTACAATATAGCGGCAACGTCTGCATTTCAACAATATAGCGGCAACGTCCGCATTTCAACAATATAGCTGTAACGTCCGCATTTCAACAATATAGCTGTAACGTCTGCATTTCAACAATATAGCGGCAACGTCTGCATTTCAACAATATAGCGGCAACGTCTGCATTTCAACAATATAGCGGCAACGTCTGCATTTCAACAATGTAGTGGCAACGTCCGCATTTCAACAATATAGCGGCAACGTCTGCATTTCAACAATATAGCGGCAACGTCCGCATTTCTACAATATAGCGGCAACGTCTGCATTTCAACAATATAGCGGCAACGTTCGCATTTCTACAATATAGCGGCAACATCCGCATTTCTACAATATAGCGGCAACGTCTGCATTTCAACAATATAGCGGCAACGTCCGCATTTCTACAATATAGCGGCAACGTCCGCATTTCAACAATATAGCGGCAACATCCGCATTTCAACAATATAGCTGTAACATCCGCATTTAAACAATATAGCGGTAACCTCCGCATTTCTACAATATAGCGGCAACGTCTGCATTTCAACAATATAGCGGCAACGTCCGCATTTCTACAATATAGCGGCAACGTCTGCATTTCAACAATATAGCGGCAACGTCCGCATTTCTACAATATAGCGGCAACATCCGCATTTCTACAATATAGCGGCAACGTCTGCATTTCAACAATATAGCGGCAACGTCCGCATTTCTACAATATAGCGGCAACGTCCGCATTTCAACAATATAGCGGCAACGTCCGCATTTCAACAATATAGCGGCAACGTCTGCATTTCTACAATATAGCGGCAACGTCTGCATTTCAACAATGTAGTGGCAACGTCCGCATTTCAACAATATAGCGGCAACGTCTGCATTTCAACAATATAGCGGCAACGTCCGCATTTCAACAATATAGCGGCAACGTCTGCATTTCAACAATATAGCGGCAACGTTCGCATTTCAACAATATAGCTGTAACATCCGCATTTCAACAATATAGCTGTAACGTCCGCATTTCTACAATATAGCGGCAACGTCTGCATTTCAACAATATAGCTGTAACGTCCACATTTCTACAATATAGCGGCAACGTCTGCATTTCAACAATATAGCGGCAACGTCCGCATTTCAACAAAATAGCGGCAACGTCTGCATTTCAACAATATAGCGGCAACGTCGCATTTCAACAATATAGCGGCAACGTCCGCATATCAACAATATAGCGGCAACGTCCGCATTTCAACAATATAGCGGCAACGTCTGCATTTCAACAATATAGCGGCAACGTCCGCATTTCAACAATATAGCGGCAACGTCTGCATTTCAACAATATAGCGGCAACGTCCGCATTTCTACAATATAGCGGCAACGTCCACATTTCTACAATATAGCGGCAACGTCCGCATTTCTACAATATAGCTGTAACGTCCGCATTTCAACAATATAGCTGTAACGTCCGCATTTCAACAATATAGCGGCAACGTCCGCATTTCAACAATATAGCAACAACGTCCGCATTTCAACAATATAGCGGCAACGTCCGCATTTCAACAATATAGCGGCAACGTCTACATTTCAACAATATAGCGGCAACGTTCGCATTTCAACAATATAGCTGTAACATCCGCATTTCAACAATATAGCGGTAACGTCCGCATTTCTACAATATAGCGGCAACGTCTGCATGTCAACAATATAGCTGTAACGTCCACATTTCTACAATATAGCGGCAACGTCTGCATTTCAACAATATAGCTGTAACGTCCGCATTTCAACAATATAGCGGCAACGTCCGGATTTCTACAATATAGCGGCAACGTCTGCATTTCAACAATATAGCGGCAACGTCCGCATTTCAACAATATAGCTGTAACGTCCGCATTTCAACAATATAGCTGTAACGTCCGCATTTCAACAATATAGCGGCAACGTCTGCATTTCAACAATATAGCGGCAACGTCTACATTTCAACAATATAGCGGCAACGTCTGCATTTCAACAATATAGCGGTAACGTCCATATTTCAACAATATAGCTGTAACGTCCGCATTTCAACAATATAGCGGCAACATCCGCATTTCTACAATATAGCGGCAACGTCCGCATTTCAACAATATAGCGGCAACGTCTGCATTTCAATAATATAGCGGCAACGTCCGCATTTCAACAATATAGCGGCAAGGTCCGCATTTCAACAATATAGCGGCAAAGTCCACATTTTTACAATATAGCGGCAACGTCTGCATTTCAACAATATAGCCGCAACGTCCGCATTTCTACAATATAGCGGCAACGTCTGCATTTCAACAATATAGCGGCAACGTCCGCATTTCTACAATATAGCGGCAACGTCCGCATTTCAACAATATAGCGGCAACATCCGCATTTCAACAATATAGCTGTAACGTCCGCATTTCAACAATATAGCGGCAACGTCCGCATTTCAACAATATAGCGGTAACGTCCACATTTCAACAATATAGCTGTAACATCCGCATTTCAACAATATAGCTGTAACGTCCGCATTTCAACAATATAGCGGCAACGTCCGCATTTCTACAATATAGCGGCAACGTCTGCATTTCAACAATATAGCGGCAACGTCCGCATTTCAACAATATAGCTGTAACGTCCGCATTTCAACAATATAGCTGTAACGTCCGCATTTCAACAATATAGCGGCAACGTCTGCATTTCAACAATATAGCGGCAACGTCTGCAATTCAACAATATAGCGGCAACGTCTGCATTTCAACAATATAGCGATAACGTCCATATTTCAACAATATAGCTGTAACGTCCGCATTTCAACAATATAGCGGCAACGTCCGCATTTCTACAATATAGCGGCAACGTCCGCATTTCAACAATATAGCGGCAACGTCCACATTTCAACAATATAGCGGCAACGTCTGCATTTCAACAATATAGCGGCAACGTCCACATTTCAACAATATAGCGGTAACGTCTGCATTTCAACAATATAACGGCAACGTCTGCATTTCAACAATATAGCGGCAACGTCCGCATTTCAACAATATAGCGGCAACGTCTGCATTTCAACAATATAGCGGCAACGTCTGCATTTCAACAATATAGCGGCCACGTCCGCATTTCAACAATATAGCGGCAACGTCTGCATTTCAACAATATAGCGGCAACGTCTGCATTTCAACAATATAGCGGTAACGTCCACATTTCAACAATATAGCTGTAACATCCGCATTTCTACAATATAGCTGTAACATCCGCATTTCAACAATATAGCTGTAACGTCTGCATTTCAACAATATAGCGACAACGTCTGCATTTCAACAATATAGCGGCAACGTCCGCATTTCAACAATATAGCTGTAACGTCTGCATTTCAACAATATAGCGGCAACGTCTGCATTTCAACAATATAGCGGCATCGTCCGCATTTCAACAATATAGCGGCAACGTCTGCATTTCAACAATATAGCTGTAACGTCTGCATTTCTACAATATAGCGGCAACGTCCGCATTTCAACAATATAGCGGCAACGTCCGCATTTCAACAATATAGCGGCAACGTCTGCATTTCAACAATATAGCGGCAACGTCCGCATTTCTACAATATAGCGGCAACGTCCGCATTTCAACAATATAGCTGTAACGTCCGCATTTCTACAATATAGATGTAACGTCCGCATCATTCAATATCTGGCATATAAATGCAACACTAATACAAATTTGTTTTCAGAAAATACAGATTTATTAGCTGAACCTGTTACAAAAAATCTAGATGGAGTTTGGTACTCCTTATCATCTTTTACAATATAAAATCTTCAGGACAAACCAACATACAAATATGGATCTAACAATCACAAAGTTAAATCTAGGCAACTTTTTTTTTGCTACTGTTAAAAAACCTGTCAATTGTAAATGGTCCCCAAATTTTATTAAAATAATGAAAAAATTCTATCTGCTACTTATCAACCATCGAAGTCGAATATTTTACTATATTGATCTGCTATAGTATTTAATTCCCTGGTTATCCATATACAATTTTGTACGCAAAAATGAAAAATGTTAATGGCTAAGGATTGCAAATCTTTTTTGTTTGTTTTGTTTTTTTGCTTTTTCTTTTTTTTTTGGAGAAGATAAATGCATATTTTTATGTGATGATGCACGTGCCTTAGTCAGATCGAATTTATAACAATACTTCTTGTTTGAAGCGTACGCTTTCTCTTCTTTCACACCTTCATATTTAAATTTTGTTAATGTTATATACTTATTCACATGTCTAAGGTCAAGAATCAACCTTTCTTTTCCAGTCGAGTTGACCGAAACAGACAATGGATTTACTACTTTTGGCAAGTTATCAATTTTTCACACAACCCCTGTAATCAACAAATCTGTTATAGCACGATTTACAAATTTATGATGCTCAAGTGCCGATTTATTAAGTCTCCCAAACAAAGTTTGGCAGACTTATTGTTTTTACTCCGTTTCTTATTATTATTATTATTATTATTATTATTATTATTATTATTATTATTATTATTATTATTATTATTATTATTATTATTATTCGCTTTCTTCTCTTTCTCTTTCTCTTTCTCCTTTCTTTCCGCGGACCATGAACTTGTCCACGGTAGATCTCAGGAACTACTGCACAGAATTTCATGAAACTTTGTGGAGTTATAGATATATGTTTCTAGTTGGTTCTAAAGTTTTCAGCGTTGTGGTAAAGGGGGTCAAAGTCATATTTTGAGGGGTTCAAAGGGGGTGGGGGTTACTATAGAATCCTATGGGAAAGTTGAAATTTCGTACATTAATGTTGATAACTTCTAAATGAATAATGATAGAGACATAACATTTGATATGTGGGTAGATAATGATATCCCGAATTGATTCCCGACATTGAAAAATTTCTACCGGTCGCCATTTTCAAAATGGCCGCCACAATACCGCACAAATTCAACATTGTCCGATTTCAACGCCATTTCATATGTGTGTAGATTATGATTTCCCGAATTGATTCCTGACATCGAAAAATTTCTACCGGTCGCCATTTTCAAAATGGCCACCACAATACCGCACAAATTCAACATTGTCCGATTTCAACGACATTTCATATGTGGGTAGATTATGATGTCCCGAAATGATTCCTGACATCGAAACATTTCTACCGGTCGCCATTTTCAAAATGGCCGCCACAATACCGCAAAAAATCAACATTGTTCGATTTCAAAGGTAGCTTTTAATTTATTTTTTAAACCGGTTGTCTGTGGCCGGTTTGGGAGACTTCATAACCGTTAGATTATAATCATATCTTGTTATTCATTAATTTTACTCTTGTTTCTGCTTGTCGGAGTCGCCGCTCGTCATCAGAATTATCAACAAGAGGATTGTCCTGATACTCTCTGACGGTGTCCCATCGATATTTATCTCTAACCCTATCCCTAACACTAACCCTAACCTTTTTATTGTCTATGAGATGCTAAATTTCCTGCAGTCACAGCACTTTTAATACTCCCATTTTCTTCGTCAGACATGGATATGGTAATCGAGTAAACCGAAGAAAAAATCGTGTATATTTATAGCAAACTTGGCAGATGTAATTCCCACCATGTACCCGACCGGGTAGACTTTCTACCACGAGAAACACGTGCGTATTCATACGTCTACAGTTAGAATTATTTAGCCCTGTACCGAAAATAAATATATATCTGAGGTTGGTCAACACGAGTGTGGTTGCTTACCCCGAAAGCTTTAGCACAAGGACAAACAAACGCTCGAGGGTCGACAACTTGACGCTCACCTCATATGAAGGGAAACTGTTTTATTATAGCGAAATAAGATGTTTTTTTTTAAAACTGGAATGATTTAATTTGTAGATGACAACAAAATCATTTCTGGTTTACAAATATAATAACGAAACAGGACTAAAAAAATCACGGATTTTCAAAACAGTTCCGGTTGTCAAGGGTTGTAGACCTGTTAACAACCTATTATCTCCCTCCACATTATATATGCTTGGGTTGTCGACCTTGTTGTCGTCCGGGTTGTCGCCCTCGTCACAAAATTTTCCGTTAACATCCTAATGGTCTTATTACTTTTATATAGTAAAAAAAGGGTTATTTATGTAAGGTATGATAATGGTGTTTATATTGTTACAACCTGAAATAAGTTTGGAAAGTATTGATTTATAAGAAAAAAACATGGATGTAAATGAACACGAGATATAATCCAACATTACACTTAGACGCAAATTGAAGTAAATTAACAGCGCTTTTATTACTGTTCTACATTTCCCAATCATAGTAAGGTATTCAGCCAACGATAGGAACAAAACGAAGATAAATAAAGCAAAAACACATCACAGAAAACTATAAAGATACGCCCCAACCCTACTAAGTAAAGCCCTCCGTGTCACTCATAGACAGAAAACTATAAAGATACGCCCCAAACCCTACTAAGTAAAGCCTGCCGTGTCACTCATAGACAGAAAACTATAAAGATACGCCCCAAACCCTACTAAGTAAAGCCTGTCGTGTCACTCATAGACAGAAAACTATAAAGATACGCCCCAAACCCTACTAAGTAAAGCCCTCCGTGTCACTCATAAACAGAAAACTATAAAGATACGCCCCAAACCCTACTAAGTAAAGCCTGCCGTGTCACTCATAGACAGAAAACTATAAAGATACGCCCCAACCCCTACTAAGTAAAGCCTGCCGTGTTACTCATAGACAGAAAACTATAAAGATACGCCCCAAACCCTACTAAGTAAATCCTGCCGTGTCACTCATAAACAGAAAACTATAAAGATACGCCCCAAACCCTACTAAGTAAAGCCCTCCGTGTCACTCATAAACAGAAAACTATAAAGATACGCCCCAACCCCTACTAAGTAAATCCCTCCGTGTCACTCATAAACAGAAAACTATAAAGATACGCCCCAAACCCTACTAAGTAAAGCCTGCCGTGTCACTCATAGACAGAAAACTATAAAGATACGCCCCAACCCCTACTAAGTAAAGCCTGCCGTGTTACTCATAGACAGAAAACTATAAAGATACGCCCCAAACCCTACTAAGTAAAGCCTGCCGTGTCACTCATAGACAGAAAACTATAAAGATACGCCCCAAACCCTACTAAGTAAAGCCTGCCGTGTCACTCATAGACAGAAAACTATAAAGATACGCCCCAACCCCTACTAAGTAAAGCCTGCCGTGTCACTCATAGACAGAAAACTATAAAGATACGCCCCAAACCCTACTAAGTAAAGCCTGCCGTGTTACTCATAAACAGAAAACTATAAAGATACGCCCCAAACCCTACTAAGTAAAGCCTGCCGTGTTACTCATAAACAGAAAACTATAAAGATACGCCCCAACCCCTACTAAGTAAAGCCTGCCGTGTCACTCATAGACAGAAAACTATAAAGATAGGCCCCAACCCCTACTAAGTAAAGCCTGCCGTGTCACTCATAAACAGAAAACTATAAAGATAGGCCCCAACCCCTACTAAGTAAAGCCTGCCGTGTCACTCATAAACAGAAAACTATAAAGATACGCCCCAACCCCTACTAAGTAAAGCCTGCCGTGTCACTCATAAACAGAAAACTATAAAGATACGCCCCAACCCCTACTAAGTAAAGCCTGCCGTGTCACTCATAAACAGAAAACTATAAAGATACGCCCCAACCCCTACTAAGTAAAGCCTGCCGTGTTACTCATAGACAGAAAACTATAAAGATACGCCCCAACCCCTACTAAGTAAAGCCTGCCGTGTCACTCATAAACAGAAAACTATAAAGATACGCCCCAACCCCTACTAAGTAAAGCCTGCCGTGTCACTCATAGACAGAAAACTATAAAGATACGCCCCAAACCCTACTAAGTAAAGCCTGCCGTGTCACTCATAGACAGAAAACTATAAAGATACGCCCCAAACCCTACTAAGTAAAGCCCTCCGTGTCACTCATAAACAGAAAACTATAAAGATACGCCCCAAACCCTACTAAGTAAAGCCTGCCGTGTCACTCATAGACAGAAAACTATAAAGATACGCCCCAACCCCTACTAAGTAAAGCCTGCCGTGTTACTCATAGACAGAAAACTATAAAGATACGCCCCAAACCCTACTAAGTAAAGCCTGCCGTGTCACTCATAAACAGAAAACTATAAAGATACGCCCCAAACCCTACTAAGTAAAGCCCTCCGTGTCACTCATAAACAGAAAACTATAAAGATACGCCCCAACCCCTACTAAGTAAATCCCTCCGTGTCACTCATAAACAGAAAACTATAAAGATAGGCCCCAAACCCTACTAAGTAAAGCCTGCCGTGTCACTCATAGACAGAAAACTATAAAGATACGCCCCAACCCCTACTAAGTAAAGCCTGCCGTGTTACTCATAGACAGAAAACTATAAAGATACGCCCCAAACCCTACTAAGTAAAGCCTGCCGTGTCACTCATAGACAGAAAACTATAAAGATACGCCCCAAACCCTACTAAGTAAAGCCTGCCGTGTCACTCATAGACAGAAAACTATAAAGATACGCCCCAACCCCTACTAAGTAAAGCCTGCCGTGTCACTCATAGACAGAAAACTATAAAGATACGCCCCAAACCCTACTAAGTAAAGCCTGCCGTGTTACTCATAAACAGAAAACTATAAAGATACGCCCCAAACCCTACTAAGTAAAGCCTGCCGTGTTACTCATAAACAGAAAACTATAAAGATAGGCCCCAACCCCTACTAAGTAAAGCCTGCCGTGTCACTCATAGACAGAAAACTATAAAGATAGGCCCCAACCACTACTAAGTAAAGCCTGCCGTGTCACTCATAAACAGAAAACTATAAAGATAGGCCCCAACCCCTACTAAGTAAAGCCTGCCGTGTCACTCATAAACAGAAAACTATAAAGATACGCCCCAACCCCTACTAAGTAAAGCCTGCCGTGTCACTCATAAACAGAAAACTATAAAGATACGCCCCAACCCCTACTAAGTAAAGCCTGCCGTGTCACTCATAAACAGAAAACTATAAAGATACGCCCCAACCCCTACTAAGTAAAGCCCTCCGTGTTACTCATAGACAGAAAACTATAAAGATACGCCCCAACCCCTACTAAGTAAAGCCTGCCGTGTCACTCATAAACAGAAAACTATAAAGATACGCCCCAACCCCTACTAAGTAAAGCCTGCCGTGTCACTCATAAACAGAAAACTATAAAGATACGCCCCAACCCCTACTAAGTAAAGCCTGCCGTGTTACTCATAAACAGAAAACTATAAAGATAGGCCCCAACCCCTACTAAGTAAAGCCTGCCGTGTCACTCATAGACAGAAAACTATAAAGATAGGACCCAACCCCTACTAAGTAAAGCCTGCCGTGTCACTCATAAACAGAAAACTATAAAGATAGGCCCCAACCCCTACTAAGTAAAGCCTGCCGTGTCACTCATAAACAGAAAACTATAAAGATACGCCCCAACCCCTACTAAGTAAAGCCTGCCGTGTCACTCATAAACAGAAAACTATAAAGATACGCCCCAACCCCTACTAAGTAAAGCCTGCCGTGTCACTCATAAACAGAAAACTATAAAGATACGCCCCAACCCCTACTAAGTAAAGCCTGCCGTGTTACTCATAGACAGAAAACTATAAAGATACGCCCCAACCCCTACTAAGTAAAGCCTGCCGTGTCACTCATAAACAGAAAACTATAAAGATACGCCCCAACCCCTACTAAGTAAAGCCTGCCGTGTCACTCATAGACAGAAAACTATAAAGATACGCCCCAAACCCTACTAAGTAAAGCCTGCCGTGTCACTCATAGACAGAAAACTATAAAGATACGCCCCAAACCCTACTAAGTAAAGCCCTCCGTGTCACTCATAAACAGAAAACTATAAAGATACGCCCCAAACCCTACTAAGTAAAGCCTGCCGTGTCACTCATAGACAGAAAACTATAAAGATACGCCCCAACCCCTACTAAGTAAAGCCTGCCGTGTTACTCATAGACAGAAAACTATAAAGATACGCCCCAAACCCTACTAAGTAAAGCCTGCCGTGTCACTCATAAACAGAAAACTATAAAGATACGCCCCAAACCCTACTAAGTAAAGCCCTCCGTGTCACTCATAAACAGAAAACTATAAAGATACGCCCCAACCCCTACTAAGTAAATCCCTCCGTGTCACTCATAAACAGAAAACTATAAATATACGCCCCAAACCCTACTAAGTAAAGCCTGCCGTGTCACTCATAGACAGAAAACTATAAAGATACGCCCCAACCCCTACTAAGTAAAGCCTGCCGTGTTACTCATAGACAGAAAACTATAAAGATACGCCCCAAACCCTACTAAGTAAAGCCTGCCGTGTCACTCATAGACAGAAAACTATAAAGATACGCCCCAAACCCTACTAAGTAAAGCCTGCCGTGTCACTCATAGACAGAAAACTATAAAGATACGCCCCAACCCCTACTAAGTAAAGCCTGCCGTGTCACTCATAGACAGAAAACTATAAAGATACGCCCCAAACCCTACTAAGTAAAGCCTGCCGTGTTACTCATAAACAGAAAACTATAAAGATACGCCCCAAACCCTACTAAGTAAAGCCTGCCGTGTTACTCATAAACAGAAAACTATAAAGATAGGCCCCAACCCCTACTAAGTAAAGCCTGCCGTGTCACTCATAGACAGAAAACTATAAAGATAGGCCCCAACCCCTACTAAGTAAAGCCTGCCGTGTCACTCATAAACAGAAAACTATAAAGATAGGCCCCAACCCCTACTAAGTAAAGCCTGCCGTGTCACTCATAAACAGAAAACTATAAAGATACGCCCCAACCCCTACTAAGTAAAGCCTGCCGTGTCACTCATAAACAGAAAACTATAAAGATACGCCCCAACCCCTACTAAGTAAAGCCTGCCGTGTCACTCATAAACAGAAAACTATAAAGATACGCCCCAACCCCTACTAAGTAAAGCCCTCCGTGTTACTCATAGACAGAAAACTATAAAGATACGCCCCAACCCCTACTAAGTAAAGCCTGCCGTGTCACTCATAAACAGAAAACTATAAAGATACGCCCCAACCCCTACTAAGTAAAGCCTGCCGTGTCACTCATAAACAGAAAACTATAAAGATACGCCCCAACCCCTACTAAGTAAAGCCTGCCGTGTTACTCATAAACAGAAAACTATAAAGATACGCCCCAACCCCTACTAAGTAAAGCCTGCCGTGTTACTCATAGACAGAAAACTATAAAGATAGGCCCCAAACCCTACTAAGTAAAGCCTGCCGTGTCACTCATAGACAGAAAACTATAAAGATCCGCCCCAACCCCTACTAAGTAAAGCCTGCCGTGTTACTCATAGACAGAAAACTATAAAGATACGCCCCAAACCCTACTAAGTAAAGCCCTCCGTGTCACTCATAGACAGAAAACTATAAAGATAGGCCTCAACCCCTACTAAGTAAAGCCCTCCGTGTCACTCATAGACAGAAAACTATAAAGATAAGCCCCAAACCCTACTAAGTAAAGCCCTCCGTGTCACTCATAGACAGAAAACTATAAAGATAGGCCCCAACCCCTACTAAGTAAAGCCTGCCGTGTTACTCATAAACAGAAAACTATAAAGATACGCCCCAACCCCTACTAAGTAAAGCCTGCCGTGTTACTCATAAACAGAAAACTATAAAGATAGGCCCCAACCCCTACTAAGTAAAGCCTGCCGTGTTACTCATAAACAGAAAACTATAAAGATACGCCCCAAACCCTACTAAGTAAAGCCCGCCGTGTTACTAATAAACAGAAAACTATAAAGATACGCCCCAACCCTACTAAGTAAAGCCTGCCGTGTTACTCATAGACAGAAAACTATAAAGATAGGCCCCAAACCCTACTAAGTAAAGCCCTCCGTGTCACTCATAGACAGAAAACTATAAAGATAGGCCCCAACCCCTACTAAGTAAAGCCCTCCGTGTTACTCATAGACAGAAAACTATAAAGATACGCCCCAACCCCTACTAAGTAAAGCCTGCCGTGTTACTCATAAACAGAAAACTATAAAGATACGCCCCAACCCCTACTAAGTAAAGCCTGCCGTGTTACTCATAAACAGAAAACTATAAAGATAGGCCCCAAACCCTACTAAGTAAAGCCTGCCGTGTTACTCATAAACAGAAAACTATAAAGATACGCCCCAAACCCTACTAAGTAAAGCCTGCCGTGTTACTCATAAACAGAAAACTATAAAGATAGGCCCCAAACCCTACTAAGTAAAGCCTGCCGTGTTACTCATAAACAGAAAACTATAAAGATAGGCCCCAAACCCTACTAAGTAAAGCCTGCCGTGTTACTCATAAACAGAAAACTGTAAAGATAGGCCCCAAACCCTACTAAGTAAAGCCCGCCGTGTTACTAATAAACAGAAAACTATAAAGATACGCCCCAACCCTACTAAGTAAAGCCTGCCGTGTTACTCATAAACAGAAAACTATAAAGATACGCCCCAAACCCTACTAAGTAAAGCCCGCCGTGTTACTAATAAACAGAAAACTATAAAGATACGCCCCAACCCTACTAAGTAAAGCCTGCCGTGTTACTCATAGACAGAAAACTATAAAGATACGCCCCAACCCCTACTAAGTAAAGCCCTCCGTGTTACTCATAGACAGAAAACTATAAAGATACGCCCCAACCCCTACTAAGTAAAGCCCTCCGTGTTACTCATAGACAGAAAACTATAAAGATAGGCCCCAACCCCTACTAAGTAAAGCCCTCCGTGTTACTCATAAACAGAAAACTATAAAGATAGGCCCCAACCCCTACTAAGTAAAGCCCTCCGTGTTACTCATAGACAGAAAACTATAAAGATAGGCCCCAACCCCTACTAAGTAAAGCCCTCCGTGTTACTCATAAACAGAAAACTATAAAGATAGGCCCCAACCCCTACTAAGTAAAGCCTGCCGTGTTACTCATAAACAGAAAACTATAAAGATACGCCCCAAACCCCTACTAAGTAAAGCCTGCCGTGTTACTCATAAACAGAAAACTATAAAGATAGGCCCCAAACCCTACTAAGTAAAGCCTGCCGTGTTACTCATAAACAGAAAACTATAAAGATAGGCCCCAAACCCTACTAAGTAAAGCCTGCCGTGTTACTCATAAACAGAAAACTATAAAGATAGGCCCCAAACCCTACTAAGTAAAGCCCGCCGTGTTACTAATAAACAGAAAACTATAAAGATATGCCCCAACCCTACTAAGTAAAGCCTGCCGTGTTACTCATAAACAGAAAACTATAAAGATACGCCCCAAACCCTACTAAGTAAAGCCCTCCGTGTTACTAATAAACAGAAAACTATAAAGATACGCCCCAACCCTACTAAGTAAAGCCTGCCGTGTTACTCATAGACAGAAAACTATAAAGATACGCCCCAACCCCTACTAAGTAAAGCCCTCCGTGTTACTCATAGACAGAAAACTATAAAGATACGCCCCAACCCCTACTAAGTAAAGCCCTCCGTGTTACTCATAGACAGAAAACTATAAAGATAGGCCCCAACCCCTACTAAGTAAAGCCCTCCGTGTTACTCATAAACAGAAAACTATAAAGATAGGCCCCAACCCCTACTAAGTAAAGCCCTCCGTGTTACTCATAGACAGAAAACTATAAAGATAGGCCCCAACCCCTACTAAGTAAAGCCCTCCGTGTTACTCATAAACAGAAAACTATAAAGATAGGCCCCAACCCCTACTAAGTAAAGCCTGCCGTGTTACTCATAAACAGAAAACTATAAAGATAGGCCCCAAACCCTACTAAGTAAAGCCCTCCGTGTTACTCATAAACAGAAAACTATAAAGATACGCCCCAACCCCTACTAAGTAAAGCCCTCCGTGTTACTCATAAACAGAAAACTATAAAGATACGCCCCAACCCCTACTAAGTAAAGCCCTCCGTGTTACTCATAGACAGAAAACTATAAAGATAGGCCCCAAACCCTACTAAGTAAAGCCCTCCGTGTTACTCATAAACAGAAAACTATAAAGATACGCCCCAACCCCTACTAAGTAAAGCCCTCCGTGTTACTCATAAACAGAAAACTATAAAGATAGGCCCCAAACCCTACTAAGTAAAGCCTGCCGTGTTACTCATAAACAGAAAACTATAAAGATACGCCCCAACCCCTACTAAGTAAAGCCTGTCGTGTTACTCATAAACAGAAAACTATAAAGATACGCCCCAAACCCTACTAAGTAAAGCCCTCCGTGTTACTCATAAACAGAAAACTATAAAGATACGCCCCAAACCCTACTAAGTAAAGCCCTCCGTGTTACTCATAAACAGAAAACTATAAAGATACGCCCCAAACCCTACTAAGTAAAGCCCGCCGTGTTACTCAAACAGAAAACTATAAAGATAGGCCCCAAACCGTACTAAGTAAAGCCCTCCGTGTTACTCATAAACAGAAAACTATAAAGATACGCCCCAAACCCTACTAAGTAAAGCCCTCCGTGTTACTCATAAACAGAAAACTATAAAGATACGCCCCAAACCCTACTAAGTAAAGCCCGCCGTGTTACTCAAACAGACAACTATAAAGATAGGCCCCAAACCCTACTAAGTAAAGCCCTCCGTGTTACTCATAAACAGAAAACTATAAAGATACGCCCCAACCCCTACTAAGTAAAGCCCTCCGTGTTACTCATAAACAGAAAACTATAAAGATACGCCCCAAACCCTACTAAGTAAAGCCCGCCGTGTTACTCAAACAGAAAACTATAAAGATAGGCCCCAAACCCTACTAAGTAAAGCCCTCCGTGTTACTCATAAACAGAAAACTATAAAGATAGGCCCCAACCCCTACTAAGTAAAGCCCTCCGTGTTACTCATAAACAGAAAACTATAAAGATACGCCCCAAACCCTACTAAGTAAAGCCCTCCGTGTTACTCATAAACAGAAAACTATAAAGATACGCCCCAAACCCTACTAAGTAAAGCCCTCCGTGTTACTCATAAACAGAAAACTATAAAGATACGCCCCAAACCCTACTAAGTAAAGCCCTCCGTGTTACTCATAAACAGAAAACTATAAAGATAGGCCCCAACCCCTACTAAGTAAAGCCTGCCGTGTTACTCATAAACAGAAAACTATAAAGATAGGCCCCAACCCCTACTAAGTAAAGCCCTCCGTGTTACTCATAAACAGAAAACTATAAAGATACGAACCAAACCCTACTAAGTAAAGCCCGCCGTGTACTCAAACAGAAAACTATAAAGATAGGCCCCAAACCCTACTAAGTAAAGCCCTCCGTGTTACTCATAAACAGAAAACTATAAAGATAGGCCCCAACCCCTACTAAGTAAAGCCCTCCGTGTTACTCATAAACAGAAAACTATAAAGATACGCCCCAAACCCTACTAAGTAAAGCCCTCCGTGTTACTCATAAACAGAAAACTATAAAGATAGGCCCCAACCCCTACTAAGTAAAGCCCTCCGTGTTACTCATAGACAGAAAACTATAAAGATAGGCCCCAACCCCTACTAAGTAAAGCCCTCCGTGTTACTCATAAACAGAAAACTATAAAGATAGGCCCCAACCCCTACTAAGTAAAGCCTGCCGTGTTACTCATAAACAGAAAACTATAAAGATAGGCCCCAAACCCTACTAAGTAAAGCCCTCCGTGTTACTCATAAACAGAAAACTATAAAGATACGCCCCAACCCCTACTAAGTAAAGCCCTCCGTGTTACTCATAAACAGAAAACTATAAAGATACGCCCCAACCCCTACTAAGTAAAGCCCTCCGTGTTACTCATAGACAGAAAACTATAAAGATAGGCCCCAAACCCTACTAAGTAAAGCCCTCCGTGTTACTCATAAACAGAAAACTATAAAGATACGCCCCAACCCCTACTAAGTAAAGCCCTCCGTGTTACTCATAAACAGAAAACTATAAAGATAGGCCCCAAACCCTACTAAGTAAAGCCTGCCGTGTTACTCATAAACAGAAAACTATAAAGATACGCCCCAACCCCTACTAAGTAAAGCCTGTCGTGTTACTCATAAACAGAAAACTATAAAGATACGCCCCAAACCCTACTAAGTAAAGCCCTCCGTGTTACTCATAAACAGAAAACTATAAAGATACGCCCCAAACCCTACTAAGTAAAGCCCTCCGTGTTACTCATAAACAGAAAACTATAAAGATACGCCCCAAACCCTACTAAGTAAAGCCCGCCGTGTTACTCAAACAGAAAACTATAAAGATAGGCCCCAAACCCTACTAAGTAAAGCCCTCCGTGTTACTCATAAACAGAAAACTATAAAGATACGCCCCAACCCCTACTAAGTAAAGCCATCCGTGTTACTCATAAACAGAAAACTATAAAGATACGCCCCAAACCCTACTAAGTAAAGCCCGCCGTGTTACTCAAACAGACAACTATAAAGATAGGCCACAAACCCTACTAAGTAAAGCCCTCCGTGTTACTCATAAACAGAAAACTATAAAGATACGCCCCAAACCCTACTAAGTAAAGCCCGCCGTGTTACTCATAAACAGAAAACTATAAAAATACGCCCCAAACCCTACTAAGTAAAGCCCGCCGTGTTACTCAAACAGAAAACTATAAAGATAGGCCCCAAACCCTACTAAGTAAAGCCCTCCGTGTTACTCATAAACAGAAAACTATAAAGATAGGCCCCAACCCCTACTAAGTAAAGCCCTCCGTGTTACTCATAAACAGAAAACTATAAAGATACGCCCCAAACCCTACTAAGTAAAGCCCTCCGTGTTACTCATAAACAGAAAACTATAAAGATACGCCCCAAACCCTACTAAGTAAAGCCCGCCGTGTTACTCAAACAGAAAACTATAAAGATAGGCCCCAAACCCTACTAAGTAAAGCCCTCCGTGTTACTCATAAACAGAAAACTATAAAGATAGGCCCCAACCCCTACTAAGTAAAGCCCTCCGTGTTACTCATAAACAGAAAACTATAAAGATACGCCCCAAACCCTACTAAGTAAAGCCCTCCGTGTTACTCATAAACAGAAAACTATAAAGATACGCCCCAAACCCTACTAAGTAAAGCCCTCCGTGTTACTCATAAACAGAAAACTATAAAGATAGGCCCCAATCCCTACTAAGTAAAGCCTGCCGTGTTACTCATAAACAGAAAACTATAAAGATAGGCCCCAACCCCTACTAAGTAAAGCCCTCCGTGTTACTCATAAACAGAAAACTATAAAGATACGCCCCAACCCCTACTAAGTAAAGCCCTCCGTGTTACTCATAAACAGAAAACTATAAAGATAGGCCCCAACCCCTACTAAGTAAAGCCCTCCGTGTTACTCATAAACAGAAAACTATAAAGATAGGCCCCAACCCCTACTAAGTAAAGCCCTCCGTGTTACTCATAAACAGAAAACTATAAAGATACGAACCAAACCCTACTAAGTAAAGCCCGCCGTGTACTCAAACAGAAAACTATAAAGATAGGCCCCAACCCCTACTAAGTAAAGCCCTCCGTGTTACTCATAAACAGAAAACTATAAAGATAGGCCCCAACCCCTACTAAGTAAAGCCCTCCGTGTTACTCATAAACAGAAAACTATAAAGATACGCCCCAAACCCTACTAAGTAAAGCCCTCCGTGTTACTCATAAACAGAAAACTATAAAGATACGCCCCAAACCCTACTAAGTAAAGCCCTCCGTGTTACTCAAACAGAAAACTATAAAGATAGGCCCCAAACCCTACTAAGTAAAGCCCTCCGTGTTACTCATAAACAGAAAACTATAAAGATAGGCCCCAACCCCTACTAAGTAAAGCCCTCCGTGTTACTCATAAACAGAAAACTATAAAGATACGCCCCAAACCCTACTAAGTAAAGACCTCCGTGTTACTCATAAACAGAAAACTATAAAGATACGCCCCAAACCCTACTAAGTAAAGCCCTCCGTGTTACTCATAAACAGAAAACTATAAAGATAGGCCCCAACCCCTACTAAGTAAAGCCCTCCGTGTTACTCATAAACAGAAAACTATAAAGATAGGCCCCAACCTCTACTAAGTAAAGCCTGCCGTGTTACTCATAAACAGAAAACTATAAAGATACGCCCCAAACCCTACTAAGTAAAGCCCTCCGTGTTACTCATAAACAGAAAACTATAAAGATACGCCCCAACCCCTACTAAGTAAAGCCCTCCGTGTTACTCATAAACAGAAAACTATAAAGATAGGCCCCAACCCCTACTAAGTAAAGCCCTCCGTGTTACTCATAAACAGAAAACTATAAAGATAGGCCCCAACCCCTACTAAGTAAAGCCCTCCGTGTTACTCATAAACAGAAAACTATAAAGATACGCCCCAAACCCTACTAAGTAAAGCCCTCCGTGTTACTCATAAACAGAAAACTATAAAGATAGGCCCCAAACCCTACTAAGTAAAGCCCTCCGTGTTACTCATAAACAGAAAACTATAAAGATACGCCCCAAACCCTACTAAGTAAAGCCCTTCGTGTTACTCATAAACAGAAAACTATAAAGATACGCCCCAACCCCTACTAAGTAAAGCCCTCCGTGTTACTCATAAACAGAAAACTATAAAGATAGGCCCCAAACCCTACTAAGTAAAGCCCTCCGTGTTACTCATAAACAGAAAACTATAAAGATACGCCTCAAACCCTACTAAGTAAAGCCCGCCGTGTTACTCATAAACAGAAAACTATAAAGATAGGCCCCAAACACTACTAAGTAAAGCCCGCCGTGTTACTCATAAACAGAAAACTATAAAGATAGGCCCCAAACCCTACTAAGTAAAGCCCGCCGTGTTACTCATAAACAGAAAACTATAAAGATACGCCCCAAACCCTACTAAGTAAAGCCTGCCGTTTTACTCATAAACAGAAAACTATAAAGATACGCCCCAAACCCTACTAAGTAAAGCCCGCCGTGTTACTCATAAACAGAAAACTATAAAGATAGGCCCCAAACCCTACTAAGTAAAGCCCGCCGTGTTACTCATAAACAGAAAACTATAAAGATAGGCCCCAAACCCTACTAAGTAAAGCCCGCCGTGTTACTCATAAACAGAAAACTATAAAGATAGGCCCCAAACCCTACTAAGTAAAGCCCGCCGTGTTACTCATAAACAGAAAACTATAAAGATAGGCCCCAACCCCTACTAAGTAAAGCCCTCCGTGTTACTCATAAACAGAAAACTATAAAGATACGCCCCAAACCCTACTAAGTAAAGCCCTCCGTGTTACTCATAAACAGAAAACTATAAAGATACGCCCCAAACCCTACTAAGTAAAGCCCGCCGTGTTACTCAAACAGAAAACTATAAAGATAGGCCCCAAACCCTACTAAGTAAAGCCCTCCGTGTTACTCATAAACAGAAAACTATAAAGATAGGCCCCAACCCCTACTAAGTAAAGCCCTCCGTGTTACTCATAAACAGAAAACTATAAAGATACGCCCCAAACCCTACTAAGTAAAGCCCGCCGTGTTACTCATAAACAGAAAACTATAAAGATAGGCCCCAAACCCTACTAAGTAAAGCCCTCCGTGTTACTCATAAACAGAAAACTATAAAGATAGGCCCCAACCCCTACTAAGTAAAGCCCTCCGTGTTACTCATAAACAGAAAACAATAAAGATAGGCCCCAACCCCTACTAAGTAAAGCCTGCCGTGTTACTCATAAACAGAAAACTATAAAGATACGCCCCAAACCCTACTAAGTAAAGCCCTCCGTGTTACTCATAAACAGAAAACTATAAAGATACGCCCCAACCCCTACTAAGTAAAGCCCTCCGTGTTACTCATAAACAGAAAACTATAAAGATAGGCCCCAACCCCTACTAAGTAAAGCCCTCCGTGTTACTCATAAACAGAAAACTATAAAGATAGGCCCCAACCCCTACTAAGTAAAGCCCTCCGTGTTACTCATAAACAGAAAACTATAAAGATACGCCCCAAACCCTACTAAGTAAAGCCCTCCGTGTTACTCATAAACAGAAAACTATAAAGATAGGCCCCAAACCCTAATAAGTAAAGCCCTCCGTGTTACTCATAAACAGAAAACTATAAAGATAGGCCCCAAACCCTACTAAGTAAAGCCCTTCGTGTTACTCATAAACAGAAAACTATAAAGATACGCCCCATCCCCTACTAAGTAAAGCCCTCCGTGTTACTCATAAACAGAAAACTATAAAGATAGGCCCCAAACCCTACTAAGTAAAGCCCGCCGTGTTACTCATAAACAGAAAACTATAAAGATAGGCCCCAAACCCTACTAAGTAAAGCCCGCCGTGTTACTCATAAACAGAAAACTATAAAGATAGGCCCCAAACCCTACTAAGTAAAGCCCGCCGTGTTACTCATAAACAGAAAACTATAAAGATAGGCCCCAAACCCTACTAAGTAAAGCCCGCCGTGTTACTCATAAACAGAAAACTATAAAGATACGCCCCAAACCCTTCTAAGTAAAGCCTGCCGTGTTACTCAAACAGAAAACTATAAAGATACGCCCCGAACCCTACTAAGTAAAGCCCGCCGTGTTATTCATAAACAGAAAACTATAAAGATAGGCCCCAAACCCTACTAAGTAAAGCCCGCCGTGTTACTCATAAACAGAAAACTATAAAGATAGGCCCCAAACCCTACTAAGTAAAGCCCGCCGTGTTACTCATAAACAGAAAACTATAAAGATAGGCCCCAAACCCTACTAAGTAAAGCCCGCCGTGTTACTCATAAACAGAAAACTATAAAGATAGGCCCCAAACCCTACTAAGTAAAGCCCGCCGTGTTACTCATAAACAGAAAACTATAAAGATACGCCCCAAACCCTTCTAAGTAAAGCCTGCCGTGTTACTCAAACAGAAAACTATAAAGATACGCCCCGAACCCTACTAAGTAAAGCCCGCCGTGTTATTCATAAACAGAAAACTATAAAGATACGCCCCAAACCTTACTAAGTAAAGCCTGCCGTGCTACTCAAACAGAAAACTATAAAGATACGCCCCAAACCCTACTAAGTAAAGCCCTCCGTGTTACTCATAAACAGAAAACTATAAAGATACGCCCCAAACCCTACTAAGTAAAGCCCTCCGTGTTACTCATAAACAGAAAACTATAAAGATACGCCCCAAACCCTACTAAGTAAAGCCCTCCGTGTTACTCATAAACAGAAAACTATAAAGATACGCCCCAAACCCTACTAAGTAAAGCCCTCCGTGTTACTCATAAACAGAAACCTATAAAGATATGCCCCAAACCCTACTAAGTAAATCCCACCGTGTTACTCATAAACAGAAAACTATAAAGATACGCCCCAAACCCTACTAAGTAAAGCCCTCCGTGTTACTCACAAACAGAAAACTATAAAGATACGCCCCAAACCCTACTAAGTAAAGCCCTCCGTGTTACTCATAAACAGAAAACTATAAAGATACGCCCCAAACCCTACTAAGTAAAGCCCACCGTGTTACTCATAAACAGAAAACTATAAAGATACGCCCCAAACCCTTCTAAGTAAAGCCCACCGTGTTACTCATAAACAGAAAACTATAAAGATACGCCCCAAACCCTTCTAAGTAAAGCCCGCCGTGTTACTCATAAACAGAAAACTATAAAGATACGCCCCAAACCCTACTAATTAAAGCCCGCCGTGTTACTCATAGACAGAAAACTATAAAGATACGCCCCAAACCCTACTAAGTAATGCACGCCGTGTTACTCATAAACAGAAAACTATAAAGATACGCCCCAAACCCTACTAAGTAAAGCCCGTCGTGTTACTCAAACAGAAAACTATAAAGATACGCCCCAAACCCTACTAAGTAAAGCCCTCCGTGTTACTCATAAACAGAAAACTATAAAGATACGCCCCAAACCCTACTAAGTAAAGCCCTCCGTGTTACTCATAAACAGAAAACTATAAAGATACGCCCCAAACCCTACTAAGTAAAGCCCTCCGTGTTACTCATAAACAGAAAACTATAAAGATACGCCCCAAACCCTACTAAGTAAAGCCCACCGTGTTACTCATAAACAGAAAACTATAAAGATACGCCCTAAACCCTACTAAGTAAAGCCCTCCGTGTTACTCATAAACAGAAAACTATAAAGATACGCCCCAAACCCTACTAAGTAAAGCCCTCCGTGTTACTCATAAACAGAAAACTATAAAGATACGCCCCAAACCCTACTAAGTAAAGCCCGCCGTGTTACTCATAAACAGAAAACTATAAAGATACGCCCCAAACCCTTCTAAGTAAAGCCCGCCGTGTTACTCATAAACAGAAAACTATAAAGATACGCCCCAAACCCTTCTAATTAAAGCCCGCCGTGTTACTCATAGACAGAAAACTATAAAGATACGCCCCAAACCCTACTAAGTAAAGCCTGCCGTGTTACTCATAAACAGAAAACTATAAAGATACGCCCCAAACCCTACTAAGTAAAGCCTGCCGTGTTACTCATAGACAGAAAACTATAAAGATACGCCCCAAACCCTACTAATTAAAGCCCGCCGTGTTACTCAAACAGAAAACTATAAAGATAGGCCCCAAACCCTACTAAGTAAAGCCCGCCGTGTTACTCATAAACAGAAAACTATAAAGATACGCCCCAAACCCTACTAAGTAAAGCCTGCCGTGTTACTCATAAACAGAAAACTATAAAGATACGCCCCAAACCCTACTAAGTAAAGCCTGCCGTGTTACTCATAAACAGAAAACTATAAAGATACGCCCCAAACCCTACTAAGTAAAGCCCGCCGTGTTACTCATAAACAGAAAACTATAAAGATACGCCCCAAGCCCTACTAAGTAAAGCCCGCCGTGTTACTCATAGACAGAAAACTATAAAGATACGCCCCAAGCCCTACTAAGTAAAGCCCGCCGTGTTACTCATAAACAGAAAACTATAAAGATACGCCCCAAACCCTACTAAGTAAAGCCCGCCGTGTTACTCATAAACAGAAAACTATAAAGATATGCCCCAAACCCTACTAAGTAAAGCCTGCCGTGTTACTAATAAACAGAAAACCATAAAGATAGGCCCCAAACCCTACTAAGTAAAGCCCGCCGTGTTACTCATAAACAGAAAACTATAAAGATACGCCCCAAACCCTACTAAGTAAAGCCCTCCGTGTTACTCATAAACAGAAAACTATAAAGATACGCCCCAAACCCTACTAAGTAAAGCCCGCCGTGTTACTCATAAAGAGAAAACTATAAAGATACGCCCCAAACCCTACTAAGTAAAGCCCGCCGTGTTACTCATAAACAGAAAACTATAAAGATACGCCCCAAACCCTACTAAGTAAAGCCCGCCGTGTTATTCATAAACAGAAAACTATAAAGATACGCCCCAAACCCTACTAAGTAAAGCCCGCCGTGTTACTCATAAACAGAAAACTATAAAGATACGCCCCAAATCCTACTAAGTAAAGCCCGCCGTGTTATTCATAAACAGAAAACTATAAAGATACGCCCCAAACCCTATTAAGTAAAGCCCGCCGTGTTACTAATAAACAGAAAACTATAAAGATACGCCCCAAACCCTACTAAGTAAAGCCCGCCGTGTTACTCATAAACAGAAAACTATAAAGATAGGCCCCAAACCCTACTAAGTAAAGCCCGCCGTGTTACTCATAAACAGAAAACTATAAAGATACGCCCCAAACCCTACTAAGTAAAGCCCGCCGTGTTACTCATAGACAGAAAACTATAAAGATACGCCCCAAACCCTACTAAGTAAAGCCCGCCGTGTTACTCATAAACAGAAAACTATAAAGATACGCCCCAAACCCTACTAAGTAAAGCCCGCCGTGTTACTCATAAACAGAAAACTATAAAGATAGGCCCCAAACCCTACTAAGTAAAGCCTGCCGTGTTACTCATAAACAGAAAACTATAAAGATACGCCCCAAACCCTACTAAGTAAAGCCCGCCGTGTTACTCATAAAAAGAAAACTATAAAGATACGCCACAAACCCTACTAATTAAAGCCCGCCGTGTTACTCATAGACAGAAAACTATAAAGATACGCCCCAAACCCTACTAAGTAAAGCACGCCGTGTTACTCATAGACAGAAAACTATAAAGATAGGCCCCAAACCCTACTAAGTAAAGCCCGCCGTGTTACTCATAAACAGAAAACTATAAAGATACGCCCCAAACCCTACTAAGTAAAGCCCGCCGTGTTACTCATAAACAGAAAACTATAAAGATAGGCCCCAAACCCTACTAAGTAAAGCCCGCCGTGTTATTCATAAACAGAAAACTATAAAGATACGCCCCAAACCCTACTAAGTAAAGCCCGCCGTGTTACTCATAAACAGAAAACTATAAAGATACGCCCCAAACCCTACTAAGTAAAGCCCGCCGTGTTACTCATAAACAGAAAACTATAAAGATACGCCCCAAACCCTACTAAGTAAAGCCCGCCGTGTTACTCATCAACAGAAAACTATAAAGATAGGCCCCAAACCCTACTAAGTAAAGCCCTCCGTGTTACTCATAGACAGAAAACTATAAAGATAGGCCCCAAACCCCACTAAGTAAAGCCCGCCGTGTTACTCATAAACAGAAAACTATAAAGATACGCCCCAAACCCTACCAAGTAAAGCCCGCCGTGTTATTCATAAACAGAAAACTATAAAGATACGCCCCAAACGCTACTAAGTAAAGCCCGCCGTGTTACTCATAAACAGAAAACTATAAAGATACGCCCCAAACCCTACTAAGTAAAGCCCTCCGTGTTACTCATAAACAGAAAACTATAAAGATACGCCCCAAATCCTACTAAGTAAAGCCCGCCGTGTTACTCATAAACAGAAAACTATAAAGATAGGCCCCAAACCCTACTAAGTAAAGCCCGCCGTGTTACTCATAAACAGAAAACTATAAAGATACGCCCCAAACCCTACTAAGTAAAGCCCGCCGTGTTACTCATAAACAGAAAACTATAAAGATAGGCCCCAAACCCTACTAAGTAAAGCCCGTCGTGTTACTCATAAACAGAAAACTATAAAGATACGCCCCAAACCCTACTAAGTAAAGCCCGCCGTGTTATTCATAAACAGAAAACTATAAAGATACGCCCCAAACCCTACTAAGTAAAGCCCGCCGTGTTACTCATAAACAGAAAACTATAAAGATACGCCCCAAACCCTACTAAGTAAAGCCCGCCGTGTTATTCATAAACATTAAACTATAAAGATACGCCCCAAACCCTACTAAGTAAAGCCCGCCGTGTTACTCATAGACAGAAAACTATAAAGATACGCCACAAACCCTACTAAGTAAAGCCCGCCGTGTTACTCAAACAGAAAACTATAAAGATACGCCCCAAACCCTACTAAGTAAAGCCCGCCGTGTTACTCATAAACAGAAAACTATAAAGATACGCCCCAAACCCTTCTAAGTAAAGCCCGCCGTGTTACTCATAAGCAGAAAACTATAAAGATAGGCCCCAAACCCTACTAAGTAAAGCCCGCCGTGTTACTCATAGACAGAAAACTATAAAGATACGCCCCAAACCCTACTAAGTAAAGCCCGCCGTGTTACTCATAAACAGAAAACTATAAAGATAGGCCCCAAACCCTACTAAGTAAAGACCGCCGTGTTACTAATAAACAGAAAACTATAAAGATACGCCCCAAACCCTACTAAGTAAAGCCCGGCGTGTTACTCATAAACAGAAAACTATAAAGATACGCCCCAAACCCTACTAAGTAAAGCCCGCCGTGTTACTCATAGACAGAAAACTATAAAGATACGCCCCAAACCCTACTAATTAAAGCCCGCCGTGTTACTCATAAACAGAAAACTATAAAGATAGGCCCCAAACCCTACTAAGTAAAGCCCGCCGTGTTACTCATAAACAGAAAACTATAAAAATACGCCCCAAACCCTACTAAGTAAAGCCCACCGTGTTACTCAAACAGAAACTATAAAGATAGGCCCCAAACCCTACTAAGTAAAGCCCGCCGTGTTACTCATAAACAGAAAACTATAAAGATACGCCCCAAACCCTACGAAGTAAAGCCCGCCGTGTTACTCATAAACAGAAAACTATAAAGATAGGCCTCAAACCCTACTAAGTAAAGCCCGCCGTGTTACTCATAAACAGAAAACTATAAAGATACGCCCCAAACCCTACTAAGTAAAGCCCTCCGTGTTACTCATAAACAGAAAACTATAAAGATACGCCCCAAACCCTACTAAGTAAAGCCCTCCGTGTTACTCATAAACAGAAAACTATAAAGATACGCCCCAAACCCTACTAAGTAAAGCCCTCCGTGTTACTCATAAACAGAAAACTATAAAGATACGCCCCAAACCCTACTAAGTAAAGCCCACCGTGTTACTCATAAACAGAAAACTATAAAGATACGCCCCAAACCCTACTAAGTAAAGCCCTCCGTGTTACTCATAAACAGAAAACTATAAAGATACGCCCCAAACCCTACTAAGTAAAGCCCTCCGTGTTACTCATAAACAGAAAACTATAAAGATACGCCCCAAACCCTACTAAGTAAAGCCCACCGTGTTACTCATAAACAGAAAACTATAAGGATACGCCCCAAACCCTTCTAAGTAAAGCCCACCGTGTTACTCATAAACAGAAAACTATAAAGATACGCCCCAAACCCTTCTAAGTAAAGCCCGCCGTGTTACTCATAAACAGAAAACTATAAAGATACGCCCCAAACCCTACTAATTAAAGCCCGCCGTGTTACTCATAGACAGAAAACTATAAAGATACGCCCCAAACCCTACTAAGTAATGCACGCCGTGTTACTCATAAACAGAAAACTATAAAGATAGGCCCCAAACCCTACTAAGTAAAGCCCGCCGTGTTACTCAAACAGAAAACTATAAAGATACGCCCCAAACCCTTCTAAGTAAAGCCCTCCGTGTTACTCATAAACAGAAAACTATAAAGATACGCCCCAAACCCTACTAAGTAAAGCCCTCCGTGTTACTCATAAACAGAAAACTATAAAGATACGCCCCAAACCCTACTAAGTAAAGCCCGCCGTGTTACTCATAAACAGAAAACTATAAAGATACGCCCCAAACCCTACTAAGTAAAGCCCACCGTGTTACTCATAAACAGAAAACTATAAAGATACGCCCTAAACCCTACTAAGTAAAGCCCTCCGTGTTACTCATAAACAGAAAACTATAAAGATACGCCCCAAACCCTACTAAGTAAAGCCCTCCGTGTTACTCATAAACAGAAAACTATAAAGATACGCCCCAAACCCTACTAAGTAAAGCCCGCCGTGTTACTCATAAACAGAAAACTATAAAGATACGCCCCAAACCCTTCTAAGTAAAGCCCGCCGTGTTACTCATAAACAGAAAACTATAAAGATACGCCCCAAACCCTACTAATTAAAGCCCGCCGTGTTACTCATAGACAGAAAACTATAAAGATACGCCCCAAACCCTACTAAGTAAAGCCTGCCGTGTTACTCATAAACAGAAAACTATAAAGATACGCCCCAAACCCTACTAAGTAAAGCCCGCCGTGTTACTCATAGACAGAAAACTATAAAGATACGCCCCAAACCCTACTAATTAAAGCCCGCCGTGTTACTCAAACAGAAAACTATAAAGATACGCCCCAAACCCTACTAAGTAAAGCCCACCGTGTTACTCATAAACAGAAAACTATAAAGATACGCCCCAAACCCTACTAAGTAAAGCCTGCCGTGTTACTCATAAACAGAAAACTATAAAGATACGCCCCAAACCCTACTAAGTAAAGCCTGCCGTGTTACTCATAAACAGAAAACTATAAAGATACGCCCCAAACCCTACTAAGTAAAGCCCGCCGTGTTACTCATAAACAGAAAACTATAAAGATACGCCCCAAGCCCTACTAAGTAAAGCCCGCCGTGTTACTCATAGACAGAAAACTATAAAGATACGCCCCAAACCCTACTAAGTAAAGCCCGCCGTGTTACTCATAAACAGAAAACTATAAAGATACGCCCCAAACCCTACTAAGTAAAGCCCGCCGTGTTACTCATAAACAGAAAACTATAAAGATATGCCCCAACCCCTACTAAGTAAAGCCTGCCGTGTTACTAATAAACAGAAAACCATAAAGATAGGCCCCAAACCCTACTAAGTAAAGCCCGCCGTGTTACTCATAAACAGAAAACTATAAAGATACGCCCCAAACCCTACTAAGTAAAGCCCGCCGTGTTACTCATAAACAGAAAACTATAAAGATACGCCCCAAACCCTACTAAGTAAAGCCCGCCGTGTTACTCATAAACAGAAAACTATAAAGATACGCCCCAAACCCTACTAAGTAAAGCCCGCCGTGTTACTCATAAACAGAAAACTATAAAGATACGCCCCAAACCCTACTAAGTAAAGCCCGCCGTGTTATTCATAAACAGAAAACTATAAAGATACGCCCCAAACCCTTCTAAGTAAAGCCCGCCGTGTTACTCATAAAAAGAAAACTATAAAGATACGCCCCAAACCCTACTAAGTAAAGCCCGCCGTGTTACTCATAAAAAGAAAACTATAAAGATACGCCCCAAATCCTACTAAGTAAAGCCCGCCGTGTTATTCATAAACAGAAAACTATAAAGATACGCCCCAAACCCTACTAAGTAAAGCCCGCCGTGTTACTAATAAACAGAAAACTATAAAGATACGCCCCAAACCCTACTAAGTAAAGCCCGCCGTGTTACTCATATACAGAAAACTATAAAGATAGGCCCCAAACCCTACTAAGTAAAGCCCGCCGTGTTACTCATAAACAGAAAACTATAAAGATACGCCCCAAACCCTACTAAGTAAAGCCCGCCGTGTTACTCATAGACAGAAAACTATAAAGATACGCCCCAAACCCTACTAAGTAAAGCCCGCCGTGTTACTCATAAACAGAAAACTATAAAGATACGCCCCAAACCCTACTAAGTAAAGCCCGCCGTGTTACTCATAAACAGAAAACTATAAAGATAGGCCCCAAACCCTACTAAGTAAAGCCTGCCGTGTTACTCATAAGCAGAAAACTATAAAGATACGCCCCAAACCCTACTAAGTAAAGCCCTCCGTGTTACTCATAAACAGAAAACTATAAAGATACGCCCCAAACCCTACTAAGTAAAGCCCACCGTGTTACTCATAAACAGAAAATTATAAAGATATGCCCCAAACCCTTCTAAGTAAAGCCCACCGTGTTACTCATAAACAGAAAACTATAAAGATACGCCCCAAACCCTTCTAAGTAAAGCCCGCCGTGTTACTCATAAACAGAAAACTATAAAGATACGCCCCAAACCCTACTAATTAAAGCCCGCCGTGTTACTCATAGACAGAAAACTATAAAGATACGCCCCAAACCCTACTAAGTAATGCACGCCGTGTTACTCATAAACAGAAAACTATAAAGATAGGCCCCAAACCCTACTAAGTAAAGCCCGCCGTGTTACTCAAACAGAAAACTATAAAGATACGCCCCAAACCCTACTAAGTAAAGCCCTCCGTGTTACTCATAAACAGAAAACTATAAAGATAGGCCCCAAACCCTACTAAGTAAAGCCCTCCGTGTTACTCATAAACAGAAAACTATAAAGATACGCCCCAAACCCTACTAAGTAAAGCCCGCCGTGTTACTCATAAACAGAAAACTATAAAGATACGCCCCAAACCCTACTAAGTAAAGCCCACCGTGTTACTCATAAACAGAAAACTATAAAGATACGCCCTAAACCCTACTAAGTAAAGCCCTCCGTGTTACTCATAAACAGAAAACTATAAAGATACGCCCCAAACCCTACTAAGTAAAGCCCTCCGTGTTACTCATAAACAGAAAACTATAAAGATACGCCCCAAACCCTACTAAGTAAAGCCCGCCGTGTTACTCATAAACAGAAAACTATAAAGATACGCCCCAAACCCTTCTAAGTAAAGCCCGCCGTGTTACTCATAAACAGAAAACTATAAAGATACGCCCCAAACCCTACTAATTAAAGCCCGCCGTGTTACTCATAGACAGAAAACTATAAAGATACGCCCCAAACCCTACTAAGTAAAGCCTGCCGTGTTACTCATAAACAGAAAACTATAAAGATAGGCCCCAAACCCTACTAAGTAAAGCCCTCCGTGTTACTCATAAACAGAAAACTATAAAGATACGCCCCAAACCCTACTAAGTAAAGCCCGCCGTGTTACTCATAAACAGAAAACTATAAAGATACGCCCCAAACCCTTCTAAGTAAAGCCCGCCGTGTTACTCATAAACAGAAAACTATAAAGATACGCCCCAAACCCTACTAATTAAAGCCCGCCGTGTTACTCATAGACAGAAAACTATAAAGATACGCCCCAAACCCTACTAAGTAAAGCCTGCCGTGTTACTCATAAACAGAAAACTATAAAGATACGCCCCAAACCCTACTAAGTAAAGCCCGCCGTGTTACTCATAGACAGAAAACTATAAAGATACGCCCCAAACCCTACTAATTAAAGCCCGCCGTGTTACTCAAACAGAAAACTATAAAGATACGCCCCAAACCCTACTAAGTAAAGCCGACCGTGTTACTCATAAACAGAAAACTATAAAGATACGCCCCAAACCCTACTAAGTAAAGCCTGTCGTGTTACTCATAAACAGAAAACTATAAAGATACGCCCCAAACCCAACTAAGTAAAGCCTGCCGTGTTACTCATAAACAGAAAACTATAAAGATACGCCCCAAACCCTACTAAGTAAAGCCCGCCGTGTTACTCATAAACAGAAAACTATAAAGATACGCCCCAAGCCCTACTAAGTAAAGCCCGCCGTGTTACTCATAGACAGAAAACTATAAAGATAGGCCCCAAACCCTACTAAGTAAAGCCCGCCGTGTTACTTATAAACAGAAAACTATAAAGATACGCCCCAAACCCTACTAAGTAAAGCCCGCGTGTTACTCATAAACAGAAAACTATAAAGATATGCCCCAACCCCTACTAAGTAAAGCCGCCGTGTTACTAATAAACAGAAAACCATAAAGATAGGCCCCAAACCCTACTAAGTAAAGCCCGCCGTGTTACTCATAAACAGAAAACTATAAAGATACGCCCCAAACCCTACTAAGTAAAGCCCTCCGTGTTACTCATAAACAGAAAACTATAAAGATACGCCCCAAACCCTACTAAGTAAAGCCCGCCGTGTTACTCATAAACAGAAAACTATAAAGATACGCCCCAAACCCTACTAAGTAAAGCCCGCCGTGTTACTCATAAACAGAAAACTATAAAGATACGCCCCAAACCCTACTAAGTAAAGCCCGCCGTGTTACTCATAAACAGAAAACTATAAAGATACGCCCCAAACCCTACTAAGTAAAGCCCGCCGTGTTACTAATAAACAGAAAACTATAAAGATACGCCCCAAATCCTACTAAGTAAAGCCCGCCGTGTTATTCATAAACAGAAAACTATAAAGATACGCCCCAAACCCTACTAAGTAAAGCCCGCCGTGTTACTAATAAACAGAAAACTATAAAGATAGGCCCCAAACCCTACTAAGTAAAGCCCGCCGTGTTACTCATATACAGAAAACTATAAAGATAGGCCCCAAACCCTACTAAGTAAAGCCCGCCGTGTTACTCATAAACAGAAAACTATAAAGATAGGCCCCAAACCCTACTAAGTAAAGCCCGCCGTGTTACTCATAGACAGAAAACTATAAAGATACGCCCCAAACCCTACTAAGTAAAGCCCGCCGTGTTACTCATAAACAGAAAACTATAAAGATACGCCCCAAACCCTACTAAGTAAAGCCCGCCGTGTTACTCATAAACAGAAAACTATAAAGATAGGCCCCAAACCCTACTAAGTAAAGCCTGCCGTGTTACTCATAAGCAGAAAACTGTAAAGATACGCCCCAAACCCTACTAAGTAAAGCCCGCCGTGTTACTCATAAACAGAAAACTATAAAGATACGCCACAAACCCTACTAATTAAAGCCCGCCGTGTTACTCATAGACAGAAAACTATAAAGATACGCCCCAAACCCTACTAAGTAAAGCACGCCGTGTTACTCATAGACAGAAAACTATAAAGATAGGCCCCAAACCCTACTAAGTAAAGCCCGCCGTGTTACTCATAAACAGAAAACTATAAAGATACGCCCCAAACCCTACTAAGTAAAGCCCGCCGTGTTACTCATAAACAGAAAACTATAAAGATACGCCCCAAACCCTACTAAGTAAAGCCCGCCGTGTTATTCATAAACAGAAAACTATAAAGATACGCCCCAAACCCTACTAAGTAAAGCCCGCCGTGTTACTAATAAACAGAAAACTATAAAGATACGCCCCAAACCCTACTAAGTAAAGCCCGCCGTGTTACTCATAAACAGAAAACTATAAAGATACGCCCCAAACCCTACTAAGGAAAGCCCGCCGTGTTACTCATAAACAGAAAACTATAAAGATAGGCCCCAAACCCTACTAAGTAAAGCCCTCCGTGTTACTCATAGACAGAAAACTATAAAGATAGGCCCCAAACCCCACTAAGTAAAGCCCGCCGTGTTACTCATAAACAGAAAACTATAAAGATACGCCCCAAACCCTACTAAGTAAAGCCCGCCGTGTTATTCATAAACAGAAAACTATAAAGATACGCCCCAAACGCTACTAAGTAAAGCCCGCCGTGTTACTCATAAACAGAAAACTATAAAGATACGCCCCAAACCCTACTAAGTAAAGCCCTCCGTGTTACTCATAAACAGAAAACTATAAAGATACGCCCCAAATCCTACCAAGTAAAGCCCGCCGTGTTACTCATAAACAGAAAACTATAAAGATAGGCCCCAAACCCTACTAAGTAAAGCCCGCCGTGTTACTCATAAACAGAAAACTATAAAGATAGGCCCCAAACCCTACTAAGTAAAGCCCGCCGTGTTACTCATAAACAGAAAACTATAAAGATAGGCCCCAAACCCTACTAAGTAAAGCCCGCCGTGTTACTCATAGACAGAAAACTATAAAGATAGGCCCCAAACCCTACTAAGTAAAGCCCGCCGTGTTACTCATAAACAGAAAACTATAAAAATACGCCCCAAACCCTACTAAGTAAAGCCCGCCGTGTTATTCATAAACAGAAAACTATAAAGATACGCCCCAAACCCTACTAAGTAAAGCCCGTCGTGTTACTCATAAACAGAAAACTATAAAGATACGCCCCAAACCCTACTAAGTAAAGCCCGCCGTGTTACTCATAAACAGAAAACTATAAAGATACGCCCCAAACCCTACTAAGTAAAGCCCGCCGTGTTACTCATAAACAGAAAACTATAAAGATACGCCCCAAACCCTACTAAGTAAAGCCCGCCGTGTTACTCATAAACAGAAAACTATAAAGATAGGCCCCAAACCCTACTAAGTAAAGCCCGCCGTGTTACTCATAGACAGAAAACTATAAAGATAGGCCCCAAACCCTACTAAGTAAAGCCCGCCGTGTTACTCATAAACAGAAAACTATAAAGATACGCCCCAAACCCTACTAAGTAAAGCCCGCCGTGTTATTCATAAACAGAAAACTATAAAGATACGCCCCAAACCCTACTAAGTAAAGCCCGCCGTGTTACTCATAAACAGAAAACTATAAAGATACGCCCCAAACCCTACTAAGTAAAGCCCGCCGTGTTATTCATAAACAGAAAACTATAAAGATACGCCCCAAACCCTACTAAGTAAAGCCCGCCGTGTTACTCATAGACAGAAAACTATAAAGATACGCCCCAAACCCTACTAAGTAAAGCCCTCCGTGTTACTCAAACAGAAAACTATAAAGATACGCCCCAAACCCTACTAAGTAAAGCCCGCCGTGTTACTCATAAACAGAAAACTATAAAGATACGCCCCAAACCCTTCTAAGTAAAGCCCGCCGTGTTACTCATAAGCAGAAAACTATAAAGATAGGCCCCAAACCCTACTAAGTAAAGCCCGCCGTGTTACTCATAGACAGAAAACTATAAAGATACGCCCCAAACCCTACTAAGTAAAGCCCGCCGTGTTACTCATAAACAGAAAACTATAAAGATAGGCCCCAAACCCTACTAAGTAAAGCCCGCCGTGTTACTAATAAACAGAAAACTATAAAGATACGCCCCAAACCCTACTAAGTAAAGCCCGCCGTGTTACTCATAAACAGAAAACTATAAAGATACGCCCCAAACCCTACTAAGTAAAGCCCGCCGTGTTACTCATAGACAGAAAACTATAAAGATACGCCCCAAACCCTACTAATTAAAGCCCGCCGTGTTACTCATAAACAGAAAACTATAAAGATAGGCCCCAAACCCTACTAAGTAAAGCCCGCCGTGTTACTCATAAACAGAAAACTATAAAGATACGCCCCAAACCCTACTAAGTAAAGCCCGCCGTGTTACTCATAAACAGAAAACTATAAAGATACGCCCCAAACCCTACTAAGTAAAGCCCGCCGTGTTACTCATAGACAGAAAACTATAAAGATACGCCCCAAACCCTACTAATTAAAGCCCGTCGTGTTACTCATAAACAGAAAACTATAAAGATAGGCCCCAAACCCTACTAAGTAAAGCCCCCCGTGTTACTCAAACAGAAACTATAAAGATAGGCCCCAAACCCTACTAAGTAAAGCCCTCCGTGTTACTCATAAACAGAAAACTATAAAGATACGCCCCAAACCCTACGAAGTAAAGCACGCCGTGTTACTCATAAACAGAAAACTATAAAGATAGGCCTCAAACCCTTCTAAGTAAAGCCCGCCGTGTTACTCATAAACAGAAAACTATAAAGATACGCCCCAAACCCTACTAAGTAAAGCCCTCCGTGTTACTCATAAACAGAAAACTATAAAGATAGGCCCCAAACCCTACTAAGTAAAGCCCGCCGTGTTACTCATAAACAGAAAACTATAAAGATACGCCCCAAACCCTACTAAGTAAAGCCCGCCGTGTTACTCATAAACAGAAAACTATAAAGATACGCCCCAAACCCTACTAAGTAAAGCCCGCCGTGTTACTCATAGACAGAAAACTATAAAGATACGCCCCAAACCCTACTAAGTAATGCACGCCGTGTTACTCATAAACAGAAAACTATAAAGATAGGCCCCAAACCCTACTAAGTAAAGCCCGCCGTGTTACTAAAACAGAAAACTATAAAGATACGCCCCAAACCCTACTAAGTAAAGCCCGCCGTGTTACTCATAAACAGAAAACTATAAAGATACGCCCCAAACCCTACTAAGTAAAGGCCGCCGTGTTACTCATAAACAGAAAACTATAAAGATAGGCCCCAAACCCTACTAAGTAAAGCCCGCGTGTTACTCATAAACAGAAAACTATAAAGATACGCCCCAAACCCTACTAAGTAAAGCCCGCCGTGTTACTCATAAACAGAAAACTATAAAGATACGCCCCAAACCCTACTAAGTAAAGCCCGCCGTGTTACTAATATTGTCAAATCTGGTAGAGTCTTCGTTGGTGAAAAATCATGGATATACAAGGCTGTACATGTGGATTTTATTGTGAAAACAATTATCACTTTTTTATACAATGTCCTTTACATGATAATATGAGAAGAGGAATTTTATTTGTAATACCAAAAGTTTATAGCAAAAGAGATTTGCATATAATTTTATATGAAAATACAGAACTTTCAATAGATCAAAACAGGGATATTGTTTGCGCGGTTCAAGTCTTTCTATAAGAGTAAGTTAAGCATGCAGGTCTCAGCTCTTTTTTACTTAAAAAATGTTTTGTAAAGATTTCTTCCTTTTACTTATAAGTACAGTGTCTCTTTGTTTGATTCTTTCTCCATTTTTGCTTGTTTTTATAAATCTTTATGTAAATTGTTTAATTGATCCTAAATAAAAAGTGATCCAGATACAAAATACAAGAATATGAACACAAAACAGAGGAACCCACAGTCCACAAAACACAAGAGATCTAAAATAAAAGGTGATCTAGATACAAAATACAAGAAGATAAACACAAACATAGGAACCCACAGTCCACAAGACACAAGAGATCTAAAATAAAAGGTGATCTAGATACAAAATACAAGAATATAAACACAAACATAGGAACCCACAGTACACATGACACAAGAGATCTAAAATAAAAGGTGATCTAGATACAAAATACAAGAATATAAACACAAACATAGGAATCCACAGTTCACAAGACACAAGAGATCTAAAATAAAAGGTGATCTAGATACAAAATACAAGAATACAAACACAAACAGAGGAACCCACAGTCCACAAGACACAAGAGATCTAAAATAAAAGGTGATCTAGATACAAAATACAAGAAGATAAACACAAACAGAGGAACCCACAGTCCACAAGACACAAGAGATCTAAAATAAAAGGTGATCAAGATACAAAATACAAGAAGATAAACACAAACATAGGAACCCACAGTCCACAAGACACAAGAGATCTAAAATAAAAGGTGATCTAGATACAAAATACATGATTATAAACACAAACAGAGGAACCCACAGTACACAAGACACAAGAGATCTAAAATAAAAGGTGATCTAGATACAAAATACAAGAAGATAAACACAAACATAGGAACTCACAGTACACAAGACACAAGAGATCTAAAATAAAAGGTGATCTAGATACAAAATACAAGAATACAAACACAAACAGAGTAACCCACAGTCCACAAGACACATGAGATCTAAAATAAAAGGTGATCTAGATACAAAATACAAGAACATAAACACAAAACAGAGGAACCCACAGTTCACAAGACACAAGAGATCTAATAAAAGGTGATCTAGATACATAATACAAGAAGATAAACACAAACAGAGGAACCCACAGTCCACAAGACACAAGAGATCTAAAATAAAAGGTGATCTAGATACAAAATACAAGAAGATAAACACAAACATAGGAACCCACAGTCCACAAGACACAAGAGATCTAAAATAAAAGGTGATCTAGATACAAAATACAAGAATATAAACACAAACATAGGAACCCACAGTCCAAAAGACACAAGAGATCTAAAATGAAAGGTGATCAAGATACAAAATACAAGAAGATAAACACAAACAGAGGAACCCACAGTCCACAAGACACAAGAGATCTAAAATAAAAGGTGATCTAGATACAAAATACAAGAAGATAAACACAAACAGAGAAACCCACAGTCCACAAGACACAAGAGATCTAAAATAAAAGGTGATAAAGATACAAAATACAAGAAGATAAACACAAACATAGGAACCCACAGTACACAAGCCACAAGAGATCTAAAATAAAAGATGATCAAGATACAAAATACATGAATATAAACACAAAACAGAGGAACTCACAGTACACAAGACACAAGAGATCTAAAATAAAAGGTGATCTAGTTACAAAATACAAGAAGATAACCACAAACAGAGGAACCCACAGTCCACAAGACACAAGAGATCTAAAATAAAAGGTGATCTAGATACAAAATACAAGAAGATAAACACAAACAGAGGAACCCACAGTACACAAGACACAAGAGATCTAAAATAAAAGGTGATCAAGATACAAAATACAAGAAGATAAACACAAACAGAGGAACCCACAGTCCACAAGACACAAGAGATCTAAAATAAAAGGTGATCTAGATACAAAATACAAGAATATAAACACAAACAGAGGAACCCACAGTCCACAAGACACAAGAGATCTAAAATAAAAGGTGATCTAGATACAAAATACATGAATATAAACACAAACAGAGGAACCCATAGTGCACAAGACACAAGAGATCTAAAATAAAAGGTGATCTAGATACAAAATACAAGAATATAAACACAAACAGAGGAACCTACAGTCCACAAGACACAAGAGATCTAAAATAAAAGGTGATCTAGATACAAAATACAAGAAGATAAACACAAACATAAGAACCCACAGTCCACAAGACACAAGAGATCTAAAATAAAAGGTGATCAAGATACAAATACATCAATATAAACACAAAACAGAGGAACCCACAGTTCACAAGACACAAGAGATCTAAAATAAAAGGTGATCTAGATACAAAATACAAGAAGATAAACACAAACAGAGGAACCCACAGTCCACAAGACACAAGAGATCTAAAATAAAAGGTGATCTAGATACAAAATACATGAATATAAACACAAACAGAGGAACCCATAGTGCACAAGACACAAGAGATCTAAAATAAAAGGTGATCTAGATACAAAATACAAGAAGATAAACACAAACAGAGGAACCCACAGTACACAAGCCACAAGAGATCTAAAATAAAAGGTGATCTAGATACAAAATACATGAATATAAACACAAACAGAGGAACCCACAGTCCACAAGACACAAGAGATCTAAAATAAAAGGTGATCTAGATACAAAATACAAGAAGATAAACACAAACAGAGGAACCCACAGTCCACAAGACACAAGAGATCTAAAATAAAAGGTGATCTAGATACAAAATACATGAATATAAACACAAACAGAGGAACCTACAGTCCACAAGACACAAGAGATCTAAAATAAAAGGTGATCTAGATACAAAATACATGAATATAAACACAAACAGAGGAACCTACAGTTCACAAGACACATCTAAAATAAAAGGTGATCTAGATACAAAATACAAGAAGATAAACACAAACATAGGAACCCACAGTCCACAAGACACAAGAGATCTAAAATAAAAGGTGATCAAGATACAAAATACAAGAATACAAACACAAACAGAGTAACCCACAGTCCACAAGACACAAGAGATCTAAAATAAAAGGTGATCTAGATACAAAATACAAGAATATAAACACAAACATAGGAACCCACAGTCCACAAGACACAAGAGATCTAAAATAAAAGGTGATCAAGATACAAAATACATGAATATAAACACAAAACATAGGAACCCACAGTCCACAAGACACAAGAGATCTAAAATAAAAGGTGATCTAGATACAAAATACAAAAATATAAACACAAACAGAGGAACCAACAGTCCACAAGACACAAGAGATCTAAAATAAAAGTTGATCTAGATTCAAAATACATGAATATAAACACAAACAGAGGAACCCATAGTGCACAAGACACAAGAGATCTAAAATAAAAGGTGATCTAGATACAAAATACAAGAATATAAACACAAACAGAGGAACCTACAGTCCACAAGACACAAGAGATCTAAAATAAAAGGTGATCTAGATACAAAATACATGAATATAAACACAAACAGAGGAACCTACAGTCCACAAGACACAAGAGATCTAAAATAAAAGGTGATCTAGATACAAAATACAAGAAGATAAACACAGACATAGGAACCCACAGTACACAAGACACAAGAGATCTAAAATAAAAGGTGATGAAGATACAAAATACATGAATATAAACACAAAACAGAGGAACCCACAGTTCACAAGACACAAGAGATCTAAAATAAAAGGTGATCTAGATACAAAATACAAGAAGATAAACACAAACAGAGGAACCCACAGTCCACAAGACCCAAGAGATCTAAAATAAAAGGTGATCTAGATACAAAATACAAGAAGATAAACACAAACATAGGAACCCACAGTACACAAGCCACAAGAGATCTAAAATAAAAGGTGATCTAGATACAAAATACAAGAAGATAAACACAAACATAGGAACCCACAGTCCACAAGACACAAGAGATCTAAAATAAAAGGTGATAAAGATACAAAATACAAGAAGATAAACACAAACATAGGAACACACAGTCCACAAGACACAAGAGATCTAAAATAAAAGGTGATCTAGATACAAAATACAAGAATATAAACACAAACAGAGGAACCCATAGTGCACAAGACACAAAAGATCTAAAATAAAAGGTGATCTAGATACAAAATACAAGAAGATAAACACAAACAGAGGAACCCATAGTCCACAAGACACAAGAGATCTAAAATAAAAGGTGATCTAGATACAAAATACAAGAATATAAACACAAACATAGGAACCCACAGTCCACAATACACAAGAGATCTAAAATAAAAGGTGATCTAGATACAAAATACAAGAATATAAACACAAACAGAGGAACCCACAGTCCACAAGACACAAGAGATCTAAAAATAAAAGGTGATCTAGATACAAAATACAAGAATATAAACACAAACATAGGAACCCACAGTCCACAAGACACAAGAGATCTAAAATAAAAGGTGATCTAGATACAAAATACAAGAAGATAAACACAAACAGAGGAACCCACAGTACACAAGCCACAAGAGATCTAAAATAAAAGGTGATCTAGATACAAAATACAAGAATATAAACACAAACATAGGAACCCAGTCCACAAGAAACAAGAGATCTAAAATAAAAGATGATCTAGATACAAAATACAAGAAGATAAACACAAACATAGGAACCCACAGTCCACAAGCCAGAAGAGATCTAAAATAAAAGGTGATCTAGATACAAAATACAAGAAGATAAACACAAACATAGGAACCCACAGTCCACAAGCCACAAGAGATCTAAAATAAGAGGTGATCTAGACACAAAATACAAGAAGATAAACACAAACAGAGGAACCCACAGTACACAAGACACAAGAGATCTAAAATAAAAGGTGATCTAGATACAAAATACAAGAAGATAAACACAAACATAGGAACCCACAGTCCACAAGACACAAGAGATCTAAAATAAAAGGTGATCTAGATACAAAATACAAGAATATAAACACAAACAGAGGAACCTAAAGTCCACAAGACACAAGAGATCTAAAATAAAAGGTGATCTAGATACAAAATACAAGAATATAAACACAAACAGAGGAACCCATAGTGCACAAGACACAAGAGATCTAAAATAAAAGGTGATCTAGATACAAAATACAAGAAGATAAACACAAACAGAGGAACCCACAGTCCACAAGACACAAGAGATCTAAAATAAAAGGTGATCTAGATACAAAATACAAGAAGATAAACACAAACATAGGAACCAACAGTACACAAGCCACAAGAGATCTAAAATAAAAGGTGATCTAGATACAAAATACAAGAAGATAAACACAAACATAGGAACCCACAGTACACAAGCCACAAGAGATCTAAAATAAAAGGTGATCTAGGTACAAAATACAAGAATATAAACACAAACAGAGGAACCCACAGTCCACAAGACACAAGAGATCTAAAATAAAAGGTGAACTAGATACAAAATACAAGAAGATAAACAAAAACATAGGAACCCACAGTCCACAAGACACAAGAGATCTAAAATAAAAGGTGATCTAGATACAAAATACAAGAAGATAAACACAAACATAGGAACCCACAGTCCACAAGCCACAAGAGATCTAAAATAAGAGGTGATCTAGACACAAAATACAAGAAGATAAACACAAACATAGGAACCCACAGTACACAAGACACAAGAGATCTAAAATAAAAGGTGATCTAGATACAAAATACAAGAAGATAAACACAAACATAGGAACCCACAGTCCACAAGACACAAGAGATCTAAAATAAAAGGTGATCTAGATACAAAATACAAGAATATAAACACAAACAGAGGAACCTACAGTCCACAAGACACAAGAGATCTAAAATAAAAGGTGATCTAGATACAAAATACAAGAATATAAACACAAACAGAGGAACCCATAGTGCACAAGACACAAGAGATCTAAAATAAAAGGTGATCTAGATACAAAATACAAGAAGATAAACACAAACATAGGAACCCACAGTCCACAAGACACAAGAGATCTAAAATAAAAGGTGATCTAGATACAAAATACAAGAAGATAAACACAAACATAGGAACCCACAGTACACAAGCCACAAGAGATCTAAAATAAAAGGTGATCTAGATACAAAATACAAGAATATAAACACAAACAGAGGAACCCATAGTGCACAAGACACAAGAGATCTAAAATAAAAGGTGAACTAGATACAAAATACAAGAAGATAAACACAAACATAGGAACCCACAGTCCACAAGACACAAGAGATCTAAAATAAAAGGTGATCTAGATACAAAATACAAGAAGATAAACACAAACAGAGGAACCCACAGTCCACAAGACACAAGAGATCTAAAATAAAAGGTGATCTAGATACAAAATACAAGAAGATAAACACAAACAGAGGAACCCACAGTCCACAAGACACAAGAGATCTAAAATAAAAGGTGATCTAGATACAAAATACATGAATATAAACACAAAACAGAGGAACCTACAGTTCACAAGACACAAGAGATCTAAAATAAAAGGTGATCTAGATACAAAATACAAGAATATAAACACAAACAGAGGAACCCACAGTCCACAAGCCAGAAGAGATCTAAAATAAAAGGTGATCTAGATACAAAATACAAGAAGATCAACACAAACAGAGGAACCCACAGTCCACAAGACACAAGAGATCTAAAATAAAAGGTGATCTAGATACAAAATACAAGAAGATAAACACAAACAGAGAAACCCACAGTCCACAAGACACAAGAGATCTAAAATAAAAGGTGATCTAGATACAAAATACAAGAATATAAACACAAACAGAGGAACCCACAGTCCACAAGACACAAGAGATCTAAAATAAAAGGTGATCTAGATACAAAATACATGAATATAAACACAAAACAGAGGAACCTACAGTTCACAAGACACAAGAGATCTAAAATAAAAGGTGATCTAGATACAAAATACAAGAATATAAACACAAACAGAGGAACCCACAGTCCACAAGCCAGAAGAGATCTAAAATAAAAGGTGATCTAGATACAAAATACAAGAAGATCAACACAAACAGAGGAACCCACAGTCCACAAGACACAAGAGATCTAAAATAAAAGGTGATCTAGATACAAAATACAAGAAGATAAACACAAACAGAGAAACCCACAGTCCACAAGACACAAGAGATCTAAAATAAAAGGTGATCTAGATACAAAATACAAGAAGATAAACACAAACAGCAGATGCATATTATTTTGTCTTTGTCTTTAAGTAAATACACCGATATTAGGAGGGATTTGTGAACTTGTGTAAATCGATTTGAAATAAAAATAAATCTGGCTTTACTTACAGATGAAGATATGAAGATAATTGTTTAAAACGATTCCTCACTGTATATAAACTTATAAATATAACTAACATTGTCACCGAGTCCACAAACAAACGTTTCAAAAATATAACCTGTTTTTTTTTTCTTTAGGGGGGGGGGGGGATCTCTTTTATATGTGTAATTGTTACTGTTATACATACATTAATGTACATGCTCTGTTACTGTTATACATACATTAATGTACATGCTCTGTTACTGTTATACATACATTAATGTACATGCTCTGTTACTGTTATACATACATTAATGTACATGCTCTGTTACTGTTAAACATACATTAATGTACATGCTCTGTTACTGTTATACATACATTAATGTATATGCTCTCTTACTGTTATACATACATTAATGTACATGCTCTGTTACTGTTATACATACATTAATGTACATGCTCTGTTACTGTTATACATACATTAATGTATATGCTCTGTTACTGTTATACATACATTAATGTACATGCTCTGTTACTGTTATACATACATTAATGTACATGCTCTGTTACTGTTATACATACATTAATGTACATGTTCTGTTACTGTTATACATACATTAATGTACATGCTCTGTTACTGTTATACATACATTAATGTACATGCTCTGTTACTGTTATACATACATTAATGTATATGCTCTGTTACTGTTATACATACATTAATGTACATGCTCTGTTACTGTTATACATACATTAATGTACATGCTCTGTTACTGTTATACATACATTAATGTACATGCTCTGTTACTGTTATACATACATTAATGTACATGCTCTGTTACTGTTATACATACATTAATGTACATGCTCTGTTACTGTTATACATACATTAATGTACATGCTCTGTTACTGTTATACATACATTAATGTACATGCTCTGTTACTGTTATACATACATTAATGTACATGCTCTGTTACTGTTATACATACATTAATGTACATGCTCTGTTAATGTTATACATACATTAATGTACATGCTCTGTTACTGTTATACATACATTAATGTACATGCTCTGTTACTGTTATACATACATTAATGTAAATGCTCTGTTACTGTTATACATACATTAATGTACATGCTCTGTTACTGTTATACATACATTAATGTACATGCTCTCTTACTGTTATACATACATTAATGTACATGCTCTGTTACTGTTATACATACATTAATGTACATGCTCTGTTACTTTTATACATACATTAATGTACATGCTCTGTTACTGTTATACATACATTAATGTACATGCTCTGTTACTGTTATACATACATTAATGTACATGCTCTGTTACTGTTATACATACATTAATGTACATGCTCTGTTACTGTTATACATACATTAATGTACATGCTCTGTTACTGTTATACATACATTAATGTACATGCTCTGTTACTGTTATACATACATTAATGTACATGCTGTTACTGTTATACATACATTAATGTACATGCTCTGTTACTGTTATACATACATTAATGTACATGCTCTGCTACTGTTATACATACATTAATGTACATGCTCTGTTACTGTTAAACATACATTAATGTACATGCTCTGTTACTGTTATACATACATTAATGTACATGCTCTGTTACTGTTATACATACATTAATGTATATGCTCTGTTACTGTTATACATACATTAATGTACATGCTCTCTTACTGTTATACATACATCAATGTATATGCTCTGTTACTGTTATACATACATTAATGTACATGCTCTGTTACTGTTATACATACATTAATGTACATGCTCTGTTACTGTTATACATACATTAATGTACATGCTCTGTTACTGTTATACATACATTAATGTACATGCTCTCTTACTGTTATACATACATTAATGTACATGCTCTCTTACTGTTATACATACATTAATGTACATGCTCTGTTACTGTTATACATACATTAATGTACATGCTCTGTTACTGTTATACATACATTAATGTACATGCTCTGTTACTGTTATACATACATTAATGTACATGCTCTCTTACTGTTATACATACATTAATGTACATGCTCTGTTACTGTTATACATACATTAATGTACATGCTCTCTTCCATAATTTATGTATATTTGTTATATTTGTTATGCAAATTAAAGGAGAAAACTTCATAAGTTGGTAAAACTTGTTTCTGATCCTTGTTGCCTCTATGAACGTATAAACTGTTATAAATTAAATCATAGGAAATCTTGTAATTCTTAATCTTTGTAGTTCCCGTTTTTGATCTGCTCACGGAATTATTTAATACGCTTAAAAGATATATTTGATTATTATTTCTGTCAAATAAACAAATTAGGATATCCGGCAAAGAATAAGACTATCAGAAATTACAGGATCATGGAATTAACTAATTATATAATAAAGAAATTATTAAAGTACATGTGTAAAAAAATAACGCTGAACATTAAAAAAAAATATATCTATTAAAGGCATTTGAAATACTTTGAAACCCCATACCCCATATTCGTGCCAGTTTGAAATAATCATACAAATGCACCAGGCTTTGATTGACAACATATTTGTTTTTTATTTGGTTGACGTGTCTTTCAGCAGACGGTCCTCGATATCATCTTCCTCAATATTTTCCTTTGTGCATATGAAACATACTTCATGCAAGGGCTTCTTAAAAATAACTAACAGAAAGTTGCCGGGTCCTATTATTTTTTTTGTTCCGCTCTATAGATGGTGTTCTCTCACTGAATAATTACAAGTTTGGTGACTGTGTTGATGAGTTTTGAGAACATTAAGCGAGCGTTGGGTAAGAGCTGATGCCCTCTGGTTTTCTCGCTCCTCGTGATTTTTAAATTATTTGGCTTTCCAATTCTTCTGCTTTGAGCGTCCCTGATGAATGTTATTCCAGAAAGGCAGGCGTCATGCGAACTAAATTTGATATCAACGTTTTTATTATGACAAAAGATATACAATACCGTTATTCAATACCAGGGGCGGGGTCCTGGTTTTTAAGTTACAGTGGCGTAAAAAATGGCATTTGACGATTACTAATATCTAGGTCAAACAGTGTCTGGGTACCGCCTCGGTCCTCCGCGAGCCCTGGTATTTGACGATTACTAGTATCTAAGTCAAACAGTGTCTGGATACCGCCTCGGTCCTCCTCTAGCCCTGGCATTTGACGATTACTAGTATCTAAGTCAAACAGTGTCTGGATACCGCCTCGGTCCTCCGCGAGCCCTGGTATTTGACGATTACTAGTATCTAAGTCAAACAATGTCTGGATACCGCCTCGGTCCTCCGCGAGCCCTGGTATTTGACGATTACTAGTATCTAAGTCAAACAGTGTCTGGATACCGCCTCGGTCCTCCGTGAGCCCTGTTATTTGACGATTACTAGTATCTAAGTCAAACAGTATCTGGGTACCGCCTCGGTCCTCCGTGAGCCCTGGTATTTGACGATTACTAGTATTTAAGTCAAACAGTGTCTGGGTACCGCCTCGGTCCTCTGCGACCCCTGGTATTTGACGACTACTAGTATCTAAGTCAAACAGTGTCTGGGTACCAGCCTCGTTCCTCCGCGAGCCCTGGTATTTGACGATTACTAGTATCAAAGTCAAACAACGTCTGGGTACCAGCCTCGTTCCTCCGCGAGCCCTGGTATTTGACGATTACTAGTATCTAAGTCAAACAGTGTCTGGGTACCGCTTCGGTCCTCCGCGAGCCCTGGTATTTGACGATTACTAGTATCCAAGTCAAACAGTGTCTGGGTACCGCCTCGGTTCTCCGTGAGCCCTGGTATTTGACGACTACTAGTATTTAAGTCAAACAGTGTCTGGGTACTGCCTCGGTCCTCCGCGAGCCCTGGTATTTGACGATTACTAGTATCTAAGTCAAACAGTGTCTGGGTAACGCATCGGTCCTCCGCGAGCCCTGGTATTTGACGATTACTAGTATCTAAGTCAAACAGTGTCTGGGTACCAGCCTCGTTCCTCTGCGAGCCCTGGTATTTGACGATTACTAATATCTAGGTCAAACAGTGTCTGGGTAACGCCTCGGTCCTCCGCGAGCCCTGGTATTTGACGATTACTAGTATTTAAGTCAAACAGTGTCTGGGTACCAGCCTCGTTCCTCTGCGAGCCCTGGTGTTTGACGATTACTAATATCTAGGTCAAACAGTATCTGGGTACCGCCTCGGTCCTCCGCGAGTCCTGGTATTTGACGATTACTAGTATTTAAGTCAAACAGTGTCTGGATACCGCCTCGGTCCTCCGCGAGCCCTGGTATTTGACGATTACTAGTATCTAGGTCAACCTCGATATAAATTAGATGAACGACACGTCGCAAAATGCAATGCAACTGTAAACCAAAGAATTGTTTTGTTTCCCCCCACTCAGTATTACAACGTTCCATTCACAAATAAAAGGACACGAGAGGCTAAGAATAATGATATGTATATTACATTCTGAATTCTTCGATAGTAACTGCTTGCTGTCTGTCTTTTTCCTTTTTCCTTTCTCTCCTTTTTTAATTTATTTGCATATCCAGAAATGGCATTACATTTGCTAATTTGCATATATATCTAAGATGACGGCAACTCAATTGTCTGCATTTTTTATATGATCCATATAGAAGATAATTTTTATAACTGCATGCATGTTAATTGGCGGAATTGAAAATGGGACTTTGAATTAAGCCAAATTAAATGAGATAAAAATGAATGACAACCGTGAAATATTCGAGGTTCCTGGAGTGTATGAAACAAATGGCAATTAACAGTAAATACTAATAAAACAAAAATTATGATTTTTCAGGGAAGTAACCATTCTTATTCAAATTTTTTCTATAAAAATCTATCTTTGGCAGAAGTTAAAGAGTACAACTTTCTTGGGAACATTATTGATAACAAAGGAAGATTTAAAAGAACTTTCTAAAAAAAGGACTAAAAGCATTCTTCTCTTTGAAAAAATACTTGTCAGAATTATTACATGTCCCAGTTGAATTGTCTTGTAAATTATTTGACTCTTTAATTAGACCTATAATACTTATATAATAATGTTGTGTTAGCAATGACCACTATATGGCATAGTCATTGCTAACACAACATTATTATTATTATTATGCTGACTGTTATATGTAGACAAAATATATTGAGAACTATTACAATAAAGGAGGTCCTGATATTGGTGACTAATATATTGGATCAGATAGTCTTGAAAGTGTGAGAATATTCTTTGTTTCATTCAAGGATTTAAAAATATAAAGATTTTTGAAGCTTAAAATTTAATTAACAACAATAACAAGTATCAAAATACGCTTAGACGACTATGATAGATTGACAGACTGGATCCGCCCCCTTACACGTGGACTAGCTATATATAGCTTGACAGACAGCTGAAAACCCAATCTTCCCCGCGTGAAACTGGCATAGTAGATGTACTATTTTCGCATAGTATTTCAACGCTATATAATTCTTTGTGATATATGCCAAAATATCGTATGAACTTATATTACAGAAGAAATTTACAGAGAGCATAATAATTTATAATAGTGAAATTTGGTATATGGAAGACTATTACTATATTTATAAAGCCGAGAATAGATCGAAGGCTCATGGAAGTAATTGTGATAAGTTGTCATTTGTTGATAGATTTAGTTTTGAAAAATTACATCATAAATTTTGTAAAGCAGTTCTAGGTATCAAGAAAACATCTTGGTTTTTCTAATATATGGCAAACGCAAACTTTCAAAAGCATCGAAAGGCTAAAACAAAGTATAAAGCAAACATTGTTAGACCAGTTTTTACAGGATTGAAATTCGTCAGTCTATAATTCCCCTAAAGCATTTAATAATAGAATTTTCAAAACTGATTTTAAATTTCAAGAATATTTTAAAATTTTAGATGAACAAAATTCCCTTCTTTTATGTAAATTTAGAATTACAAATCATAAATTGCCCATAGAAAAGGGAAGATGGAGTAATATTCCGAGGGAAAATCGCTATTGCGAACTTTGTCAAAAGAATCAAATGGAGACCATTCACCCAAATTTACTCAACAGGTGTCGCTCGAGTACCAACGGTGGTTAGCGGAGCGTTTTATTATCGCTTAGACGTTTGTAACCTATGTAAACTATTATTTCAAACACAATTTCTATATCTAATTATCCAACAATAATTGTTTTTTATTTATATAACAATATTCCTCAAGTTAACAACAAATGCATCATAAGTTGTAACCATCTTCTGACATCTTACTAAATTACTAAAGTGATCACGTCATTACGTTGAAATAAGACAAGGACAACGTAATGAACGTTGCAATCATATCTGGGTCACGGGCACCTGTTACTAACTGTGAATGCGAATATAAAATAAACTGATGATTGAATACATTCTTATTCATTTTTTCTTATGTTCTCCATGAGCAAAAATCAATATTTTCAATAATTTTGTAATTTAATAGTAAATACGCATAGCATGCGTACAATAACCGTAGAATGAGGAAATTATAGTACACGTGTACGTACGTTGTTAAACATAGTTTGTTCTTTGTATTTCCCTTTTTAAAAGATTTTCGTGTTGGTTTCCTAGTTTTGTTGTATCGTGATTTTCTACTTTCATGGTAAAAATCGTTTATTAATGGTTAGAATCAAATAATTTCGATCAATTTCACATGCATTAATTAGTCTTGGCGAATTTTATGTACTGTTCTGTTCCGGATTCTAACCACAGTGGCTCGTCTTTAAGATATAAAATATGCACCCCTATATCATTTTTAAGATATATATATATATTATATAAAAAAAACAACTAAGCGTGTTGGGACCTCATCTTCATCTTATTGAAAATTAACTTGTTCTCGTCGTGATATCAGTGCCTGAAGACCAGCCTAAGGCTGGCCCGAAAAATTAGTTTGGGCCAGTAAAATATTAGTCACTGGTCCAAATAGCATAATGGTGGCCCATAAATTTTGTGACATTTTTTTTATGTAAAAAAGACATCAGATATCAATATATAAACAGTTTTCAGGTTAATTGTTTTTTATATCAATAACATTAAAATTCATACTTTCACTAGGCTCTTCAAGGTAATTTTGTACAGTAACGGGTGTGCAGCTGAAATTGCGAAAACACCCCAATACATATATTGCTATCAAATGAAACCTGAATTTACTTGTTATAACCTTTTCGACAATCATGATCACATTAAAGACATCCGGAAAAGAGTAGACTAATGCCACTACAAGGACTGCTCTTGTACTCCCCAAAGTAAAGAGTGACATCACTTGTTTCAATCCACTATGAAGAAGTGATTTTAAAGTAAAATAACCTCTCAGTTCGGGGTAATGTCAGTTGGTTATCATATAGCTGAAAAATTGCCGTAAACAACAATTACTCACTGACCCCCAACATGATGTTAAAAACATATTCTGTCTCAAACATAAATGTCTACGTTTATTAATCTACTATTTAAGTGGTTATTTTCGAAGGGGTGTTAAATTTTGCCATTTTTAGTCAAACTGTTCGCGTGGGCTTTAATTTTGCGAAAATTGGAAAAAGCAAATTTATAAATTTTACGATTTCAGCTTTATCTTTAGCCATTCAAATAAAGGCATCAAACATTCTGGAGATTTTGATAAAAAAATCAAACGTGAATACCTGGGTCGTATTATTGATAATGTTGAATTTTTTTTCATGAACAGTCATGTGCACATTTTATTTTCATCAACAGTCATGTGTGGATTTTATTTTTCATCAACAGTCGCTTGACTATTTTTAATTGGTAATAATATTAATGTGATTTCTATGTGATAAAGTTTGTCAGTGACTTGCAGCAGGTCGGTGGTTTTTTCAGGGAACTCCGGTTTCCTCCACCAATAAAACGGGCCGAATAAAACTGACCGTCACGAAACAAGAAGTGTATTGTTTCGTTTCAACGGTCGGTAATACAAGCTATTTAACAACCTCTACACATATTTTGGCAAAACAATTAATGACTGATTTCAATTTATTTTAATCACATTTATTATCACATCACAGAGTGGTAACACTACAGTTTTGTTGATGCTATTTGTAATAATGACAGGGTTTTTTTACCCAGACAATCTAATTTTTTTGTCTGGTTTAATTTAATTCTCTGTTCAATTTATGCTATACATTTTGATTATTGTTGTTAAATTAATTCTTTTTCTATCTTCTCTGTGAATTTCATTTCATTACCCCAAGAAGTAAGGGGTATATTTGTTATTAAAGCAGCAGTGGAAATGCAAAATAATCTGCCATTTTGTGACTAATGGAGAGCACCTGCATGTATTTTCCCGGTAAAATCGGCCATTTTCTAGAAAATGATGGAATCTGAATGATCAATCATCATATTTTCAAAGTATTTTAAAATACAATTTGCTTGGCCTACATTCCAGAAACGGTCATGAACTGTGATGTCGATTGTGTCAACAAACCGGAAAAATACAAATGTTTGGGGAATACCATCGATGGAAACATATTTAACAAGCATAATGATCAGGAAAAAAAGACATTAGTAAAAAGGATCTTTTTTACTTGCATTGAATTTATTCAATTCAAACTTCTCTGTTTTAATCTCATCTTGTAATTTTGACGTTGAAAAGTATTCCCTCTGTGTTTATGTACGCTATTAATATACAGAATGACGTCATTGGTCTCGCGCTGCGCGAGAATTGTAAATCAAAACAAATGACCGACATTATTGCATGACCGAGCAGATGTCACGGTAGGATATTTCATTAAGCAACGTTAATTTTTCCCCCCGTTTGTTATTTTTATGGCATGTTTTGCGCATCGTCGAAATTCGAGTGGTGTGGCGTAGAGGAAGTTGGGTCAGGGTCATTCAGTTATGTAAAGAAAGACACAAAATCGAAGTGCAGAATGGTTGTATTTTTTTATTAAAATCTATAAACAAGTAATTTTCCAACACGAATGTATCGTCAGCCCTGTCCAATCTGCTTCCGGTAAAGCGCTACACTGCGCATGACATTTTCATCGACGAAATTCGAGTGTACTGTCATATATACGTTTTGTAATGTTGTATTGTATTGCTTTACCCGCAAGGGTTTTATTTACAATAAAGATTATTATTATTATTATATGAAAATCCGAGGCGGCAAACCCTTACACTGGCCTTAACAGTCTTATAATACATGAAATTGGTGGAGTTCGACACCAAATTTACCAACGAATAATATTTTGTGGTCAACTTGCCGGAATTAATTTGGATACCTGGACTCTGGATACATTACTATTCACAAACCTTATATTTCTAGCTTCTAAACTCGAGGTTCCCATGATAAATAAAAAAAATATCATTTTTGCAAGCACGCAAGTTTAAAAAAATGGCTAAATTTGAAAGAAAACAACAAAACTATTTGTATTTTAGCAGACGAAAAACTTTGCGGAAGTCAACAATAACATGTTAATTATTGAGCCGTTGACGGAAGTAATAAATTTCCGTGTTATAAGCAATTATTTGAGAAATCTGAGGAGCAATCCATCCAGCTTGAAAATGCATTCACGTGATCAAAATCTAATTTAAATGTAAAGAATATTGATGAGGAAAAATACATTAAATTTCTGGATAGTTTGGGTGGTGAATACCTCTCTGGTATGTTGGAATGGTTGATAGCCATGTAAGCTCGAAAAACACACACAACCCACATAAATTTAGTGGAAAATCTTTAAATTTTTTTAATTGTTTTTATACCTAACTTTTTTTGTCGCCATGTTCGTGGCCTAGAAAAGTCATAACATATCCAGTTTGATATTTTCCGTCCAAAAATGTTACAAAATGCATTGTGGTGTCATATTAATACATCAAAATGAATTATTTAATATCTTGGAATATAGCTCCCAAAAACTGAATATACATGGACAGAGGATATTGCAATTCATTTTATTTTTATTTATGAATTTACAATTATTGTGTGTTTTTACATTATTGAAAATATGGATGATATTATTTTTAAACAATTTCAGCTTGTCGACTTCAAATATAAAATATGATGAAGATATAATGTTTTTATGTTTGTTTCTAATTCTACAACTTTTCCCACATAAATTGTGGTTATTTCAGTTATAATAGATATAAAATGTCATCATAAAACAATATGAGGCCATTGAAAACAGTTTAAATTGGATATTAATTAGTAAAAACTAAGTGAAATTAAATTGAAATGACCACTAAGCATTTGTTGTTAAAATTTTAAAATAGTCAATGTGGATTTCATGTGTAAGAGTTCGAATTGGTTGTAAAAGTACACTATCGAGCAAAGGTTAATATGTTGTGGACTCATTTTTATCAAAAAAAATAATTGATTGGATTTAGTCGAAATTTGATACCTTTACGGAGGGATGGATGCACACCTAATACATACTGGATTTCTGAGATGAAGTTGCTATTTATAGAGTACGGATATCACGCAGCTTGCATTTTCTATGACGTAAAAATATTATCACCGTGTATCCCCTTACACCTTAATTGATGGTACCGTAGATTACGATAGCTGAGGTGATCAACAACACTGACGCCATGTATGTTTTTCATATGTTTAATTCAACTCTAGATATACGTTCACTTTTATTTATATTGTCCTTTACTTAGCATGTTGAATGTTATTATCTCAAGTTGTGTACATTCGAAGACATGAAAATTGGAACACTGTATGAATAACACGTGGAACAATATCATAAAACTTGTATAAATAACGAGGATTTTCATTTTACTTTGTGAAAATTAATGCTAAAATGTTGAGATAGTTGAGCAAGATTTATAAATTTATTGTTTAACGCTAAGATCATATTTTGAGATGAAATGTGTACCGTAAATTGCCACTGTTTTGCTATGAGTGCACCGTCTCTTGCTCGTTAAGTGTATTACATATTGGGGAGACATAATTTAAGTTAAATAGAAAAATTAATTACGTTCATGCAAGAATGGAAGATTGTTAGTTTTAATTTCTGTTTGTATATGCTTTGCAGGATGTGTGATTTAGTGGGTGGGACGATAGTACCCCCTCCAGGCCTTCCTCTCTTTCATTTCAGTGTAATTTACTAGTCCGGGTGTGATTTCATGATGTGCCTTACGAGTAATAATCAGAATCCGGCAAGTTTTTGTTGTAATTAGATATGCTAAAAGGGTGATTTCTCTTTAGGAAATGTCCAAGTCAAAACACCAGAGGAAACAAATGAATTAAACAAGTACAATTCGTAAACACAAACATGCACACACAAACATATCAGCTTCTCTCGTACACACATCCACATGCGCCACTGGAATGGGGCGACCTTTTTTCCGCTTTCAAATGTATGATTGGGTCACAACTTTTCCAATTCATTAGCATAAACATATTTTATTGTCCAAACAACATGGCAATAGGATCAGACACAAGTTTTACTACTTAGATAATTTTTTCTATTATATGAATAATATACATCGAGTCCACCTTTACTATAATTGGACGTATAGAACACACCTAGAGTAAAAGAAAATCAATCAGTTTTATAACTGGATTATTAATTCCTGTAAATGTATGATCTCTTAAAATATAGCTACAAAGCATATAATTCTAAAGTTATTTATTAAGAGTTAGTTTATGTAAAAGGGTATTTATTGAGGGTTTTCTCTTAAAGTACTCATACGTGTGTATTTCAACATTCATTATTTCAATCTAGTTCAGCTACAAACTATTCGTCACCAGATTACATTCAGAATAGATTAGTGAAAAAAAAATTGGGGATATGGATAATCTACTAATAGTTTCACTAATATTACGGAGATTTCGTAATTTACAGTTTTTAATTTTACCAGCACTGGGAGGGATCAAATCATATAATGACTCGGCAGATTTATCAACATTTAAGTTATAAAACAGACATATGTTTTTAAAACCTCTTGCCTAGATTCCACCAACCCATTTCCCTGTATATTGAATCAAATTCTGTATAGCATGTTAGTCCTGCAACAACACGAGCCGGTTTTGAGTGAATATATGAAAGGGGTGTTATTTTCTAAACTTTAGCGGCACCACCGCCCCCAATTGTTACTGAAGTAACCTCTCGTGTTGTTGCTTAGGGTAGAATTGAGTACGGCGGTGCCACTGGAGTTTGAAAACACCCTATTTAAATACTCCCTCGGCATGGAAATCATATGCATTCGAAGTACGAAAACTATAGAAACAAACGGCTTCCTCTGCCTCATTTCTTATGGTCAACTTTCTATTATATCTTATGACAAAAGAAACGACTTCAATTTTGCCGTTTTAAATTTTCCACACCTTGATAATATTATCAGATGTCACCGTTAATAATGCGTTCGTCGTAGTACAGGTTTCATATTCTGAACATTTATTTATTTTGTCTGTGTGATAAGTGTTTCCATTGCAAATTGGCATGCATATGGGGTATGGGTTTTCAAAGTATTTCAAATGCCTTTGATATATTTATATATATATTTTAAATGTTCAGCGTTATTTTTTTTTTACACATATACTCTTATTATTAAGCTGTTATTTAATTTGTTAATTCATTTGTCCTGTAATTATCTCATATTTAATTTGTTAACCCATTTGACCTGTAATTATCTGTAGCCCTTTTCACAAAAATTCTTGCGATAAAAAATTGTCGTAAGTGTAAAACTAAGATTAAAAAGAGTTTCACAAAAATACTTACGATAATCTTAAGTGTAAAAATAGTCCTAACTTTACGTATAAAACTACCCTGTTCTAAGTGTAAAATTTTGATCGTAAGAGAAATTTTGGTCTTATCTTTTATCGTAAGTGAAAAAAATAGAAAAAAAGATGGACGATGTATTGGCGCTTCGACTTGAAAATAAGAGAGCAATTCATCGTTAGCGCATTTTCTCTGACCGTATGACAAACCTGTTTACACATATTGATAAATGTTTATTGAAATGAATATGGTTTAATACAAACAGACGCTACACATGTCATTGTTGTTTACTCCTTTTTGGCGTGACTAATAACAGAGTCTGTCTATAACGATGCATTCCGTACATTTACCTTTTCAATGCAGCAGTGTATCGTTTACATGACCAAACAAATCAGGATAATTCTCATTAATTTTAGATTTCAAATTGGGAACGATCGACAATCGAAAAGACTACTTTCAAACTTGGGGAGAATTCTTTTTTTTTATTTATTTTTTTTTTGGATAAAAACAGGAATACAGGATTTTCTTCTAGACATCTACTTCGTTTACAAAAGTTTTGTATGAACAGCCGCTTTAGGACTGGAATTTTCTGGATCCAATGATATCGTTTTGATTTTGCCTTTATATTAGTAATATAATTTATTAATTTCTGGCAACTTCGATGATCATCGAACACTCTGGCAATACATAGACTTGTGTACATTCTTCTGTTATATTAATTTTAATATATAACAGGGATATTTATTCGTCTTCATGATTGATAGATGATAAACACATCTTAATTTGGGTTATCTCAGAAAAATCGGGATACATTTTCATCAGTAAAAGAACAAGCGTTTAATTTTATGTGGGATGGGATTAATTGGAAAAAAGGGGTAAATATTTTGCTGACAAATAACCGATAAAATGAATTATATGAATAGGTTTTTTTTCACACTTCAGATGCACTCCCTTAAAAAATACTTCTACCAAAAGTAACCACGCGTGGATGATGACGCACAACTCCAAGTAATGATAATTATTATAGATGATTTTAATTTACATGCATTAGAAATGTTCCTCTATACGAAAATCATACCCGTTCATATTTTGTGCAGTTATTGGTGACCGATTCATATACATTTTTTCTTTGTATTAGATAAAAATTCAATATAAACATACAAACACATCATAGCATAAAAACTGCTTCTAAATTAGTGCCGGGGATATTTTATAGAATAATTTTATTTAAAAAAATGTTTTGTTGTGCTATGGAAATGAAACTAGGTTGCTAAGGAAGATGGTTTATGGTGTTTAACGCCCCTTTCAACAATATATCGGTCAGGTTTATTGGTGGAGAAAACTGGAGTACTCGGAGAAAACCATTGACCTGTTGCAAATCACTGACACACTTTATCACATAATGTTGTATCGAGTACACCTAAGGAAGAATTTTTAGTCGTAAGATTAAAATTTGTCGTAAGATAATCTTTGTGAAAAGGACTTAGGAATTGTCGTAAGATAATCTTAAGTGAAAAAGTTAGGACTATAGTTACGATTTTTTGTGAAAAGGACTACTGATATTTAATTCCTTAATTCATTTGTCCTGTAATTATCTGATATTTATATTGACTGCCGGATATTGTAATCCATTTATTTTTACCGAAATAATAACAAGATGTACCTTTAAATAAATACAACATGAAATGAAAAATAAAATATACCACACAATGTCGGAACAGTTAGAAAACCAATAGAAAACACATCGAAAGAGACAAAATCGATATCACTTACATAAAATACATGACAGCTCACTTTCCTGGCTTGATACAGGCGATTCAATAAAAAGTGAGACTAGTTAGACTAGTCTTAGGGGCCAAAACCACCCCCTTAGTGAAACGACGAGTGTCACTTATGAATTTGCGTAGATTGAAATATTTCTGTATTTAGATCATATGAAAATGATATATTTCTATGTAATAATAAATCTATATTAATGTCAACATTATTATTTTTAGGTATTATTATCTGTGTGGAATCTAATAAAAATCAATCTTAAGTTATTATATTTAGGACATATAAACAAAAAATGGTGGTTATCTTCTAATGGACCACTACAGTTAGGACAGTTAGTATTATCAGATAAATGGTGGTTATCTTCTAATGGACCACTGCAGTTAGGACAGTTAGTATTATCAGATAAATGGTGGTTATCTTCTAATGGACCACTACAGTTAGGACAGTTAGTATTATCAGATAAATGGTGGTTATCTTCTAATGGACCACTGCAGTTAGGACAGTTAGTATTATCAGATAAATGGTGGTTATCTTCTAATGGACCACTACAGTTAGGACAGTTAGTATTATCAGATAAATGGTGGTTATCTTCTAATGGACCACTACAGTTAGGACAGTTAGTATTATCAGATAAATGGTGGTTATCTTCTAATGGACCACTACAGTTAGGACAGTTAGTATTATCAGATAAATGGTGGTTATCTTCTAATGGACCACTACAGTTAGGACAGTTAGTATTATCAGATAAATGGTGGTTATCTTCTAATGGACCACTACAGTTAGGACAGTTAGTATTATCAGATAAATGGTGGTTATCTTCTAATGGACCACTACAGTTAGGACAGTTAGTATTATCAGATAAATGGTGGTTATCTTCTAATGGACCACTACAGTTAGGACAGTTAGTATTATCAGATAAATGGTGGTTATCTTCTAATGGACCACTACAGTTAGGACAGTTAGTATTATCAGATAAATAGTGGTTATCTTCTAATGGACCACTACCGTTAGGACAGTTAGTATTATCAGATAAACAAATAATTAAATAAATGTATCTTTAGGTTACTGGCCTCATTTCTTAATTGACAATGAATTATGTTAAACTTTCTTATTCCAAAATTATAAAATGCATCGGTGCCCCAAGTCTTATAGAAGTGTGTCAATCTATTTTTAAAGATATTTAATCTTGGAGATTCTGTTATAGTTAGGGGCAACGTATTCCATAGTCTAATAGTGAAAGGGATAAAACTATCATACAAAGAACTTGTTCTGGAAGATGGTGGATAGAATGCATTATTTTCATTTCTTAAGTTATATCCAGATCGTCTAGGTAGATATGGTTGAACCAACTCGTAAAGGTATGCACGTGTTAACCCATTACGTATTTTATAAAATAATGTGAGTTTGTGTTTATTCCGTCTATTTTCTAGTGATTCCCACCCCAATTCACGGTTTAGTTTTTGTCTAGAGGAATTATATCGAAGATCAGTTATAATTCGACCTGCTTCTATTTGTAAACTTTCAAGTTAATCAGATTCCCTTAGAGTGCAGTTACCCCATACTAAAGTAATAATTTTTTGATTAGAAAACGGAAAATTTGAGTTTTCTCGAAAACAATACATTTTTTTAAAACACAGTAAACGAGAGTTTTGTGCAGAATTTTACTACCATTTCTAAAATATGCATTTTATCTAACTATATCCTTTCATTATTGTTGCACTCATCTGAAATTTGACATTTTCCCCGATTTTTATTGCCAAAATAGAGGTGGGAGTAAACTAACTAGAGGTAGCAGCCAGGTAAATCTTACCTTGATAGAGACAGAGACACGTGTACAGGCATATTTTGGCACTTCATTTTTAAACTTTAAAATCTTTCTAAAAGTTCACATAACATTTCTTCATAAACCTATTTTTTGACATCTTAACATATATAAACATCGCTAGAATGGGTAGAACAAAGGACTTGTCAAAAGATTGTAAAAACATTGTGTTAAATCTATTCAAGTTTTTTTCAGCTTGAGAAGGCCAGGGGAAGACCACTTTATTCCCCAGATAATTTGATTAAAAGAACATGCAAGGCTGCTGGCATATCTTACAGTTCTGTGTATAGAGTTGTAAACGGTAAAAGTCCTTCTGAATCCAACAGACCGAAAGAAAGAAAGAAAACTCTTGATGATTTTGACCGTTGCGTTATTAAACGGACCGTTCATAGCATGTACAACAGGAAAATTGCCCCAACAGTCTAACAAATTAAGAAAGAAATTGAAGATACAATTAAAATCTCGAAATCAACGCTTACTTTAACATTATTAGATCTTGGTTATAAGCACAAAAAATCCGGCGATAATAGGAGGATTTTATATGATCAGAGGTCAGTAATAAATGATCGGTGTAATTACCCCCGAAAAATCAGGAAGTTTCGAGAGGATGGGTATGAAATTGTATATTTGGATGAGACCTGGGTTAATCAGAATCATGCCACTGACTACATGTGGTTACCCGTTGATGGTTCTGATGCCCCAAAGATCCCGTCAAGAAAAGATAAAAGGTTGATAGTTTTGCACGCTGGTAATCGTGAGGAGGGTTTAATTGATAGGTGTGATTTGGTTTTTCTTGCCAAAGCTAAAGATGGGGATTATCACCAAGAAATGAACGGGCCCACCTTTCTAAGCTGGTTCGAAAATCAGCTTATGCCAGCATTAAAAAGCCCAAGTGTTATCGTTTTAGATAATGCAAGTTATCACAACATCAAGACTAAAGAAACTGTTGGTGCCAAACTTTAATCAGAGAAAAGCTGTCTTACAAGATTATCTTTCAAAACACAACATTCCTTTTCAGCCCCTTGAAACTAAAAAACAACTTTATGAAAAAATCAAACTGATTTAAGAAACCCCTTTCCGTTTTTAAAACTGATAAAATTGCCAGCCTACACGGTCACGAAGTTCTAAGAACCCCTGTTCACCATTGCGAATTGAACCCCATAGAACTTATTTGGCCACAGGTTAAAGGGTTTGTTGCAGAAAACAATACAACTTTTCGCTTGAAGGATGTGAAAGAACTTGTTTTGACAGAATTACAAAGGAAGTTTGGGAGAAGGCAGAAGTTATTAAGACCATGTATTAAAGATAGAAAAGGAGTATGGGAAAGAGAATTGCATTGATAGGAGTGAGATTCCTCCAATAATAATTGATTTTGATGACGAGTCCATCGACGAGGAAAGCTGAATTCAGTCCAACATGATTACAGATTGAACGGGTACACTGTCGTCAAAGAGCTCCGATCGAAAATGTTTGGTCAACATCCGGGATATTTTAAAGCGGTATTTTTAGGGTACCTATAAAGTGCGAAACGAAATAGAAACGAAACGAAACGAAACGAAATCAACGAAAACGAAACGAAACGAAACGAAACGAAATCAACAAAAACGAAACGAAACGAAACGAAATCAACGAAATGAAAACGAAATAAAACGAAACCAACGAAAACAAAACGAAATCAACGAAAACAAAACGAAATAGAAAATGGAAGAAAAAATAATAGGGGCCTAAAAAAAAATCAAACCTATTTTCACAATTACGATGCTAGACTACTTCCCACACATGTCTGTCTTTCATCAGGAGAGGACAGGATTTGATCACCGTTGAACAAGAATACTATGCATTTATTCAGCGGGAGTCTGTCCTTTTCACTTAGTGGCTTCTTTTAAATTTGGGAACCTTAAGAGCAACGTCAAGTCTGTTGAAAGGAGAGGAATTAACATAACAGAAGTGTAGTAGTTAAAGTTCACTAATAAATACCCCCGTCCGAGCAAAATTTAAAAGTGTGTCGGAGAGACGAAAAAGTGTGACGACCGGACGGACAAACGAACGAACGGACAGCAGAAGTCCTATATACCCCAATCTTTTTTTTGGCGGATGTTTACAAATCCTGTCAAAAATTTACTTTAGAAATTTAAAAAAAATCTACATATCTTGTAAAAGTACCTTTTTTCCCTTTGATCCTTTTTCATATAAAAAAAAACCCAAATCACCCCCCCCTCCGGTATTAATAAAATTTGATACGGCACATATTTTTATACCCCCCGCTATCCAGCGGGAGAGGGGTATATAGTATATGTTCGTTTGTCCGTGAGTGCTTCCCTCACTGCCTATGCAATTCCTCCTTAACAACTTGATGGAATTGCATGAATCTTACAGGAAATCTTTAATACCATATGGCAAGGTTCATTAATTTCATGAATTCTTTATTACCAAATGGCATTGTGCACCTTCTATTTTTGTTTTCCCATTTTAACAGTTCTTGCTAAAATTTCTTCACTTTTGGACTTTGTCATTTAAGGCTATGTAATTGTCATACAAGGCTATACAATAGAGAGAGGATACTGTTGAGTTATCCATAACTCTTCCTAAACAACATAATGGATTTCAATAAAACTTCCAGAGTTTCTTATGTTTAGTTTTTGCAAGCATTATTTTTTCCAGAAGTTCTTCTGTAAAGAGGGCACTCACTACGTCCTGTTATGTTGCTGTTGGTTTTTTTTTGGTTCTTCAAAATAGAACAATAGGATTTCAAATAAAAAGTTTATAGTGTTGGGTATTTTTGACCCCTGTATATCTCGGAAAGAACAACGGTAAGACAATACGCCAAATCTGTTGGCACACTACCGAATAAAGGTAATAACAATGGTACCGTACTCCAAGCTCAACCATCTGAGTTTTCAATCAACGGAACAACTGAAAAACAACACATTCCTGACTTGGTACAGGCATTTTCCCAGGAAAATGGTGGGTTCTGATAGCAGATATGCAGATGCCACTCGTCTAACCCTAAGACGTTACCAAGTATAAAAACAATCGGTACATGTAAATTCTCTAATCCTAAGACATGACCAAATGTGAAACTAGAAAACAACTATCATATTCCCGACTTGGTACAGGCATTTCCCAAGAAAATAGTGGGTCAAACCTCCCACTTGTATGTCAGTCGTTAATAGTTCCGTCATATTGACAAATTGGGGGGGGGGGGGGGGGGGGTGGGGGGGGGGGGGGGGGGGGGGGGGGTGCATGGGGATTAAACGTTACAAGTCGGGGAAAATCCAGTAGTCAACTAGGGCCCAGAATCTGAAACTCAAGACCATCCTGTTTGATTTGCGAATAGGCAAATTTATGTAGAATACAAACGAAAAACGTAATAAAATCAGACGAATAATGAACCCTCAATATCCCAATCTATGAAAATATCCCCTCATATCCCCCATTTTTTTCCTATATGCCCACTCCAAAAACTTTATAATTCATAAATACTGACACACACAAACACAAATAAAAATATGACATTTGAACTTCTGAAAGTTTGTCGGCAAGCAAACCCGGCTTGGATTGAGTTGCGGGTAATGTACGTGAGGAGTACTGTAACGGACAGACATGCAAGATGGGTTATAATTAATCAAAATTATTGTATTTAAAAAATCGAATTATCTTTTTTTTTTATTTCTTTATTTCGTTTTGTCTTTTATTTTTTTCCTTCCATTTTCTTCATATTAGTCTATTTCGTTTTGCTTTCGTTGGTTTCGTTTCATTTCGTTTCCATTTCGTTGATTTCGTTTCGTTTCGTTTCGTTTCGTTTTCGTTTTCGTTGATTTCGTTTCGTTTTGTTTTCGTTGATTTCGTTTCGTTTCGTTTCGTTTCGTTTCTATTTCGTTTCGCACTTTATAGGTACCCGTATTTTTAAAGAAGGCACAGATAATTATCGTAAGTATTTATGAATATACTGTGTATATAATGTTTTGAATTAGGATGCTTTATGATTGTTATTATTATTAATTTCATTTTTTTGTCCAAATATCATTTATTTTTGCAGTGAAAAATTAAATTTTTCTATAAGTTATAAGGAATCTGGCATCAAAATCATTACAATCAACTGAAATATTGCTATATCTTCCATTTACGAATGAATTAAATGTTGCCAAAAAAGAAAAAAAGTATTGATGAATGATTGATTTTACTTAGAAATATTATTTTGTTGAGGAAAAGTCAATTAGTAACTAGTTATTCCCTAAAACTTGATGTCAACAGATGTTTTTGAAATCCGGCTTGGGGTGCATGGGGATTAAACGTTACAAGTCGGGAAAATCCAGTAGTCAACTAGGGCCCAGAATCTGAAACTCAAGACCATCCTGTTTGATTTGCGAATAGGCAAATTTATGTAGAATACAAACGAAAAACGTAATAAATCATTACAATCAACTGAAATATTGCTATATCTTCCATTTACGAATGAATTAAATGTTGCCAAAAAAGAAAAAAAGTATTGATGAATGATTGATTTTACTTAGAAATATTATTTTGTTGAGGAAAAGTCAATTAGTAACTAGTTATTCCCTAAAACTTGATGTCAACAGATGTTTTTGAAATCCGGCTTGGTCAAAATATAAACATGTATAGAAACCGGTTGTGTCATTTATTAAGAAACGGATTTGTCAGCATGTAAATACGACTGATCGTATTATTATTGAGCATTATATTGCAATTTAGCAATAGTTATGATTAGGAAATATATCAAAAGCGATAAATACTGATCCATGGTATGAATATTCGCCACGGCTGCTAATTTCAGCTACTTTGTACAATAAAAAAAAATCGTTATTTCTATGTTAGATTGCTACTGTCGCGAACACTTGAATTTTTTATGCTTTTTGTGGCACTGGCATCACGGTTGGTGCTCAATACGATACACTCAATTTAAGTCGCTGTCCAGGCGCATCAATTGAGAAGTGGGAGATTATTTTTATAACACAATATTTTAATTTTATACTCGTTGATATAACGAAGTAAGTCACTCTGTGGAAATAACTTCGTGGATACGATATTTAAATTTCTTCACAGTATAATGTTTACATTAACATTACTAAGCAAATTAACAAAGGCTGTAGTATTGAATTTCTTTCCGCACGGACGATTTTGGCAGTTTGTATATAAAGAAAATGTTAGGTGTACTCGATTAATGCAACGTTCGTTACAAGTTGTAATACGACAAAAGTTCGTACTTTGGATGTTATAGCCCTCCGCCCATCCACCAATATTAATGCCAAAAGAATTTCAATCACTCGTATATATTTTGCATTTTTTTTTGGGGAGTATAAATGACAGACTGAATGAATTTGTTATGTTGATATATTTGTTATGCAATCTTGTAGCGAACGCACAACCCTACACTGTATCGAGTCTTATTTATATTACATTATTTCAGTTAATAAAAAAATATTTTCGGAGGAGTGAAACGAGGGAGAAAAAAAATAGACAATATGTATACATTGTCGAAAATATAGAATTTATATATACGAGTTTTGACGAGTTTTTCTTACCTGTTTCGCAGCGAGTGGAAATGAATTATATATTTTCCGACAATGTACGTATATTGTATCTATCGTGTTATTTCAAAAGCCCCAAAGAAACTGTCAAATTATCTAAAAAGAGCAGAAACAAGCGTTGTTCTTATCGTTTTTGATTGTGTCCTCTGTGAAGTCCGCGCTTATAAGTTTATAAGCTTATAAGCATAAATGCGGTTACTGTTTCTTACCGTCGCTCAACATGAATCAGGTACCAGAAAAAGATATCTTGGTCAGAAACCAAATACAAATGTATAACAAAAAATATCCGGTCAATACAATGTGACTACTCGAATAGAACAAGTGCAGGATAAAAAAAAAACATTAACTGGGCAGGGAATAAATACTATTAAAACATCTTATGTTTCAATCTTGCGATTACCCTCATTTTATTTGTATAAGCTTCAGACAATTTGATTGCTACATTTCCTATCAGTGTAACAGCCGTTGAGGAGTCGTTTCATGAAATGCGGGACAAGTCATATTTGTGTTCAGTTTGTGGGATCGGGATGAAATGAGCAATCTTTATAGAAGACCTTCCATAGTTGCTTCCTACCAAGTTTCGGTTCATTTGGCAAAGAAGTTTTAGAGGAGAAGATTAAAGAAAATCTGCCAATCAGAAACAAGAATCGCCTGCATGTGGCGACCATGTTTGTTAACGGATCGGGACGAAATGAGCAATCGTTACAGAGGACCTTCCATAGATGCTTCCTACTAAATTTCACTTCATTTGACTGAGGCGTTTCAGAGGAGAAGATTAAAATGTGAAAAGTAAACAGATGACAGACGACGGACGACGGGCGCCAAGTGATTGTAAAAGCTCACATTGCCTTTGGCAAGGTCAGCTAACAACAGTCAGCGGGTAGATATGTCGCTCCACTCGGACACACTGTTCTGATTCCGAGCCAACCAGTCTTTGCTCTTTCTCCTTAATGACGAGTTCTTAGAGGAGAAGCAACAAATACCAATTTTATATTCTTTTGTTTGACCCGACCGGGGCTCGTACCCACAATATATCGCACTCGAGGCGAGCACGCTAACCATTACGCTACCGATGCGGTTCCCTATTTTTATTTTATTTTTATTATTTTTTTTAATCCAAATTTCTTATTGTCCTTCAATATATTATTTGAAAACAAAAAAATAATCCAAAACAATAAGAGTTACTTGATATCTATATAAACTGAAAGTTCCTACTTTTGATCAAACACTCTTTGAATATTGCAATAATCCAACTGCATAGCAAATAAAGAAAAAAAATTACAAGTTCTATACAAAATCATGACCATTCTTTTAATGTTATGCAAAACATCCACATGTAAAATATTTTGACTATGTGCTGTTGTTTTTTTCACAACTTTTATTCATTTAAGACAATTTTTTCTTTTTATCAATTTGCAAGTCGAACATACCCTTGACAAGTGTTATAATGAACCTTAAATATATTACAAAAAGGAAACATAATTGTGATATTGAGCTGTTTTCGCTATTCTTTCAATTTTTTTCATAGACAAAACCGGTTCTATTGAAACACAATTTTTGGGACTCAACCGGTAAGTAGTGGCTGACAGAGCCGGAACGAATGTACGTAAATAAGCATTGTGTTTTTCACTGTAGTAAGTGTAAAACTATTCATGGTGGCACGCCAGTGCAAACTATCATGTATATAAGCATTACAAAGGGTGTGTGTACTTTAATTACACATATAGACTACTTTTGATAGCTGTATTTGATGATTTCAATCTCATTATTAGCATTTGTAATTGTTTATTCCATCATTTTATCCATATCGGAGTAATCGATGAAGTTAACCACAGAAACATATAGATAAAAACAAACAAAAATAATCGACTGATAACGACATCTTCTCGATTCAAGATATAATAATACTATATGATCATAATACTTACTTGTTGTCGTCGCCTGTATGTAAATCATGCCTAAATGACTTGTAACGGAAGCTGACAGAACATCTTCGACCGGAGCTCTTTGACGACAGTGGGGTACACCGGTTGTAAATGACAGATTGTACATAACGTTTTTACCTATAAAATTTTATTCATATCCAATAATTGTGTACTCTATGTCTAACTTCAGTGAATTTATTAGCAGAAAAGGCCGTTCTTTTTCTAATTATTTCCGAAAGATTGAAATAACTTGGTCAAATTAAAAATCCGTAATTATGTAAATTTATGATTTCACGTTTTCTTCAAAATTTTCCAGGTAAATCTCAGGTAAGCCTGTGTATAAATGTCACGTAGTCAAATGCATTAACCATGAAGGGAACATTAGCCTTCTCCGGCACTTCGACGAGAGACAATAGACCAGCTGCGGGACCACCGTCGTTCCTATTGTTATATGGGATTACGTCCGCGGTCAGTTGGCTGTCACATTTAACGAGCAAAGTTGGCGAATTTTGAAGAACTTAGCCTGAAATAAAGACCAAAATAACGCTAAAAATTGGTAATTTTTCAGATGAGCAGGCCTTCAGAATAATTTCAACCGTAAATATTTATACAATTCCAAAATGGTAATAAAATTCCTGACAAAACTCTCGTTGGATGCGTTAAAAAAAAATCTAATGTTTACGAAATAATTAGATTTTTCCGTTTTCTAATAAAAAAATTATTACTTTAATTGTGTTTTCTTGTATAATAAGGGAAATTATTATTATTATTATTATTATTATTTATGTAAAATAAGCTCTATAAACCGATAAACAACAGGAAATATACTGAGCCGATTACGAGTACATTGACATATAAACAACGAAGTCAGCTGAAAGCAGGGCCTGCACACCTTGTTGTTCAAAGGGTCAGCTGATAGAAGGAATAACATCCCTTGTAGTAAAAAAGGTAAGCTGGAAGAAGGAATATCATTCCTTGTAGTCATAAAGGTCAGCTAAAAGAAGGAATATCATCGCTTGCAGTCATAAAGGTCAGCTGAAAGAAGGAATATCACCGCTTGCAGTCAAAAAGGTAAGTTGAATGAAGGAATATCATCCCTTGTAGTAAAAAAAGTCAGCTGGAAGAAGGAATATCATCCCTTGTAGTCAAAAAGGTAAGCTGGGAGAAGGAATATCATCCCTTGTAATCAAAAAGTCAAGCTGGAAGAAGGAATATCATCCCTTGTAGTCAAAAAGGTAAGCTGGAAGAAGAAATATCATCCCTTGTAGTCAAAATGGTAAGCTGGAAGAAGGAATATCATCCCTTGTAATCAAAAAGTCAAGCTGAAAGAAGGAATATCATCCCTTGTAGTCAAAAAGGTAAGCTGAAAGAAGGAATATCATCCCTTGTAGTCAAACAGGTAAGCTGAATGAAGGAATATCATCCCTTGTAGTCAAAAAGGTAAGATGAAAGCAGAAATATTATTCCTTGTAGTCAAAATGGTAAGCTGAAGGCAGGGTTTTCTTGTTTTATGAAATGAAGATATGTAATGTGACCATGACAATTATATCTGTCTTGAGCTGTGCAAAAATATGATTGGCTTAAATAAGCCCATGTATGTACATATGAATTATGGAGTCCGTTAAGTGCCATATAGAAAAAAAAACATATTTTAACACATCCGCTAAAGTTTCGATATTTTTTTATTTTATTCTTGTGCACGAGTTGGCAAGTTTCCATATTGATAGTAATACATTCTAATATGACGTCCTTCTTACGCTTTGCAAACAAAGGAGCTATCAATCAGATAAATCTCATTAGCACATGCGCGGTACACATTTAAGCCAGGTGATAAAATCACAAAATAAAATTATTTACACGGTTGTTAACGTTTTAAACATCTATATTCACTGAAAATAATCAACATATCCAAAATCAATAATATGCGACGCGCAATTAAAACATGGAAACACAATATTATTGTTACGGATGCCACATCAATACGACTGACTTTCCCGTCGTAAAAGTATATGTGACTGACTTTCCCGTCGTAAAAGTACATGTTGCTGTGTTATCGTCTGCTCGAATTTGGTAGCATAAATTGTGTGCGACATTGTCCGCAAACGTAAATATAAATTACCGTGTTCCAATCAAAGTATGCTACCGCATTTGTACTGTTAGACATATCAGAATCGAAATAATTCATGGAAGCCAGAATGTGTTTTGAGTTTTAACATGTGTTGGCAGGATATTAGTAAATTTTATCCCGAGCGTCAGTATTGTGGCATATTACCGACCACCGACAACATATTTTGTACGATGTTGCATTTATTTGACGACCTATGATTGGATAAAATCATTCCTAAAAATAACGATGGAAAGGAGAGCCATATATGGAAATCTAGAGAATAAAATTAATACGCTTTACCTGGCCAGGAGAAAATTCCATTCATAAAAATAACGCGCAGTAACGAAATGATGCAGACGGAAAATTACAGAAGGTCAGTGGGCGGTGCTTAATTTTGTGTAGTGACCATTACGTCTTTAGCCTTAGAATTCCATTCATAAAAATAACGATGCAGACGATAGATAAACTTGCAGGTATTTGACCAGGCTCTCTCTATATATATGTGTGTATTTTGATTTAGCATAATTAAACACAACTGTAATAAAGATGATGATTTATATTTTCTTCTAAAATAACGTGCAGTTACGAAACGATGGAGACGGAAAATTACAGAAGGTCAGTGGGCGGTGCTTAATTTTGTGTATTGACCATTACGTCTTTAGCCTTAGAACTTCCAAGAAAGTCCGTCAAACATAGTTAGTCGAAAAAACTTAGTTACTGTTTCAAGCTATAGATCAGCAACATGTACAAAAATGTTATAAGCTCCCGTGACCGACTATGGTTATTTAGACGGTAAGTAAATAGTTGAAGGGTTCGCGCTGGAGCACTCACCCTTCAACGATTTACTGACCGTCTAAATAACGATAGACGGTCACAAGGGAGCTTATAACTTATAATATTTCTCATCACTGTTTAAAATATCGCTTATTCTAGTCTAATATAAAGTGTTGTGACAAGAATCATGTTGATCAAGGATTTTATCTGTTGAATTAGTCATCCTTCACCAGATTCCATATTTGACAGAAGGGATGAGATGCATGTTAAATGTTGTCATTCAGTCACATGAATGTTATACTCAATCTGAGAACGATGTGTTCCCCGAACCTCAACTTTCTTAAAATCACATATGACTGTTTTAAATGGTGCTGTTCTGCTACAATATTGTTTTATACTTTTGATTTTAATTTGTTATCTTTTTGTACAGTTGAGTATTACTTTTTAATTCTTACTGTGATTCATTGTCTTTGCGTAATATATTTTGATTAATTTTTAGTTACATTCACTGATTTCGATAGCTAAGTTTATTTATTATTCAATTTCTTGTCCATTTTTATACCTTTCTTTTAATTAATATTTTTAGATATGTTTTCCCTAATTCTCTTATAATACACAATTTTCTTCTTTTTAATTAAATTTGGTTAAGCTTTTTGAGTCTTAAAGTTTTTATACCAGTATTTGATTAAATTGGGCATGCTTTTAAATGTATTGTTCTTACTTCACTTATTTTTCTTATTTATGTACAAATTTGTGTATAATTTAAACATGTAAAGCGCTTAGAGTAATTGTATTGTTATATAATGCGCTATAAAAATGCCTTGTAATAATAATAATAATAATAATAATAATATGGTACATATTGTTATTTAGCAATTATAATCTATTAAATTGAGGTACAGTAAGGGAGCACCATTAAGGGTATGTTACCTGAACATCAACTTTCTTAAAATTAAATATTTACTATGTATATGAAATAAATTTCAATAAATAAAAAAATTAGATTTTTATTTCAGTATATTAAAATTTAAATACAAATAAGTGATGGGTATGTTACCTGGGCCCGTCCGTATGCATAACACATCTAAACTTAAGTATTTCTTAAACTAAGATTCCACTAAGGAATCCCTTAGTTAAGTGATAATATTAAGTAGTATGCACATAACTACTTAAGTTTGGACTTAACTAAGGAAACCTTAAGTGGAAATTATCGGAACGCTTCTCCATTTACCGTTTAATATTATATTTACTCATCCTTGGTAATTTCGCTTTAATTTTTCAATAGATAGATAATGCAAACTTTTATTACGTTGTGCGGATAAACATTCAAGGTCGGGTGTGTTTGAATGTTACTATTCGTGACTGTTGAAAATAAAAAATGTCTTAACGGAAGCCAAATTGGACAGATAGAGAAAAAGTTGTATTGTTGGAGGAGCACGAGAAGAGAAAAGTTATTTTGAAAGCAAAGTTTTCCTCGTCGATAACTGCTGGGTGCAAAAATAGGGCATGGCAGGAAATTGCACACATAGTAAAATGCCGGGAATTCCGTAAAAAGATACATTAAAGAAATGCACAAAAAATGGGACAATATATGTGCTACCGCAAAAACTGAGGTTTCTTTCGACACTGGAATTCATAATTCACAAACTCCCTTTAAGGCGAGGCAATTACAAAGGCTTATTTACAGGGGGTACACATATCTCATATCCCCTGAAGTTTTGACACAAATATCCCTGTAATTAAAAGCATGAAATAATTTAAGATATCCCTAAAATTCAATTTGAATACTCCATATCCCCGTGATTGATTATTTACACAAATATTCAATATCCCATTAATTAAAAAGGGCCAATAACCAGTATCCCCATATACCCTAAGCAAGCCTCATTACATGTTGCCAAGCAAAAGTTGTACCCCGCCACCCACCCTTTTACATATGCGTAGTAAGAAGGGGTAAGCATATGACATAAATATATGGTTCCAACAACGAATATTGATATTTTTGACGCAATAAATCAAGTAAACTGCCCCGGAAAAGTTACGTATGCTTTCTGTTGGGATATGAATTATTTAATAAGAGCCCATAAAAAATATTTCGAACACTATACCCATCCGATATTCATTTAAATATGAATATCAACGATATTGAAAATATGTCGTTGTTAATTGGTTCGAAATCGCTGCATTCTACATATTTAAGATACCTCAATAGGTACCTTAGATTTAAGTGAAAACTTAAGTGTATATTTATTTTAAGGAGCTTTATGCATACCACTTAAGTGGGAGGGGCGGAGCTATTTAAAACTAAGATTTTGCTAAGGAAATTCCTAGTTTAAGCAGTATTATGCATACCACTCAAGTAAAAGTGGCAGAGTTACCTTAACTTAAGTAGCTTGATGCACACGGGTCCTGAAAACCAACTTTCTTAAAATTAAATATTTACTATGTATATGAAATAAATTTCAATGAATAAAAGAATAAGGTTTTTATTTTAGAATATTAAAATTTAAATAAAAAAAATCATTTGAATAAATATTGAAATAAATTAGATTATTACATCTATTTAATTTTAGATATATACAATGTATATGAAATTAATTTCAATAAATAAAATCATTAAAAATAAGGTTTTATTTTAGAATTTCAAAATTTAAATAAAAAAACATTTGAATAAATATTGAAATAAATTACGGATATCAAAGTGTCATTTTTACTTTGAAATAGCCATCTGATATAACCTTTTGAAACACTTCTTACAAAATAAGTTTGAAGATATATAGTTAACAAGAATCACACAGGGGACGTCGTTTTGTGAATTAACGACAATATCGTGAGTTGAATAGTAAACTTAGTTAACATTTGTAGAACCTCGGACATTATGTAATGCACATGTATAATAATTATAATTTCACTTCAGTCACAATTATGAGCTTTAAATGATAGTGAAATGTATCTTTTCTTCCCCAGATATATTGATTTATTATCCGTGGTACCACTACAGAAGCAATGGATGAAGGTGCACCAAAAGGGAAAGATAATTTAAAAAGGTTTGCAAAATTTTCCTTTTCAAATATATTATAAAATTATTCTTCAGCTTGTCATATAGTATTAATGAATGGGTGTTTTCATATTGGCCCTGTTATATGTTCAAGGTCTGTAATAATGGCCCGAGGATGGCTGTAATGGCCCAAGGCAACGCCGAGGGCCATTACAGCCATCCGAGGGCCATTATTACAGACCGAGAACATATAACAGGGCCAATATGAAAACACCCATTTATTAAAACTTTTATTAACCAATTAGAATAAGAATTCATGGTAGAATTTTTAAATGTTTTGAACTTTTCAAAAACTTACCTGTATTTTTTTTTTAAACCTTAATAGCAATAATGAAAGTAAAAACATTTTGCTAACATTGAATTTTATTACAATTATAACAATAACTCCAAAAACATCAATTAATATTGATCAGAAAGGTTTGTTTTATACCAAAACAAAATAAATTTTATTCCTGAGAACTGTCCAACATGTCCAACTTTCTTTTTCCTGAAAAGATATTGAGGTTAATAACTCCTCCAGATATTGTCGCCCCACATAGAATACTAAAAGGATTTGTATCTTTTCTACTTGCAATCGAATTTGAATTTGTATTGGAATTCAAATTGTTTATAACAGACTGAGAATTTGTAGGATTCTGAATGTCCACTGCAACGTTTTCAATGGCAGGGGTATTATTTTTATGTTCTGTTTGATCATTGACTACATCATCAATGTTTGATGTTTCAGGAAGCATTATTTCTGATAATATAGTTGATGCTTTGTTCTGTTGCTTTAGTGATGGAACATTATAATTAGTCAATGTTGCAACACTTTTCCACCCACCCAGCTGGGCGACCTCAGTGATTTGCCTGTCGCATGTAATAGTGTTGAGGCAAACGTTTTTCTCGTTGAGTGATTAACTTTTCTTCCTGTAATTTCAGCAATTGTTGCCATTGACTTCATCATTATGCCTAACTTATTTTTTCCTAGTGGTTGGTGACTGTACCATACGTCATCCTTAGGATTGTCCAAAGGACGTAAATAAAATCTGGAATTCATGTCACGCAAATCCTCAGGTCGCTTTTGTATGTATAATTTGTACATGGCAATAGGACAATATGGGTTTTCTGGTTGTGCAAACATCTTTGGTGGCACAGCTCTTTGGTCACTACTTTTTGCACCAGTACGAGTTTTAGTAGTTCTCTCTGAAATGTAAGAAAAATAATAAATATTTTATTATGGAAAAATATTGTTCCTTAAATGAAATACATTGTATGTGGTCTATTTCTTGGAAGATAAATTATATATTTAACATATAAAAGATATGTACACCTGGCAGAAGTTTGATGACTATTCTAACTGTTTAGTATCTATTTTTGAAGTTTAAAAAATAGGGTAGGTCGGGTGACCTTAAACAGACATATATTTTTGCTTGGCCTAAATACAAAATTTCAGTGAAATTGAGGGCAAACATTCCCCTCTGCCTTTTGTTTGCTTGATGGGGTTTAATGTCAATTTCTACATCATATTTCATTTAATTTCATGACGGTCAGTTTTAGTGGTAGAGGAAACCGACCTTCGGCAGGCAACTGATAAACCTTATCACATAGGCATGAAAATCGAAACTTTATTTTGCGACTGACACATAGAGGTGATATGCTAGCTGTCACGGGTAAAGTACCTTGGCCTTGGACCACAGTGGACCCCTCCCCCTTTTACAACTGTTTACATTTTCACAGGATGTGATCTAGCTATTGTATGTTTCCTTACCTAAATAAAATCTTGCAAGTAACATGTCCAACTCTGGGTGTGGTATTTCCTCAACTTTTCTCATTTCATCGTTTTCCTGTGCCCAATCGTAGAACAATTTCATGTCAAATTTTGTCTTGTAAATAGTGTTCTTATTTGCATTGTCCTGTAAGAATTTATCTGTGTCCTGTAAACTTATATCTACATATCTTTTGTTTCTTTCTTTATCTTCTGATTGAGCTCCAGGGTCCTCTGATTCAAACTGGTCATCAACAGCCCGTAGTTCGGGTAACGGTTGCAGTTGTACTTCCTGCAGTTCAAACTCAAAGTCCTCACTTTCATTTCCCTGTAGGATAGATGCCAAGGCTTTATATTCATCCTGTTCACTGAGCATTTCGTACCGCATAATGTCATGTGCGAGTACATCCATCATATCCTCGCCACTCTTAACCCTTGCATGCGATTTTCTCGGCGATATCGTACTGAAACTTTCCGACATCTATGGCTCTGCTCTCGTTGTCGTCTGCTAATTGAAAATGGTGCGTCGTCAGATGTAAACAAAACCTATAGTCTGTTCTATAATGTTGTCTGTCTAAATTTTTCTATAGTCTGTTTCTGAAAAAGACTGCAATTTCGCTTGAAGCGTACTTAACCGCCGCTATCTTTGAAACGTAATTTATGTCTCATACCCGGATGTCATAATGGCCCTGTTAATCCATAATGGACCGGCTAAAAGCCGTAATGGACCGGCAAAGCCATAATGGACCGGCTGTAATTACCTTATTGTATTGATATAAACCAGTCTGTTTTGCACATATAAATACCTATTGGTTAATAATAAGAAATAATTTATATTAAGACTAAAATTACAATTTGTTGTTTTAAGACCACACTCATAAACCCTCTCCAACCCTGGCATACGAATAAGACTCAGTTTATCAATGTCTGCTCTGAAAGGGTCGTCCGATAGTCCTCAACACATACACAGCTGGCAATGAAAAGGATTTAAATTGGTGAAATGAATGTCACACTCCTTGTTCGTAAGACAACTTACAGTAGCTCACAAAGCGTGATGTAGGGGTTAGGTCACACTCCTTGTACGTAAAATATAACTTACAGTAGCTAATAAAGCGTGATGTAGGGGTGAGGTCACACTCCTTGTACATAAAAGACAACTTACAGTAGCTCATAAAGCGTGATGTAGGGGTGAGGTCACACTCCTTGTACGTAAAATATAGCTTACAGTAGCTCATAAAGCATGATGTAGAGTTGAGATCACACTCCTTGTACGTAAAAGACAACTTACAGTAGCTAATAAAGCGTGGTGTAGGGGTGAGGTCACACTCCTTGTACGTAAAATATAACTTACAGTAGCTCATAAAGCGTGATGTAGGGGTGAGGTCACACTCCTTGTACGTAAAATATAACTTACAGTAGCTCATAAAGCGTGATGTAGGGGTGAGGTCACACTCCTTGTACGTAAAAGACAACTTACAGTAGCTCATAAAACGTGATGTAGGGTGAGGTCACACTCCTTGTACGTAAAATATAACTTACAGTAGCTCATAAAGCGTGATGTAGGGGTGAGGTCACACTCCTTGTACGTAAAATATAACTTACAGTAGCTCATAAAGCGTGATGTAGGGGTGAGGTCACACTCCTTGTACGTAAAAGACAACTTACAGTAGCTCATAAAACGTGATGTAGGGTGAGGTCACACTCCTTGTACGTAAAAGACAACTTACAGTAGCTAATAAAGCGTGATGTAGGGGTGAGGTCACACTCCTTGTACGTAAAATATAACTTACAGTAGCTCATAAAGCGTGATGTAGGGGTGAGGTCACACTCCTTGTACGTAAAATATAACTTACAGTAGCTAATAAAGCGTGATGTAGGGGTGAGGTCACACTCCTTGTACGTAAAATATAACTTACTGTAGCTCATAAAGCGTGATATAGAGATTGGATCACCCTCCTTGTACGTAAAAGACAACTTATAGTAGCTAACAAAGCGTGATGTAGGGGTGAGGTCACACTCCTTGTACGTAAAAGACAACTTACAGTAGCTAATAAAGCGTGATTTAGGGGTGAGGTCACACTCCTTGTACGTAAAAGACAACTGACAGTAGCTCATAAAGCGTGATGTAGGGGTGAGGTCACATTCCTTGTACGTAAAAGACAATTGACAGTAGTTCATAAAGCGTGATGTAGGGGTTGGGTCACACCCCTTGTACGTAAAAGACAACTGACAGTAGCTCATAAAGCGTGATGTAGGGGTGAGGTCACATTCTTTGTACGTAAAAGACAACCTATAGTAGCTCATAAAGCGTGATGTAGGGGTGAGGTCACATTCTTTGTACGTAAAAGACAACCTATAGTAGCTTATAAAGCGTGACGTAGGGGTGAGGTCACACTCCTTGTACGTAAAAGACAACTGACAGTAACTGATAAAGCGTGATGTATGGGTGAGGCCACACTCCTTGTACCTAAATGACAACTTACAGTAGCTCATAAAGCGTGACGTAGGGGTGAGGTCACACTCCTTGTACGTCAAAGACAACTGATAGTAGCTCATAAAGCGTGACGTATGGGTTGGGCCACACTCCTTGTACGTAAACGACAACTTACAGTAGCTGAGAAAGCGTGATGTAGGGGTTGGGTCACACTCCTTGTTCGTCAAAGACAACCTACACTAGCTCATAAAGCGTGATGTAGGGGTGAAGTCAAATTCCTTGTACATAGATGACAATTTACAGTAGCTCATAAAGTGTGATGCAGTGGTTGGGTCACACTCTTTGTATGTAAATGACAACTTACAGTAGCTCATAAAGCGTGACGTAGGGTTGGGTCACATTCATTGTAGGTAAAAGATAGCTTACAGTAGGTCATAAAGCGTGACGTAGGGGTTGGGTCACACTCATTGTACGTAAAAGACAACATACAGTAGCTGATAAAGCGTGATATAGGTATTGGGTCACATTCCTTGTACGTAAAAGACAACATACAGTAGCTGATAAAGCGTGATGTAGGGGTGAGGTCACATTCCTTGTACGTAATAGAAAACTTACAGTAGCTCAAAAAGCGTGATGTAGGGGTGAGTTCACATTCCTTGTACGTAAAAGACAACTTACAGTAGGCCATAAAGCGTGATGTAGGGCTTGGGTCACACTCCTTGTACGTAAAAGACAACTTACAGTAGCTCATAAAGCGTGATGGAGGGGTGAGGTCACATTCCATGTACGTAATAGAAAACTTACAGTAGCTCAAAAAGCGTGGTGTAGGGGTGAGTTCACATTCCTTGTACGTAAAAGAAAACTTACAGTAGCTCAAAAAGCGTGATGTAGGGGTGAGGTCACATTCCTTGTACGTAAAAGACAACTTACAGTAGCTCATAAAGCGTGATGTAGGGGTTGGGTCACATTCCTTGTACATAAAAGACAACTTACAGTAGCTCATAAAGCGTTATGAAGGGGTAAGGTCACATTCTTGTACGTAAAAGACAATTGACAGTAGCTCATAAAGCGTGATGAAGGGGTTGGGTCACATTCCTTGTACGTAAAAGACAACTTACAGTAGTTCATAAAGCGTGATGTAGGTGTTGGGTCACATTCCTTGTACGTAAAAGACAACTTACAGTAGTTCATAAAGCGTGATGTAGGGGTGGGTCACATTCCTTGTACATAAAAGACAACTGACATTAGCTCATAAAGTGTGATGTAGGGGTTGGGTCACATTCCTTGTACGTAAATGACAACTGACAGTAGTTCATAAAGCGTGATGTAGGGGTTGGATCACATTCCTTGTACGTAAAAGAAAACTGACAGTAGTTCATAAAGCGTGATGTAGGGGTGAGGTCACATTCCTTGTACGTAAAAGAAAACTGACAGTAGCTCATAAAGCGTGATGAAGGGGTGAGGTCACATTCTTGTACGTAAAAGACAACTGACTGTAGCTCATAAAGCGTGATGAAAGGGTTGGGTCACATTCCTTGTACGTAAAAGACAACTTACAGTAGTTCATAAAGCGTGATGAAGGGATTGGGTCACATTCCTTGTACATAAAAGACAACTGACAGGAGCTCATAAAGCGTGATGTAGGGGTTGGGTCACATTCCTTGTACATAAAAGACAACTGACAGTAGCTCATAAAGCTTGATGTAGAGGTTGGGTCACATTCCTTGTACGTAATAGAAAACTGACAGTAGCTCATAAAGCTTGATGTAGAGGTGAGGTCACATTTCTTGTACGTAAAAGACAACTGACAGTAGCTCATAAAGCGTGATATAGGGGTGAGGTCACACTCGTTATACCTAAATGACAACTGACAGTAACTCATAAAGCGTGAAGTAGGGGTGAGGTCACACTCCTTGTACGTCAAAGACAACTGACAGTAGCTCATAAAGCGTGACGTAGGGGTGAGGTCACACTCCTTTTACGTCAAAAACAACGTACAGTAGCTCATAAAACGTGACGTACGGGTTGGATCACACTCCTTGTACGTAAAAGCAAACTGACAGTAGCTCATAAAGCGTGACGTAGGGGTGAGGTCACACTACTTGTACGTAAAAGACAACTTACAGTAGCTCAAAAAGCGTTATGTAGGAGTGAAGTCACATTCCTTGTACGTAAAAGACAACTTACAGTAGCTCATAAAGTGTGACTTATGGGTGAGGTCACACTCCTTGTACGTAAAAGACAACTGACAGTAGCTCATAAAGTGTGACATAGGGGTGAGATCACACTCTATGTACGTAAAAGACAACTTACAGTAGCTCATACAGCTTGATGTAGAGGTTGGGTCACATTCCTTGTGCTTAAAAGGAAAATTACAGTAGCTCATAAAGCGTGACGTAGGGGTTGGGTCACATTCCTTGTACGTATAAGACAACTGACAGTAGCTGATAAAGCGTGATGTAGGGGTGAGGCCACACTCCTTGTATCTAAATGACAACTTACAGTAACTCATAAAGCGTGACGTAGGGGTGAGGTCACACTCCTTGTACGTCAAAGACAACTGACAGTAGCTCATAAAGCGTGACGTAGGGGTGAGGTCACACTCCTTGTACGTCAAAGACAATCTACAGTAGCTGATAAAGCGTGACGTATGGGTTGGGCCACACTCCTTGTACGTAAAAGACAACTTACAGTAGCTGAGAAAGCGTGATGTAGGGGTTGGGTCACACTCCTTGTACGCAAAAGACTACCTACAGTAGCTCATAAAGCGTGATGTAGGGGTGCAGTCAAATTCCCTGTACCTAGATGACAACTTCCAGTAGCTCATAAAGTGTGACGTAGGGGTTGGGTCACACTCCTTGTATGTAAATGACAACTTACAGTAGCTCATACAGTGTCACGTAGGGGTTGGGTCACACTCCTTGTACGTAAAAGAAAACTTACAGTAGCTCATAAAAGCGTGATGGAGGAGTGAGGTCACACGCCTTGTACGTCAAAGACAATACAGTAGCTCATAAAGCGTGATGTAGGAGTGAGGTCACACGCCTTGTACGTCAAAGACAACTGACAGTAGCTCATAAAGCGTGACATAGGGGTGAGATCACACTCTTTGTATATAAAAGACAACTGACAGTAGCTCATAAAGCTTGATGTAGAGGTAGAGTCATATTCCTTGTACGTAAAAGACAACTGACAGAAGGTCATAAAACGTGATGTAGGGGTGAGGTCACATTCCTTGTACGTAAAAGACAACTGACTGTAGATCATAAAGGGTGATGAAGGGGTAAGGTCACATTCCTTGTACGTAAAAGACAACTTACAGTAGCTTATAAAGCGTGATGTAGGAGTGAGGTCACATTCCTTGTACGTAAAAGACAACTGACTGTAGATCATAAAGCGTGATGTTGGAGTGAGGTCACACGCCTTGTACGTCAAAGACAACTGACAGTAGCTCATAAAGCGTGACATAGGGGTGAGATCACACTCTTTGTATATAAAAGACAACTGACAGTAGCTCATAAAGCTTGATGTAGAGGTTGAGTCATATTCCCTGTACGTAAAAGACAACTGACAGTTGGTCATAAAACGTGATGTAGGGGTGAGGTCACATTCCTTGTACGTAAAAGACAACTGACTGTAGATCATAAAGGGTGATGAAGGGGAAAGGTCACATTCCTTGTACGTAAAATACAACTTACAGTAGCTTATAAAGCGTGATGTAGGAGTGAGGTCACATTCCTTGTACGTAAAAGACAACTGACTGTAGATCATAAAGCGTGATGTTGGAGTGAGGTCACACGCCTTGTACGTCAAAGACAACTGACAGTAGCTTATAAAGCGTGACATAGGGGTGAGATCACACTCTTTGTATATAAAAGACAACTGACAGTAGCTCATAAAGCTTGATGTAGAGGTTGAGTCATATTCCCTGTACGTAAAAGACAACTGACAGTTGGTCATAAAACGTGATGTAGGGGTGAGGTCATACTCCTTGTTGTAGGGCCGTCGCTACAGTAAACTCATCAAGCGTGATGTAGGGGTGAGATCATACTCCTTGTTGTAGGGCCGTCGCTACAGTAAACTCATCAAGCGTGATGTAGGGGTGATGTCATACTCCTTGTTGTAGGGCCGTCGCTACAGTAAACTCACCAAGCGTGATGTAGGGGGTGAGGTCATACTCCTTGTCGTAGGGCCGTCGCTACAGTAAACTCATCAAGCGTGATGTAGGGGTGAGGTCATACTCCTTGTTGTAGGGCTGTCGCTACAGTAAACTCATCAAGCGTGATGTAGGGGTGAGGTCAAACTCCTTGTTGTAGGGCCGTCGCTACAGTAAACTCATCAAGCGTGATGTAGGGGTGAGGTCATACTGCTTGCTGTAGGGCCGTCGCTACAGTAAATTCATCAAGCGTGATGTAAGGGTGAGGTTATACTCCTTGTTGTAGGGCCGTCGCTACAGTAAACTCATCAAGCGTGATGTAGGGGTGAGGTCATACTCCGTATCGTAGGGCCGTCGCTACAGTAAACTCATCAAGCGTGATGTAGGGGTGAGGTCATACTCCTTGTTGTAGGGCCGTCGCTACAGTAAACTCATCAAGCGTGATGTAGGGGTGAGATCATACTCCTTGTTGTAGGGCCGTCGCTACAGTAAACTCATCAAGCGTGATGTAGGGGTGATGTCATACTCCTTGTTGTAGGGCCGTCGCTACAGTAAACTCATCAAGCGTGATGTAGGGGGTGAGGTCATACTCCTTGTCGTAGGGCCGTCGCTACAGTAAACTCATCAAGAGTGATGTAGGGGTGAGGTCATACTCCTTGTTGTAGGGCCGTCGCTACAGTAAACTCATCAAGCGTGATGTAGGGGTGAGGTCATACTCCTTGTTGTAGGGCCGTCGCTACAGTAAACTCATCAAGCGTGATGTAGGTGTGAGGTCATACTCCTTGTTGTAGGGCCGTCGCTACAGTAAACTCATCAAGCGTGATGTAGGTGTGAGGTCATACTCCTTGTTGTAGGGCCGTCGCAGTTGGATTTCTAAAGACCTATTCAATCAATGGCTAACAGCACTAGCGAAAAAAATCTAGCCCGATCCTTTAATTTCACGTTCTGCTATATAGATGATGCCTTTTCACTCAATAATTCTATGCTTGTTGATTCCCATTGAGCTTGAAATAAAGGATACCTCAGATACAGATAGGTCTGTTTCATACCTTGACCTACACCTCGAAATTGACAGTGAGGGGGGTTAAGAACGAAACTTTACGACAAAAAGAGATGATTCCAATTTCCCATTGTAAACTTTCCATTTATATGTAGCAACATTCCAGCAGTACCTGTATTATGGAATATATATCTCTCAGGAGACACAATATTCCAGAGCGCGTGGTTCCTATCGGGATTTCCTTGATATAGGGTTACTGCTAACAAGGAAGCTACTGAGCCAAGGGTTCTTATTGGTTAAGCTGAAGTCATCATTTCGAAAGCTTTACGGTCGCCACTATGACTTGGTTGACGGTTATGGAATATATGTGTCACAAATGACCACGGATATGTTCCATTTGTCGTAAACACTTCCCAGTCCTTTCCTCATTCATGACTCATCACTGTGTTTGTAACTGGATAAACACGACGGTTGCCAATGAAGGAGCAGGAAATGCTTACCCTTCTGAACCACCTGAGGTCACCCCCGATTTTTAGCTGGGTTCATGTTACTTTATCTTTAGTTTTATATGTATGTTTTATAGATCGGTGTTTGTCCTTTAGTCCTCTTTCTTTTGGCCATTGTGTTGTCTGTCTTTCGTCGATTTACGGATTCCGATTACCCCTTTGGTATCTTCAAACTCTTTTTGTGAGTTCGAATCCTGCTCAGGCGAGGTGTACTCGATACAACATTATGTAGGGATAGCAGCGGGAAATTTATGCTATATGAAATAATTCAACTTGGTTTTTCTAGTGGTAGTATGTAAAAGTAGAAATGGTATGCACTTTAAATTATTAAAATCGGATAATATTTGTAGTTTTTACACTAATTTAAACATTGAAAAATATGCAGTTGTTTTGGCGGGAAAACCCATTATTACAGATATCTGAAAAATAGGACATCTTTCGTTTCATAGTTCTGATAGAAAAAATATATGTACATCGACCCTTTTTTCCTATTATGCTTTCCTTTCAATATATTTCCAATAAATAACAAAATAAAGTTGGATATTCAATGGGTTTTTTGGAGGGTTGAAATAAAAAATTACCAAAATTTAGTGCAATTTTCCTTTTCGCCTGCTTTTAGACAACAGCTATCGTCAATGCTACACCTTTTCCGTCAAGTTTTTCTTACTTCTGCTATTTAAAGCATGTTCTTGTTACTTTAGAAACATGCAAGAAGTAATAAATAGAGAATATACCATAATACGAACTGTTCCGATCACTTAATTGTCTAAAATCACTGATTTTTGGCCTATAAATACGATTTTTATTCATTGAAAATCGCCATTTTCCTCCATTTTTCGTGTATATTTTTTAATTTTATTTCAGTTCAACTAAAAGTATCAACCTTAAAAGCATTTGCATGATTAGAACTAAAAAATGGAACACATAATTCCATGTTCTATTCAATTTATTTTTTATTTTTGGTGTTTTAGCGCAACTTTCAGCAATATTTCAGCTATATCATGGCGTCCAGTTTTCGTGGTGGCAGAGACCGGAATACCTGGAGAGAACCACCGACCATGGGCAAGCAACTGGTAAACTTTATCACTTGCGGCTGCGAGTCTAGTGCACTCTTTTTGTAATTTACAAAGCCAGGCGCGAACCCACACGTATTGGTGATAGGCTTGTATGAGTTGTTAGGTAATCCAACTACCTAACTCATTGAGCCACCCGGGCCCTATATTCTATTCAAAACACTGCTACATAGTACCAATTCTATGCTAAGGAAATTGGTTTTCCTCACAAAATTTCCAATTTAAACCTGAAATATCTGTTCGTTTTTACAACAAAAAGAAATACATATGAGATGCATACTTGTGTACTATTTTTGAACATAATTTGAACAAATATAAATTGCAAAAACATTTCATTTTTTTTTCAATCTATATTCCTTCAAACTGTACAAATATTCATCAAGTTAAATAATTATTCATAATCATTCCTCTGTTGGATTTTGGTTACGGGCAGACCTCTGAAAAGCAGATATATGTTCATCTTGTTTGTGTAACACAAGCTGCTTCCGTTGCTCCTTTGGAATATTTAAAGTAGCATCTATGCCTGTAAGGACACTGTTTGTGTGATTAACAATCTTCAACAAATTTTGAATCAAAGTCTCACAAGATAACTTTTTCCTTTCTTTGGAGAAGAAAAACAACTTATGGTCAATATTTGGAGGAGACATAACCCATTTAAAATAAGTAATTTGTGCTTTAACAACAGATTCCTTTTCATGTTCATTCATACAGCTTTCGAGTAAGGTTGTAATATCTACGCTTGTTTTACAAGGCTGAATATTCAAACGAAGTAAGTTGTCTATGGCATTTTGTTTATTTTGTAAATGTTGAGCATCCTTTTTTAACTTTTCCAGTTCTTTTTCTTTCATTCTGTTGATTCTTTTTTGTTTTAATTCTTTCCGTCGTTCTTGCCATTTTACTAGGTAATCAGGGGCACGTTTTTTTGCAAGAGTAATTTTGGCATTTTTATCTTGTAAATCCATGGAATCAAGCCATTCAACGGTTTTGTTATTTATCCACATTAGTGTGGTCTCGATGTGTTCAATAGATGCATTTGGTTTGAAATGTCGTATTTGTTTCATGTCAGCAAAGTTTTTCTCACTCGCTCGATTATGTTTCGGTACAGAAATGGATTCTTGTCGCTTGGCTTCATCGTCTGACGTATGACAACCACCTGGTAACTGGTTTTTCATAAGTCGAGAGACAGTTAAGTAAAGATGCGTACAAATAAGGCTGATAACTTCAATCGTAACATCACCATGTTCTTGAGGTTCGCCATCTGTATCATTTACATTGAATAAAGCCTGATATACGACATCTTTAGCGGGGGGAAATCGGGGAATATCACAGAGATTCCAGTAAGATCATCTGGTGTTGATGACCAGTGTTTTAAGTCAATCTGCAACTGGTGGAAATGTTTGTTTAAGTCAAGAATATGTGTTGCAAAAGTTTTACTGTCTACAAGTTTCATGAAAGGCGTGGTAATAATTTTCCCGATAATAGCCAGGGCGACTATTTCCTGATAAATATTTTCATCTTTTAAGTCAGACAAAACAGACCTTTGAAGCATGTTCATTGACGACAATTTTGACAAGAAATCAATTATATCGTCCTTGTGATAAACAACAGCCCCAGCGTTTTCAAATATTACATTAAAGCGGTTATGTTCAAACTTTTTTAGTTTATATAATTTGTCTTTGGATGCTAGATATGCTTTAAAATCTTCAGGGCAACCAGATGATGAGCTACCACCAGAAGCAAGCAAGCTACAGGCTGTTCGTATACTCCTGATAGCAGCACTGTCTTGATCGTTCCAACTTGAAAAATCTTTATTTAGATTTCTACCCATTTTTCCCGATCCACCGGTTAAAATTTGTTCATATTCCTTCAGGGCTTTGCTTGCACTATCACCCATATTAGCCAACACATGGAGATGACAGAAATATTGGTGTATTTGAGAGGCCCTCTCTTTCTCATTTTCCGACAAATTACACCAGTTAGTATCAAACTCTTCAAGAAGGAAAGTTCTCAATTTAGTGAACTCGTCGAGAAAGTTTTTGTTGACAATATGCTGATCGGACATTAAATTCTTAACACTAATTATAAGATTGGCGTAAATTTTATCTTTATTTTCCTCCGTAGAATCAGACGACATTACATCAGACAAGTCATTAAAAACTTGTTTCAATGTGTCAACTTGAGTTTGTGTATCACCACGAATGGTTTCAGATATAGATAACGATAGGTTTTGACCAGGAGTTGAAATTTGAAATCCTAGGAAGTGTTTTTGAGCATCAGTAGTACCATCAAAATGTAAAGTATTTAATCCATGACTTAGCATTTTTTCTCCGACCTGTAGTTTTGCCAATAAATTTGATTCTAGAATCATTCTTCTATTCGAGGATTCACTTGGAACTTTAACACCTTCGATTCCTACTAAATGTTTAAGTACAGTTTGTATTGTCTGACCGATATGTTTCACCCCTACTCCAAATGAATGTAGATCTTGAACAACCTGACGGACGGACGGTAGATATTCTCCTTCGGAAAAAGTTTCAACAGACATTTTGTCTTCAATGAGTTCATTAACTTGTGCTATTAGATTGTCTATGTTTCTGTCTTTGTCCGACAAATCTCTCTGTAGTTGTAAAATTACTTGCTTTTGATTCTGATTGATTTCCCGATATTCAGAGTTTTGTTTTTTAAAGTATGCCATGCTTTTATTTGCTTTACGTTTTTCTGATTCAACTGTCTCCAGTTTTTGTGTGTCTAGTTTCAGTTTCTTTATTTCTGCTTTTTGTTCACTAATAACGTTTTTATGATAGCTCTCCCGTTTCTGATACTTTCTAAATTCGTGATAGTTATACCGCTGCAATATTTGATCAATTGTTTCACTTTGGGTTTTATATTTCTTCTGAATTTGACTAAGTTTTGAATTTAAAGTCAGTATAGTGTGTTTTTGTTGACAGCATTCATCAACAAGTTCATCTATTTCACCTTGAAGATCGTAAATTTCGTCAAGAGACAGTTCATACTGATGTCTGAAATCGTCAATAATATTGCATGAAATTTCAAGTTTAGATTCGGCGATATGCAGCTTCTTTTCAAAATGACGAAAATAGGAAAATTCAGTAAATGTTGCATTAGTATCAGCTTTTCTTTTATGGGCATTTTTATTGTTTTGATGACATTGCGGGAGGGAAAACGGTAATTTTAAAAACCGATCTAGTTCATCATATTCTTTGTTTTTCTGTAAATTGCTCTTTATTTCAGTCATTTTTTTATATTTGTTATTCAGCGCTGCGTCTGATGATTTTTCGTCAAAACCAAGGATTTCAATGAAGTAATTGTGGACTTCCTTCAGAGTTTTGTTCTTTATCATTTTCCCAAAAGTAGATAAAAAGTCTTTATTTGTAATACCCTTTTCACGGCAGTTGCAGGGATTGCTAACACCATCGATGTTTGGATAAAGTATTGAAACTTTTTCTGAAAGGTCTTTCAGAATGCTAGACTCGAATGAATTTACTTTTTGAAACCGCTTCAAGACGTGTCGTTTCAAGGAATCAACCCTTGGGACACGAACTTCACCATCAACAGCTTTAATACAATCTATTACATTTATTGGTTTTTGGTTCAAAAACTGGTTTCTCTCAAATAGTGCTCCTACTAGGAGGTAGCTTAACTCAAGACGAACTCTACACTGGCCAGCAGCTGCGAGACCTGAAGCCGAAAAAAAAAGATATAATCAAGAATATGGAATGGATGATCAATGAGACATTTTTACTGTTCAATCGCGAAAGACTGTATGGCAAACCTTTTTATTTGTTTATCACTGTCCATTTACTCCATATTTTGCCACTGATGTTCCTATCTAATTAAATATTAAATAGTAAATGGATGTAACGCTTTCAGGAATAACTACTTCTCACTAACAATTTTTTTCATCCGACATTCCAACTAAATTATCTCTTGAATATTTTGGGATTTATTTTATTTTGAGAATGATTTTTTTTTCAATATAAAATATAACTTTTATGGAAAATTTACTTCATCAGATTAATGACAGTGGCGATGTCTCTCTCTCTCTCTCTCTCTCTCTTAAAAATACACCATTATTTACTTAAGCAATAATAGTGAATCAGAATACTTAAAAAAAAGAAACAAATTTCTTTCAATTTTCTTGTCAGAATATTTTGTTTTTTAATCAGTGTCGATTTTTTTTATGAAAAGAAAGCATAGCCCCCTTTTCAAGTTAAAAGGTCGACCTCTACGTTAAAATGGATTTTAGGAAGAACCATGAACGTTACACATTAATTTTCCGAATTTCCATTATTTCATGCAATATAATTAACTGTTGCGTTTTTCCGTATACTGAGTATAAAAGAAAGTTACTTATAGCCGTGTGTCGATCTAATTTATGACTCAATATACATCACTACCTCTTTTGATGGGATGAGCCCAAGTTGTAACATAAATGATATTTTTTTCACTGTACTTGATTGATATCGTAATATGATTGTAAAAATACAGAGCTGTGTTATCAAGAGTATTAAATTTTTATAAAACGGAGGAATTATTTCTTACCAGGTAATTTTTTATGCAGCACCAGGTGGTCGACATCTTCTGTACTCCAACCGGTAACGTCGTGAACGTCCTCAAAATCAATGTGCATCATTTTTTTGTATCCCACGATTTTTTAACTGGTTTACGGGTTGTGTGGCAGACGACCAAGCAGAAAAACAATTGTTTGGAGCATATCTTCATGTTTTGAAGTCTAGAGTAGACGACGTTTGGTGGGGAAAAAATCGAGGAAGAACATAGAAAAACTTAAAGACATTTTTTATTTCCGTTTTTCATACTGAATCATTGAATATTTTACTTTGAAACTAATATTATCGTAATCTACGGGATCTCCTCTTTAATTTAACCTATCATTGGTTGTCACTACTACCTGGCCACTCATCCCGGTTTTGTAACTTGTCAAAGTAACATGAAAATCACGGCAACGTCGGCGGTCCAAAATGACGTCATTTTGGAGATATTTTGAAAGTATGCTCGTTTAGAATTAAAAAACAAACAAATATATTTAATATAATTAGGATATTTTTTGTACCATAACAATCGGTAGATTCTAATTTATCAATTGATACCAGATTTTACTTGGTACCTATCGTGGAAATGTAAAAATCACTATAAATAACAGTAGCCTGAAACTGAAAAATATCATGGCTAGGGAATTTTTCTATTGACTGCTATCCCTACATTATGTGATGAAGTTTGGCAGTGAATTGCGGCAGGCTGGTGGTTTTCTCCGGGTACTTTAGGGTTGGGGCTATTGAGAATGAGAAATATTAATAGCAAACCCTATTGACGGGCTATGCATCTGACAACAATGAAAATGGGGATTGATCAAGTGCGATATACATGTCACCTTTATTTTAATGTTTTCTCGGTCAACAGTTTAGAGGAGATGTGGTTACAAAAAATACTTGTGTTGAATATTATCTGTCAATAAAGAGAATGTGCTCACTTTTTGCATTTGTTTGTTTTTTTTTTGTTTTTTTTTTTACCACATAATGATATTTCTGTTTTTCACACATCTATCGGGCTCGCTATTGTTCAATATTAATTGCAAACCCCATGTACGGGCTATGCAACAGACTTTAACCAAAATGACGGTTTATCAAGTACGATACCCATGCGACCTGTCTAGTATATCTTATTTTTCCCCCCTGATCGATAGTTGAATAATATCTGTCAAAAATGCAAACAATAAATTATCCACTTGACAGAAAGTATTTTCAAGGCCCCCAGAGGGGTAGTTCCCTTTGATCTAAGAGAATCCGTTCACTTTTTTAATTTGTTTGTTGTTTTTTTCACCATTTAAGGCTATAAGTGTATAAGCGTTTTGTTTTTCAGATTGTCCTTCAGTCTTCAGGTTGAGCGGATGTCGCTATTGCGCATGCGAAATATTAATTGCGAACCCCATTGAAGGGCGGCTTTAATCTAATTATTTTGCTGTTAATTAAAATAAGATGCAACCGACAACAACCACAATTGGGAATTATCAACTACAATGCACATGTTACCTGTAGTATATTTTCATATTTTTCTCGATGGACAGTTCAGAGGAGATATGACTAGAAAATAATCTTCGCAAATTTGGTAGTATAGATATTATTATGACAGTAAACAATCTATTGGATCGGTTAGTAGTATAGATATTATTATGACAGTAAACAATCTATTGGATCGGTCAACCAACTAGTATGACACAATACACATTATTAAGAAATATATAAATCACTTTTATTATTATGAAAAAATATGTTTTTTTATGAACATGTATCAATTGTTTTATCAATATTTAATTTTCTTGAACATATATATTTGTTATGAACATTACGATGTTTAATTCCCCATACTCCATGTCATCTATAGCACATGCCTTACAATACAAAGCTATCTCCCTGTTGTATCCTAAATTGTGATCAGTGTGTCCTTCTCAACATAAGTGTATTATGTTTAATGAAATGAGAACGAATTGTTTTACCAAAGCAACCGTAATTTGTTAGATATTGTTTTGCTTATTTTAAAAAAAAATCATTTCTTTGTCCGGTTTGATCCCGCCACAATTTTGTTCTTATTCCAAGTCAGGATTTCGCTCGTCACATGTGGTATTTTGTTCTTATTCCAAGTCAGGATTTCTCTCGTCACATGTCGTGGTATTTCGTTCTTATTCTAAGTCAGGATTTCTCTCGTCACATGTCGTGGTATTTCGTTCTTATTCTAAGTCAGGATTTCTCTCGTCACATGTCGTGGTATTTTGTTCTTATTCCAAGTCAGGATTTCTCTCGTCACATGTCGTGGTATTTTGTTCTTATTCCAAGTCAGGATTTCTCTCGTCACATGTCGTGGTATTTTGTTCTTATTCCAAGTCAGGATTTCTCTCCTCACATGTGGTATTTTGTTCTTATTTCAAGTCAGGATTTCTCTTGTCACATGTCGTGGTATTTTGTTCTTATTCCAAATCAGGATTTCTTTCGTCACAGGTCGTGGTATTTTGTTCTTATTCCAAGTCAGGATTTCTCTCGTCACATGTCGTGGTATTTTGTTCTTATTCCAAGTCAGTATTTCTCTCGTCACATGTGGTATTTTGTTCTTATTCCAAGTCAGGATTTTTCTCGTCACATGTCGTGGTATTTTGTTCTTATTCCAAGTCAGGATTTCTCTCGTCACATGTGGTATTTTGTTCTTATTCCAAATGAGGATTTCTTTCGTCACATGTCGTGGTATTTTGTTCTTATTCCAAGTCAGGATTTCTCTCGTCACATGTCGTGGTATTTTGTTCTTACTACAAGTCAGGATTTCTCGCGTCACATGTCGTGGTTATTTGTTCTTATTCCAAGTCAAGATTTCTCTCGTCACATGTGGTATTTTGTTCTTATTCCAAGTAAGAATTTCTCTCGTCACATGTCGTGGTATTTTGTTCTTATTCCAAGTCAAGATTTCTCTCGTCACATGTCGTGCCATTTTGCTCTTATTCCAAGTCAGGAATTTTCTCGTCACATGTCGTGGTATTTTGTTCTTATTCCAAGTCAGGATTTCTCTCGTCACATGTCGTGGTATTTTGTTCTTATTCCAAGTCAGGATTTCTCTCGTCACATGTCGTGGTATTTTGTTCTTATTCCAAGTCAGGATTTCTCTCGTCACATGTCGTGGCATTTTGTTCTTATTCCAAGTCAGAATTTCTCTCGTCACATGTCGTGGTATTTTGTTCTTATTCCAAGTCAGGATTTCTCTCGTCACATGTCGTGGTATTTTGTTCTTATTCCAAGTCAGGATTTTATCGTCACATCTCGTGGTATTTTGTTCTTATTCTAAGTGAGGATTTCTCTCGTCACATGTCGTAGTATTTTGTTCTTATTCCAAGTCAGGATTTCTCTCGTCACATGTCGTGGTATTTTGTTCTTATTCCAAGTCAGGATGTCTTTCGTCACATGTCGTGGTATTTTGTTATTATTCCAAGTCAGGATTTCTCTCGTCACATGTGGTATTTTGTTCTTATTCCAAGTCAGGATTTCTCTCATCACATGTCGTGGTATTTTGTTATTATTCCAAGTCAGGATTTCTCTCGTCACAGGTTATGGTATTTTGTTCTTATTCCAAGTCAGGATTTCTCTCGTCACATGTGGTATTTTGTTCTTATTCCAAGTCAGGATTTCTCTCGTCACATTTCGTGGTATTTTTTGTGTTCCATAATTTTAGATGAGATAAAGTTGTTCGATAATTATGGTCTTTTCCTGCTACTGTCGCCAAAAATACTATAATCAATGAAGAATGATCAGAAACAGTAAAATATTATTCTAACATATTATTGTTCTATATCCATAGAGTCCTTGAGCCTGGTAGTGGAGAATCTTTGAAGCGCATGGTGACAGAACCAAAGGGTGATATAAAATCCTCTCTTTTAACCAAGATGACGGTCCCTGATATGACTATTAAATATCTATCAGAGGCTACCGACCACCAACTGACGCGTCTACCAAACTCCATTGCTGTAACGAATGGACATTTGATTTTGGATGGCAATCTAGTGGACCATGTTGAATATATGAATGGAGATAAATTATCATGGACAAGACAAACTGGAAATAATGAAACAGAGTACGGTTGTCTGAATTTTCATCAAAATCGTCTTTTGGCTAAAGGTTTTATAAGCAGAACGTCTGAACCCAATTCTACCACATCAAAAGAATCATTCCACCTTGTTGCCACTACCACGAACAAATACAAGTGTTTAAGAAGTGAAAAACCAATCAGCAAAGATATAAATAGCCCTAAGATGATAGAATTTGGAGTACTAGAAATGGGATTCACACACGATTCAGCAGGGAACCCTGAAATTATTGGAAATATAACACTGAGTAACAAGAGTCCCCTGTCGTCCCATGGTGGGGCAGTTAACTTTTTTGTTGATGTTAAAGAGAAATTACATGTAGACGTACATTTTAGTCCGACAGAGGCGTCATTCCTCAATTATATCAGAATGACGGGGCAGTTTAACTATGATTTTAGTACTTTTAGTGGAGAAGCTATTGCTTACGATGATAATGGTGCACAGTTTGAGGGAGCTCACTACCACTGGAAGGGTACATTAATACCAACAGAGAAATCCAGCTCACATATGCTGAATCTAACGGCCAAAATGGCTCCAAAAACAGGCTCAGTGTCCCCACATGACGGGACAGTAATCCATTTGATGATGATGGAAGCTGCAAAAAATGTAGACCAGCAATTATCAATCCAAGAATTGATTGATATTCCTGCACCGAACAAGGACGCCCTCCAACAACTTTCGTTTGGCAAACTACTCGACCTTTCAAAATTCTTAATGACCGAAGGCGTTTTGAAAGATGTATTTGGACTTGTAAGGCCTGATATAGGAAAAGAGCTAAAGGAGATTGCTGCCGAAAATAAAGACTTTCTACAGAATCGTTTCGCCGTGGCCTATGTCATGAGCTCCCTGAAGGATACTGCTACAATCAGTAAAGACATCTCAAAAGACGATAAAAGAAAACTGGAATTTTATTTGAATCCAAATAAAGGAGATAATGGAATAAACGCGGAAAAAGGCTTCCATATAGTCAACAAAGAAATTGCAAGGTTAGCCTTCTTAGAGATGGTTCCACAACTGCAAAAATATATATCATCCCCTCAAGGCGGCGAATATTGGGCAAAGGCATTGCTTTCTCGCATAACTACGAATTCGTTCCTAAATGGTCTGGCCATTGAACAACTACTACCACAGATACAATCAATCGTTCAAAAATACACCACAATCTTGTATTGCTTGGATCCCAAATCGGAATACCCACAGAAATTCCAAGAGAGTGTGCACTCTTTCACGCTAAACCGTCTGGTTAAGTACTTCACTGGTAGCGAAAAAGATGAAGAAGACATGGTCAGCATACTAGGAGAAATGTTTAATGCCCTACTCAAACTAGTTGTTGATGATTCGGACACAATAACACCAGAAATTAGAAAAGGTCTCATGGATGAAATGAAAGCTGAGGCGCTCAAATTTAATTTGGACTTGGAAGCATATTTTACGGCTGTTTCAACAAGATTTCAATCAGCATCAGCTATAATAATTGCCACCATGTCAAGCAGTAAGGGTCCTATTCTTACTAGAATGGTCGACGCTATCAGAACCAATCGGAATCGTTTTTTGGCGACTGCTGGAGGAGCGTTCATCTGTAAGGTTATGCCCTTAGCAATTTATGGAGTAAGTGTATACTTTACAATGTACCAGTATCAACACTGGAGTAGTCTATCAGTTCTTACCAAAGCTTCATTAATAGCCAACACTGCTGGTCTTGCGTTTCAACTATTAAAAGAAGTTCCAAGCTTTCTCACAGAGATGGCAGGCTATATAGATCAAATGATCATTAGTGGTGGAACCTGGATATCAGAGAGAATTATAACTCTGTTTGATGGTTATGTTACCGTGGAAAGAGTGGAGGCTGGTATAGAATCGATTATGGAGTCAGCTAATGTAAGGATGGGAGCAAGAGCGTATGAACGCATAGCGGAATCTGCAGCACTTAACTATGAGGTAGATGTGTGGACCTTCAGTAGAGTAGCCAAAGGTTCCATGAAAGTCATGAATACACTTGGATTAGTACTGGCGACAGTATCCATCGCTGTAACGGTTATCAACGATTTTACAAACGGCGCTACAGTCGCACAGAAAACCTTGGACACATTGCAGGTGAGTTTGCGTTTTACTTAAGCTTAGAATTCTCCAAATTTAACTCATTCATCCTTGTAGTATATATAAGTATAGTATCAAGCATTGAATCTCTAGATTGTATGTTCACTATGCAATTTATATGCTATGCAAGATTGTACCAAGCCTCAACATAGGTATTGTAATTTGTATTAAAGGGGGATAGCTCCAGAACAGTTATAATTATAAACAAAATGAAGCGCAACAATACACGACAACGCCTGTGCTCACGCAACGGATGTGTTGAAAAATGTGCCCTCCGAATTTGACAAATGTGTTAACAGATGTACTGACAAATGTGCCTTTCAAAGTCTCCAAATGTGTTAACGATAATTTTCTCCTATATACTCATGTATTCAATTTCTGTGTAATATTGTTTCCTTTAGTTCCGTGCGTAGCAAAATAAGTGACTCTAAGGTATAAACTTGTAACATTGGATGCAATTTTAAAGGTCAATTCATTTTCATGCACTTTTTTGTTCAAATAAAGAAAATAGAGAAAACCGCAATGTAATCAAGAATGGACAATCCAGAAAAACTGACTGCATTGAGCACTCTAGAGACACAGGTCAAAGACAAACAACACTATAAAAACACGACACAGAAAACTAAAAAGATAAACAACACAAATCCCAGAAAAATCTTATAAAACACCCACCATGTTACTCGTAGAGTCACGTCATGTTTGACATCACTATACGTAAATAAACATAAATAAGATAAATACAACTTGAACACTCCTACAAACAACTGGGGGTAAATACGAATTGAATGAGGTGGAAACCATAGCTGACACCACAACAAAGATTAAGAACGTGAAAACAACTCCATCAACCCCACAAGAAGAGCTTGTAGTACCTCTCAGGATTTCCTTAATAGAGGGTTGCCACTGCACCAATGGTTCCTATTGTTTAAATGGAGGTCATCACTTCGAAAGTGTTACGGTCGCCATCATGACGTTCTTAACTGTTACAGAATATCTGTGTTACAAATGACCATGGGTGTGTTTCACTTGTAGTAAGAATTTCCCGGCCCTTTCCGCGTTCGTGATATTTCACCGGGTGTGTAACTAAAGTAACACCACGGGTGCCATTAGTGGAGCAGGAACTGCTTACCCTTCCGAAGCACCTGAGTTCAACCCCTGTTTTAGTGAGATTCTTTCATTTTCTGTGTAGTGTATTGTAGAACGTTGTTTGTCTTTTTATACGTTTTCTTTAGGTAATTATGCTGTCTGTTCTTCACCGATGTACGCATTCTGCTTACCCCTATCATATCTTCAAACTCTCCTTAAAACCGAGGAGAACTGAAGAGAAACAGCCAACTTTGGGTAGAAGACATAAAACGAAGACAAAAAAATAAATAAATAAAAACCTACATAACAAAGAAAAACAATCATATGAGTAACAAGGACTCCACTAATTATTCGAGGGTGAACTCAAGTGTTCGCGAAGGGTAATCAGTTCTTGTTTTTATTTTTAGATAAATGTGTTCATAAATATATCCTACATTATATTCTGTTATGTTCTATCTTGTCTGTAATGTGTTACAATCCTATATCTGCCAACACTAGAAGAATATTTAATTTATTTTCCCGAATTTGTTTTAGCTTGTTTGTAATGTGGTACAAGTTGGTGCAGTAGTGGCAGAAGAACTGGCACTGTCATTAGCCGTAGCACCTGTAATTGGTGTGGTTTGTGCAATAATTGGAGTTATTATTGCAATAGTTGGAATGTTCGTCGGTAAACCGAAACCTGAGCCTACAACTGCTGAAAAATTTGTCAAAAACCAAGGACAAAAATTCCTTGATAGTTTGCCAATGCCACCAAAAGACTGGAATCCATCATCTGAAGTCAAACCAAAAGTAACAAAAGTTATATCTGTCAGTACACCAATCAGTCACCAATAAATGCCGACGATCTATCTCAGAATACCAAGACTTGAAGTGGTTTGAAGGTATGACGTTAAGTCAGGAGTTATCGCTCTTGACGTTGCCCTAGGAGTTATCGCTCTTGACGTTATCACATTTTTTGGCAGTTTATAACTTTTCGTAAAATTGTAGATTCCTACAGCAATTAAAGAAACAATTATTTCATACTATTATTGAGGTAATATTGTTATAATCTACTAAATATGTAATAATATATTGAAGTAATATTGTTATATAATCTACTAAATATGTTATATTGTAATTATATTGATGTAGCTGTTTTGTTTCAATAATTGATTGATTGACAATATATATTTTGTTTTCTTTTTATTTTTTGTATACTTGCTAATAAAGGTATAATAAAAAAAGTTGTGATCATCGTGTCAATTTACAAATTTTATGAAGACTGCATTATATGGTTACTATCATCTATCCTCGGGTTGACAAATCGGGAGCTACGAACAAAGTACGTGTCTACACTATACCACGTCCTTCATTGGTTAAAAGGACAAGAAAACTTAATATTGGCCAATATAAACCCCCTTAAAAGCGGGTTGAACTCATGTAATCCGGAAGGGTAAGCAGTTCCTGTTCCACATGTGACACCCGTCGTTTACACTATTGCTACAAATCCGGTGATACATCATGTATGAGGAAATAATTGGATTATGATCACGACAAACAGAACATACTCGTAGTCATTTATGACACAGATACTCCATCATAGTATACAAGACAAAGAAAATCTAAAATAAAAGGTGATAAAGATACAAAATACAAGAATATAAACACAAACAGAGGAACACAGGGTACCCAAGACACAAGAGATCTAAAATAAAAGGTGATACAGATACAAAATACAAGAATACAAACACAAACATTGGGAACACAGGGCACCCAAGACACAAGAGATCTAAAATAAAAGGTGATAAAGATACAAAATACAAGAATACAAACACAAACATTGGGAACACAGGGCACCCAAGACACAAGAGATCTAAAATAAAAGGTGATCTAGATACAAAATACAAGAATACAAACACAAACATTGGGAACACAGGGCACCCAAGACACAAGAGATCTAAAATAAAAGGTGATCTAGATACAATATACAAGAATACAAACACAAACATTGGGAACCCAGGGCACCCAAGCCACACGAGATCTAAAATAAAAGGTGATAAAAATACAAAATACAAGAATATAAACACAAACAGAGGAACACAGGGTACCCAAGACACAAGAGATCTAAAATAAAAGGTGATAAAGATACAGAATACTAGAATACAAACACACACATACGAGCCCACAGTACACAAGCCACAAGAGATCTGAAATAAATGGTGCCAAGCTACAAAATACAAGAATATAAAGACAAACAGACGAACTTACAGTAACGAAAAGAAAACAGATCTAAAATAAAAGGTGATCAAGAAACAAAATACAAGAACTCACAGTACATAAGATATATTATATGAAAGATGATCTAGATACAAGTTTAAAGAATAGAAACACAAACAGAGGAACCACAGTACCTAAGACAAAAGAGATATAAAATAAAAGGTGCATGGGTGCAAAATACAAGAATACAAATAAGGGTAATAACAAAATTACCGAACACCGAGCAATCTTCCAAAGGGAAAGGCAAAACTCATAAATCAACAAACAGATAAAATCAGTCAACAACCTGAAAACTGGGAAAACCGCAATGGCCCTGACTTGGCATAGGTATTTCCAAAGAAATGGTGGGTTGAATCAGATTTTACGGCGTCAAACCTCCCGCTTCCATTATGGTTAAAAGGTTCCGGTTGTCACTGTAACAGCATTTTAAACAATACTGGGACAAAATAGGTATAATAGTAGTCAACGCAGTACTATATGAAAATTCATCGTTTATTATCGTCTCTGCAGAATGTTTTAACTAAATGGTCTTCGTACACAATTTGATTTCAAATGAGATGTTGAATGACGTCATGTCTAAGCCACAATTACTTAATCCTGATCTATATACATTTTCGCTTTATGAAAATCCATAGTTTATTATCGTCTCTGCAGAGACAGAATATATTTCGACAAGATCTTGGTATCGGAATATAAACTTTTTAAGAGATCGAATAAGGCGAATCGTTTTATAGCCCTGGTCCAGTAGTCTGTTTCTCAGATAAAGATGACGTTTCAAGAAATCAGAATAATTGCTCCTGGCACTTGCATAACGAATCAATTGCGATATGTAAACACCATATGCAGGAGAAGCTGGTATATTGCTGCACATATTTGGAAAATTTATGATCTTAAAATTGAAGTCGTCCCGTTTATCACAAATTTTAGTACTGAGTTGACCACTGTCGTCAAATTCGAGGTATATGTCCAAAAATGATGCGGACGAAGATGTATCTGTGATCTCTTTAATTTCCAGCTCTGGAGGATATATCAATGGAAGAAATTCTGCAAATCTAGAATTATTGATAGATAAAACATCATCAATATACCTTTATGTGAAATTAAAGGCTCTAGCTTCATGAACCTTCTTATCTTTTACAAGATTTTGAAGAAACTCCGACTCATATGAGTATAAAAATACATTGGGTAGAAGAGGGGCACAATTCGTACCCATTGGTATGCCGACGACTTGCTGAAACAGTGCCCCTCCAAAGGAGACAAATATGTTATCGATGAGGAACTCCAGCATACTGATCACTTGTTCCTAGGAGTAGCATGTTTTACCTATTTGAATTTTGTGGTATACAGAGTTGAAAAATCAAAAAAGGTAAGTCCTCAGACTCTTTACCAGAGGGACTGTTTAAAGAGGTCATGAAGGATCTGTGGTTAGCTAGGATTTCATCTTTGTCGAACGAAGTTGGTTTGTATGTGGTATTACCAGAAGTGTTGTTATCTATGCCTAATTCCTTGATTAGGCATTCGTAGTAATATGATTTATATACAAACACAATGTTGTTGGAAGCCTTGTCCGCAGGAACGATAACATATTTGTCATGAAGAGAGGAAAGACACTTAACAGCTTCTTGGTCTTTGAATACATACTTAGGTCGACTATTAACACAATTTTTTAGTTTGCGAATCCGACCTTGTACTAGAGACCTGATTGTTCTAACCCAATCTAACAAGGACTCTAACTCAGGATCTTGGTCTACTTCTCTCTGTATCCACCTTCTGGCATCATCTTCAACAGCATCCATAGACAAACATTGGGAACCCAGGGTACCCATGCCACAAGAGAGCTAAAATATAACGTGATCCAGACACAAAATACAAGAATACAAACACAAACAGAGGAACCTATGGTACCCAAGACACAAGAAATCTAAAATAAAAGGTGGTCTAGATGCAAAATACAAGAATATAAACACAAACAGAGGAGCCCACAATTCACAAGCCACAATAGATCTAAAATAAAAGGTGATCTAGATACAAAATACAGAAATACAAAGACAAATAAAGGTACTACCCAAGACAAATTAGACCCAAAATAAAAGGAGATCAAGAAACAAAATACAAGAATAAAAACACAAACAGTGGAATCCACGGTTTTCAAGACAAAAAAGATCTAAAATAAAAGGTGCCAAACTACAAAATACAAGAATACAAAGAAAAAACATTGGGAACCCAGTGTACCCAGGCCACAAGAGATCTTAAATATAACGTGATCCAGACACAAAATACAAGAATACAAACACAAACAGAAGCACCCATAGTGCACAAGACACACGAGACCTAAAATAAAAGGTGATCTAGATAAAAAATACAAGAATATAAACACAAACATAGGAACCCACAGTCCTCAAGACACACGAGATCTAAAATAAAAGGTGATACAGGTACAAGATAAAAGAATACAACAAGAGCAGAGGAACCCATAGTACCCAAGACACAAGAAATCTAAAATAAAAGGTGATCTAGATACAAAATACAAGAATATAAACACAAAGAGAGGAACCCACAGTCCACAAGACACAAGAGATCTAAAATAAATGGTGATCTAGATACAAAATACAAGAATATAAACACAAACAGAGGAACCCACAGTCCACAAGACACAAGAGATCTAAAATAAAAGGTGATCTAGATACAAAATACATGAATATAAACACAAACATAGGAACTCACAGTACCCAAGACACAAGAGATCTAAAATAAAAGGTGATCTAGATACAAAATACAAGAATATAAACACAAACAGAGGAACCCACAGTCCACAAGACACAAGAGATCTAAAATAAAAGGTGATCTAGATACAAAATACATGAAAATAAACACAAACAGAGGAACTCACAGTACACAACACACACGAGATCTAAAATAAAAGGTGATCAAGATACAAAATACAAGAATACAAACACAAACATAGGAACCCACAGTCCTCAAGATACACGAGATCTAAAATAAAAGGTGATCTAGATGCAAAATACAAGAATATAAACACAAACAGAGGAACTCACAGTACCCAAGACACAAGGAATCTAAAATAAAAGGTGATCTAGATACAAAATACATGAATATAAACACAAACAGAGGAACTCACAGTACCCAAGACACAAGAGATCTAAAATAAAAGGTGATCTAGATACAAAATACATGAATATAAACACAAACATAGGAACCCATAGTACCCAAGACACAAGAGATCTAAAATAAAAGGTGATCTAGATACAAAATACATGAATATAAACACAAACATAGGAACCCATAGTACACAAGACAAGAGATCTAAAATAAAAGGTGATCTAGATACAAAATACAAGAATATAAACACAAAACAGAGGAACTCATAGTACACAAGACACAAGAGATCTAAAATAAAAGGTGATCTAGATGCAAAATACAAGAAGATAAACACAAAACAGAGGAATCCACAGTACCCAAGACACAAGAGATCTAAAATAAAAGGTGACCTAGATGCAAAATACAAGAATATAAAAACAAACATAGGAACCCACAGTCCTCAAGACACACGAGATCTAAAATAAAAGGTGATAAAGGTACAAGATAAAAGAATACAAACACAAACAGATACTCCATCATAGTATACAAGACACAATAGATCTAAAATAAAAGGTGATCTAGATACAAAATACATGAATATAAAAACAAACATAGGAACCCACAGTACCCAAGACACAAGATATCTAAAATAAAAGGTGATCTAGATACAAAATACATGAATATAAACACAAAACAGAGGAACCCACAGTACACAATACACAAGAGATCTAAAATAAATGGTGATCTAGATACAAAATACAAGAATATAAACACAAACAGAGGAACCCACAGTACCCAAGACACAAAAGATCTAAAATAAAAGGTGATCTAGATACAAAATAAATGAATATCAACACAAAACAGAGGAACTCACAGTACACAAGACACAAGAGACCTAAAATAAAAGGTGATCTAGATACAAAATCCAAGAATATAAACACAGAGGAACCCACAGTCCACAAGACACAATAGATCTAAAATAAAAGGTGATCTAGATGAAAAATACAAGAATATAAACACAAACAGAGGAACACGCAGTACACAATACACAAGAGATGTAAAATAAAAGGTGATCTAGATACAAAATACAAGAATATAAACACAAACAGAGGAACCCACAGTAGACAGGACACAAGAGATCAAAAATAAAAGGTGATCTAGATGCAAAATACAAAAATACAAACACAAACAGAGGAACCCACAGTCCACAAGACACAAGAGATCTAAAATAAAAGGTGATAAAGATACAAAATACAAGAATATAAACACACACAGAGGAACCCACAGTCCACAAGACACAATAGATCTAAAATAAAAGGTGATCTAGATGCAAAATACAAGAATACAAACACAAACAGAGGAACCCACAGTACGACAAAACACAAGAGATCTAAAATAAAAGGTGATCTAGATACAAAATACAAGAATATAAAAAAAACATAGGAACCCACAGTACCCAAGACACAAGAGATCTAAAATAAAAGGTGATAAAGGTACAAGATAAAAGAATACAAACACAAACAGAGGAACCCACAGTCCACAAGACACAATAGATCTAAAATAAATGGTGATCTAGATACAAAATACATGAATATAAACACAAACAGAGGAACCCACAGTCCACAAGACACAAAAGATCTAAAATAAAAGGTGATAAAGGTACAAGATAAAAGAATACAAACACGAGCAGAGGAACCCATAGTACCCAAGACACAAGAGATCTAAAATACAAGGTGATCTAGATACAAAATACAAGAATACAAACACAAACAGAGGAACTGAGAGTCCACAAGACACAAGAGATCTAAAATAAAAGGTGATAAAGATACAAAATACAGGAATACAAACACAAACATAGGAACCCACAGTACCCAAGAAACAAGAGATCTAAAATAAAAGGTGATCTAGATTCAAAATACAAGAATATAAACACAAACAGAGGAATTCACAGTACACAAGACACAAGAGATCTAAAATAAAAGGTGATAAAGGTACAAGATAAAAGAATACAAACAAGAGCAGAGGAACCCATAGTACCCAAGACACAAGAGATCTAAAATAAAAGGTGATAAAGATACAAAATAAATGAATATAAACACAAAACAGAGGAACTCACAGTACACAAGACACAAGAGAACTAAAATAAAAGGTGATAAAGATAAAAAATACAAGCATACAAACACAAAAGGAGGAACCCATAGTACCCAAGACACAAGAGATCTAAAATAAAAGGTGATCTAGATACAAAATACAAGAATATAAACACAAACATAGGAACCCACAGTCCACAAGACACAAGAGATCTAAAATAAAAGGTGATCTAGATACAAAATACAAGAATATAAACACAAACAGAGGAACCCATAGTACACAAGACAAGAGATCTAAAATAAAAGGTGATCTAGATACAAAATACAAGAATACAAACACAAACAGAGGAACCCACAGTACCCAAGACACAAAAGATCTAAAATAAAAGGTGATAAAGGTACAAGATAAAAGAATACAAACACGAGCAGAGGAACCCATAGTACCCAAGACACAAGATATCTAAAATAAAAGGTGGCCACGATACAAAATACAAGAATACAAAGACAAACAGAGGAACACACAGTCCACAAGACACAAGAGATCTAAAATAAAAGGTGGCCACGATACAAAATACAAGAATATAAACACAAAACAGAGGAACTCACAGTACACAAGACACAAGAGATCTAAAATACAAGGTGGCCACGATACAAAATACAAGAATATAAACACAAACATAGGAACCCATAGTACCCAAGACACAAGAGATCTAAAATACAAGGTGGCCACGATACAAAATACAAGAATATAAACACAAACATAGGAACCCATAGTACCCAAGACACAAGAGATCTAAAATAAAAGGTGATCTAGATACAAAATACAAGAATATAAACACAAACATAGGAACCCACAGTCCACAAGACACAAGAGATCTAAAATAAAATGTGTTCTAGATACAAAATACAAGAATATAAAAACAAACATAGGAACCCACAGTACCCAAGACACAAAAGATCTAAAATAAAAGGTGATAAAGGTACAAGATAAAAGAATACAAACACGAGCAGAGGAACCCATAGTACCCAAGACACAAGATATCTAAAATAAAAGGTGGCCACGATACAAAATACAAGAATATAAACACAAACATAGGAACCCATAGTACCCAAGACACAAGAGATCTAAAATACAAGGTGATCTAGATACAAAATACAAGAATACAAACACAAACAGAGGAACTCACAGTCCACAAGACACAAGAAATCTAAAATAAAAGGTGATAAAGGTACAAGATAAAAGAATACAAACACAAACAGAGGAACCCATAGTACCCAAGACACAAGAGATCTAAAATACAAGGTGATCTAGATACAAAATACAAGAATACAAACACAAACAGAGGAACTCACAGTCCACAAGACACAAGAGATCTAAAATAAAAGATGATAAAGGTACAAGATAAAAGAATACAAACACGAGCAGAGGAACCCATAGTACCCAAGACACAAGAGATCTAAAATACAAGGTGATCTAGATACAAAATACAAGAATACAAACACAAACAGAGGAACTCACAGTCCACAAGACACAAGAGATCTAAAATAAAAGGTGATAAAGGTACAAGATAAAAGAATACAAACACAAACAGAGGAACTCACAGTCCACAAGACACAAAGAGATCTAAAATAAAAGGTGATAAAGGTACAAAATACAAGAATACAAACACAAACAGAGGAACTCACAGTCCACAAGACACAAGAGATCTAAAATAAAAGGTGATAAAGGTACAAGATAAAAGAATACAAACACGAGTAGAGGAACCCATAGTACCCAAGACACAAGATATCTAAAATAAAAGGTGGCCACGATACAAAATACAAGAATACAAAGACAAACAGAGGAACACACAGTCCGCAAGACACAAGAGATCTAAAATAAAAGGTGATAAAGATACAGGATAAAAGAATACAAACACGAGCAGAGGAACCCATAGTACCCAAGACACAAGATATCTAAAATAAAGGGTGGCCACGATACAAAATACAAGAATACAAAGACAAACAGAGGAACACACAGTCCACAAGACACAAGAGATCTAAAATAAAAGGTGATAAAGGTACAAGATAAAAGAATACAAACACGAGCAGAGGAACCCATAGTACCCAAGACACAAGATATCTAAAATAAAAGGTGATCTAGATGCAAAATATAAGAATATAAAAACAAACAGAGGAACACGCAGTACACAAGACACAAGAGATCTAAAATAAAAGGTGATCTAGATGCAAAATACAAGAATATAAACACAAAAAAAGGAACTCACAGTACACAAGACACAAGAGATCTAAAATAAAAGGTGATCTAGATGCAAAATACAAGAATACAAACACAAACAGAAGAATCCACAGTGCACAAGACACAAGAGATCTAAAATAAAAGGTGATCTAGATGCAAAATACAAGAATATAAACACAAACAGAGGAACTCGCAGTACACAAGACACAAGAGATCTAAAATAAAAGGTGATCTAGATATAAAATACAGGAATACATACACAAAAAGAGGAACCCAGGGTACCCAAGCCTCAAGAGATCTAAAATAAAAGGTGATCTAGATACAAAATACAGGAATACAAACACAAAAAGAGGAACCCATGGTACCCAAGCCACAAGAGATCTAAAATAAAAGGTGAAACAAATACAAAAATACAAGAATACAAACACCAACAGTGGAACCCACAGTACATAATCCACACGAGATTTAAAATAAAAGGTGACCAAGACACAAAATACAATAATATAAAGACAAATAATGGTACGGAGACTACCCAAGACAAAACAGATCTAAAATAAAAGGAGACCAAGAAACAAAATACAAGAATGAAAAAACAAACATTGGAAATAAGGTTAATAACAAAATTACCGAACTCCGAACAATCTTACAAAGGGAAAGTCAAAACTCATAATTATATAAACAGACAAAATCAGTCAACAACCGGAAAACTGTGAAAACCGTAATGACCCTGACTTGGTACAGGCATTTCTAAAGAAATGGTGGGTTGAATCATATTTTAAAGCACCAAACCTCCCGCTTTCATTACGGTGCCCAAGGTATAAGAGATCTAAAATAAAAGGTGATCCAGATACAAAATACAAGAACGCAAACACAAATAGATCCATTGGTATCTTCAAACATTTGGCCATTGTATTGTCCGTACTTTGTCTATTTACGACTTATGATTACTTCTTTGGTATATTTTGGTCATTGTATTGTCCGTACTTTGTCTATTTACGACTTATGATTACTTCTTTGGTATATTTTGGTCATTGTATTGTCCGTACTTTGTCTATTTACGACTTATGATTACTTCTTTGGTATATTTTGGTCATTGTGTTGTCCGTACTTCGTCTATTTACGGCTTCTGATTACTTCTTTGGTATATTTTGGTCATTGTATTGTCCGTACGTCGTCTATTTACGGCTTCTGATTACTTCTTTGGTATCTTTTGGTCATTGTATTGTCCGTACGTCGTCTATTTACGGCTTCTGAATACCCCTTTGGTATATTTTGGTCATTGTATTATCCGTACTTCGTCTATTTACGGCTTCTTATTACTCCTTTGGAATATTTTGGTCATTGTATTGTCCGTACTTCGTCTATTTACGGCTTCTTATTACTCCTTTTGTATCTTTTGGTCATTGTATTGTCCGTACTTCGTCTATTTACGCTTCTTATTACTCCTTTGGTATATTTTGGTCATTGTATTGTCCGTACATCGTCTATTTACGGCTTCTGATTACTCCTTTGATATATTTTGGTCATTGTATTGTCTGTACTTCGTCTATATATGGCTTCTGATAACTTCTTTGGTATATTTTAGTCATTGTATTGTCCGTACGTCGTCTATTTACGGCTTCTGATTACCCCTTTAGTATATTTTGGTCATTTTATTGTCCGTACTTCGTCAATTTACGGCTTCTGATAACTTCTTTAGTATCTTTTGGTCATTGTATTGTTCGTACGTCGTCTATTTATGGCTTCTGATAATTTCTTTAGTATCTTTTGGTCATTGTATTATCCGTACTTCGTCTATTTACGGCTTCTTATTACTCCTTTGGTATATTTTGGTCATTGTATTTTCCGTACTTCGTCTATTTACGGCTTCTGATTACCCCTTTGCTTTATTTTGGTCTTTGTATTGTCCGTATTTCGTCTATTTACAGCTTCTGATTACTCCTTTGGTATATTTTGGTCATTGTATTTTCCGTACTTGGTCTATTTACGGTTTCTGATTACTTCTTTGGTATATTTTGGTGATTGTATTGTCCGTATTTCGTCTATTTACGACTTATGATTACTTCTTTGGTATATTTTGGTCATTGTGTTGTCCGTACGTCGTCTATTTACGGCTTCTGATTACTCCTTTGGTATATTTTGGTGATTGTATTGTCCGTATTTCGTCTATTTACGACTTATGATTACTTCTTTGGTATATTTTGGTCATTGTATTGTCCGTACGTCGTCTATTTACGGCTTCTGATTACTCCTTTGGTATATTTTGGTGATTGTATTGTCCGTATTTCGTCTATTTACGACTTATGATTACTTCTTTGGTATATTTTGGTCATTGTATTGTCCTTACTTCGTCTATTTACGGCTTTTGATTACTTCTTTGGTATATTTTGGTCATTGTATTGTCCGTATTTCGTCTATTTACGACTTATGATTACTCCTTTGGTATATTTTGGTCATTGTATTGTCGTACTTCATATATTTACGCCTTCTGAATACTTCTTTGGTATATTTTGGTCATTGTATTGTCCGTACTTCGTCTATTTACGGCTTCTGAATACTTCTTTGGTATATTTTGGTCATTGTATTGTCCGTACTTCGTCTATGTACGGCTTCTGATTACTTCTTTGGTATATTTTGGTCACCGTATTGTCCGTACTTCGTCTATTTACGGCTTCTGATTACTCCATTGGTATATTTTGGTCATTGTATTGTCCGTACTTCGTCTATTTACGGCTTCTGATTACTTCTTTGGTATATGTTGGGCATTGTATTGTCCGTACGTCGTCTATTTACGGCTTCTGATTACTACTTTGGTATATTTTGGTCATTATATTGTTCGTACTTCGTCTATTTACGGCTTCTGATTACTTCTTTGGTATATTTTGGTCGTTGTATTGTCCTTACTTCGTCTATTTACGGCTTCTGATTACTTCTTTGGTATATATTGGTCATTGTATTGTGTGTACTTCGTCTATTTACGGCTTATGATTACTTCTACGGTATATTTTGGTCATTGTATTGCCCTTGCTTCGTCTATTTATGGCTTCTGATTACTTATTTGGTATATTTTGGTCATTGTATTGTCCGTACTTCGTCTATTTACGGCTTCTGATTACCCCTTTGGTATATTTTGGTCGTTGTATTGTCCTTACTTCGTTTATTTACGGCTTCTGATTACTTCTTTGGTATATGTTGGGCATTGTATTGTCCGTACGTCGTCTATTTACGGCTTCTGATTACGCCTTTGGTATATTTTGGTTGTTGTATTGTCATTACTTCGTCTATTTACGGCTTCTGATTTCTTCTTTGGTATATATTGGTCATTGTATTGTGTGTACTTCGTCTATTTACGGCTTCTGATTACTTCTTTGGTATATTTTGGTCATTGTATTGCCCTTACTTCGTCTATTTACGGCTTCTGATTACTTCTTTGGTATATATTGGTCATTGTATTGTGTGTACTTCGTCTATTTACGGCTTCTGATTACTTCTTTGGTATATTTTGGTTATTGTATTGTCCTTACTTCGTCTATTTACTGCTTCTGATAACTCCTTTGGTATATTTTGGTCATTGTATTGTCCTTACTTCGTCTATTTACGGCTTCTGATTACTCCTTTGGTATATTTTGGTCATTGTATTGTCCGTACTTCGTCTATTTACGGCTTCTGATTACTCCTTTGGTATATTTTGGTCATTGTATTGTCCGTACTTCGTCTATTTACGGCTTTTGATTACTCCTTTGGTATATTTTGGTCATTGTATTGTCCTTACTTCGTCTATTTACGGCTTTTGATTACTTCTTTGGTATATTTTGGTCATTGTATTGTCCGTACTCCGTCTATTTACGGCTTCTAATTACTTCTTTGGTATATTTTGGTCATTGTATTGTCCGTACTTCGTCTATTTACGGCTTCTGATTACTCCTTTGGTATATTTTGGTCATTGTATTGTCCGTACTTCGTCTATTTACGGCTTTTGATTACTCCTTGGGAATATTTTGGTCATTGTATTGTCCTTACTTCGTCTATTTACGGCTTTTGATTACTTCTTTGGTATATTTTGGTCATTGTATTGTCCGTACTCCGTCTATTTACAGCTTCTAATTACTTCTTTGGTATATTTTGGTCATTGTATTGTCCTTACTTCGTCTATTTACGGCTTCTGATTACTTCTTTGGTATATTTTGGTCATTGTATTGTCCGTACTTCGTCTATTTACGGCTTTTGATTACTTCTTTGGTATATTTTGGTCATTGTATTGTTCGTACTTCGTCTATTTACGGTTTTTGATTACTTCTTTGGTATATTTTGGTCATTGTATTGTTCGTACTTCGTCTATTCACGGCTTTTGATTACTTCTTTGGTATATTTAGGTCATTGTATTGTCCGTACTTCGTCTATTTACGGCTTTTGATTACTTCTTTGGTATATTTTGGTCATTGTATTGTCCGTACTTCGTCTATTTACGGCTTCTGATTACTTCTTTGGTATATTTTGGTCATTGTATTGTCCTTACTTCGTCTATTTACGGCTTCTGATTACTTCTTTGATATATTTTGGTCATTGTATTGTCCTTACTTCGTCTATTTACGGCTTCTGATTACTTCTTTGGTATATTTTGGTCATTGTATTGTCCGTACTTCGTCTATTTACGGCTTTTGATTACCTCATTGGTATATTTTGGTCATTGTATTGTCCGTACTTCGTCTATTTACTGCTTCTGATTACTTCTTTGGTATATTTTGGTCATTGTATTGTCCGTACTTCGTCTATTTACGCTTTTGATTACTTCTTTGGTATATTTTGGTCATTGTATTGTCCGTACTTCGTCTATTTACGGCTTTTGATTACTTCTTTGGTATATTTTGGTCATTATATTGTCCGTACTTCGTCTATTTACGGCTTCTGATTACTTCTTTGGTATATTTTGGTCATTGTATTGTCCTTACTTTGTCTATTTACGGCTTTTGATTACTTCTTTGGTATATTTTGGTCATTGTATTGTCCTTACTTCGTCTATTTACGGCTTTTGATTACTTCTTTGGTATATTTTGGTCATTATATTGTCCGTACTTCGTCTATTTACGGCTTCTGATTACTTCTTTGGTATATTTTGGTCATTATATTGTCCGTACTTCGTCTATTTACGGCTTTTGATTACTTCTTTGGTATATTTTGGTCATTGTATTGTCCTTACTTCGTCTATTTACGGCTTTTGATTAATTCTTTGGTATATTTTGGTCATTATATTGTTCGTACTTCGTCTATTTACGGCTTCTGATTACTTCTTTGGTATATTTTGGTCATTGTATTGTCCGTACTTCGTCTATTTACGGCTTCTGATTACTTCTTTGGTATATTTTGGTCATTATATTGTCCGTACTTCGTCTATTTACGGCTTTTGATTACTTCTTTGGTATATTTTGGTCATTGTATTGTCCGTACTTCGTCTATTTACGGCTTTTGATTACTTCTTTGGTATATTTTGGTCATTGTATTGTCCGTACTTCGTCTATTTACGGCTTCTGATTACTTCTTTGGTATATTTTGGTCATTGTATTGTCCTTACTTCGTCTATTTACGGCTTTTGATTACTTCTTTGGTATATTTTGGTTATTGTATTGTTCGTACTTTGTCTATTTACGGCTTTTGATTACTTCTTTGGTATATTTTGGTCATTATATTGTCCGTACTTCGTCTATTTACGGCTTCTGATTACTTCTTTGGTATATTTTGGTCATTATATTGTCCGTACTTCGTCTATTTACGGCTTTTGATTACTTCTTTGGTATATTTTGGTCATTGTATTGTCCTTACTTCGTCTATTTACGGCTTTTGATTAATTCTTTGGTATATTTTGGTCATTATATTGTCCGTACTTCGTCTATTTACGGCTTCTGATTACTTCTTTGGTATATTTTGGTCATTGTATTGTCCGTACTTCGTCTATTTACGGCTTCTGATTACTTCTTTGGTATATTTTGGTCATTGTATTGTCCTTACTTCGTCTATTTACGGCTTTTGATTACTTCTTTGGTATATTTTGGTCATTATATTGTCCTTACTTCGTCTATTTACGGCTTTTGATTACTTCTTTGGTATATTTTGGTCATTGTATTGTCCGTACTTCGTCTATTTACGGCTTTTGATTACTTCTTTGGTATATTTTGGTCATTGTATTGTCCGTACTTCGTCTATTTACGGCTTTTGATTACTTCTTTGGTATATTTTGGTCATTGTATTGTCCTTACTTCGTCTATTTACGGCTTCTGATTACTTCTTTGGTATATTTTGGTCATTGTATTGTCCTTACTTCGTCTATTTACGGCTTTTGATTACTTCTTTGGTATATTTTGGTCATTATATTGTCCGTACTTCGTCTATTTACGGCTTTTGATTACTTCTTTGGTATATTTTGGTCATTGTATTGTCCGTACTTCGTCTATTTACGGCTTTTGATTACTTCTTTGGTATATTTTGGTTATTGTATTGTCCGTACTTTGTCTATTTACGGCTTTTGATTACTTCTTTGGTATATTTTGGTCATTATATTGTCCGTACTTCGTCTATTTACGGCTTCTGATTACTTCTTTGGTATATTTTGGTCATTGTATTGTCCATACTTCGTCTATTTACGCTTCTGATTACTTCTTTGGTATATTTTGGTCATTGTATTGTCCTTACTTCGTCTATTTATGGCTTTTGATTACTTCTTTGGTATATTTTGGTCATTATATTGTCCTTACTTCGTCTATTTATGGCTTTTGATTACTTTTTGGTATATTTTGGTCATTGTATTGTCCGTACTTCGTCTATTTACGGCTTCTGATTACTTCTTTGGTATATTTTGGTCATTGTATTGTCCTTATTTCGTCTATTTACGGCTTTTGATTACTTCTTTGGTATATTTTGGTCATTATATTGTCCGTACTTCGTCTATTTACGGCTTTTGATTACTTCTTTGGTATATTTTGGACATTGTATTGTCCGTACTTCGTCTATTTACGGCTTTTGATTACTTCTTTGGTATATTTTGGTCATTGTATTGTCCGTACTTCGTCTATTTACGGCTTCTGATTACTTCTTTGGTATATTTTGGTCATTGTATTGTCCGTACTTCGTCTATTTACGGCTTTTGATTACTTCTTTGGTATATTTGGGTCATTATATTGTCCGTACTCCGTCTATTTACGGCTTTTGATTAATTCTTTGGTATATTTTGGTCATTATATTGTCCGTACTTCGTCTATTTACGGCTTCTGATTACTTCTTTGGTATATTTTGGTCATTGTATTGTCCGTACTTCGTCTATTTACGGCTTCTGATTACTTCTTTGGTATATTTTGGTCATTGTATTGTCCGTACTTCGTCTATTTACGGCTTTTGATTACTTCTTTGGTATATTTTGGTCATTATATTGTCCGTACTTCGTCTATTTACGGCTTTTGATTAATTCTTTGGTATATTTTGGTCATTATATTGTCCTTACTTCGTCTATTTACGGCTTCTGATTACTTCATTGGTATATTTTGGTCATTGTATTGTCCGTACTTCGTCTATTTACGGCTTCTGATTACTTCTTTGGTATATTTTGGTCATTGTATTGTCCGTACTTCGTCTATTTACGGCTTTTGATTACTTCTTTGGTATATTTTGGTCATTATATTGTCCTTACTTCGTCTATTTACGGCTTTTGATTACTTCTTTGGTATATTTTGGTCATTGTATTGTCCGTACTTCGTTTATTTACGGCTTTTGATTACTTCTTTGGTATATTTTGGTCATTGTATTGTCCGTACTTCGTCTATTTACGGCTTTTGATTACTTCTTTGGTATATTTTGGTCATTGTATTGTCCGTACTTCGTCTATTTACGGCTTCTGATTACTTCTTTGGTATATTTTGGTCATTGTATTGTCCGTACTTCGTCTATTTACGGCTTTTGATTACTTCTTTGGTATATTTGGGTCATTATATTGTCCGTACTCCGTCTATTTACGGCTTTTGATTAATTCTTTGGTATATTTTGGTCATTATATTGTCCGTACTTCGTCTATTTACGGCTTCTGATTACTTCTTTGGTATATTTTGGTCATTGTATTGTCCGTACTTCGTCTATTTACGGCTTCTGATTACTTCTTTGGTATATTTTGGTCATTGTATTGTCCGTACTTCGTCTATTTACGGCTTTTGATTACTTCTTTGGTATATTTTGGTCATTATATTGTCCGTACTTCGTCTATTTACGGCTTTTGATTAATTCTTTGGTATATTTTGGTCATTGTATTGTCCGTACTTCGTCTATTTACGGCTTCTGATTACTTCTTTGGTATATTTTGGTCATTGTATTGTCCGTACTTCGTCTATTTACGGCTTTTGATTACTTCTTTGATATATTTTGGTCATTGTATTGTCCGTACTTCGTCTATTTACGGCTTTTGATTACTTCTTTGGTATATTTTGGTCATTGTATTGTCCGTACTTCGTCTATTTACGGCTTCTGATTACTTCTTTGGTATATTTTGGTCATTGTATTGTCCTTACTTCGTCTATTTACGGCTTTTGATTACTTCTTTGGTATATTTTGGTCATTGTATTGTCCTTACTTCGTCTATTTACGGCTTTTGATTACTTCTTTGGTATATTTTGGTCATTATATTGTCCGTACTTCGTCTATTTACGGCTTCTGATTACTTCTTTGGTATATTTTGGTCATTATATTGTCCGTACTTCGTCTATTTACGGCTTTTGATTACTTCTTTGGTATATTTTGGTCATTGTATTGTCCTTACTTCGTCTATTTACGGCTTCTGATTACTTCTTTGGTATATTTTGGTCATTGTATTGTCCGTACTTCGTCTATTTACGGCTTCTGATTACTTCTTTGGTATATTTTGGTCATTGTATTGTCCGTACTTCGTCTATTTACGGCTTTTGATTACTTCTTTGGTATATTTTGGTCATTATATTGTCCGTACTTCGTCTATTTACGGCTTTTGATTAATTCTTTGGTATATTTTGGTCATTATATTGTCCTTACTTCGTCTATTTACGGCTTCTGATTACTTCATTGGTATATTTTGGTCATTGTATTGTCCGTACTTCGTCTATTTACGGCTTTTGATTACTTCTTTGGTATATTTTGGTCATTATATTGTCCGTACTTCGTCTATTTACGGCTTTTGATTAATTCTTTGGTATATTTTGGTCATTATATTGTCCTTACTTCGTCTATTTACGGCTTCTGATTACTTCATTGGTATATTTTGGTTATTGTATTGTCCGTACTTCGTCTATTTACGGCTTCTGATTACTTCTTTGGTATATTTTGGTCATTGTATTGTCCGTACTTCGTCTATTTACGGCTTTTGATTACTTCTTTGGTATATTTTGGTCATTATATTGTCCTTACTTCGTCTATTTACGGCTTTTGATTACTTCTTTGGTATATTTGGGTCATTATATTGTCCGTACTCCGTCTATTTACGGCTTTTGATTAATTCTTTGGTATATTTTGGTCATTATATTGTCCGTACTTCGTCTATTTACGGCTTCTGATTACTTCTTTGGTATATTTTGGTCATTGTATTGTCCGTACTTCGTCTATTTACGGCTTCTGATTACTTCTTTGGTATATTTTGGTCATTGTATTGTCCGTACTTCGTCTATTTACGGCTTTTGATTACTTCTTTGGTATATTTTGGTCATTATATTGTCCGTACTTCGTCTATTTACGGCTTTTGATTAATTCTTTGGTATATTTTGGTCATTGTATTGTCCGTACTTCGTCTATTTACGGCTTCTGATTACTTCTTTGGTATATTTTGGTCATTGTATTGTCCGTACTTCGTCTATTTACGGCTTTTGATTACTTCTTTGATATATTTTGGTCATTGTATTGTCCGTACTTCGTCTATTTACGGCTTTTGATTACTTCTTTGGTATATTTTGGTCATTGTATTGTCCGTAATTCGTCTATTTACGGCTTCTGATTACTTCTTTGGTATATTTTGGTCATTGTATTGTCCTTACTTCGTCTATTTACGGCTTTTGATTACTTCTTTGGTATATTTTGGTCATTGTATTGTCCTTACTTCGTCTATTTACGCTTTTGATTACTTCTTTGGTATATTTTGGTCATTATATTGTCCGTACTTCGTCTATTTACGGCTTCTGATTACTTCTTTGGTATATTTTGGTCATTATATTGTCCGTACTTCGTCTATTTACGGCTTTTGATTACTTCTTTGGTATATTTTGGTCATTGTATTGTCCTTACTTCGTCTATTTACGGCTTTTGATTAATTCTTTGGTATATTTTGGTCATTATATTGTCCGTACTTCGTCTATTTACGGCTTCTGATTACTTCTTTGGTATATTTTGGTCATTGTATTGTCCGTACTTCGTCTATTTACGGCTTCTGATTACTTTTTTGGTATATTTTGGTCATTGTATTGTCCTTACTTCGTCTATTTACGGCTTTTGATTACTTCTTTGGTATATTTTGGTCATTATATTGTCCGTACTTCGTCTATTTACGGCTTCTGATTACTTCTTTGGTATATTTTGGTCATTGTATTGTCCGTACCTCGTCTATTTACGGCTTCTGATTACTTCTTTGGTATCTTTTGGTCATTGTATTGTCCTTACTTCGTCTATTTACGCTTCTGATTACTCCTTTGGTATATTTTGATCATTGCATTGTCCGTACTTCGTCTATTTACGGCTTTTGATTACTTCTTTGGTATATTTTGGTCACTGTATTGTCCGTACTTCGTCTATTTACGGCTTCTGATTACTCCATTGGTATATTTTGGTCATTGCATTGTCCTTACTTCGTCTATTTACGGCTTCTGATTACTTCTTTGGTATATTTTGGTCACTGTATTGTCCGTACTTCGTCTATTTACGGCTTCTGATTATTCCATTGGTATATTTTGGTCATTGTATTGTCCGTACTTCGTCTATTTACGGCTTCTGATTACCCCTTTGGTATATTTTAGTCGTTGTATTGTCCTTACTTCGTCTATTTACGGCTTCTGATTACTTCTTTGGTATATTTTGGTCGTTGTATTGTCCGTACTTCGTCTATTTACGGCTTCTGATTACTTCTTTGGTATATATTGGTCATTGTATTGTGTGTACTTCGTCTATTTACGGCTTCTGATTACTTCTTTGGTATATTTTGGTCATTGTATTGTCCGTACTTCGTCTATTTATGGCTTCTGATTACTCCTTTGGTATATTTTGATCATTGCATTGTCCGTACTTCGTCTATTTACGGCTTTTGATTACTTCTTTGGTATATTTTGGTCACTGTATTGTCCGTACTTCGTCTATTTACGGCTTTTGATTACTCCATTGGTATATTTTGGTCATTGTATTGTCCGTACTTCGTCTATTTACGGCTTCTGATTACTTCTTTGGTATATTTTGGTCACTGTATTGTCCGTACTTCGTCTATTTACGGCTTCTGATCACTCCATTGGTATATTTTGGTCATTGTATTGTTCGTACTTCGTCTATTTACGGCTTCTGATTACTCCTTTGGTAAATTTTAGTCGTTGTATTGTCCTTACTTCGTCTATTTACGGCTTCTGATTACTTCTTTGGTATATTTTGGTCATTGTATTGTCCGTACTTCGTCTATTTACGGCTTCTGATTACTTCTTTGGTATATATTGGTCATTGTATTGTGTGTACTTCGTCTATTTACGGCTTCTGATTACTTCTACGGTATATTTTGGTCATTGTATTGTCCGTACTTCGTCTATTTATGGCTTCTGATTACTCCTTTGGTATATTTTGATCATTATATTGTCCTTACTTCGTCTATTTACGGCTTCTGATTACTTCTTTGGTATATTTTGGTCATTGTATTGTCCGTACCTCGTCCGTCTATTTACGCTTCTGATTACTCCATTGGTATATTTTGATCATTGCATTGTCCGTACTTCGTCTATTTACGGCTTTTGATTACTTCTTTGGTATATTTTGGTCACTGTATTGTCCGTACTTCGTCTATTTACGGCTTCTGATTACTCCATTGGTATATTTTGGTCATTGTATTGTCCTTACTTCGTCTATTTACGGCTTCTGATTACTTCTTTGGTATATTTTGGTCACTCTATTGTCCGTACTTCGTCTATTTACGGCTTCTGATTACTCCATTGGTATATTTTGGTCATTGTATTGTCCGTACTTCGTCTATTTACGGCTTCTGATTACCCCTTTGGTATATTTTAGTCGTTGTATTGTCCTTACTTCGTCTATTTACGGCTTCTGATTACTTCTTTGGTATATTTTGGTCGTTGTATTGTCCTTACTTCGTCTATTTACGGCTTCTGATTACTTCTTTGGTATATATTGGTCATTGTATTGTGTGTACTTTGTCTATTTACGGCTTCTGATTACTTCTTTGGTATATTTTGGTCATTGTATTGTCCGTACTTCGTCTATTTATGGCTTCTGATTACTCCTTTGGTATATTTTGATCATTGCATTGTCCGTACTTCGTCTATTTACGGCTTTTGATTACTTCTTTGGTATATTTTGGTCACTGTATTGTCCGTACTTCGTCTATTTACGCTTCTGATTACTCCATTGGTATATTTTGGTCATTGTATTGTCCGTACTTCGTCTATTTACGGCTTCTGATCACTCCATTGGTATATTTTGGTCATTGTATTGTTCGTACTTCGTCTATTTACGGCTTCTGATTACTCCTTTGGTAAATTTTAGTCGTTGTATTGTCCTTACTTCGTCTATTTACGGCTTCTGATTACTTCTTTGGTATATTTTGGTCGTTGTATTGTCGTTACTTCGTCTATTTACGGCTTCTGATTACTTCTTTTGTATATATTGGTCATTGTATTGTGTGTACTTCGTCTATTTACGGCTTCTGATTACTTCTACGGTATATTTTGGTCATTGTATTGTCCGTACGTCGTCTATTTATGGCTTCTGATTACTCCTTTGGTATATTTTGATCATTGCATTGTCCGTACTTCGTCTATTTACGGCTTTTGATTACTTCTTTGGTATATTTTGGTCACTGTATTGTCCGTACTTCGTCTATTTACGCTTCTGATTACTCCATTGGTATATTTTGGTCATTGTATTGTCCGTACTTCGTCTATTTACGGCTTCTGATTACTTCTTTGGTATATTTTGGTCACTGTATTGTCCGTACTTCGTCTATTTACGGCTTCTGATCACTCCATTGGTATATTTTGGTCATTGTATTGTTCGTACTTCGTCTATTTACGGCTTCTGATTACTCCTTTGGTAAATTTTAGTCGTTGTATTGTCCTTACTTCGTCTATTTACGGCTTCTGATTACTTCTTTGGTATATTTTGGTCGTTGTATTGTCCTTACTTCGTCTATTAACGGCTTCTGATTACTTCTTTGGTATATATTGGTCATTGTATTGTGTGTACTTCGTCTATTTACGGCTTCTGATTACTTCTACGGTATATTTTGGTCATTGTATTGTCCGTACTTCGTCTATTTATGGCTTCTGATTACTCCTTTGGTATATTTTGATCATTGCATTGTCCGTACTTCGTCTATTTACGGCTTTTGATTACTTCTTTGGTATATTTTGGTCACTGTATTGTCCGTACTTCGTCTATTTACGGCTTCTGATTACTCCATTGGTATATTTTGGTCATTGTATTGTCCGTACGTCGTCTATTTACGGCTTCTGATTACTTCTTTGGTATATTTTGGTCACTGTATTGTCCGTACTTCGTCTATTTACGGCTTCTGATTACTCCATTGGTATATTTTGGTCATTGTATTGTCCTTACTTCGTCTATTTACGGCTTCTGATTACCCCTTTGGTATATTTTAGTCGTTGTATTGTCCTTACTTCGTCTATTTACGGCTTCTGATTACCCCTTTGGTATATTTTGGTCGTTGTATTGTCCTTACTTCGTCTATTTACGGCTTCTGATTACTTCTTTGGTATATTTTGGTCGTTGTATTGTCCTTACTTCGTCTATTTACAGCTTCTGATTACTTCTTTTGTATATTTTGGTCGTTGTATTGTCCTTACTTCGTCTATTTACGGCTTCTGATTACTTCTTTGGTATATTTTAGTCGTTGTATTGTCCTTACTTCGTCTATTTACGGCTTCTGATTACTCCATTGGTATATTTTGGTCATTGTATTGTTCGTACTTCGTCTATTTACGGCTTCTGATTACTTCTTTGGTATATTTTGGTCACTGTATTGTCCGTACTTCGTCTATTTACGGCTTCTGATTACCCCTTTGGTATATTTTAATCGTTGTATTGTCCTTACTTCGTCTATTTACGGCTTTTGATTACTTCTTTGGTATATTTTAGTCACTGTATTGTCCGTACTTCGTCTATTTACGGCTTCTTATTACCCCTTTGGTATATTTTAGTCGTTGTATTGTCCTTACTTCGTCTATTTACGGCTTCTGATTACTTCTTTGGTATATTTTGGTCATTGTATTGTCCGTACTTCCTCTATTTACAGCTTCTGATTACTTCTTTGGTATATTTTAGTCGTTGTATTGTCCGTACTTCGTCTATTTACGGCTTCTGATTACTTCTTTGGTATATTTTAGTCGTTGTATTGTCCGTACTTCCTCTATTTACGGCTTCTGATTACCCCTTTGGGATATTTTAGTCGTTGTATTGTCCTTACTTCGTCTATTTACAGCTTCTGATTACTTCTTTGGTATATTTTAGTCGTTGTATTGTCCTTACTTCGTCTATTTACGGCTTCTGATTACTTCTTTGGTATATTTTAGTCACTGTATTGTTCGTACTTCGTCTATTTACGGCTTCTGATTACTCCTTTGGTATATTTTAGTCGTTGTATTGTCCTTACTTCGTCTATTGACGGCTTCTGATTACTCCATTGGTATATTTTGGTCACTGTATTGTCCGTACTTCGTCTATTTACGGCTTCTGATTACTCCTTTGGTATATTTTGGTCATTGTATTGTCCTTACTTCGTCTATTTACAGCTTCTGATTACTTCTTTGGTATATTTTAGTCGTTGTATTGTCCTTACTTCGTCTATTTACGGCTTCTGATTACTTCTACGGTATATTTTAGTCGTTGTATTGTCCTTACTTCGTCTATTTACGGCTTCTGATTACTCCATTGGTATATTTTGGTCATTGTATTGTCCGTACTTCGTCTATTTACGGCTTCTGATTACTTCTTTGGTATATTTTGGTCACTGTATTGTCCGTACTTCGTCTATTTACGGCTTCTGATTACTCCATTGGTATATTTTGGTCATTGTATTGTCCGTACTTCGTCTATTTACGGCTTCTGATTACTTCTTTGGTATATTTTGGTCACTGTATTGTTCGTACTTCGTCTATTTACGGCTTCTGATTACTTCTTTGGTATATGTTGGTCATTGTATTGTCCGTACGTCGTCTATTTACGCTTCTGAATACTACTTTGGTATATTTTGGTCATTATATTGTCCGTACTTCGTCTATTTACGGCTTCTGATTACTTCTTTGGTATATTTTGGTCATCATATTGTCCGTACTTCCTCTATTTACGGCTTCTGATTACTCCATTGGTATATTTTGGTCATTGTATTGTCCGTACTTCGTCTATTTACGGCTTCTGATTACTTCTTTGGTATATTTTGGTCACTGTATTGTCCGTACTTCGTCTATTTACGGCTTCTGATTACTCCATTGGTATATTTTGGTCATTGTATTGTCCTTACTTCGTCTATTTACGGCTTCTGATTACTCCATTGGTATATTTTAGTCGTTGTATTGTCCTTACTTCGTCTATTTACGGCTTCTGATTACCCCTTTGGTATATTTTGGTCGTTGTATTGTCCTTACTTCGTCTATTTACGGCTTCTGATTACTTCTTTGGTACATTTTGGTCGTTGTATTGTCCTTACTTCGTCTATTTACGGCTTCTGATTACTTCTTTGGTATATTTTAGTCGTTGTATTGTCGTTACTTCGTCTATTTACGGCTTCTGATTACTCCATTGGTATATTTTGGTCATTGTATTGTCCGTACTTCGTCTATTTACGGCTTCTGATTACTTCTTTGGTATATTTTGGTCACTGTATTGTCCGTACTTCGTCTATTTACGGCTTCTGATTACCCCTTTGGTATATTTTAGTCGTTGTATTGTCCTTACTTCGTCTATTTACGGCTTTTGATTACTTCTTTGGTATATTTTAGTCACTGTATTGTCCGTACTTCGTCTATTTACGCTTCTTATTACCCCTTTGGTATATTTTAGTCGTTGTATTGTCCTTACTTCGTCTATTTACGGCTTCTGATTACTTCTTTGGTATATTTTGGTCATTGTATTGTCCGTACTTCTTCTATTTACGGCTTCTGATTACTTCTTTGGTATATTTTAGTCGTTGTATTGTCCGTACTTCGTCTATTTACGGCTTCTGATTACTTCTTTGGTATATTTTAGTTGTTGTATTGTCCGTACTTCCTCTATTTACGGCTTCTGATTACCCCTTTGGTATATTTTAGACGTTGTATTGTCCTTACTTCGTCTATTTACAGCTTCTGATTACTTCTTTGGTATATTTTAGTCGTTGTATTGTCCTTACTTCGTCTATTTACGGCTTCTGATTACTTCTTTGATATATTTTAGTCACTGTATTGTCCGTACTTCGTCTATTTACGGCTTCTGATTACTCCTTTGGTATATTTTAGTCGTTGTATTGTCCTTACTTCGTCTATTTACGGCTTCTGATTACTCCATTGGTATATTTTGGTCACTGTATTGTCCGTACTTCGTCTATTTACGGCTTCTGATTACTCCTTTGGTATATTTTGGTCATTGTATTGTCCTTACTTCGTCTATTTACAGCTTCTGATTACTTCTTTGGTATATTTTAGTCGTTGTATTGTCCTTACTTCGTCTATTTACGGCTTCTGATTACTTCTACAGTATATTTTAGTCGTTGTATTGTCCTTACTTCGTCTATTTACGGCTTCTGATTACTCCATTGGTATATTTTGGTCATTGTATTGTCCGTACTTCGTCTATTTACGGCTTCTGATTACTTCTTTGGTATATTTTGGTCACTGTATTGTCCGTACTTCGTCTATTTACGGCTTCTGATTACTCCATTGGTATATTTTGGTCATTGTATTGTCCGTACTTCGTCTATTTACGGCTTCTGATTACTTCTTTGGTATATTTTGGTCACTGTATTGTTCGTACTTCGTCTATTTACGGCTTCTGATTACTTCTTTGGTATATTTTGGTCATTGTATTGTCCGTACTTCGTCTATTTACGGCTTCTGATTACTTCTTTGGTATATTTTAGTCGTTGTATTGTCCTTACTTCGTCTATTTACGGTTTCTGATTACTTCCTTGGTATATATTGGTCATTGTATTGTGTGTACTTCGTCTATTTACGGCTTCTGATTACTTCTACGGTATATTTTGGTCATTGTATTGTCCTTACTTCGTCTATTAACGGCTTCTGATTACTTCTTTGGTATATTTTGGTCATTGTATTGTCCGTACTTCGTCTATTTACGGCTTCTGATTACTTCTTTGGTATATTTTGGTCATTGTATTGTCCGTACTTCGTCTATTTACGGCTTCTGATTACTTCTTTGGTATATTTTGGTCACTGTATTGTCCGTACTTCGTCTATTTACGGCTTCTGATTACTTCTTTGGTATATTGTGGTCATTGTATTGTCCGTATTTCGTTTATTTACGGCTTCTGATTACTTCTTTGGTATATGTTGGTCATTGTATTGTCCGTACGTCGTCTATTTACGGCTTCTGAATACTACTTTGGTATATTTTGGTCATTATATTGTCCGTACTTCGTCTATTTACGGCTTCTGATTACTTCTTTGGTATATTTTGGTCATCATATTGTCCGTACTTCGTCTATTTACGGCTTCTGACTACTCCTTTGGTATATTTTAGTCATTGTATTGTCCGTACTTCGTCTATTTAAGGCTTCTGATTACTCCTTTGGTATATTTTGGTCATTGTATTGTCATTACGTCGTCTATTTACGGCTCCTGATTACCTCTTTGGTATATTTTGGTCATTGTATTGTCCGTAATTCGTCTATTTACGGCTTCTGATTACCCCTTTGGTATATTTTGGTCATTGTATTGTCATTAAGTCGTCTATTTACGGCTTCTGATTACTTCTTTGGTATATTTTGGTCATTGTATTGTCCGTACTTTGTCTATTGACTGCTTCTGAATACAGGTTGTATCTTCAATCGTTTCTTGTGTAATGTATGTACTTATTTGACCTGGAAATCAACATAGCAATCATTCTTCGAATAGAGGTGTGAGTTATTAATAAATCGAGACTTGATTGGGATATGTTTATAACAGAACATAATGTACAAGGTGGTTTAAAAATTTCAAGAAATTTTAAGGAATAAATTATATGAAAATATACAAATATATTTATTTGTACAACAGTGAAATAACTTGGTCAAATAATTTCAATGACGTGTAATTATATCTTTTTTTAATGTAAGTATGTTATTTGTTTTTATGTATAAAATTATGGCGTTTTTCATTATATAACTATGTATTTGATTGTTTTTAGCATATTGTAAATATTACAGAACAACAATGTTAACTAGTTTTATACTAATTGTGTTTTTTTAAACATATTTTATTCACAACGGCATATGAATGGGATTGAGCTACATGCTATGCCTATAGAAACTCTCTCCTTTTACATGTACAATGCATACATTCAGTAATAAGTGTTTGATTATATACAAATTATATCAATGATACTTAATTATTATGTTCCTTCAATACATGCAATTATGAGCACCAATAAATTAATATCAATAATTCATATATAATAAATTTACAAGTGAAGTAAAATTTGTAGACTTTCTAAACATTTTAAATAGTTAAACATGCGAGAAATTAAAACAAATAAAGCAAAGCGAAATAATTGTATAATGAGAGGAGTGGGATTGGAAAAAGAAGGATCTTAAATAAAACTACGAGTGTCACTTATGAATTTGCGTACAGCCTGAAATATTTCTTAACCTTATTCCAAAATGATAAAGTGCATTGGTGTCCCAAGTCTTATAGAAGTGTGTCAATCTATTTTTAATGGTATTTAATCTTGGAGATTCTGTTATAGTTAGGGGCAACGCATTCCATAGTCTAATAGTGAAAGGGATAAAACTATCATACAAAGAACTTGTTCTGGTAAATGGTGGATAGAATATATTATTTTCATTTCTTAAGTTATATCCAGATCGTCTAGGTAGATATGGTTGAACCAACTCGTAAAGGTATGCACGTGTTAACCAATTACGTATTTCATAAAATAATGTGAGTTTGTGTTTATTCCGTCTATTTTCTAGTGATTCCCACCCCAATTCACGGTTTAGTTTTTGTCTAGAGGAATTATATCGAAGGCTAGTTATAAATCGACCTGCTTATATTTGTAAACTTTCCAGTTAATCAGATTCCCTTTTAGTGCAGCTACCCCCAAACGAACTGTGTTTTCTTGTATAATAAGGAAAGTCATTATTAATAATATTATTTATGCAACATAAGCTCTATAAACCGATAAACAATAGGAACTATTCTGAGCCGATTACGACTACATTGACATATAAACAACGAAGTCAGCTGAAAACAGGGCATGCATACCTTGTTGTTCAAAGGGTCAGCTGATAAAAGGAATAACATCCCCTGTAGTCAAAAAGGTAAGCTGAAAGAAGGAATATCATTCCTTGTAGTCATAAAGGTTAGCTGGAAGAAGGAATATCATCCATTGTAGTCAAAAAGGTAAGCTGTAATAAGGAATATCATCCCTTGTAGTTAAAAAGTCAAGCTGGAAAAAGGAATATCATCCCTTATAGTCAAATAGGTAAGCTGGAAGAAGAAATATCATCCCTTGTAGTCAAAATTGTAAGCTGGAAGAAGGAATATCATCCCTTGTAGTCAAATAGGTAAGCTGTAAGAAGAAATATCATCCCTTGTAGTCAAAATTGTAAGCTGGAAGAAGGAATATCATCCCTTGTAGTCAAATAGGTAAGCTGTAAGAAGAAATATCATCCCTTGTAGTTAAAAAGGTAAGCTGAAAGAAGGGATATCATCCCTTGTAGTCAAACAGGTAAGCTGAATGAAGAAATATTATTCCTTGTAGTCAAAATGGTAAGCTGAAAGCAGGATTTTCTTGCTTTATGAAATGAAGATATGTATTGTGACCATGACAATTATATCTGTCTGGAGCTGTGCAAAAATATGATTGGTTTAAATAAGCCCATGTATGTACGTATATACTTATAAATTATGGAGTCCGTTAAGTGCCATAGAAAAAGGGATGTTTTAAACACATTCGCTAAAGTTTCGATATTTCTTTATTCTTGTGCACGAGTTGGCAAGTTTCCATATTGATAGTAATAAATACTAATATGACGTCCTTCTTACGCTTTGGAAAGAAACGAGCTAACAATCAGATCAATCTCATTAGCACATGTGCGGTACACATTTAAACCAGGTGATAAAATCACAAACTAAGATTATTTACACGGTTGTTAACGTTTTAAACATCTATATTCACTGAAAATAATCAACATATCCAAAATTAATGATGTGCGACGTGCAATTAAAACATGGATACACAATATTATTGTTTCGGATGTCACATCAATACGAATGAATTTCCCGTCGTAAAAGTACATGTTGCTGAGTTATCGTCTGCTCGAATTTGGTAGCATAAATTGTGTGCAAATTGTCTGCAAACGGAAATATAAATTACCGTGTTCCAATCAAAGTATACTACCGCATTTGTACTGTTAGACATATCAGAATCGAAATAATTCATGGAAGCTAGAATGTGTTTTGAGTTTTAACATGGGTTGGCAGGATATTAGTAAATTTTATCCAGAACGTCAGTATTGTGGCATATTACCGACCACCGACAACATATTTTATTATATCTCATATATTAATTACCATAAATAAATTAATTTGATTGGACAATGGGTAAAAATCAGTACACATGATCACACAGGACAAAAATCATATTCCACCCCCTCGGAAGCCTCGCAGGTATTCCCACCAGAGTTGTCGTTCTTTGACAGGAAAACGTCAGAGGCACTCGGAACGGATCACTTGCAGGCGACTGCTAAGATGTGGTCTTTGAATGTCTGAGAAAACGTTCCAATGGACATAAATTATGCTTGCCAGCAGTATTTTACACGTATGTGTTTTCTTGGTTTCATTCGGTATAATAAAACATTTATAGCATGCGGGTTTAGGGAATATGAAAATTTAATCACCCCCGAACGTCAACTTTCTTAAAATCACATATGGTACATATTGTTATTTAGCAATTATAATCTATTACATTGAGGTTCAGTAAGGGAGCACCATTAAGGGTATGTTACCTGAACATCAAGTTTCTTAAAATTAAATATTTACTATGTATATGAAATAAATTTCAATGAATAAAAGAATAAGGTTTTTATTTTAGAGTATTATAATTTAAATAAAAAAAATCATTTGAATAAATATTGAAATAAATTAGACTATTATATGTATTTAATCTTAGATATATATAATGTATATAACATTAATTTCAATAAATAAAATCATTAAAAAATAAGGTTTTATTTTAGAATTTCAAAATTTATATGAAAAAACATTTGAATAAATATTGAAATAAATTACGGATATCAAAGTGTCATTTTTACTTTGAAATAGCCATCTGATATAACCTTTTAAAACACTATTCTTACAAAATAAGTTTGAAGATACCATAGAGTTAACCAGAAGACGCAACTCAAAGGAGAAACATTGCTATGGCGAAAGAAAAACCCCACCCAAAAACCAAAAAACCAAACAAACAAAGACAATGATCTACACAACACTACACAGAAACCTGAATATTCTACAACCAGAATCACACACGGGACGTCGTTTTGCGAATCAACGACACTATCGTGAGTTGAATAGTAAACTTGGTTAACATTTGTAGAACCTCGGACATTACGTAATGTATAATAATTATAATTTCATTTCAGTCTTAATTACGAGCTTTAAATGAAAGTGAAATGTATTTTTTCCCCAGATATATTGATTTATTATCCGTGGTACCACTACAGAAGCAATGGAGGAAGGTGCACCAAAAGGGAAAGACAATTTAAAAAGGTTTGCAAAATTTTCCTTTTCAAATATATTATAAAATTATTCTTCAGATGGTTATAAGAAATAATTTATATTTAGACTAAAATTGCAATTTGTTATTTTAAGACCACACTCTCATAAACCCACTCCAACACTGGCATAGGAATAAGACTTAGATGATCAATGTCAGCTCTGAAATGGTCGTCCGATAGTCTTCAACACAGACACAGCAGGCTATGAAAAGGACGTAAATTAGTAAAATTAATGTCACACTCCTTGTTCATAAGACAACTTAGAGTAGCTCAGAAATCGTGATGTAGGGCTTGGGTCACACTCCTTGGACGTAAAAGACAACTGACAGTAATTCATAAAGCGTGATGTAGGGGTGAAGTCACACTCCTTGTACGTAAAAGACAACTTATAGTAGCTCATAAAGCGTAAGATAGGGGATGGGTCACACTCCTTGTACGTAAAAGACAACTTACAGTAGTTCATAAAGCGTGACGTAGGGGTTGTGTCACATTCCTTGCACGTAGAAGACAACATACAGTAGCTCATCAAGCATGACGAAGGGGTGAGGTCACACTCTTTGTACGTAAAAGACAACATACAGTAGCTCATCAAGCATGACGAAGGGGTGAGGTCACACTCTTTGTACGTAAAAGACAACATACAGTAGCTCATCAAGCATGACGAAGGGGTGAGGTCACACTCATTGTACATAAAAGACAACTTACAGTAGCTCATAAAACATGATGTAGGGGTGATGTCATACTCCTTGTACGTCAACGACAACCTACAGTAGATCATAAAGCTTGATGTAGGGGTTGGGTCATATTCTTTGTACGTAAAATACATCTTTCAGTAGCTCATAAAGCGTGATGTAGGGTGAGATCACACTCATTGTACATAAAAGACAACTTACAGTAGCTCATGAACCGTGACATAGGGGTTGTGTCACATTCCTTGTGAGCAAAAGACAACTGACAGTAGTTCATAAAGCGTGATGTAGTGGTGAGGTCACATTCCTTGTACGTAAAAGACATCTTAGAGTAGCTCATAAAGCTTGATGTAGGGATGAGGTCACACTCATTGTACTAAAAAGACAACCTACAGTAGCTCATAAAGCGCTACGTAGGGGTTGAGTCACACTCCTTGTACGTAAAAGAAAACTTACAGTAGCTCATAAAGCGTGATATAGGGGTGAAGTCACACTCCTTGTACATTGGTGCATAAAAGACAACATCAAATAGCTCATAAAGCGTAATGTAGGGTGATGTAACACTCCTTGTACGTAAAAGACAACATACAGTAGCTCATAAAGCGTGACTTACGGGTTGGGTCACACTCCTTGTACGTAAAAGACAACTTACAGTACCTCATAAAGCGTGATGTAGGGGTGAGATCACACTCCTTTTACATTTGTAAATAAAATACAACTTACAGTAGCTCATAAAGCGTGACGTCGGGGTGAGGTCACATTCCTTGTACATAAAAAACAACTTACAGTAGCAAATAATGCGTAACATACGGGATGGGTCACACTCCTTGTGCGTAAAAGACAATTTACAGTAGTAGCTCATAATGCGTGACGTAGGGGTGAGGTCACATTCCTTGTACGTAAAAGTCAACTTACAGTAGCTCATAAAGCGTGATGTAGGGGTGAGGTCACACTCCTTGTACGTAAAAGATAACTTACAGTAGCTCATAAAGCGTGATGTAGGGGTGAGGTCACACTCCTTGTACGTAAAAGACAACTTACAGTAGCTCATAAAGCGTGACGTAGAGGTTGGGTCACACTACCTTGTACTTAAAAGACAACTTACAGTGGCTGCGAAAGCGTGATATTCCGGTTGGGTCACACCCCTTGTACGCAAAAGACAACCTACAGTAGCTCACAAAGCTTGATGTAGGGATGATGTCACACTCCTTGTACTTAAAAGACAACCTACAGTAGCTCATAAAGCTTGATGTAGGGATGATGTTGCACTCCGGGTACGTAAAAGAAACCTGACAGTAGCTCACAAAGCTTGATGTAGGGATGAGGTCACACTCATTTTACTTAAAAGACAACCTACAGTAGCTCATAAAGCGTTACGTAGGAGTTGAGTCACACTCCTTGTACGTAAAAGAAAACTTACAGTAGCTCATAAAGCGTGATATAGGGGTGAGGTCACACTCCTTGTACATTGGTGCATAACAGACAACTTCAAATAGTTCATAAAGTGTAATGTAGGGTGATGTCACACTCCTTGTACGTAAAAGACAACATACAGTAGCTCATAAAGCGTGACATACGGGTTGGGTCACACTCCTTGTACGTAAAAGACAACTTACAGTAGCTCATAAAGCGTGATGTAGGGGTGAAGTCACATTCCCTGTACATAAAAGACAACTTACAGTTGCAAATAATGCGTGACATACGGGATAGGTCACACTCCTTGTGCATAAAAGACAATTTAGAGTAGCTCATAAAGCGTGATGTAGGGGTGAGGTCACGCTCCTTGTACGTAAAAGTCAACTTACAATAGCTCATAAAGCGTGATGTAGGGGTTAGGTCACACTCCTTGTACGTAAAAGACAACTTACAGTAGCTCATAAAGCGTGATGTAGTGGTGAGATCACACTCCTTGTACGTAAAAGACAACTTACAGTAGCTCATAAAGCGTGACGTAGAGGTTGGGTCACACACCTTGTACTTAAAAGACAACTTACAGTGGCTGCGAAAGCGTGATATTGCGGTTGGGTCACACCCCTTGTACGCAAAAGACAACCTACAGTAGCTCATAAAGCTTGATGTAGGGATGATGTCACACTCCGGGTACGTAAAAAAACCCTGACAGTAGCTCATAAAGCGTGATGTAGGGGTGAAGTCACACTCCTTGTACATTGGTATATAAAAGACAACTTCCAATAGCTCATAAATAGGAATGTAGGGTGAGGTCACACTCCTTGTACGTAAAAGACAACATACAGTAGCTCATAAAGCGGAATGTAAGGTGAGGTCACACTCCTTGTACGTAAAAGAAAACGTACAGTAGCTCATAAAGCATGATGTAGGGGTGAGGTCACACTCCTTGTACGTAAAAGACAACTTACAGTAGCTCATAAAGCGTGATGTAGGGGTGAGGTCACACTCCTTGTACGTAAAAGAAAACATACAGTAGCTCATAAAGCGTGACTTACGGGTTGGGTCACACTCCTTGTACGCAAAAGACAACTTACAGAGCAATAGCTCATAAAGCATGATGTTGGGGTGAGGTCACACTCCTTGTACGTATAAGACAACTTATAGTAGCTCATAAACCGTGATGTAGAGTGAGGTCACACTCCTTGTACGTAAAAGACAGCATACAGTAGATCATAAAGCGTGATGTACGGGTGAGGTCACACTCCTTGTACGTAAAAGACAACTTACTGTAGCTCATAAAGCGTGATGTAGGTGTGAGGTCACACTCCTTGTACGTAAAAGAAAACTTACAGTAGCTCATAAAGCGTGATGTACGGGTGAGGTCACAATCCTTATGCATAAAAGAAATCGTACAGTAGCTCATGAAGTGTGATACAGGGATTGGGCCGCACTCCTTGTACTTAAAAGACAACTTACAGTAACTGAGAAAGCATGGTATAAGGGTTGAGTCACACTCCTTGTACCCAGAAGACAACCTACAGTAGGTGATAAAGCTAGGCGTTGGGATGAGGTCACACTCCTTGTACTTAAAAGACGACCTGCAGTAGCTCATAAAGCGTGACGTAAGGGTTGGGATTCCTTCCTGGTATATAAAAGACAAAATACAGTAGCTCATAAAGCGTGATATAGGGATTGGATCACACTCCTTGTACGTAAAAGACAATTTACAGCAGCTCATAAGGCGTGATGTAGGGATTGGTTCACACTCCTTGTACGTAAAAGATAACTTACAGTAGCTCATAAAGTGTGATGCAGGGATTAGGCCGCACTACTTGTACTTAAAAGACAACTTACAGTAGCTGAGAAAGCGTGAAATAGGGGTTGGGTCGCACTCTGCAGAAGACAGCCTACATTAGCTCATTAAGCTTGGTGTAGGGATGAGGTCACACTCCTTGTACTTAAAAAACAACCTGCAGTAGCTCATAAAGCGTAACGCAGGGGTTGGGTTGCATTCCTTGTACATAAAAGACAACTGACAGTAGCTCATAAAGCGGGATGTAGGGATGAGGTCATACTCCTTGTACGTAAAAGACAACTTACAATATCTCATAAAGCGTGATGTACGGGTGAGGTCACACTCCTTATGCGTAAAAGACATCGTACAGTAGCTCATAAAGTGTGATGCAGGGATTGGGCCGCACTCCTTGTACCCAGAAGACAACCTACAGTAGGTGATAAAGCTAGGCATTGGGATGAGGTCACACTCCTTGTACCTAAAAGACGACCTGCAGTAGCTCATAAAGCGTGACGTAGGGGTTGGATTCCTTCCTTGTACGTAAAAGACAACTGACAGAGGGTCATAAAGCTAGGCATAGGGATGAGGTCTCACTCCTTGTACTTAAAAGACGACCTGCAGTAGCTCATAAAGCGTGACCTAGGGGTTGGGATTCCTTCCTTGTATATAAAAGACAACATACAGTAGCTCATAAAGCGTGATATAGGGATTGGATCACACTCCTTGTACGTAAAAGACAATGTACAGTAGCTCATAAGGCGTGATTTAGGGATTGGATCACACTCTTTGTACGTAAAAGATAACTTACAGTAGCTCATAAAGTGTGATGCAGGGATTAGACCGCACTACTTGTACTTAAAAGACAACTTACAGTAGCTGAGAAAGCGTGATATATGGGTTGGGTCGCACTCTGCAGAAGACAGCCTACATTAGCTCATAAAGCGTGGTGTAGGGATGAGGTCACACTCCTTGTACTTAAAAAACAACATTCAGTAGCTCATAAAGCGTAACGCAGGGGTTGGGTTGCATTCCTTGTACATAAAAGACAACTGACAGTAGCTCATAAAGCGTGATGTAGGGATGAGGCCATACTCCTTGTACGTAACAGACAACTTACAGTAGCTGCGAAAGCGTGATGTAGGGGTTGGGTCACACTCCTTGTACACAAAAAACAACCTACAGTAGCTCATAAAGCGTGATGTAGGGGTGCGGCCATGTTCCTTGTACCTAAATGACAACTTGCAGTAACTGAGAAAGCGTGTTTTAGGGGTTTGGTCACACTCATTGTACGCAAAAGACAACCTACAGTAGCTCATAAACCATGATGTAGGGGTGCGGCCACACTCCTTGTACCTAAATGACAACATACAGTAGCTCATACAGTGTGATGTAGTGGTTCGGTCACACTCCTTGTAGGCAAAAGACAACCTATAGTAGCTCATAAAGCGTGACGTAGGGGTGAGGTCACATTCCTTGTACGTAAAAGACAACGCACATTATCTCATAAAGCGTGATGTAGTGGTTGGGTCACACTCCTTGTACGTAACAGACAACTTACAGTAGCTGCGAAAGCGTGATGTAGGGGTTGGGTCACACTCCTTGTTGGCAAACGACAACATACGTTAGCTCATAAAGCGTTATGTAGAGGTGAGGTCATACTCCTTATTGTAGGGCCGTCGTGGTTGTGATCGTATAGCTGTTGTATTTTTTAAATACCTATGCAATCAGTGCCTATCAGCACTAACGAAAAACGAAAAAAATCTAGCCCGATCCTTTAATTTCACGTTCTACTATATATATGATGTCTTTTCACTCAATAATTCTATGCTTGTTGATTCCCATTGATCTTGAAATAAAACATACCACAGATACAGATAGGTCTATTTCATACCTTGACCTATATTTCGAATGGGACGGTTAAGAACGAAACATTACGACAAAAGAGATGATTCCAATTTCCCATTGTAAACTTTCCATTTATATGCAGCAACATTCCAGCAGCACATGTATATATAGAGTATGTATCTCTCAGGAGACACGATACCCAGAGCACGTGGTTCCTATCGGGATTTCCTTGATAGAGGGTTACTGCTAACAAGGAAGCTACTGAGCCAAGGGTTCTTATTGGTTAAGTTAAAGTCATCACTTCGAAAGCTTTACGGTCGCCACTATGACTTGGTTGACCGTTATGGAATATCTGTATCACAAATGACCATGGATATGTTCCATTTGTCGTAAACTCTTCCCGGTCCTTTCCACATTCATGACTCATCACTGGGTTTGTAACTGGATTAACACCACAGGTGCCACTGGAGGAGCAGGAATTGCTTACCCTTCCGGAAAACCAGAGTTCATCCCCGGTTGTTAGTGGGGTTCGTGTTACATTATTTTTAGTTTTATGTGTATGTTTTATAGATTGGTGTTTGTCCTTTAGTCCTGTATCCTTTGGCCATTGTGTTGTCTCTCTTTCGTCGACTTACGGATTCCGATTACCCTTTTGGTATCTTCAAACTCTTCTTGTGAGTTCGAATCCTGCTCAGGTGAGGTGTACTCGATACAACATTATGTGATAAAGTTTGTCAGTGACTTGCGGCAGGCTGGTGGGTTTCTCAGGGTACTTTAGGGTTGGGGCTATTGAGCATGAGAAATATTAATAGCAAACCCTATTGACAACAATTAAAATGGGGATTGATCAAGTTCGATATATATGCCACCTTTATTTTAATTTTTTCTCGGTCAACAGTTTAGAGGAGATGTGGCTACAAAAAACACTCGTGTTGAATATTATCTGTCAATAAAGAGAATGTGCTCATTCTTTGCATTTGTTTGTTTTTTATTTGTTTGTTTGGTTTTTACGACATAAGGATATTTCTATTTTTCACGCGACTATCGGGCTCGCTATTGTTAAATATTAATTGCAAACCCCATGTACGGGCTATGCAACAGACTTTAACCAAAATGACGGTTTATCAAGTACGATACCCATGCGACCTGTCTAGTATATCTCAATTTTTCCCTAGATCGTTGAATAATATCTGTTAAAAATGCAAACAATAAATTATCCACTTGACAGAAAGTATTTTCAAGGCCCCCAGAGGGTAGTTCCCTTTGATCTAAGAGAATCCGTTCACTTTTTTAATTTGTTTGTTGTTTTTTTCACCATTTAAGGCTATAAGTGTATAAGCGTTTTGTTTTTCCGATTGTCCTTCAGTCTTCAGGTTGAGCGGATGTCGCTATTGCGCATGCGAAATATTAATTGCGAACCCCATTGAAGGGCGGTTTTATTTTGTTCTTATTCCAAGTCAGGATTTCTCTCGTCATATGTCGTGGTTTTTTGTTCTTATTCCAAGTCAGGATTTTTCTCGTCACATGTCATGGTATTTTGTTCATATTCCAAGTCAGGATTTTTCTCGTCACATGTTGTGGTATTTTGTTTTTATTCCAAGTCAGGATTTCTGTCGTCACATGTGGTATTTTGTTCTTATTCCAAGTCATGATTTCTCTCGTCACATGTCGTGGTATTTTGTTCTTATTCCAAGTCAGGATTTCTCTCGTCACATGTCGTGATATTTTGTTCTTATTTGAAGTCAGGATTTCTCTCGTCACAGGTCGTGGTATTTTGCTCTTATTCCAAGTGAGGATTTCTCTCGTGACATGTCGTGGTATTTTGCTCTTATTCCAAGTCAGGATTTCCCTCGTCATATGTGGTATTTTGTTCTTATTCCAATTCAGGATTTCTCTCGTCATATGTAATGGTATTTTGTTCTTATTCCAATTCAGGATTTCTCTCGTCACATGTCGTGGTATTTTGTTCTTATTCCAAGTCAGGATTTCTCTCGTCATATGTCATGGTATTTTGTTCTTATTCCAAGTGAGGATTTCTCTCGTCACATGTGGTATTTTGTTCTTATTCCAAGTCATGATTTCTCTCGTCACATGTCGGTGGTATTTTGTTCTTATTCCAAGTCAGGATTTCTCTCGTCACATGTCGTGGTATTTTGTTCTTATTCCAAGTCAGGATTTCTCTCGTCACATGTCGTGGTATTTTGTTCTTATTCCAAGTCAGGATTTCTCTCGTCACATGTCGTAGTATTTTGTTCTTATTCCAAGTCAGGATTTCTCTCGTCACAGGTCGTGGTATTTTGTTCTTATTTGAAGTCAGGATTTCTCTCGTCACAGGTCGTGATATTTTGCTCTAATTCCAAGTGAGGATTTCTCTCGTCACATGTGGTATTTTGTTCTTATTCCAAGTCATGATTTCTCTCGTCACATGTCGGTGGTATTTTGTTCTTATTCCAAGTCAGGATTTCTCTCGTCACATGTCGTGGTATTTTGTTCTTATTCCAAGTCAGGATTTCTCTGGTCACATGTCGTGGTATTTTGTTCTTATTCCAAGTCAGGATTTCTCTCGTCACATGTCGTAGTATTTTGTTCTTATTCCAAGTCAGGATTTCTCTCGTCACAGGTCGTGGTATTTTGTTCTTATTTGAAGTCAGGATTTCTCTCGTCACAGGTCGTGATATTTTGCTCTAATTCCAAGTGAGGATTTCTCTCGTCACATGTGTTATTTTGTTCTTATTCCAAGTCATGATTTCTCTCGTCACATGTCGTGGTATTTGATGGTATTCCAAGTCATGATTTCTCTCGTCACATGTCGTGGTATTTTGTTCTTATTCCAAGTCAGGATTTTTCTCTTCACATGTCGTGGTGTTTTGTTCTTATTCCAAGTCAGGATTTCTCTCATCACATGTCGTAGTATTTTATTCTTATTCCAAATGAGGATTTCTCTCGTCACAGGTCGTGGTATTTTGTTCTTATTCCAAGTCAGGAATTCTCTCGTCACATGTGGTATTTTGTTCTTATTCAAAGTCAGGATTTCTCTCGTCACATGTCGTGATATTTTGTTCTTATTCCAAGTGAGGATTTCTCTCGTCAGATGTCGTGGTATTTTGTTCTTATTCCAAGTCAGGATTTCTCTCGTTACATGTCATGGTATTTTGTTCTTATTCCAAGTCAGGATTTCTCTCGTAACATGTGGTATTTTGTTCTTATTCCAAGTCAGGATTTCTCTCGTCACATGTCGTAGTATTTTGTTCTTATTCCAAGTCAGGATTTCTCTCGTCACAGGTCGTGCTATTTTGTTCTTATTTGAAGTCAGGATTTCTCTCGTCACAGGTCGTGGTATTTTGCTCTTATTCCAAGTCAGGATTTCTCTCGTCACATGTCGTGGTATTTTGTTCTTATTCCAAGTCAGGATTTCTCTCGTCATATGTGGTATTTTGTTCTTATTCCAATTCAGGATTTCTCTCGTCATATGTTATGGTATTTTGTTCTTATTCCAATACAAGATTTCTCTCGTTACATGTGGTATTTTGTTCTTATTCCAAGTCAGGATGTCTCTCGTCACATATCGGTGTATTTTGTTCTTATTGCAAATCAGGATTTCTCTCGTCACATGTGGTATTTTGTTCTTATTCCAAGTCAGGATTTCTCTCGTCACATGTGGTATGTTGTTCTTATTCCAAGTCAGGATTTCTCTCGTCACATGTCGTGGTATTTTGTTCTTATTCCAAGTCATGATTTCTCTCGTCACATGTCGTGGTATTTTGTTCTTATTCCAAGTCATGATTTCTCTCGTCACATGTCGTAGTATTTTGTTCTTATTCCAAGTCAGGATTTCTCTCGTCATATGTCATGGTATTTTGTTCTTATTCCAAGTGAGGATTTCTCTCGTCACATGTGGTATTTTGTTCTTATTCCAAGTCAGGATTTCTGTCGTCACATGTCGTGGTATTTTGTTCTTATTCCAAGTCAGGATTTCTCTCGTCACATGTGGTATTTTGTTCTTATTCCAAGTCATATTTCTCTCGTCACATGTCGTGATATTTTGTTCGTATTCCAAGTCATGATTTCTCTCGTCACATGTCGTGGTATTTTGTTCTTATTCCAAGTCAGGATTTCTCTCGTCACATGTCGTCGTATTTTCTTCTTATTCCAAGTCAGGATTTCTCTCGTCACATGTCGTGGTATTTTGTTCTTATTCCAAGTCAGGATTTCTATCGTCACATGTGGTATTTTGTTCTTATTCCTATTCAGGATTTCTCTCTTCACATGTCGTGGTATTTTGTTCTTGTTCCAAGTCAAGATTTCTCTCGTCATATGTCATGGTATTTTGTTCTTATTCCAAGTCATGATTTCTCTCGTCACATGTGGCATTTTGTTCTTATTCCAAGTCATGATTTCTCTCGTCACTTGTCGTGGTATTTTGTTCGTATTCCAAGTCATGATTTCTCTCGTCACATGTCGTGGTATTTTGTTCTTATTCCAAGTCAGGATTTCTCTCGTCACATGTCGTGGTATTTTGTTCTTATTCCAAGTCAGGATTTCTCTCTTGACATGTCGTGGTATTTTGTTCTTATTCCAAGTCAGGATTTCTCTCGTCACATGTCGTGGTATTTTATTCTTATTCCAAATGAGGATTTCTCTCGTCACAGGTCGTGGTATTTTGTTCTTATTCCAAGTCAGGATTACTCTCGTCACATGTGGTATTTTGCTCTTATTCGAAGTGAGGATTTCTCTCCTCACATGTCGTGATATTTTGTTCTTATTCCAAGTGAGGATTTCTCTCGTCAGATGTCGTGGTATTTTGTTCTTATTCCAAGTCAGGATTTCTCTCGTTACATGTCATGGTATTTTTTTCTTATTCCAAGTCAGGATTTCTCTCGTCACATGTGGTATTTGTTCTTATTCCAAGTCATGATTTCTCTCGTCACATGTCGTGGTATTTTGTTTTTGTTCCAAGTCATGATCTCTCTCGTCACATGTCGTGGTATTTTGTTCTTATTCCAAGTCAGGATTTCTCTCGTCACATGTCGTAGTATTTTGTTCTTATTCCAAGTCAGGATTTCTCTCGTGACATGTCGTGGTATTTTGCTCTTATTCCAAGTCAGGATTTCCCTCGTCATATGTGGTATTTTGTTCTTATTCCAATTCAGGATTTCTCTCGTCATATGTTATGGTATTTTGTTCTTATTCCAATTCAGGATTTCTCTCGTCATATGTTATGGTATTTTGTTCTTATTCCAATTCAGGATTTCTCTCGTCACATGTGGTATTTTGTTCTTATTCCAAGTCAGGATGTCTCTCGTCACATATCGGTGTATTTTGTTCTTATTGCAAGTCAGGATTTCTCTCGTCACATGTGGTATTTTGTTCTTATTCCAAGTCAGGATTTCTCTCGTCACATGTGGTATTTTGTTCTTATTACAAGTCATGATTTCTTTCGTCACATGTCGTGGTATTTTGTTCTTATTCCAAGTCAGGATTTCTCTCGTCACATGTCGTGGTATTTTGTTCTTATTCCAAGTCAGGATTTCTCTCGTCACATGTCGTGGTATTTTGTTCTTATTCCAAGTCAGGATTTCTCTCGTCATATGTCATGGTATTTTTTTCTTATTCCAAGTGAGGATTTCTCTCGTCACATGTGATATTTTGTTCTTATTCCAAGTCAGGATTTCTGTCGTCACATGTCGTGGTATTTTGTTCTTATTCCAAGTCAGGATTTCTCTCGTCACATGTCGTGGTATTTTGTTCTTATTCCAAGTCATGTTTCTTTCGTCACATGTCGTGGTATTTTGTTCGTATTCTAAGTCATGATTTCTCTCGTCACATGTCATGGTATTTTGTTCTTATTCCAAGTCAGGATTTCTCTCGTCACATGTCGTCGTATTTTCTTCTTATTCCAAGTCAGGATTTCTCTCGTCACAGGTCGTGGTATTTTGTTCTTATTCCAAGTCAGGATTTCTATCGTCACATGTGGTATTTTGTTCTTATTCCAATTCAGGATTTCTCTCTTCACATGTCGTGGTATTTTGTTCTTGTTCCAAGTCATGATTTCTCTCATCATATGTCATGGTATTTTGTTCTTATTCCAAGTCATGATTTCTCTCGTCACATGTGGCATTTTGTTCTTATTCCAAGTCATGATTTCTCTCGTCACATGTCGTGGTATTTTGTTCGTATTCCAAGTCATGATTTCTCTCGTCACATGTCGTGGTATTTTGTTCTTATTCCAAGTTAGGATTTCTCTCGTCACATGTCGTGGTATTTTGTTCTTATTCCAAGTCAGGATTTCTCTCTTCACCTGTCATGGTATGTTGTTCTTATTTCAAGTCAGGATTTCTCTCGTCACATGTCGTGGTATTTTATTGTTATTCCAAATGAGGATTACTCTCGTCACAGGTCGTGGTATTTTGTTCTTATTCCAAGTCAGGATTTCTCTCGTCACATGTGGTATTTTGTTCTTATTCGAAGTGAGGATTTTCTCCTCACATGTCGTGATATTGTGTTCTTATTCCAAGTGAGGATTTCTCTCGTCAGATGTCGTGGTATTTTGTTCTTATTCCAAGTCAGGATTTCTCTCGTTACATGTCATGGTATTTTGTTCTTATTCCAAGTCAGGATTTCTCTCGTCACATGTGGTATTTTGTTCTTATTCCAAGTCAGGATTTCTCTCGTCACATGTCGTGGTATTTTGTTCTTGTTCCAAGTCATGATTTCTCTCGTCACATGTCGTGGTATTTTGTTCTTATTCCAAGTCAGGATTTCTCTCGTCATATGTCGTGGTATTTTTTTGTGTTCCATGATTTTAGATGAGACAAAGTTGTTCGATTTGTTTTTGTCCTGCTACTGTCGCCAATATACTATAATAAATGAGGAATTATCAGAAACAGTCAGATATCATTGTAACATATTATTGTTCTATATCCATAGAGTCCTTGAGCCCGGTAGTGGAGAATCTTTGAAGCGCATGGTGACAGAACCAAAGGGTGATATAAAGTCCTCCCATTTAACCAAGATGACGGTCCCTGATATGACCATTAAATATCTATCAGAGGCTACCGACCACCAACTGACGCGTCTACCAAACTCCATTGCTGTAACGAATGGACATTTGATTTTGGATGGCAATATAGTGGACCATGTTGAATATATGAATGAAGATAAATTATCATGGACAAGACAAACTGGAGATAATGAAACAGAGTACGGTTGTCTGAATTTTCATCAAAATCGTCTTTTGGCTAAAGGTTTTATAAGCAGAACGTCTGAACCCAATTCTACCACATCAAAAGAATCATTCCACCTTGTTGCCACTACCACGAACAAATACAAATGTTTAAGAAGTGAAAAACCAATCAGCAAAGATATAAATACCCCAAAAATGATAGATTTTGGAGTACTAGAAATGGGATTCACACATGATTCAGCAGGGAACCCTGAAATTATTGGAAATATAACACTGAGTAACAAGAGCCCCCTGTCGTCCCATGGTGGGGCAGTTAACTTTTTTGTTGATGTTAAAGAGAAATTACATGTAGACGTACATTTTAGTCCGACAGAGGCGTCATTCCTTAATTATATCAGACTGACGGGGGAGTTTAGCTATGATTTTAGTACTTTTTGTGGAGAAGCTATTGCTTACGATGATAATGGTGCACAGTTTGAGGGAGCTCACTACCACTGGAAGGGTACATTAATACCAACAGAGAAATCCAGCTCACATATGCTGAATCTAACAGCCAAAATGGCTCCGGAAACAGGCTCAGTGTCACCACATGACGGGACAGTAATCAATTCGATGATGATGGAAGCTGCAAAAAATGTAGACCAGCAATTATCAATCCAAGAATTGATTGATATTCCTGCACCGAACAAGGACGCCCTCCAAAAACTTTCGTTTGGTAAACTAATAGACCTTTCAAAATTCTTAATGACCGATGACGTTTTGAAAGATGTATTTGGACTTGTAAGGCCTGATATAGGAAAAGAGCTAAAGGAGATTGCTGCCGATAATAAAGACTTTCTACAGAATCGTTTCGCCGTGGCCTATGTCATGAGCTCCCTGAAGGATACTGCTACAATCAGTAAAGACATCTCAAAAGACGATAAAAGAAAACTGGAATTTTATTTGAATCCAAATAAAGGAGATAAAGGAATAAACGCGGAAAAAGGATTCCATATAGTCAACAAAGAAATTGCAAGGTTAGCCTTTTTAGAGATGGTTCCACAACTGCAAAAATATATATCATCCCCTCAAGGCGGCGAATATTGGGCAAAGGCATTGCTTTCTCGCATAACTACTGATTCGTTCTTAAATGGTCTGGCCATTGAAGAACTACTACCACAGATACAATCAATCGTTCAAAAATACACCACAATCTTGTATTGCTTGGATCCCAAATCGGAATACCCACAGAAATTCCAAGAGAATGTGCACTCTTTCACGATAAACCGTCTGGCTACGTACTTCACTGGTAGCAAAAAAGATGAAGAAGACATGGTCAACATACTAGGAGAAATGTTTAATGCCCTACTCAAACTAGTTGTTGATGGTTCGGACGCAATAACACCGGAAATTAGAAAAGGACTCATGGATGAAATGAAAGCTGAGGCGCTCAAATTTAATTTGGACTTGGAAGAATATTTTAGTGCTGTTTCAACAAGATTTCAATCAGCATCAGCTATAATAATTGCTACCATGAATAGCAGTAATGGTCCTATTCTTACTAGAATGATCGACGCTATCAGAACCAATCGGAACCGTTTTATAGCGACTGCTGGAGGAGCGTTCATCTGTAAGGTTATGCCCTTAGCAATTTATGGAGTAAGTGTATACTTTACAATGTACCAGTATCAACACTGGAGTAGTCTATCAGTTCTTGACAAAGCTTCATTAATAGCCAACACTGCTGGTCTTGCGTTTCAATTATTAAAAGAAGTTCCAAGCTTTCTTACAGAGATGGCAGATTACATAGATCGAATGATCATCAGTGGTGGAACCTGGATATCAGAGAGAATTATAACTCTGTTTGATGGTTATGCTACCGCGGAAAGAGTGGAGGTTGGTATAGAATCGATTATGGAATCAGCTAATGAACGGATGGGAGCAAGAGCTTTTGAACGCATAGCAGAAGCTGCAGCACGTAACTATGAGGTAGATGTGTGGACCTTCAGTAGAGTAGCCAAAGGTTCAATGAAAGTCATGAATACATTTGGATTAGTACTGGCGACAGTATCCATCGGTGTAACGGTTATCAACGATTTTACAAACGGCGCTACAGTCGCACAGAAAACCTTGGACACGTTACAGGTGAGTTTGCGTTTTACTTAAGCTTAGAATTCTCCAAATTTAGCTAAATTATCCATGTAATATATATAAGTATTGTATCAATCATTGACTCTCTAGATTGTATATTAACTATGCAATTTCTATACCATGCAAGATTGTACCAAGCCTCAACATAGGTATTGTAATTTGTTGTATTAAAGGGGGATAGCTCCAGAACAGTTATAATAATAAACAAAATAAAGCGCAATAGTACACGGCAACGCCTGTGCTCACACAACGGATGGGGGAATAAAGATAGTATTTATGAATGCCTATGATGTGTTGAAAAATGTGCCCTCCAAACTTGACAAACGTGTTTACAGATGTACTGACAAATGTGCCCTCCGAACCTAACAAATGTGTTAACAGATATACTGACAAGTGTGGCTTACAAAGTCTACAAATGCGTTAACAGATGTACTGACAAATATGCTCTCCAAAGTCTACAAATGTGTTAACAAATGTACTGACAAATGTGCCCTCCAAAGTCTACACATGTGTTAACGATAATTTACTCCTATATACTCATGTATTCAATTTCTGTGTAATATTGTTTCCTTTAGTTCAGTGCTTAACAAAATAAGTGACTCTAAGGTATAAAAGTTTAACATTGGATGCCATTTTAAAGGTCAATTCATTTTCATGCACTTTTATGTTCAAATAAAGAAAATAGAGAAATTCGCAGTGTAATCAAGAATGGACAATCCAGAAAAAACAGACTGCATTGAGCACTCTAGCATTGAGAGACACAGGTCAAAGACAAACACTAAAAAAAAAGACACAGAAAACTAAAAAGATAAGAAACACAAATCCCACAAAAATCTTATAAAACACCCACCATGTTACTCGTAGAATCACGTCATGTTTGACATCACTATACGTAAATAAATATAAATAAGATAAATACAACTTGAACACTCCTACAAACAACTGGGGGTAAATACGAATCGAATGAGGTGGAAATCATAGCTGACCCCACAACAAAGACTAAGAACGTGAAAGCAACTCCACCAACCCCACAACCAGAGCTTGTAGTTCCTCTCAGGATTTCCTTGATAGAGGGTTGCCACTGAACCAATGGTTCCTATTGGTTAAATTGAGGTCATCACTTCGAAAGTTTTACGACGCCATCATGACTTTCTTAACCGCTACAGAATATCTGTGTTACAAATGATCATGGATGTGTTTCACTTGTAATAAGAATTTCCCGCCCCTTTCTGCGTTCGCGATATATCACCGGGTGTGTGACTAAAGTAACACGACGGGTGCCATTAGTGGAGCAGGAACTGCTTACCCTTCCGGAGCATCTGAGTTCAGCCCCGGTTTTAGTGAGACTATTTCTCTTTCTGTGTAGTGTTTTGTAGAGCGTTGTTTTTCTTTTTATACTTTTTCTTTAGGTAATTATGCTGTCTGTTCTTCACCGATGTACGCATTCTGTTTACCCCTATGATATCTTCAAACTCTCCTTAAAACCGAGGAAAACTCAAGAGACACAGGCAACTTTGGGTACAAGCCATAAACCGAAGACAAAAAAACAAAAAAGCCTACATAACAAAGAAAACCAATCATATGAGTAACAAGGACTCCACTAATTATTCGAGGGTGAACTCAAGTGTTCGTGAAGGGTAATCAGTTCTTGTTTTTATTTTTTAATAAATGTGTTCATCAATATATCCCACATTATATTCTGTTATGTTCTATCTTGTCTGTAATGAGTTACAATCCTATATCTGCCAACACTAGAAGAATACTTAATTTATTTTCTGCTATTAATTTTTAGCTTGTTTGTAATGTGGTAGAGGTTGGTGCAGTAGTGGCAGAAGAACTGACACTGTCATTAGCTGTAGCTCCTGTAATTGGTGTGGTTTGTGCAATAATTGGAGTTGTTATTGCAATAGTTGGAATGTTCGTCGCTAAACCGAAACCTGAGCCTACAACTGCTGAAAAATTTGCTAAAAACCAAGGACAAAAATTCCTTGATAGTTTGCCAATGCCACCAGAAGACTGGAATCCAGGATCTGAAGTCAAACCAAAAGTACCAAAAGTTATATCTGTCAGTACACCAATCAGTCATCAATAAATGCCGACGATCTATCTCAGAATACCAAGACTTGAAGTGGTTTGAAGGTATAACGTTAAGTCAGGAGTTATCGCTTTTGACGTTATCAATTTTTTTGGCAGTTTATAACTTGTCGTAAAATTGTCGGTTGCTGCAGCAATGAAAGAAACAATTATTTTATACAATTATTCAGGTAATTTTTGTTATAATCTACTAAATATGATATAATATATTGAAAAAATAGTGTTATAATCGACTAAATCTGTTATATTGTAATTATATTGATGTAGCTGTTTTGTTTCAATAATTGATTGATTGACAATATATATTTTGCTTTCCTTTGATTTGTTGCATACTTGCTAATAAGGGTATAATAAAAAAAATTGTGATATTCGTGTCAATTTACAAATTTTATGAAGACTGCATTATTTGGTTACTATCATCTATCCTCGGGTTGACAAATCGGGAGCTACGAACAAAGTACGTATCTACACTATACCACGTCCTTCATTGGTTAAAAGGACAAGAAAACTTAAAGTCGAGCAATACGAATCCCTTTAAAAGCGGGTTGAACTCTTGTAAACCGGAAGGGTAATCAGTTCCTGATCTACATGTGGAACCCGTCGTTTACACTATTGTTACAAACCCGGTGATATATCATGTATGAGGAAAGAATTGTATTGTCCGTACGTCGTCTATTTACGCTTCTGATTACTTCTTTGGTATATTTTAGTCATTATATTGTCCGTTCGTCGTCTATTTACGGCTTTCTGATTACTACTTTGGTATATTGTGGTCATTGTATTGTCCATACTTCATCTATGGTATATTTTGGTCATTGTATTGTCCGTACTTCATCTGTGGTATCTTTTGGTCATTGTATTGTCCGTACTTCATCTGTGATATATTGTGGTCATTGTATTGTCCGTACTTCATCTGTGATATATTTTGGTCATTGTATTGTCCGTACTTCATCTGTGGTATCTTTTGGTCATTGTATTGTCCATACTTCATCTGTGATATCTTTTGGTCATTGTATTGTCCGTACTTCATCTATGGTATATTTTGGTCATTGTTTTGTCCGTACTTCTTCTATTTACGACTTGTGATTACGCCTTTGGTATATTTTAGTCATTTTATTGTCCGTACTTCGTCTATTTACGGCTTATGATTACTCCTTTGGAATAGTTTATTCATTGTATTGTCCGTGCTCCGTCTATTTACGGCTTCTGATTACTTCTTTGGTATATTTTGGTCATTGTATTGTCCGTACTTCGTCTATTTACTGCTTCTGATTATTTCTTTGGTATATTTTGGTCATTGTTTTGTGCGTACTTCGTCTATTTACTGCTTCTGATTACTTCTTTGGTATATTTTGGTCATTGTTTTGTCCGTACTTCGTCTATTTACTGCTTCTGATTACTTCCTTGGTATATTTTGGTCATTGTTTTGTCCGTACTTCGTCTATATACGGCTTCTAATGACTTCTTTGGTATATTTTGGTCATTGTATTGTTCGTACGTCGTTTATTTACGCTTCTGATTACTCCTTTGGTATATTTTGGTCATTGTATTGTCCGTACTTCGTCTATTTACGGCTTCTGATTACTCCTTTGGTATAGTTTAGTCATTGTATTGTCCGTGCTCCGTCTATTTACGGCTTATGATTACTCCTTTGGTATATTTTGGTCATTGTATTGTCCGTACTTCGTCTATTTACGGCTTTTGGTTACTTCTTAGGTATATTTTGGTCATTACATTGTCCGTACTTCGTCTATTTACGGCTTTTGATTACTTCTTTGGTATATTTTGGTCATTGTATTGTCCGTACTTCGTCTATTTACGGCTTCTGATTACTTCTTTGGTATATTTTGGTCTTTGTATTGTCAGTAGGTCGTCTATTTACGGCTTCTGATGACTCCTTTGGTATATTTTGGTCATTGTATTGTTCGTGCGTTGTCTATTTACGGCTTCTGATTACTTCTTTGGTATATTTTGGTCATTGTATTGTCCGTACTCCGTCTATTTACGACTTATGATTACTCCTTTGATATATTTTGGTCATTGAATTGTCCTTATTTCGTCTATTTACGACTTATGATTACTCCTTTGGTATATTTTGGTCATTGTATTGACGTACTTCGTCTATTTACGGCTTCTGATTACTTCTTTGGTATATTTTGGTCATTGTATTGTCCGTACTTCGTCTATATACGGCTTCTGATTACTTCTTTGGTATATTTTGGTCATTGTATTGTCCGTACTTCGTCTATTTACGGCTTCTGATTACTTCTTTGGTATATTTTGGTCATTGTATTGTCCGTACTTCGTCTATATACGGCTTCTGATTACTTCTTTGGTATATTTCGGTCATTGTTTTGTCCGTACTTCTTCTATTTACGACTTATGATTACTATTTTGGTATATTTTGTCCATTGTATTGTCCGTACTTCGTCTATTTACGGCTTCTGATTACTTCTTTGGTATATTTTGGTCATTATATTGTCCGTACGTCGTCTATTTACGGCTTCTGATAACTCGTTTGGTATATTTAGTCGTTGTATTGTCCGTACTTCGTCTATTTACGGCTTCTGATTACTTCTTTGGTATATTTTGTCCATTGTATTGTCCGTATGTCGTCTATTTACGGCTTCTGATAACTCCTTTGGTATATTTTGGTCATTGTATTGTCCGAACTTCGTCTATTTACGACTTATGATTACTCCTTTGGTTTATTTTAGTCTTTGTATTGTCCGAACTCCGTGTATTTACAGTTTCTGATTAATTCTTTGGTATATTTTGGTCATTGTATTGTCCGTACTTCGTCTATTTACGACTTATGATTACTCCTTTGGTATATTTTGGTCATTGTATTGTCCGTATTTCGTCTATTTACGACTTATGATTACTCCTTTGGTATATTTTAGTCTTTGTATTGTCCGACCTCCGTGTATTTACAGTTTCTGATTAATTCTTTGGTATATTTTGGTCATTGTATTGTCCGTACTTCGTCTATTTACGGCTTCTGATTACTCCTTTGGTATATTTTGGTCATTATATTGTCCGTACGTCGTCTATTTACGGCTTCTGATTACTCCTTTGATATATTTTTGTCATTGTATTGTCCGTACTTGGTCTATTTAAGGCTTCTGATTACTTCTTTGGTATATTTTGTCCATTGTATTGTCCGTACAACATCTATGGTATATTTTAGTCATTGTATTGTCCGTACTTCCTCTATTTACGGCTTCTGATGGCACTTTTGGTATATATTGGTCATTGTATTGTCCGTACTCCGTCTATTTACGGCTTCTGACTACTCCTTTGGTATATTTTAGTCATTGTATTGTCCGTACGTCGTCTATTTACGGCTTTGGTATATTTTGATCATTGTATTATTCGTACTTCGTCTATTTACGGCTTCTGATTACTTCTTTGGTATATTTTTGGGCATTGTATTGTCCGTACTTCGTCTATTTACGGCTTATGATAACTCCTTTGGTATATTTTGGTCATTGTATTGTCCGTACGTCGTCTAATTACGACTTATGATTACTTCTTTGGTATATTTTGGTCATTGTATTGTCCGTACTTCGTCTATTTACGGCTTATGATAACTCCTTTGGTATATTTTGGTCATTGTATTGTCCGTACGTCGTCTAATTACGACTTATGATTACTTCTTTGGTATATTTTGGTCATTGTATTGTCCGTACTTCGTCTATTTACGGCTTCTGATTACTTCTTTGGCATATTTGTCCATTGTATTGTCCGTACTTCGTCTATTTACGGCTTCTGATAACTCCTTTGATATATTTTGGTCATTGTATTGTCCGTACGTCGTATATTTACGTCTTCTGATCACCCCTTTGGTATATTTTGGTTATTGTATCGTCCGTACTTCGTCTATTTACGGCTTCTGATTACTCCTTTGGTATATTTTGGTCATTGTATTGCCCGTACATCGTCTATTTACAACTTCTGATTACTCCTTTGGTATATTTTGTCATTGTATTGTCCGTATTTCGCTTAGTTACGGCTTCTGATTACCCCTTTGGTATCTTTTTGTCATTGTATTGTCCGTACTTCGTCTGTTTTCGGCTTCTGGTTACTCAATTGGTATATGTTGGTCATTGTATTGTCCGTACTTCGTTTATTTACGGGTTCAGATTACCTCTTTGGTATATTTTGCTTATGGTATTGTCCGTATGTCGTCTATTTTCTTCTTCTGATTACCCCTTTGATATATTTTGGTCATTGTATAGTCCGTACTTTGTCTATATACGGCTTCTGATGACTTCTTTGGTATATTTTGGTCATTGTATTGTCCGTACTTCGTCTATTTACTGCTTCTGATTACTTCTTTGGTATATTTTGGTCATTGTTTTGTCGGTACTTCGTCTATTTACTGCCTCTGATTACTTCTTTGGTATATTTTGGTCATTGTTTTGTCCGTACTTCGTCTATTTACTGCTTCTGATTACTTCTTTGGTATATTTTGGTCATTGTTTTGTCCGTACTTCGTCTATATACGGCTTCTGATGACTTCTTTGGTATATTTTAGTCATTGTATTGTCCGTACGTCGTCTATTTACGGCTTTTGATTACTCCTTTGGTATATTTTGGTCATTGTATTGTCCGTACTTCGTCTATTTACTGCTTCTGATTACTTCTTTGGTATATTTTGGTCATTGTATTGTTCGTACTTCGTCTATTTACGGCTTCTGATTACTCCTTTGGTATATTTTGGTAATTGTATTGTCCGTACGTCGTCTATTTACGATTTATGATTACTCCTTTGGTATATTTTTGTCATTTTATTGTCCGTACGTCGTCTATTTACGACTTATGATTACTCCTTTGGTATATTTTGGTCATTTTATTGTCCGTACGTCGTCTATTTACGACTTATGATTACTCCTTTGGTATATTTTGGTCATTGTATTGTCCGTACTGCGTCTCTATACGGCTTCTGATTACTTCTTTGGTATATTTTGGTCATTGTATTGTCCGTATTTCGTCTATTTACGACTTATGATTACTCCTTTGATATATTTTGGTCATTGTATTGTCCGTATTTCGTCTATTTACGCTTCTGATTACTCCTTTGGTATATTTTATTCTTTGTATTGTCCGTACTCCGTCTATTTACGGCTTCTGATTACTTCTTTGGTATATTTTGGTCATTGTATTGTCCGTACTTCGTCTATTTACGGCTTCTGTTAACGCCTTTGGTATATTTTGGTCATTGTATTGTCCGTACTCCGTCTATTTACGGCTTCTGATTACTTCTTTGGTATATTTTGTCCATTGTATTGTCCGTACCTCGTCTATTTACGGCTTCTGATAACGCCTTTGGTATATTTTAGTTATTGTTTTGTCCGTACTTCTTCTATTTACGACTTATGATTACTATTTTGGTATATTTTAGTCATTGTATTGTTCGTACGTCGTCTATTTACGACTTATGATTACTCCTTTGGTATATTTTAGTCTTTGTATTGTCCGTACTTCGTATATTTACGCTTCTGATTACTTCTTTGATATATTTTGTCCATTGTATTGTCCGTACTTCGTCTATTTACGGCTTCTGATTACTTTTTTGGTATATTTTGGTAATTGTATTGTCCGTACGTCGTCTATTTACGGCTTCTGATTACTTCTTTGGTATATTTTGGTCATTGTATTGTCCGTACTTCGTCTATTTACGGCTTCTGATTACTTCTTTGGTATATTTTATTCATTGTATTGTCGGTACTTCGTCTATTAACTGCTTCTGATTACTTCTTTGGTATATTTTGGTAATTGTATTGTCCGTACATCGTCTATTTACGGCTTCTGATTACTTCTTTGGTATATTTTGGTCATTGTATTGTCCGTACTTCGTCTATTTACGGATTCTGATTACTCCTTTGGTATATTTTGGTCATTGTATTGTCTGTACTTCGTCTATTTACTGCTTCTGATTACTTCTTTGGTATATTTTGGTCATTGTATTGTCCGTACGTCGTCTATTTACGGCTTCTGATTACTTCTTTGGTATATTTTGGTCATTGTATTGTCCGTACTTCGTCTATTTACGGCTTTTGATCACCCCTTTGGTATATTTTGGTTATTGTATTGTCCATACTTCGTCTATTTACGGCTTATGATTACTCCTTTGGTATATTTTGGTCATTGTATTGTCCGTACATCGTCTATTTACAACTTCTGATTACTCCTTTGGTATCTTTTTGTCATTGTATTGTCCGTATTTCGCTTAGTTACGGCTTCTGATTACCCTTTGGTATCTTTTTGTCATTGTATTGTCCGTACTTCGTCTGTTTACGGCTTCTGGTTACTCAATTGGTATATGTTGGTCATTGTATTGTCCGTACTTTGTTTATTTACGGGTTCAGATTACCTCTTTGGTATATTTTGCTTATGGTATTGTCCGTATGTCGTCTATTTTCTTCTTCTGATTACCCCTTTGAAATATTTTGGTCATTGTATAGTTCGTACTTTGTCTATATACGGCTTCTGATTACTTCTTTGGTATATTTTGGTCATTGTATTGTCCGTACATCGTCCATTTACGGCTTTTGATTACTTCTTTGGTATATTTTGGTCATTGTATTGTCCGTACTTCGTCTATTTACTGCTTCTGATTACTTCTTTGGTATATTTTGGTCATTGTTTTGTCCGTACTTCGTCTATTTACTGCTTCTGATTACTTCTTTGGTATATTTTAGTCATTGTTTTGTCCGTACTTCGTCTATATACGGCTTCTGGTGACTTCTTTGGTATATTTTAGTCATTGTATTGTCCGTACGTCGTCTATTTACGGCTTCTGATTACTCCTTTGGTATATTTTGGTCATTGTATTGTCCGTACTTCGTCTATTTACTACTTCTGATTACTTCTTTGGTATATTGTGGTCATTGTATTGTCCGTACTTCGTCTATTTACGGCTTCTGATTACTCCGTTGGTATATTTTGGTCATTGTATTGTCCGTACGTCGTCTATTTACGACTTATGATTACCCCTTTGGTATATTTTGGTCATTGTATTGTCCGTATTTCATCTATTTAAGACTTATGATTACTCCTTTGGTATATTTTGGTGATTGTATTGTCCGCACGTCGTCTATTTACGACTTATGAATACGCATTTGATATATTTTGTTCATTGTATTGTCCGTATTTCGTCTATTTACGACTTATGATTACTCCTTTGGTATATTTTGGTCATTGTATTGTCCGTATTTCGTCTATTTACGGCTTCTGATTACTCCTTTGGTATATTTTGGTCATTTTATTGTTCGTATTTCGTCTATTTACGGCTTATGATTACTCCTTTGGTATATTTTGGTCATTTTATTGTCCGTATTTCGTCTATTTACGACTTATGATTACTCCTTTGGTATATTTTGGTCATTGTATTGTCCGTATTTCGTCTATTTACGACTTATGATTACTCCTTTGGTATATTTTGGTCATTTTATTGTCCGTATTTCGTCTATTTACGGCTTATGATTACTTCTTTGGTATATTTTGGTCATTGTATTGTCCGTATTTCGTCTATTTACGACTTATGATTACTCCTTTGGTATATTTTGGTCATTTTATTGTCCATACGTCGTCTATTTACGACTTATGATTACTCCTTTGGTATATTTTGGTCATTGTATTGTCCGTATTTCGTCTATTTACGACTTATGATTACTCCTTTTGTATATTTTGGTCATTTTATTGTCCGTATTTCGTCTATTTACGGCTTATGATTACTTCTTTGGTATATTTTGGTCATTGTATTTTCCGTATTTCGTCTATTTACGACTTATGATTACTCCTTTGGTAAATTTTGGTCATTTTATTGTCCGTATTTCGTCTATTTACGACTTATGATTACTCCTTTGGTATATTTTGGTCATTGTATTGTCAGTACTGCGTCTATTTACGACTTATGATTACTGCTTTGGTATATTTTGGTCATTTTATTGTCCGTATTTCGTCTATTTACGGCTTCTGATTACTCCTTTGGTATATTTTGGTCATTTTATTGTCCGTACGTCGTCTATTTACGACTTATGATTACTCCTTTGGTATATTTTGGTCATTGTATTGTCCGTATTTCGTCTATTTACGACTTATGATTACTCCTTTGGTATATTTTGGTCATTTTATTGTCCGTATTTCGTCTATTTACGGCTTATGATTACCTCTTTGGTATATTTTGGTCATTGTATTGTCCGTATTTCGTCTATTTACGACTTATGATTACTCCTTTGGTATATTTTGGTCATTTTATTGTCAGTACTGCGTCTATTTACGACTTATGATTACTCCTGTTGTATATTTTGGTCATTTCATTGTCCGTATTTCGTCTATTTACGACTTATGATTACTCCTTTGGTATATTTTGGTCATTGTATTGTCAGTACTACGTCTATTTACGGCTTCTGATTACTTCTTTGATATATTTTGGTCATTATATTGTCCGTATTTCGTCTATTTAAGACTTATGATTACTCCTTTGGTATATTTTGGTCATTGTATTGTCCGTATTTCGTCTATTTACGACTTATGATTACTCCTTTGGTATATTTTGGTCATTGTATTGTCCGTACGTCGTCTATTTACGATTTATGATTACTCCCTTGGTATATTTTGGTGATTGTATTGTCCGTATTTCGTCTATTTACGACTTATGATTACTCCTTTGATATATTTTGGTCATTTTATTTTCCGTACGTCGTCTATTTACGACATATGATTACTTCTTTGGTATATTTTGTTCATTTTATTGTCCATACGTCGTCTATTTACGGCTTCTGATTACTCCTTTGGTATATTTTGGTCATTGTATTGTCCGTACGTCGTCTATTTACGATTTATGATTACTCCTTTGGTATATTTTGGTCATTGTATTGTCCGTACTTCGTCTATTTACTGCTTCTGATTACTTCTTTGGTATATTTTGGTCATTGTATTGTCCGTACTTCGTCTATTTACGGCTTCTGATTACTCCTTTGGTATATTTTGGTCATTGTATTTTCCGTACGTCGTCTATTTACGACTTATGATTACTCCTTTGATATATTTTGGTCATTGTATTGTCCGTACTTCGTCTATTTACGACATATGATTACTTCTTTGGTATATTTTGGTCATTTTATTGTCCATACGTCGTCTATTTACGGCTTCTGATTACTCCTTTGGTATATTTTGGTCATTGTATTGTCCGTACGTCGTCTATTTACGATTTATGATTACTCCTTTGGTATATTTTGGTCATTGTATTGTCCGTACTTCGTCTATTTACTGCTTCTGATTACTTCTTTGGTATATTTTGGTCATTGTATTGTCCGTACTTCGTCTATTTACGGCTTCTGATTACTCCTTTGGTATATTTTGGTCATTGTATTTTCCGTACGTCGTCTATTTACGACTTATGATTACTCCTTTGATATATTTTGGTCATTGTATTGTCCGTACTTCGTCTATTTACGACTTATGATTACTCCTTTGATATATTTTGGTCATTGTATTGTCCGTACGTCGTCTATTTACGGCTTCTGATTACTCCTTTGGTATATTTTGGTCATTGTATTGTCCGTATTTCGTCTATTTACGACTTATGATTACTCCTTTGGTATATTTTGGTCATTGTATTGTCCGTACGTCGTCTATTTACGATTTATGATTACTCCCTTGGTATATTTTGGTGATTGTTTTGTCCGCATTTCGTCTATTTACGACTTATGATTACTCCTTTGATATATTTTGGTCATTTTATTTTCCGTACGTCGTCTATTTACGACATATGATTACTTCTTTGGTATATTTTGGTCGTTTTATTGTCGTACGTCGTCTATTTACGGCTTCTGATTACTCCTTTGGTATATTTTGGTCATTGTATTGTCCGTACGTCGTCTATTTACGATTTATGATTACTCGTTTGGTATATTTTGGTCATTGTATTGTCCGTACTTCGTCTATTTACTGCTTCTGATTACTTCTTTGGTATATTTTGGTCATTGTATTGTCCGTACTTCGTCTATTTACGGCTTCTGATTACTCCTTTGGTATATTTTGGTCATTGTATTGTCCGTACGTCGTCTATTTACGACTTATGATTACTCCTTTGATATATTTTGGTCATTGTATTGTCCGTACGTCGTCTATTTACGACTTATGATTACTCCTTTGGTATATTTTGGTCATTGTATTGTCCGTACGTCGTCTATTTACGACTTCTGATTACTCCTTTGGTATATTTTGGTCATTGTATTGTCCGTATTTCGTCTATTTACGACTTATGATTACTCCTTTGATATATTTTGGTCATTGTATTGTACGTATTTCCTCTATTTACGACTTATGATTACTCTTTTGGTATATTTTGGTCATTGTATTGTCCGAACTGCGTCTATTTACGGCTTCTGATTACTTCTTTGGTATATTTTGGTCATTGTATTGTCCGTACTGCGTCTATTTACGGCTTCTGGTGACTTCTTTGGTATATTTTGGTCATTGTGTTGTCCATACGTCGTCTATTTATGGCTTATGATTACTCCTTTGATATATTTTGGTCATTGTATTGTCCGTACGTCGTCTATTTACGACTTATGATTACTCCTTTGATATATTTTGGTCATTGTATTGTCCGTACGTCGTCTATTTACGGCTTATGATTACTCCTTTGGTATATTTTGGTCATTGTATTGTCCGTATTTCGTCTATTTACGACTTATGATTACTTCCTTGGTATATATTGGTCATTGTATTGTCCGTATTTCGTCTATTAACGACTTCTGATTACTCCTTTGGTATATTTTGGTCATTTTATTGTCCGTATTTCGTCTATTTACGACTTATGATTACTCATTTGGTATATGTTGGTCATTGTATTGTCAGTACTGCGTCTATTGACGACTTATGATTACTCCTTTGGTATATTTTGGTCATTTTATTGTCCGTATTTCGTCTATTTACGGCTTATGATTACTTCTTTGGTATATTTTGGTCATTTTATTGTCCGTACGTCGTCTATTTACGACTTATGATTACTCCTTTGGTATATTTTGGTCATTGTATTGTCCGTATTTCGTCTATTTACGACTTATGATTACTCCTTTGGTATATTTTGGTCATTTTATTGTCCGTATTTCGTCTATTTACGGCTTATGATTACTTCTTTGGTATATTTTGGTCATTGTATTGTCCGTATTTCGTCTATTTACGACTTATGATTACTCCTTTGGTATATTTTGGTCATTTTATTGTCCGTATTTCGTCTATTTACGACTTATGATTACTCCTTTGGTATATTTTGGTCATTGTATGGTCAGTGCTGCGTCTATTTACGACTTATGATTACACCTTTGGTATATTTTGGTCATTTTATTTTCCGTATTTCGTCTATTTACGGCTTATGATTACTCCTTTGGTATATTTTGGTCATTGTATTGTCCGTACGTCGTCTATTTACGACTTATGATTACTCCTTTGGTATATTTTGGTCATTGTATTGTCCGTATTTCGTCTATTTACGACTTATGATTACTGCTTTGGTATATTTTGGTTATTTTATTGTCCGTATTTCGTCTATTTACGCTTATGATTACTTCTTTGGTATATTTTGGTCATTGTATTGTCCGTATTTCGTCTATTTACGACTTATGATTACTCCTTTGGTATATTTTGGTCATTTTATTGTCAGTATTGCGTCTATTTACGACATATGATTACTCCTTTGGTATATTTTGGTCATTGTATTGTCCGTATTTCGTCTATTTACCACTTATGATTACTCCTTTGGTATATTTTGGTCATTGTATTGTCCGTACGTCGTCTATTTACGATTTATGATTACTCCCTTGGTATATTTTGGTGATTGTATTGTCCGTATTTCGTCTATTTACGACTTATGATTACTCCTTTGATATATTTTGGTCATTTTATTGTCCGTACGTCGTCTATTTACGACATATGATTACTTCTTTGGTATATTTTGGTCATTTTATTGTTCGTACGTCGTCTATTTACGATTTATGGTTACTCCTTTGGTATATTTTGGTCATTGTATTGTCCGTACTTCGTCTATTTACTGTTTCTGATTACTTCTTTGGTATATTTTGGTCATTGTATTGTCCGTACTTCGTCTATTTACGACTTCTGATTACTCCTTTGGTATATTTTGGTCATTGTATTGTCCGTACGTCGTCTATTTACGACTTATGATTACTCCTTTGATATATTTTGGTCATTGTATTGTCCGTACGTCGTCTATTTACGACTTATGATTACTCCTTTGATATATTTTGGTCATTGTATTGTCCGTACGTCGTCTATTTACGGCTTCTGATTACTCCTTTGGTATATTTTGGTCATTGTATTGTCCGTATTTCGTCTATTTACGACTTATGATTACTCCTTTGATATATTTTGGTCATTGTATTGTCCGTATTTCGTCTATTTACGACTTATGATTACTCCTTTGGTATATTTTGGTCATTGTATTGTCCGAACTGCGTCTATTTACGGCTTCTGATTACTTCTTTGGTATATTTTGGTCATTGTATTGTCCGTATTTCGTCTATTTACGACTTATGATTACTCCTTTGGTATATTTTGGTCATTGTATTGTCCGTACGTCGTCTATTTACGACTTATGATTACTCCTTTGATATATTTTGGTGATTGTATTGTTCGTATTTCGTCTATTTACGGCTTCTGATTACTCCTTTGGTATATTTTGGTCATTGTATTGTCCGTATTTCGTCTATTTACGACTAATGATTACTTCTTTGGTATATTTTGGTCATTGTATTGTCCGTATTTCGTCTATTTACGACTTATGATTACTCCTTTGGTATATTTTGGTCATTGTATTGTCAGTACTGCGTCTATTTACGACTTATGATTACTCCTTTGGTATATTTTGGTCATTTTATTGTCCGTATTTCGTCTATTTACGGCTTATGATTACTCCTTTGGTATATTTTGGTCATTTTATTGTCCGTACGTCGTCTATTTACGACTGATGATTACTCCTTTGGTATATTTTGGTCATTGTATTGTCCGTATTTCGTCTATTTACGACTTATGATTACTCCTTTGGTATATTTTGGTCATTTTATTGTCCGTATTTCGTCTATTTACGGCTTATGATTACTTCTTTGGTATATTTGGTCATTGTATTGTCCGTATTTCGTCTATTTACGACTTATGATTACTCCTTTGGTATATTTTGGTCATTTTATTGTCAGTACTGCGTCTATTTACGACTTATGATTACTCCTTTGGTATATTTTGGTCATTTTATTGTCCGTATTTCGTCTATTTACGACTTATGATTACTCCTTTGGTATATTTTGGTCATTGTATTGTCAGTACTGCGTCTATTTACGGCTTCTGATTACTTCTTTGATATATTTTGGTCATTATATTGTCCGTATTTCGTCTATTTACGACTTATGATTACTCCTTTGGTATATTTTGGTCATTGTATTGTCCGTAGTTCGTCTATTTACGACTTCTGATTACTCCTTTGGTATATTTTGGTCATTGTATTGTCCGTACGTCGTCTATTTACGATTTATGATTACTCCTTTGGTATATTTTAGTGATTGTATTGTCGTATTTCGTCTATTTACGACTTATGATTACTCCTTTGATATATTTTGGTCATTTTATTGTCCGTACGTCGTCTATTTACGACATATGATTACTTCCTTGGTATATTTTGGTCATTTTATTGTCCGTACGTCGTCTATTTACGCTTCTGATTACTCCTTTGGTATATTTTGGTCATTGTATTGTCCGTACGTCGTCTATTTACGATTTATGATTACTCCTTTGGTATATTGTGGTCATTGTATTGTCCGTACTTCGTCTATTTACGGCTTCTGATTACTTCTTTGGTATATTTTGGTCATTGTATTGTCCGTACTTCGTCTATTTACGGCTTCTGATTACTCCTTTGGTATATTTTGGTCATTGTATTGTCCGTACGTCGTCTATTTACGACTTATGATTACTCCTTTGATATATTTTGGTCATTGTATTGTCCGTACGTCGTCTATTTACGACTTATGATTACTCCTTTGATATATTTTGGTCATTGTATTGTCCGTACGTCGTCTATTTACGGCTTCTGATTTCTCCTTTGGTATATTTTGGTCATTGTATTGTCCGTATTTCGTCTATTTACGACTTATGATTACTCCTTTGGTATATTTTGGTCATTGTATTGTCCGTACGTCGTCTATTTACGATTTATGATTACTACCTTGGTATATTTTGGTGATTGTTTTGTCCGTATTTCGTCTATTTACGACTTATGATTACTCCTTTGATATATTTTGGTCATTTTATTTTCCGTACGTCGTCTATTTACGACATATGATTACTTCTTTGGTATATTTTGGTCATTTTATTGTCCGTACGTCGTCTATTTACGCTTCTGATTACTCCTTTGGTATATTTTGGTCATTGTATTGTCCGTACGTCGTCTATTTACGATTTATGATTACTCCTTTGGTATATTTTGGTCATTGTATTGTCCGTACTTCGTCTATTTACTGCTTCTGATTACTTCTTTGGTATATTTTGGTCATTGTATTGTCCGTACTTCGTCTATTTACGGCTTCTGATTACTCCTTTGGTATATTTTGGTCATTGTATTGTTCGTACGTCGTCTATTTACGACTTATGATTACTCCTTTGATATATTTTGGTCATTGTATTGTCGTATTTCGTCTATTTACGACTTATGATTACTCCTTTGATATATTTTGGTCATTTTATTGTCCGTAAGTCGTCTATTTACGACATATGATTACTTCTTTGGTATATTTTGGTCATTTTATTGTTCGTACGTCGTCTATTTACGATTTATGGTTACTCCTTTGGTATATTTTGGTCATTGTATTGTCCGTACTTCGTCTATTTACTGTTTCTGATTACTTCTTTGGTATATTTTGGTCATTGTATTGTCCGTACTTCGTCTATTTACGACTTCTGATTACTCCTTTGGTATATTTTGGTCATTGTATTGTCCGTACGTCGTATATTTACGACATATGATTACTCCTTTGATATATTTTGGTCATTGTATTGTCCGTACGTCGTCTATTTACGACTTATGATTACTCCTTTGATATATTTTGGTCATTGTATTGTCCGTACTTCGTCTATTTACGGCTTCTGATTACTCCTTTGGTATATTTTGGTCATTGTATTGTCCGTATTTCGTCTATTTACGACTTATGATTACTCCTTTGATATATTTTGGTCATTGTATTGTCCGTATTTCGTCTATTTACGACTTATGATTACTCCTTTGGTATATTTTGGTCATTGTATTGTCCGAACTGCGTCTATTTACGGCTTCTGATTACTTCTTTGGTATATTTTGGTCATTGTATTGTCCGTACTGCGTCTATTTACGGCTTCTGGTGACTTCTTTGGTATATTTTGGTCATTGTATTGTCCGTACGTCGTCTATTTATGGCTTATGATTACTCCTTTGATATATTTTGGTCATTGTATTGTCCGTACGTCGTCTATTTACGACTTATGATTACTCCTTTGATATATTTTGGTCATTGTATTGTCCGTACGTCGTCTATTTACGGCTTCTGATTACTCCTTTGGTATATTTTGGTCATTGTATTGTCCGTATTTCGTCTATTTACGACTTATGATTACTCCTTTGATATATTTTGGTCATTGTATTGTCCGTATTTCGTCTATTTACGACTTATGATTACTCCTTTGGTATATTTTGGTCATTGTATTGTCCGAACTGCGTCTATTTACGGCTTCTGATTACTCCTTTGGTATATTTTGGTCATTGTATTGTCCGTATTTCGTCTATTTACGGCTTCTGATTACTCCTTTGGTATATTTTGGTCTTTGTATTGTCCGTATTTCGTCTATTTACGACTTATGATTACTTCTTTGGTATATTTTGGTCATTGTATTGTCCGTATTTCGTCTATTTACGACTTATGATTACTCCTTTGGTATATTTTGGTCATTTTATTGTCCGTATTTCGTCTATTTACGACTTATGATTACTCCTTTGGTATATTTTGGTCATTGTATTGTCAGTACTGCGTCTATTTACGACTTATGATTACTCCTTTGGTATATTTTGGTCATTTTATTGTCCGTATTTCGTCTATTTACGGCTTATGATTACTCCTTTGGTATATTTTGGTCATTTTATTGTCCGTACGTCGTCTATTTACTACTTATGATTACTCCTTTGGTATATTTTGGTCATTGTATTGTCCGTATTTCGTCTATTTACGACTTATGATTACTCCTTTGGTATATTTTGGTCATTTTATTGTCCGTATTTCGTCTATTTACGGCTTATGATTACTTCCTTGGTATATTTGGTCATTGTATTGTCCGTATTTCGTCTATTTACGACTTATGATTACTCCTTTGGTATATTTTGGTCATTTTATTGTCAGTACTGCGTCTATTTACGACTTATGATTACTCCTTTGGTATATTTTGGGCATTTTATTGTCCGTATTTCGTCTATTTACGACTTATGATTACTCCTTTGGTATATTTTGGTCATTGTATTGTCAGTACTGCGTCTATTTACGGCTTCTGATTATTTCGTTGATATATTTTGGTCATTATATTGTCCGTATTTCGACTATTTACGACTTATGATTACTTCTTTGGTATATTTTGGTCATTGTATTGTCCGTAGTTCGTCTATTTACGACTTCTGATTACTCTTTTGGTATATTTTGGTCATTGTATTGTCCGTACGTCGTCTATTTACGATTTATGATTACTCCTTTGGTATATTTTGGTGATTGTATTGTCGTATTTCGTCTATTTACGACTTATGATTACTCCTTTGATATATTTTGGTCATTTTATTGTCCGTACGTCGTCTATTTACGACATATGATTACTTCCTTGGTATATTTTGGTCATTTTATTGTCCGTACGTCGTCTATTTACGGCTTCTGATTACTCCTTTGGTATATTTTGGTCATTGTATTGTCCGTACGTCGTCTATTTACGATTTATGATTACTCCTTTGGTATATTTTGGTCATTGTATTGTCCGTACTTCGTCTATTTACGGCTTCTGATTACTTCTTTGGTATATTTTGGTCATTGTATTGTCCGTACTTCGTCTATTTATGGCTTCTGATTACTCCTTTGGTATATTTTGGTCATTGTATTGTCCGTACGTCGTCTATTTACGACTTATGATTACTCCTTTGATATATTTTGGTCATTGTATTGTCCGTACGTCGTCTAATTACGACTTATGATTACTCCTTTGATATATTTTGGTCATTGTATTGTCCGTACGTCGTCTATTTACGGCTTCTGATTACTCCTTTGGTATATTTTGGTCATTGTATTGTCCGTATTTCGTCTATTTACGACTTATGATTACTCCTTTGATATATTTTGGTCATTGTATTGTCCGTATTTCGTCTATTTACGACTTATGATTACTCCTTTGGTATATTTTGGTCATTGTATTGTCCGAAGTGCGTCTATTTACGGCTTCTGATTACTTCTTTGGTATATTTTGGTCATTGTATTGTCCGTACTGCGTCTATTTACGGCTTCTGGTGACTTCCTTGGTATATTTTGGTCATTGTATTGTCCGTTCTTCGTCTATTTACGGCTTCTGATTACTCCTTTTGGTATATTTTGGTCATTGTATTGTCTGTACTTCGTCTATTTACGGCTTCTGATTACTCCTTTGGTATATTTTGGTCATTGTATTGTCCGTACTTCGTCTATTTATGGCTTCTGATTACTCCTTTGATATATTTTGGTCATTGTATTGTCCGTACTTCGTCTATTTACGGCTTCTGGTGACTTCTTTGGTATATTTTGGTCATTGTATTGTCCGTATTTCGTCTATTTACGGCTTCTGATTACTCCTTTGGTATATTTTGGTCATTGTATTGTCCGTACTTCGTCTATTTATGGCTTCTGATTACTCCTTTGGTATATTTTGGTCATTGTATTGTCCTTATTTCGTCTATTTACGGCTTCTGATTACTCCTTTGGTATATTTTGGACATTGTATTGTCCGTACTTCGTCTGTTTACGGCTTCTGACTACTCCTTTGATATATTTTGGTTATTATATTGTCCGTACTTCGTCTATTTACGACTTATGATTACTCCTTTGGTATATTTTGGTCATTGTATTGTCAGTACTGCGTCTATTTACGACTTATGATTACTGCTTTGGTATATTTTGGTCATTATATTGTCCGTATTTCGTCTATTTACGGCTTCTGATTACTCCTTTGGTATATTTTGGTCATTTTATTGTCCGTACGTCGTCTATTTACGACTTATGATTACTGCTTTGGTATATTTTGGTCATTTTATTGTCCGTATTTCGTCTATTTACGGCTTCTGATTACTCCTTTGGTATATTTTGGTCATTTTATTGTCCGTACGTCGTCTATTTACGACTTATGATTACTCCTTTGGTATATTTTGGTCATTTTATTGTCCGTACGTCGTCTATTTACGACTTATGATTACTCCTTTGGTATATTTTGGTCATTGTATTGTCCGTATTTCGTCTATTTATGACTTATGATTACTCCTTTGGTATATTTTGGTCATTTTATTGTCCGTATTTCGTCTATTTACGGCTTATGATTACCTCTTTGGTATATTTTGGTCATTGTATTGTCCGTATTTCGTCTATTTACGACTTATGATTACTCCTTTGGTATATTTTGGTCATTTTATTGTCAGTACTGCGTCTATTTACGACTTATGATTACTCCTTTTGTATATTTTGGTCATTTCATTGTCCGTATTTCGTCTATTTACGACTTATGATTACTCCTTTGATATATTTTGGTCATTATATTGTCCGTATTTCGTCTATTTACGACTTATGATTACTCCTTTGGTATATTTTGGTCATTGTATTGTCCGTATTTCGTCTATTTACGACTTATGATTACTCCTTTGGTATATTTTGGTCATTGTATTGTCCGTACGTCGTCTATTTACGATTTATGATTACTCCCTTGGTATATTTTGGTGATTGTATTGTCCGTATTTCGTCTATTTACGACTTATGATTACTCCTTTGATATATTTTGGTCATTTTATTTTCCGTACGTCGTCTATTTACGACATATGATTACTTCTTTGGTATATTTTGGTCATTTTATTGTCCATACGTCGTCTATTTACGCCTTCTGATTACTCCTTTGGTATATTTTGGTCATTGTATTGCCCGTACGTCGCCTATTTACGATTTATGATTACTCCTTTGGTATATTTTGGTCATTGTATTGTCCGTACTTCGTCTATTTACTGCTTCTGATTACTTCTTTGGTATATTTTGGTCATTGTATTGTCCGTACTTCGTCTATTTACGGCTTTTGATTACTCCTTTGGTATATTTTGGTCATTGTATTTTCCGTACGTCGTCTATTTACGACTTATGATTACTCCTTTGATATATTTTGGTCATTGTATTGTCCGTTCGTCGTCTATTTACGACTTATGATTACTCCTTTGATATATTTTGGTCATTGTATTGTCCGTACGTCGTCTATTTACGGCTTCTGATTACTCCTTTGGTATATTTTGGTCATTGTATTGTCCGTATTTCGTCTATTTACGACTTATGATTACTCCTTTGGTATATTTTGGTCATTGTATTGTCCGTACGTCGTCTATTTACGATTTATGATTACTCCTTTGGTATATTTTGGTGATTGTTTTGTCCGTATTTCGTCTATTTACAACTTATGATTACTCCTTTGATATATTTTGGTCATTTTATTATCCGTACGTCGTCTATTTACGACATATGATTACTTCTTTGGTATATTTTGGTCATTTTATTGTCGTACGTCGTCTATTTACGCTTCTGATTACTCCTTTGGTATATTTTGGTCATTGTATTGTCCGTACGTCGTCTATTTACGATTTATGATTACTCGTTTGGTATATTTTGGTCATTGTATTGTCCGTACTTCGTCTATTTACTGCTTCTGATTACTTCTTTGGTATATTTTGGTCATTGTATTGTCCGTACTTCGTCTATTTACGGCTTCTGATTACTCCTTTGGTATATTTTGGTCATTGTATTGTCCGTATTTCGTCTATTTACGACTTATGATTACTCCTTTGATATATTTTGGTCATTGTATTGTACGTATTTCGTCTATTTACGACTTATGATTACTCTTTTGGTATATTTTGGTCATTGTATTGTCCGAACTGCGTCTATTTACGGCTTCTGATTACTTCTTTGGTATATTTTGGTCATTGTATTGTCCGTACTGCGTCTATTTACGGCTTCTGGTGACTTCTTTGGTATATTTTGGTCTTTGTGTTGTCCGTACGTCGTCTATTTATGGCTTATGATTACTCCTTTGATATATTTTGGTCATTGTATTGTCCGTACGTCGTCTATTTACGACTTATGATTACTCCTTTGATATATTTTGGTCATTGTATTGTCCGTACGTCGTCTATTTACGGCTTATGATTACTCCTTTGGTATATTTTGGTCATTGTATTGTCCGTATTTCGTCTATTTACGACTTATGATTACTTCCTTGGTATATTTTGGTCATTGTATTGTCCGTATTTCGTCTATTAACGACTTCTGATTACTCCTTTGGTATATTTTGGTCATTTTATTGTCCGTATTTCGTCTATTTACGACTTATGATTACTCATTTGGTATATGTTGGTCATTGTATTGTCAGTACTGCGTCTATTGACGACTTATGATTACTCCTTTGGTATATTTTGGTCATTTTATTGTCCGTATTTCGTCTATTTACGGCTTATGATTACTTCTTTGGTATATTTTGGTCATTTTATTGTCCGTACGTCGTCTATTTACGACTTATGATTACTCCTTTGGTATATTTTGGTCATTGTATTGTCCGTATTTCGTCTATTTACGACTTATGATTACTCCTTTGGTATATTTTGGTCATTTTATTTTCCGTATTTCGTCTATTTACGGCTTATGATTACTTCTTTGGTATATTTTGGTCATTGTATTGTCCGTATTTCGTCTATTTACGACTTATGATTACTCCTTTGGTATATTTTGGTCATTTTATTGTCCGTATTTCGTCTATTTACGACTTATGATTACTCCTTTGGTATATTTTGGTCATTGTATGGTCAGTGCTGCGTCTATTTACGACTTATGATTACTCCTTTGGTATATTTTGGTCATTTTATTGTCCGTATTTCGTCTATTTACGGCTTATGATTACTCCTTTGGTATATTTTGGTCATTGTATTGTCCGTACGTCGTCTATTTACGACTTATGATTACTCCTTTGGTATATTTTGGTCATTGTATTGTCCGTATTTCGTCTATTTACGACTTATGATTACTCCCTTTGTATATTTTGGTCATTTTATTGTCCGTATTTCGTCTATTTACGCTTATGATTACTTCTTTGGTATATTTTGGTCATTGTATTGTCCGTATTTCGTCTATTTACGACTTATGATTACTCCTTTGGTATATTTTGGTCATTTTATTGTCCGTATTGCGTCTATTTACGACATATGATTACTCCTTTGCTATATTTTGGTCATTTTATTGTCCGTATTTCGTCTATTTACGACTTATGATTACTCCTTTGGAATATTTTGGTCATTGTATTGTCAAAACTGCGTCTATTTTCGGCTTTTGATTACTTCTTTGATATATTTTGGTCATTATATTGTCCGTATTTCGTCTATTTACGACTTATGATTACTCCTTTGGTATATTTTGGTCATTGTATTTTCCGTATTTCGTCTATTTACCACTTATGATTACTCCTTTGGTATATTTTGGTCATTGTATTGTCCGTACGTCGTCTATTTACGATTTATGATTACTCCCTTGGTATATTTTGGTGATTGTATTGTCCGTATTTCGTCTATTTACGACTTATGATTACTCCTTTGGAATATTTTGGTCATTGTATTGTCAGTACTGCGTATATTTACGGCTTTTGATTACTTCTTTGATATATTTTGGTCATTATATTGTCCGTATTTCGTCTATTTACGACTTATGATTACTCCTTTGGTATATTTTGGTCATTGTATTGTCCGTATTTCGTCTATTTACCACTTATGATTACTCCTTTGGTATATTTTGGTCATTGTATTGTCCGTACGTCGTCTATTTACGATTTATGATTACTCCCTTGGTATATTTTGGTGATTGTATTGTCCGTATTTCGTCTATTTACGACTTATGATTACTCCTTTGATATATTTTGGTCATTTTATTGTCCGTACGTCGTCTATTTACGACATATGATTACTTCTTTGGTATATTTTGGTCATTTTATTGTTCGTACGTCGTCTATTTACGATTTATGGTTACTCCTTTGGTATATTTTGGTCATTGTATTGTCCGTACTTCGTCTATTTACTGTTTCTGATTACTTCTTTGGTATATTTTGGTCATTGTATTGTCCGTACTTCGTCTATTTACGACTTCTGATTACTCCTTTGGTATATTTTGGTCATTGTATTGTCCGTACGTCGTCTATTTACGACTTATGAATACTCCTTTGATATATTTTGGTCATTGTATTGTCCGTACGTCGTCTATTTACGACTTATGATTACTCCTTTGATATATTTTGGTCATTGTATTGTACGTATTTCGTCTATTTACGACTTATGATTACTCTTTTGGTATATTTTGGTCATTGTATTGTCCGAACTGCGTCTATTTACGGCTTCTGATTACTTCTTTGGTATATTTTGGTCATTGTATTGTCCGTACTGCGTCTATTTACGGCTTCTGGTGACTTCTTTGGTATATTTTGGTCATTGTGTTGTCCGTACGTCGTCTATTTATGGCTTATGATTACTCCTTTGATATATTTTGGTCATTGTATTGTCCGTACGTCGTCTATTTACGACTTATGATTACTCCTTTGATATATTTTGGTCATTGTATTGTCCGTACGTCGTCTATTTACGGCTTATGATTACTCCTTTGGTATATTTTGGTCATTGTATTGTCCGTATTTCGTCTATTTACGACTTATGATTACTTCCTTGGTATATTTTGGTCATTGTATTGTCCGTATTTCGTCTATTAACGACTTCTGATTACTCCTTTGGTATATTTTGGTCATTTTATTGTCGTATTTCGTCTATTTACGACTTATGATTACTCATTTGGTATATGTTGGTCATTGTATTGTCAGTACTGCGTCTATTGACGACTTATGATTACTCCTTTGGTATATTTTGGTCATTTTATTGTCCGTATTTCGTCTATTTACGGCTTATGATTACTTCTTTGGTATATTTTGGTCATTTTATTGTCCGTACGTCGTCTATTTACGACTTATGATTACTCCTTTGGTATATTTTGGTCATTGTATTGTCCGTATTTCGTCTATTTACGACTTATGATTACTCCTTTGGTATATTTTGGTCATTTTATTTTCCGTATTTCGTCTATTTACGGCATATGATTACTTCTTTGGTATATTTTGGTCATTGTATTGTCCGTATTTCGTCTATTTACGACTTATGATTACTCCTTTGGTATATTTTGGTCATTTTATTGTCCGTATTTCGTCTATTTACGACTTATGATTACTCCTTTGGTATATTTTGGTCATTGTATGGTCAGTGCTGCGTCTATTTACGACTTATGATTACTCCTTTGGTATATTTTGGTCATTTTATTGTCCGTATTTCGTCTATTTACGGCTTATGATTACTCCTTTGGTATATTTTGGTCATTGTATTGTCCGTACGTCGTCTATTTACGACTTATGATTACTCCTTTGGTATATTTTGGTCATTGTATTGTCCGTATTTCGTCTATTTACGACTTATGATTACTCCTTTGGTATATTTTGGTCATTTTATTGTCCGTATTTCGTCTATTTACGCTTATGATTACTTCTTTGGTATATTTTGGTCATTGTATTGTCCGTATTTCGTCTATTTACGACTTATGATTACTCCTTTGGTATATTTTGGTCATTTTATTGTCAGTATTGCGTCTATTTACGACATATGATTACTCCTTTGGTATATTTTGGTCATTTTATTGTCCGTATTTCGTCTATTTACGACTTATGATTACTCCTTTGGAATATTTTGGTCATTGTATTGTCAGTACTGCGTCTATTTACGGCTTTTGATTACTTCTTTGATATATTTTGGTCATTATATTGTCCGTATTTCGTCTATTTACGACTTATGATTACTCCTTTGGTATATTTTGGTCATTGTATTGTCCGTATTTCGTCTATTTACCACTTATGATTACTCCTTTGGTATATTTTGGTCATTGTATTGTCCGTACGTCGTCTATTTACGATTTATGATTACTCCCTTGGTATATTTTGGTGATTGTATTGTCCGTATTTCGTCTATTTACGACTTATGATTACTCCTTTGATATATTTTGGTCATTTTATTGTCCGTACGTCGTCTATTTACGACATATGATTACTTCTTTGGTATATTTTGGTCATTTTATTGTTCGTACGTCGTCTATTTACGATTTATGGTTACTCCTTTGGTATATTTTGGTCATTGTATTGTCCGTACTTCGTCTATTTACTGTTTCTGATTACTTCTTTGGTATATTTTGGTCATTGTATTGTCCGTACTTCGTCTATTTACGACTTCTGATTACTCCTTTGGTATATTTTGGTCATTGTATTGTCCGTACGTCGTCTATTTACGACTTATGATTACTCCTTTGATATATTTTGGTCATTGTATTGTCCGTACGTCGTCTATTTACGACTTATGATTACTCCTTTGATATATTTTGGTCATTGTATTGTACGTATTTCGTCTATTTACGACTTATGATTACTCTTTTGGTATATTTTGGTCATTGTATTGTCCGAACTCCGTCTATTTACGGCTTCTGATTACTTCTTTGGTATATTTTGGTCATTGTATTGTCCGTACTGCGTCTATTTACGGCTTCTGGTGACTTCTTTGGTATATTTTGGTCATTGTGTTGTCCGTTCGTCGTCTATTTATGGCTTATGATTACTCCTTTGATATATTTTGGTCATTGTATTGTCCGTACGTCGTCTATTTACGACTTATGATTACTCCTTTGATATATTTTGGTCATTGTATTGTCCGTACGTCGTCTATTTACGGCTTATGATTACTCCTTTGGTATATTTTGGTCATTGTATTGTCCGTATTTCGTCTATTTACGACTTATGATTACTTCCTTGGTATATTTTGGTCATTGTATTGTCCGTATTTCGTCTATTAACGACTTCTGATTACTCCTTTGGTATATTTTGGTCATTTTATTGTCCGTATTTCGTCTATTTACGACTTATGATTACTCATTTGGTATATGTTGGTCATTGTATTGTCAGTACTGCGTCTATTGACGACTTATGATTACTCCTTTGGTATATTTTGGTCATTTTATTGTCCGTATTTCGTCTATTTACGGCTTATGATTACTTCTTTGGTATATTTTGGTCATTTTATTGTCCGTACGTCGTCTGTTTACGACTTATGATTACTCCTTTGGTATATTTTGGTCATTGTATTGTCCGTATTTCGTCTATTTACGACTTATGATTACTCCTTTGGTATATTTTGGTCATTTTATTTTCCGTATTTCGTCTATTTACGGCATATGATTACTTCTTTGATATATTTTGGTCATTATATTGTCCGTATTTCGTCTATTTACGACTTATGATTACTCCTTTGGTATATTTTGGTCATTGTATTGTCCGTATTTCGTCTATTTACCACTTATGATTACTCCTTTGGTATATTTTGGTCATTGTATTGTCCGTACGTCGTCTATTTACGATTTATGATTACTCCCTTGGTATATTTTGGTGATTGTATTGTCCGTATTTCGTCTATTTACGACTTATGATTACTCCTTTGATATATTTTGGTCTTTTTATTGTCCGTACGTCGTCTATTTACGACATATGATTACTTCTTTGGTATATTTTGGTCATTTTATTGTTCGTACGTCGTCTATTTACGATTTATGGTTACTCCTTTGGTATATTTTGGTCATTGTATTGTCCGTACTTCGTCTATTTACGACTTCTGATTACTTCTTTGGTATATTTTGGTCATTGTATTGTCCGTACTTCGTCTATTTACGACTTCTGATTACTCCTTTGGTATATTTTGGTCATTGTATTGTCCGTACGTCGTCTATTTACGACTTATGATTACTCCTTTGATATATTTTGGTCATTGTATTGTCCGTACGTCGTCTATTTACGACTTATGATTACTCCTTTGATATATTTTGGTCATTGTATTGTACGTATTTCGTCTATTTACGACTTATGATTACTCTTTTGGTATATTTTGGTCATTGTATTGTCCGAACTGCGTCTATTTACGGCTTCTGATTACTTCTTTGGTATATTTTGGTCATTGTATTGTCCGTACTGCGTCTATTTACGGCTTCTGGTGACTTCTTTGGTATATTTTGGTCATTGTGTTGTCCGTACGTCGTCTATTTATGGCTTATGATTACTCCTTTGATATATTTTGGTCATTGTATTGTCCGTACGTCGTCTATTTACGACTTATGATTACTCCTTTGATATATTTTGGTCATTGTATTGTCCGTACGTCGTCTATTTACGGCTTATGATTACTCCTTTGGTATATTTTGGTCATTGTATTGTCCGTATTTCGTCTATTTACGACTTATGATTACTTCCTTGGTATATTTTGGTCATTGTATTGTCCGTATTTCGTCTATTAACGACTTCTGATTACTCCTTTGGTATATTTTGGTCATTTTATTGTCCGTATTTCGTCTATTTACGACTTATGATTACTCATTTGGTATATGTTGGTCATTGTATTGTCAGTACTGCGTCTATTGACGACTTATGATTACTCCTTTGGTATATTTTGGTCATTTTATTGTCCGTATTTCGTCTATTTACCACTTATGATTACTTCTTTGGTATATTTTGGTCATTTTATTGTCCGTACGTCGTCTATTTACGACTTATGATTACTCCTTTGGTATATTTTGGTCATTGTATTGTCCGTATTTCGTCTATTTACGACTTATGATTACTCCTTTGGTATATTTTGGTCATTTTATTTTCCGTATTTCGTCTATTTACGGCATATGATTACTTCTTTGGTATATTTTGGTCATTGTATTGTCCGTATTTCGTCTATTTACGACTTATGATTACTCCTTTGGTATATTTTGGTCATTTTATTGTCCGTATTTCGTCTATTTACGACTTATGATTACTCCTTTGGTATATTTTGGTCATTGTATGGTCAGTGCTGCGTCTATTTACGACTTATGATTACTCCTTTGGTATATTTTGGTCATTTTATTGTCCGTATTTCGTCTATTTACGGCTTATGATTACTCCTTTGGTATATTTTGGTCATTGTATTGTCCGTACGTCGTCTATTTACGACTTATGATTACTCCTTTGGTATATTTTGGTCATTGTATTGTCCGTATTTCGTCTATTTACGACTTATGATTACTCCTTTGGTATATTTTGGTCATTTTATTGTCCGTATTTCGTCTATTTACGCTTATGATTACTTCTTTGGTATATTTTGGTCATTGTATTGTCCGTATTTCATCTATTTACGACTTATGATTACTCCTTTGGTATATTTTGGTCATTTTATTGTCAGTATTGCGTCTATTTACGACATATGATTACTCCTTTGGTATATTTTGGTCATTTTATTGTCCGTATTTCGTCTATTTACGACTTATGATTACTCCTTTGGAATATTTTGGTCATTGTATTGTCAGTACTGCGTCTATTTACGGCTTTTGATTACTTCTTTGATATATTTTGGTCATTATATTGTCCGTATTTCGTCTATTTACGACTTATGATTACTCCTTTGGTATATTTTGGTCATTGTATTGTCCGTATTTCGTCTATTTACCACTTATGATTACTCCTTTGGTATATTTTGGTCATTGTATTGTCCGTACGTCGTCTATTTACGATTTATGATTACTCCCTTGGTATATTTTGGTGATTGTATTGTCGTATTTCGTCTATTTACGACTTATGATTACTCCTTTGATATATTTTGGTCATTTTATTGTCCGTACGTCGTCTATTTACGACATATGATTACCTCTTTGGTATATTTTGGTCATTTTATTGTTCGTACGTCGTCTATTTACGATTTATGGTTACTCCTTTGGTATATTTTGGTCATTGTATTGTCCGTACTTCGTCTATTTACTGTTTCTGATTACTTCTTTGGTATATTTTGGTCATTGTATTGTCCGTACTTCGTCTATTTACGACTTCTGATTACTCCTTTGGTATATTTTGGTCATTGTATTGTCCGTACGTCGTCTATTTACGACTTATGATTACTCCTTTGATATATTTTGGTCATTGTATTGTCCGTACGTGGTCTATTTACGACTTATGATTACTCCTTTGATATATTTTGGTCATTGTATTGTCCGTACGTCGTCTATTTACGGCTTCTGATTACTCCTTTGGTATATTTTGGTCATTGTATTGTCCGTATTTCGTCTATTTACGACTTATGATTACTCCTTTGATATATTTTGGTCATTGTATTGTCCGTATTTCGTCTATTTACGACTTATGATTACTCCTTTGGTATATTTTGGTCATTGTATTGTCCGAACTGCGTCTATTTACGGCTTCTGATTACTTCTTTGGTATATTTTGGTCATTGTATTGTCCGTACGTCGTCTATTTACGATTTATGATTACTCCCTTGGTATATTTTGGTGATTGTATTGTCGTATTTCGTCTATTTACGACTTATGATTACTCCTTTGATATATTTTGGTCATTTTATTGTCCGTAAGTCGTCTATTTACGACATATGATTACTTCTTTGGTATATTTTGGTCATTTTATTGTTCGTACGTCGTCTATTTACGATTTATGGTTACTACTTTGGTATATTTTGGTCATTGTATTGTCCGTACTTCGTCTATTTACTGTTTCTGATTACTTCTTTGGTATATTTTGGTCATTGTATTGTCCGTACTTCGTCTATTTACGACTTCTGATTACTCCTTTGGTATATTTTGGTCATTGTATTGTCCGTACGTCGTATATTTACGACTTATGATTACTCCTTTGATATATTTTGGTCATTGTATTGTCCGTACGTCGTCTATTTACGACTTATGATTACTCCTTTGATATATTTTGGTCATTGTATTGTCCGTACTTCGTCTATTTACGGCTTCTGATTACTCCTTTGGTATATTTTGGTCATTGTATTGTCCGTATTTCGTCTATTTACGACTTATGATTACTCCTTTGATATATTTTGGTCATTGTATTGTCCGTATTTCGTCTATTTACGACTTATGATTACTCCTTTGGTATATTTTGGTCATTGTATTGTCCGAACTGCGTCTATTTACGGCTTCTGATTACTTCTTTGGTATATTTTGGTCATTGTATTGTCCGTACTGCGTCTATTTACGGCTTCTGGTGACTTCTTTGGTATATTTTGGTCATTGTATTGTCCGTACGTCGTCTATTTATGGCTTATGATTACTCCTTTGATATATTTTGGTCATTGTATTGTCCGTACGTCGTCTATTTACGACTTATGATTACTCCTTTGATATATTTTGGTCATTGTATTGTCCGTACGTCGTCTATTTACGGCTTCTGATTACTCCTTTGGTATATTTTGGTCATTGTATTGTCCGTATTTCGTCTATTTACGACTTATGATTACTCCTTTGATATATTTGGTCATTGTATTGTCCGTATTTCGTCTATTTACGACTTATGATTACTCCTTTGGTATATTTTGGTCATTGTATTGTCCGAACTGCGTCTATTTACGGCTTCTGATTACTTCTTTGGTATATTTTGGTCATTGTATTGTCCGTATTTCGTCTATTTACGGCTTCTGATTACTCCTTTGGTATATTTTGGTCATTGTATTGTCCGTACGTCGTCTATTTACGACTTATGATTACTCCTTTGGTATATTTTGGTCATTGTATTGTCCGTATTTCGTCTATTTACCACTTATGATTACTCCTTTGGTATATTTTGGTCATTGTATTGTCCGTACGTCGTCTATTTACGATTTATGATTACTCCCTTGGTATATTTTGGTGATTGTATTGTCGTATTTCGTCTATTTACGACTTATGATTACTCCTTTGATATATTTTGGTCATTTTATTGTCCGTAAGTCGTCTATTTACGACATATGATTACCTCTTTGGTATATTTTGGTCATTTTATTGTTCGTACGTCGTCTATTTACGATTTATGGTTACTCCTTTGGTATATTTTGGTCATTGTATTGTCCGTACTTCGTCTATTTACTGTTTCTGATTACTTCTTTGGTATATTTTGGTCATTGTATTGTCAGTACTGCGTCTATTGACGACTTATGATTACTCCTTTGGTATATTTTGGTCATTTTATTGTCCGTATTTCGTCTATTTAAGGCTTATGATTACTCCTTTGGTATATTTTGGTCATTTTATTGTCCGTACGTCGTCTATTTACGACTTATGATTACTCCTTTGGTATATTTTGGTCATTGTATTGTCCGTATTTCGTCTATTTACGACTTATGATTACTCCTTTGGTATATTTTGGTCATTTTATTTTCCGTATTTCGTCTATTTACGGCTTATGATTACTTCTTTGGTATATTTTGGTCATTGTATTGTCCGTATTTCGTCTATTTACGACTTATGATTACTCCTTTGGTATATTTTGGTCATTTTATTGTCCGTATTTCGTCTATTTACGACTTATGATTACTCCTTTGGTATATTTTGGTCATTGTATGGTCAGTGCTGCGTCTATTTACGACTTATGATTACTTCTTTGGTATATTTTGGTCATTTTATTGTCCGTATTTCGTCTATTTACGGCTTATGATTACTCCTTTGGTATATTTTGGTCATTTTATTGTCCGTACGTCGTCTATTTACGACTTATGAATACTCCTTTGGTATATTTTGGTCATTGTATTGTCCGTATTTCGTCTATTTACGACTTATGATTACTCCTTTGGTATATTTTGGTCATTTTATTGTCCGTATTTCGACTATTTACGCTTATGATTACTTCTTTGGTATATTTTGGTCATTGTATTGTCCGTATTTCGTCTATTTACGACTTATGATTACTCCTTTGGTATATTTTGGTCATTTTATTGTCAGTATTGCGTCTATTTACGACATATGATTACTCCTTTGGTATATTTTGGTCATTTTATTGTCCGTATTTCGTCTATTTACGACTTATGATTACTCCTTTGGAATATTTTGGTCATTGTATTGTCAGTACTGCGTCTATTTACGGCTTCTGATTACTTCTTTGATATATTTTGGTCATTATATTGTTCGTATTTCGTCTATTTACGACTTATGATTACTCCTTTGGTATATTTTGGTCATTGTATTGTCCGTATTTCGTCTATTTACCACTTATGATTACTCCTTTGGTATATTTTGGTCATTGCATTGTCCGTACGTCGTCTATTTACGATTTATGATTACTCCCTTAGTATATTTTGGTGATTGTATTGTCGTATTTCGTCTATTTACGACTTATGATTACTCCTTTGATATATTTTGGTCATTTTATTGTCCGTAAGTCGTCTATTTACGACATATGATTACTTCTTTGGTATATTTTGGTCATTTTATTGTTCGTACGTCGTCTATTTACGATTTATGGTTACTCCTTTGGTATATTTTGGTCATTGTATTGTCCGTACTTCGTCTATTTACTGTTTCTGATTACTTCTTTGGTATATTTTGGTCATTGTATTGTCCGTACTTCGTCTATTTACGACTTCTGATTACTCCTTTGGTATATTTTGGTCATTGTATTGTCCGTACGTCGTCTATTTACGACTTATGATTACTCCTTTGATATATTTTGGTCATTGTATTGTCCGTACTTCGTCTATTTACGGCTTCTGATTACTCCTTTGGTATATTTTGGTCATTGTATTGTCCGTATTTCGTCTATTTACGACTTATGATTACTCCTTTGATATATTTTGGTCATTGTATTGTCCGTATTACGTCTATTTACGACTTATGATTACTCCTTTGGTATATTTTGGTCATTGTATTGTCCGAACTGCGTCTATTTACGGCTTCTGATTACTTCTTTGGTATATTTTGGTCATTGTATTGTCCGTACTGCGTCTATTTACGGCTTCTGGTGACTTCTTTGGTATATTTTGGTCATTGTATTGTCCGTACGTCGTCTATTTATGGCTTATGATTACTCCTTTGATATATTTTGGTCATTGTATTGTCCGTACGTCGTCTATTTACGACTTATGATTACTCCTTTGATATATTTTGGTCATTGTATTGTCCGTACGTCGTCTATTTACGGCTTCTGATTACTCCTTTGGTATATTTTGGTCATTGTATTGTCCGTATTTCGTCTATTTACGACTTATGATTACTCCTTTGATATATTTTGGTCATTGTATTGTCCGTATTTCGTCTATTTACGACTTATGATTACTCCTTTGGTATATTTTGGTCATTGTATTGTCCGAACTGCGTCTATTTACGGCTTCTGATTACTTCTTTGGTATATTTTGGTCATTGTATTGTCCGTATTTCGTCTATTTACGGCTTCTGATTACTCCTTTGGTATATTTTGGTCATTGTATTGTCCGTACTTCGTCTATTTACGGCTTCTGATTACTCCTTTGGTATATTTTGGTCATTGTATTGTCCGTATTTCGTCTATTTAGGACTTATGATTACTTCTTTGGTATATTTTGGTCATTGTATTGTCCGTATTTCGTCTATTTACGACTGGTGATTACTCCTTTGGTATATTTTGGTCATTTTATTGTCCGTATTTCGTCTATTTACGACTTATGATTACTCCTTTGGTATATTTTGGTCATTGTATTGTCAGTACTGCGTCTATTTACGACTTATGATTACTCCTTTGGTATATTTTGGTCATTTTATTGTCCGTATTTCGTCTATTTACGGCTTATGATTACTCCTTTGGTATATTTTGGTCATTTTATTGTCCGTACGTCGTCTATTTACGACTTATGATTACTCCTTTGGTATATTTTGGTCATTGCATTGTCCGTATTTCGTCTATTTACGACTTATGATTACTCCTTTGGTATATTTTGGTCATTTTATTGTCCGTATTTCGTCTATTTACGGCTTATGATTACTTCTTTGGTATATTTGGTCATTGTATTGTCCGTATTTCGTCTATTTACGACTTATGATTACTCCTTTGGTATATTTTGCTCATTTTATTGTCAGTACTGCGTCTATTTACGACTTATGATTACTCCTTTGGTATATTTTGGTCATTTTATTGTCCGTATTTCGTCTATTTACGACTTATGATTACTCCTTTGGTATATTTTGGTCATTGTATTGTCCGTACGTCGTCTATTTACGATTTATGATTACTCCCTTGGTATATTTTGGTGATTGTATTGTCGTATTTCGTCTATTTGCGACTTATGATTACTCCTTTGATATATTTTGGTCATTTTATTGTCCGTAAGTCGTCTATTTACGACTTATGATTACTTCTTTGGTATATTTTGGTCATTTTATTGTTCGTACGTCGTCTATTTACGATTTATGGTTACTCCTTTGGTATATTTTGGTCATTGTATTGTCCGTACTTCGTCTATTTACTGTTTCTGATTACTTCTTTGGTATATTTTGGTCATTGTATTGTCAGTACTGCGTCTATTGACGACTTATGATTACTCCTTTGGTATATTTTGGTCATTTTATTGTCCGTATTTCGTCTATTTACGGCTTATGATTACTCCTTTGGTATATTTTGGTCATTGTATTGTCCTTATTTCGTCTATTTACGACTTATGATTACTCCTTTGGTATATTTTGGTCATTTTATTTTCCGTATTTCGTCTATTTACGGCTTATGATTACTTCTTTGGTATATTTTGGTCATTGTATTGTCCGTATTTCGTCTATTTACGACTTATGATTACTCCTTTGGTATATTTTGGTCATTTTATTGTCCGTATTTCGTCTATTTACGACTTATGATTACTCCTTTGGTATATTTTGGTCATTGTATTGTCCGTACTTCGTCTATTTACTGTTTCTGATTACTTCTTTGGTATATTTTGGTCATTGTATTGTCCGTACTTCGTCTATTTACGACTTCTGATTACTCCTTTGGTATATTTTGGTCATTGTATTGTCCGTACGTCGTCTATTTACGACTTATGATTACTCCTTTGATATATTTTGGTCATTGTATTGTCCGTACTTCGTCTATTTACGGCTTCTGATTACTCCTTTGGTATATTTTGGTCATTGTATTGTCCGTATTTCGTCTATTTACGACTTATGATTACTCCTTTGATATATTTTGGTCATTGTATTGTCCGTATTACGTCTATTTACGACTTATGATTACTCCTTTGGTATATTTTGGTCATTGTATTGTCCGAACTGCGTCTATTTACGGCTTCTGATTACTTCTTTGGTATATTTTGGTCATTGTATTGTCCGTACTGCGTCTATTTACGGCTTCTGGTGACTTCTTTGGTATATTTTGGTCATTGTATTGTCCGTACGTCGTCTATTTATGGCTTATGATTACTCCTTTGATATATTTTGGTCATTGTATTGTCCGTACGTCGTCTATTTACGACTTATGATTACTCCTTTGATATATTTTGGTCATTGTATTGTCCTTACGTCGTCTATTTACGGCTTCTGATTACTCCTTTGGTATATTTTGGTCATTGTATTGTCCGTATTTCGTCTATTTACGACTTATGATTACTCCTTTGATATATTTTGGTCATTGTATTGTCCGTATTTCGTCTATTTACGACTTATGATTACTCCTTTGGTATATTTTGGTCATTGTATTGTCCGAACTGCGTCTATTTACGGCTTCTGATTACTTCTTTGGTATATTTTGGTCATTGTATTGTCCGTATTTCGTCTATTTAGGACTTATGATTACTTCTTTGGTATATTTTGGTCATTGTATTGTCCGTATTTCGTCTATTTACGACTGGTGATTACTCCTTTGGTATATTTTGGTCATTTTATTGTCCGTATTTCGTCTATTTACGACTTATGATTACTCCTTTGGTATATTTTGGTCATTGTATTGTCAGTACTGCGTCTATTTACGACTTATGATTACTCCTTTGGTATATTTTGGTCATTTTATTGTCCGTATTTCGTCTATTTACGGCTTATGATTACTCCTTTGGTATATTTTGGTCATTTTATTGTCCGTACGTCGTCTATTTACGACTTATGATTACTCCTTTGGTATATTTTGGTCATTGCATTGTCCGTATTTCGTCTATTTACGACTTATGATTACTCCTTTGGTATATTTTGGTCATTTTATTGTCCGTATTTCGTCTATTTACGGCTTATGATTACTTCTTTGGTATATTTGGTCATTGTATTGTCCGTATTTCGTCTATTTACGACTTATGATTACTCCTTTGGTATATTTTGGTCATTTTATTGTCAGTACTGCGTCTATTTACGACTTATGATTACTCCTTTGGTATATTTTGGTCATTTTATTGTCCGTATTTCGTCTATTTACGACTTATGATTACTCCTTTGGTATATTTTGGTCATTGTATTGTCCGTACGTCGTCTATTTACGATTTATGATTACTCCCTTGGTATATTTTGGTGATTGTATTGTCGTATTTCGTCTATTTGCGACTTATGATTACTCCTTTGATATATTTTGGTCATTTTATTGTCCGTAAGTCGTCTATTTACGACATATGATTACTTCTTTGGTATATTTTGGTCATTTTATTGTTCGTACGTCGTCTATTTACGATTTATGGTTACTCCTTTGGTATATTTTGGTCATTGTATTGTCCGTACTTCGTCTATTTACTGTTTCTGATTACTTCTTTGGTATATTTTGGTCATTGTATTGTCAGTACTGCGTCTATTGACGACTTATGATTACTCCTTTGGTATATTTTGGTCATTTTATTGTCCGTATTTCGTCTATTTACGGCTTATGATTACTCCTTTGGTATATTTTGGTCATTGTATTGTCCTTATTTCGTCTATTTACGACTTATGATTACTCCTTTGGTATATTTTGGTCATTTTATTTTCCGTATTTCGTCTATTTACGGCTTATGATTACTTCTTTGGTATATTTTGGTCATTGTATTGTCCGTATTTCGTCTATTTACGACTTATGATTACTCCTTTGGTATATTTTGGTCATTTTATTGTCCGTATTTCGTCTATTTACGACTTATGATTACTCCTTTGGTATATTTTGGTCATTGTATGGTCAGTGCTGCGTCTATTTACGACTTATGATTACTCCTTTGGTATATTTTGGTCATTTTATTGTCCGTATTTCGTCTATTTACGGCTTATGATTACTCCTTTGGTATATTTTGGTCATTTTATTGTCCGTACGTCGTCTATTTACGACTTATGAATACTCCTTTGGTATATTTTGGTCATTGTATTGTTCGTATTTCGTCTATTTACGACTTATGATTACTCCTTTGGTATATTTTGGTCATTTTATTGTCCGTATTTCGACTATTTACGCTTATGATTACTTCTTTGGTATATTTTGGTCATTGTATTGTCCGTATTTCGTCTATTTACGACTTATGATTACTCCTTTGGTATATTTTGGTCATTTTATTGTCAGTATTGCGTCTATTTACGACTTATGATTACTCCTTTGGAATATTTTGGTCATTGTATTGTCAGTACTGCGTCTATTTACGGCTTCTGATTACTTCTTTGATATATTTTGGTCATTATATTGTTCGTATTTCGTCTATTTACGACTTATGATTACTCCTTTGGTATATTTTGGTCATTGTATTGTCCGTATTTCGTCTATTTACCACTTATGATTACTCCTTTGGTATATTTTGGTCATTGTATTGTCCGTACGTCGTCTATTTACGATTTATGATTACTCCCTTGGTATATTTTGGTGATTGTATTGTCGTATTTCGTCTATTTACGACTTATGATTACTCCTTTGATATATTTTGGTCATTTTATTGTCCGTAAGTCGTCTATTTACGACATATGATTACTTCTTTGGTATATTTTGGTCATTTTATTGTTCGTACGTCGTCTATTTACGATTTATGATTACTCCTTTGGTATATTTTGGTCATTGTATTGTCCGTACTTCGTCTATTTACTGTTTCTGATTACTTCTTTGGTATATTTTGGTCATTGTATTGTCCGTACTTCGTCTATTTACGACTTCTGATTACTCCTTTGGTATATTTTGGTCATTGTATTGTCCGTACGTCGTATATTTACGACTTATGATTACTCCTTTGATATATTTTGGTCATTGTATTGTCCGTACGTCGTCTATTTACGACTTATGATTACTCCTTTGATATATTTTGGTCATTGTATTGTCCATACTTCGTCTATTTACTGCTTCTGATTACTCCTTTGGTATATTTTGGTCATTGTATTGTCCGTATTTCGTCTATTTACGACTTATGATTACTCCTTTGATATATTTTGGTCATTGTATTGTCCGTATTTCGTCTATTTACGACTTATGATTACTCCTTTGGTATATTTTGGTCATTGTATTGTCCGAACTGCGTCTATTTACGGCTTCTGATTACTTCTTTGGTATATTTTGGTCATTGTATTGTCCGTACTGCGTCTATTTACGGCTTCTGGTGACTTCTTTGGTATATTTTGGTCATTGTATTGTCCGTACGTCGTCTATTTATGGCTTATGATTACTCCTTTGATATATTTTGGTCATTGTATTGTCCGTACGTCGTCTATTTACGACTTATGATTACTCCTTTGATATATTTTGGTCATTTTATTGTCCGTACGTCGTCTATTTACGACATATGATTACTTCCTTGGTATATTTTGGTCATTTTATTGTCCGTACGTCGTCTATTTACGGCTTCTGATTACTCCTTTGGTATATTTTGGTCATTGTATTGTCCGTACGTCGTCTATTTACGATTTATGATTACTCCTTTGGTATATTTTGGTCATTGTATTGTCCGTACTTCGTCTATTTACGGCTTCTGATTACTTCTTTGGTATATTTTGGTCATTGTATTGTCCGTACTTCGTCTATTTATGGCTTCTGATTACTCCTTTGGTATATTTTGGTCATTGTATTGTCCGTACGTCGTCTATTTACGACTTATGATTACTCCTTTGATATATTTTGGTCATTGTATTGTTCGTACGTCGTCTAATTACGACTTATGATTACTCCTTTGATATATTTTGGTCATTGTATTGTCCGTACGTCGTCTATTTACGGCTTCTGATTACTCCTTTGGTATATTTTGGTCATTGTATTGTCCGTATTTCGTCTATTTACGACTTATGATTACTCCTTTGATATATTTTGGTCATTGTATTGTCCGTATTTCGTCTATTTACGACTTATGATTACTCCTTTGGTATATTTTGGTCATTGTATTGTCCGAAGTGCGTCTATTTACGGCTTCTGATTACTTCTTTGGTATATTTTGGTCATTGTATTGGCCGTACTGCGTCTATTTACGGCTTCTGGTGACTTCCTTGGTATATTTTGGTCATTGTATTGTCCGTTCTTCGTCTATTTACGGCTTCTGATTACTCCTTTTGGTATATTTTGGTCATTGTATTGTCTGTACTTCGTCTATTTACGGCTTCTGATTACTCCTTTGGTATATTTTGGTCATTGTATTGTCCGTACGTCGTCTATTTACGGCTTCTGATTACTCCTTTGGTATATTTTGGTCATTGTATTGTCCGTATTTCGTCTATTTACGGCTTCTGATTACCCCTTTGGTATATTTTGGTCATTGTATTGTCCGTACTTCGTCTATTTATGGCTTCTGATTACTCCTTTGGTATATTTTGGTCATTGTATTGTCCTTATTTCGTCTATTTACGGCTTCTGATTACTCCTTTGGTATATTTTGGACATTGTATTGTCCGTACTTCGTCTGTTTACGGCTTCTGATTACTCCTTTGATATATTTTGGTTATTATATTGTCCGTACGTCGTCTATTTACGGCTTCTGATTACTCCTTTGGTATATTTTGGTCATTGTATTGTCCGTACGTCGTCTATTTACGACTTATGATTACTCCTTTGATATATTTTGGTCATTGTATTGTCCGTACGTCGTCTAATTACGACTTATGATTACTCCTTTGATATATTTTGGTCATTGTATTGTCCGTACGTCGTCTATTTACGGCTTCTGATTACTCCTTTGGTATATTTTGGACATTGTATTGTCCGTACTTCGTCTGTTTACGACTTATGATTACTCCTTTGGTATATTTTGGTCATTGTATTGTCCGAAGTGCGTCTATTTACGGCTTCTGATTACTTCTTTGGTATATTTTGGTCATTGTATTGTCCGTACTGCGTCTATTTACGGCTTCTGGTGACTTCCTTGGTATATTTTGGTCATTGTATTGTCCGTTCTTCGTCTATTTACGCTTCTGATTACTCCTTTTGGTATATTTTGGTCATTGTATTGTCCGTACTTCGTCTATTTACGGCTTCTGATTACTCCTTTGGTATATTTTGGTCATTGTATTGTCCGTATTTCGTCTATTTACGGCTTCTGATTACCCCTTTGGTATATTTTGGTTATTGTATTGTCCGTACTTCGTCTATTTATGGCTTCTGATTACTCCTTTGGTATATTTTGGTCATTGTATTGTCCTTATTTCGTCTATTTACGGCTTCTGATTACTCCTTTGGTATATTTTGGACATTGTATTGTCCGTACTTCGTCTGTTTACGGCTTCTGATTACTCCTTTGATATATTTTGGTTATTATATTGTCCGTACTTCGTCTATTTACGGCTTCTGATTACTCCTTTGGTATATTTTGGTCATTGTATTGTCCGTACTTCGTCTATTTACGGCTTATGATTACTCCTTTGATATATTTTGGTCATTGTATTGTCTGTACGTCGTCTATTTACGCCTTCTGATTACTCCTTTGGTATATTTTGGTCATTGTATTGTCCGTACTTCGTTTATTTACGGCTTCTGATTACTACTTTGGTATATTTTGGTCTTTGTATTGTCCGTACTTAGTCTATTTACGGCTTTTGATTACTTCTTTGATATATTTTGGTCATTGTATTGTCCGTACTTCGTCTATTTACTGCTTCTGATTACTCCTTTGGTATATTTTGGTCATTGTATTGTCCGTACTGCGTCTATTTACGGCTTCTGATTACTTCTTTGGTATATTTTGGTCATTGTATTGTCCGTACTGCGTCTATTGCGTCTATTTACCCTTTTGATTACTCCTTTGGTATATTTTGGTCATTGTATTGTCCGTACGTCGTCTATTTATGGCTTATGATTACTCCTTTGATATATTTTGGTCATTGTATTGTCCGTACGTCGTCTATTTACGACGTATGATTACTCCTTTGATATATTTTGGTCATTGTATTGTCTGTACGTCGTCTATTTACGGCTTCTGATTACTCCTTTGGTATATGTTGGTCATTGTATTGTTCGTATTTCGTCTATTTACGACTTATGATTACTCCTTTGGTATATTTTGGTCATTGTATTGTCTGTATTCCGTCTATTTACGACTTATGATTACTCCTTTGGTATATTTTGGTCATTGTATTGTGCGAACTGCGTCTATTTACGGCTTCTGATTACTTCTTTGGTATATTTTGATCATTGTATTGTCCGTACTGCGTCTATTTACGCCTTCTGGTGACTTCTTTGGTATATTTTGGTCATTGTATTGTCCGTACTTCGTCTATTTACGGCTTCTGATTACTCCTTTGGTATATTTTGGTCATTGTATTGTCCGTACTTCGTCTATTTACGGCTTCTGATTACTCCTTTGGTATATTTTGGTCACTGTATTGTCCGTATTTCGTCTATTTACGGCTTCTGATTACCCCTTTGGTATATTTTGGTCATTGTATTGTCCGTACTTCGTCTATTTATGGCTTCTGATTACTCCTTTGGTATATTTTGGTCATTGAATTGTCCGTATTTCGTCTATTTACGGCTTCTGATTACTCCTTTGGTATATTTTGGTCATTGAATTGTCCGTATTTCGTCTATTTATGGCTTCTGATTACTCCTTTGGTATATTTTGGTCATTTTATTGTCCGTACGTCGTCTATTTACGACTTATGATTACTCCTTTGGTATATTTTGGTCATTGTATTGTCCGTACTTCGTCTGTTTACGGCTTCTGATTACTCCTTTGATATATTTTGGTTATTATATTGTCCGTACTTCGTCTATTTACGGCTTCTGATTACTTCTTTGGTATATTTTGGTCATTGTATTGTCCGTACTTCGTCTATTTACGGCTTCTGATTACTTCTTTGGTATATTTTGGTCATTATATTGTCCGTACTTCGTCTATTTACGGCTTCTGATTACTTCTTTGGTATATTTTGGTTATTATATTGTCCGTACTTCGTCTATTTATGGCTTTTGATTACTCCTTTGGTATATTTTGGTCATTGTATTGTCCGTACTTCGTCTATTTACGGCTTCTGATTACTCCTTTGATATATTTTGGTCATTGTATTGTCTGTACGTCGTCTATTTACGGCTTCTGATTACTCCTTTGGTATATTTTGGTCATTGTATTGTCCGTACTTCCTCTATTTACGACTTCTGATTACTCCTTTGGTATATTTTGGTCATTGTATTGTCCGTACTTCGTCTATTTACGGCTTCTGATTACTACTTTGGTATATTTTGGTCTTTGTATTGTCCGTACTTCGTCTATTTACGGCTTCTGATTACTCCTTTGATATATTTTGGTCATTGTATTGTCCGTACTTCGTCTATTTCCGGCTTCTGATTACTCCTTTGGTATATTTTGGTCATTGTATTGTCCGTACTGCGTCTATTTACGGCTTCTGATTACTTCTTTGGTATATTTTGGTCATTGTATTGTCCGTACGTCGTCTATTTACTGCTTCTGATTACTTCTTTGGTATATTTTGGTCATTTTATTGTCCGTATTTCGTCCATTTACGACTTATGATTACTCCTTTGGTATATTTTGGTCATTGTATTGTCAGTACTGCGTCTATTTACGACTTATGATTACTCCTTTGGTATATTTTGGTCATTTTATTGTCCGTATTTCGTCTATTTACGGCTTATGATTACTCCTTTGGTATATTTTGGTCATTTTATTGTCCGTACGTCGTCTATTTACGACTTATGATTACTCCTTTGGTATATTTTGGTCATTGTATTGTCCGTATTTCGTCTATTTACGACTTATGATTACTCCTTTGGTATATTTTGGTCATTTTATTGTTCGTATTTCGTCTATTTACGGCTTATGATTACTTCTTTGGTATATTTGGTCATTGTATTGTCCGTATTTCGTCTATTTACGACTTATGATTACTCCTTTGGTATATTTTGGTCATTTTATTGTCCGTACGTCGTCTATTTACGATTTATGATTACTCCCTTGGTATATTTTGGTGATTGTATTGTCGTATTTCGTCTATTTACGACTTATGATTACTCCTTTGATATATTTTGGTCATTTTATTGTCCGTAAGTCGTCTATTTACGACATATGATTACTTCTTTGGTATATTTTGGTCATTTTATTGTTCGTACGTCGTCTATTTACGATTTATGGTTACTCCTTTGGTATATTTTGGTCATTGAATTGTCCGTACTTCGTCTATTTACTGTTTCTGATTACTTCTTTGGTATATTTTGGTCATTGTATTGTCAGTACTGCGTCTATTGACGACTTATGATTACTCCTTTGGTATATTTTGGTCATTTTATTGTCCGTATTTCGTCTATTTACGGCTTATGATTACTCCTTTGGTATATTTTGGTCATTGTATTGTCCGTATTTCGTCTATTTACGACTTATGATTACTCATTTGGTATATTTTGGTCATTTTATTTTCCGTATTTCGTCTATTTACGGTTTATGATTACTTCTTTGGTATATTTTGGTCATTGTATTGTCCGTATTTCGTCTATTTACGACTTATGATTACTCCTTTGGTATATTTTGGTCATTTTATTGTCCGTATTTCGTCTATTTACGACTTATGATTACTCCTTTGGTATATTTTGGTCATTGTATGGTCAGTGCTGCGTCTATTTACGACTTATGATTACTCCTTTGGTATATTTTGGTCATTTTATTGTCCGTATTTCGTCTATTTACGGCTTATGATTACTCCTTTGGTATATTTTGGTCATTTTATTGTCCGTACGTCGTCTATTTACGACTTATGAATACTCCTTTGGTATATTTTGGTCATTGTATTGTTCGTATTTCGTCTATTTACGACTTATGATTACTCCTTTGGTATATTTTGGTCATTTTATTGTCCGTATTTCGACTATTTACGCTTATGATTACTTCTTTGGTATATTTTGGTCATTGTATTGTCCGTATTTCGTCTATTTACGACTTATGATTACTCCTTTGGTATATTTTGGTCATTTTATTGTCAGTATTGCGTCTATTTACGACATATGATTACTCCTTTGGTATATTTTGGTCATTTTATTGTCCGTATTTCGTCTATTTACGACTTATGATTACTCCTTTGGAATATTTTGGTCATTGTATTGTCAGTACTGCGTCTATTTACGGCTTCTGATTACTTCTTTGATATATTTTGGTCATTATATTGTTCGTATTTCGTCTATTTACGACTTATGATTACTCCTTTGGTATATTTTGGTCATTGTATTGTCCGTATTTCGTCTATTTACCACTTATGATTACTCCTTTGGTATATTTTGGTCATTGTATTGTCCGTACGTCGTCTATTTACGATTTATGATTACTCCCTTGGTATATTTTGGTGATTGTATTGTCGTATTTCGTCTATTTACGACTTATGATTACTCCTTTGATATATTTTGGTCAATGTATTGTCCGTAAGTCGTCTATTTACGACATATGATTACTTCTTTGGTATATTTTGGTCATTTTATTGTTCGTACGTCGTCTATTTACGATTTATGATTACTCCTTTGGTATATTTTGGTCATTGTATTGTCCGTACTTCGTCTATTTACGGCTTATGATTACTTCTTTGGTATATTTTGGTCATTGTATTGTCCGTACTTCGTCTATTTACGACTTCTGATTACTCCTTTGGTATATTTTGGTCATTGTATTGTCCGTACGTCGTATATTTACGACTTATGATTACTCCTTTGATATATTTTGGTCATTGTATTGTCCGTACGTCGTCTATTTACGACTTATGATTACTCCTTTGATATATTTTGGTCATTGTATTGTCCGTACTTCGTCTATTTACTGCTTCTGATTACTCCTTTGGTATATTTTGGTCATTGTATTGTCCGTATTTCGTCTATTTACGACTTATGATTACTCCTTTGATATATTTTGGTCATTGTATTGTCCGTATTTCGTCTATTTACGACTTATGATTACTCCTTTGGTATATTTTGGTCATTGTATTGTCCGAACTGCGTCTATTTACGGCTTCTGATTACTTCTTTGGTATATTTTGGTCATTGTATTGTCCGTACTGCGTCTATTTACGGCTTCTGGTGACTTCTTTGGTATATTTTGGTCATTGTATTGTCCGTACGTCGTCTATTTATGGCTTATGATTACTCCTTTGATATATTTTGGTCATTGTATTGTCCGTACGTCGTCTATTTACGACTTATGATTACTCCTTTGATATATTTTGGTCATTGTATTGTCCGTACGTCGTCTATTTACGGCTTCTGATTACTCCTTTGGTATATTTTGGTCATTGTATTGTCCGTATTTCGTCTATTTACGACTTATGATTACTCCTTTGATATATTTTGGTCATTGTATTGTCCGTATTTCGTCTATTTACGACTTATGATTACTCCTTTGGTATATTTTGGTCATTGTATTGTCCGAACTGCGTCTATTTACGGCTTCTGATTACTTCTTTGGTATATTTTGGTCATTGTATTGTCCGTATTTCGTCTATTGACGACTTATGATTACTCCTTTGGTATATTTTGGTCATTGTATTGTCCGTATTTCGTCTATTTACGGCTTCTGATTACTCCTTTGGTATATTTTGGTCATTGTATTGTCCGTATTTCGTCTATTTACGACTTATGATTACTTCTTTGGTATATTTTGGTCATTGTATTGTCCGTATTTCGTCTATTTACGACTTATGATTACTCCTTTGGTATATTTTGGTCATTTTATTGTCCGTATTTCGTCTATTTACGACTTATGATTACTCCTTTGGTATATTTTGGTCATTGTATTGTCAGTACTGCGTCTATTTACGACTTATGATTACTCCTTTGGTATATTTTGGTCATTTTATTGTCCGTATTTCGTCTATTTACGGCTTATGATTACTCCTTTGGTATATTTTGGTCATTTTATTGTCCGTACGTCGTCTATTTACGACTTATGATTACTCCTTTGGTATATTTTGGTCATTGTATTGTCCGTATTTCGTCTATTTACGACTTATGATTACTCCTTTGGTATATTTTGGTCATTTTATTGTCCGTATTTCGTCTATTTACGGCTTATGATTACTTCTTTGGTATATTTGGTCATTGTATTGTCCGTATTTGGTCTATTTACGACTTATGATTACTCCTTTGGTATATTTTGGTCATTTTATTGTCGGTACTGCGTCTATTTACGACTTATGATTACTCCTTTGGTATATTTTGGTCATTTTATTGTCCGTGTTTCGTCTATTTACGACTTATGATTACTCCTTTGGTATATTTTGGTCATTGTATTGTCAGTACTGAGTCTATTTACGGCTTCTGATTACTTCTTTGATATATTTTGGTCATTATATTGTCCGTATTTCGACTATTTACGACTTATGATTACTTCTTTGGTATATTTTGGTCATTGTATTGTCCGTAGTTCGTCTATTTACGACTTCTGATTACTCCTTTGGTATATTTTGGTCATTGTATTGTCCGTACGTCGTCTATTTACGATTTATGATTACTCCTTTGGTATATTTTGGTGATTGTATTGTCGTATTTCGTCTATTTACGACTTATGATTACTCCTTTGATATATTTTGGTCATTTTATTGTCCGTACGTCGTCTATTTACGACATATGATTACTTCCTTGGTATATTTTGGTCATTTTATTGTCCGTACGTCGTCTATTTACGGCTTCTGATTACTCCTTTGGTATATTTTGGTCATTGTATTGTCCGTACGTCGTCTATTTACGATTTATGATTACTCCTTTGGTATATTTTGGTCATTGTATTGTCCGTACTTCGTCTATTTACGGCTTCTGATTACTTCTTTGGTATATTTTGGTCATTGTATTGTCCGTACTTCGTCTATTTATGGCTTCTGATTACTCCTTTGGTATATTTTGGTCATTGTATTGTCCGTACGTCGTCTATTTACGACTTATGATTACTCCTTTGATATATTTTGGTCATTGTATTGTCCGTACGTCGTCTAATTACGACTTATGATTACTCCTTTGATATATTTTGGTCATTGTATTGTCCGTACGTCGTCTATTTACGGCTTCTGATTACTCCTTTGGTATATTTTGGTCATTGTATTGTCCGTATTTCGTCTATTTACGACTTATGATTACTCCTTTGATATATTTTGGTCATTGTATTGTCCGTATTTCGTCTATTTACGACTTATGATTACTCCTTTGGTATATTTTGGTCATTGTATTGTCCGAAGTGCGTCTATTTACGGCTTCTGATTACTTCTTTGGTATATTTTGGTCATTGTATTGTCCGTACTGCGTCTATTAACGGCTTCTGGTGACTTCCTTGGTATATTTTGGTCATTGTATTGTCCGTTCTTCGTCTATTTACGGCTTCTGATTACTCCTTTTGGTATATTTTGGTCATTGTATTGTCTGTACTTCGTCTATTTACGGCTTCTGATTACTCCTTTGGTATATTTTGGTCATTGTATTGTCCGTATTTCGTCTATTTACGGCTTCTGATTACCCCTTTGGTATATTTTGGTCATTGTATTGTCCGTACTTCGTCTATTTATGGCTTCTGATTACTCCTTTGGTATATTTTGGTCATTGTATTGTCCGTACTGCGTCTATTTACGGCTTCTGATTACTTCTTTGGTATATTTTGGTCATTGTATTGTCCGTACGTCGTCTATTTACTGCTTCTGATTACTTCTTTGGTATATTTTGGTCATTTTATTGTCCGTATTTCGTCCATTTACGACTTATGATTACTCCTTTGGTATATTTTGGTCATTGTATTGTCAGTACTGCGTCTATTTACGACTTATGATTACTCCTTTGGTATATTTTGGTCATTTTATTGTCCGTATTTCGTCTATTTACGGCTTATGATTACTCCTTTGGTATATTTTGGTCATTTTATTGTCCGTACGTCGTCTATTTACGACTTATGATTACTCCTTTGGTATATTTTGGTCATTGTATTGTCCGTATTTCGTCTATTTACGACTTATGATTACTCCTTTGGTATATTTTGGTCATTTTATTGTTCGTATTTCGTCTATTTACGGCTTATGATTACTCCTTTGGTATATTTTGGTCATTTTATTGTCCGTACGTCGTCTATTTACGACTTATGATTACTCCTTTGGTATATTTTGGTCATTGTATTGTCCGTATTTCGTCTATTTACGACTTATGATTACTCCTTTGGTATATTTTGGTCATTTTATTGTTCGTATTTCGTCTATTTACGGCTTATGATTACTTCTTTGGTATATTTGGTCATTGTATTGTCCGTATTTCGTCTATTTACGACTTATGATTACTCCTTTGGTATATTTTGGTCATTGTATTGTCAGTACTGCGTCTATTTACGACTTATGATTACTCCTTTGGTATATTTTGGTCATTTTATTGTCCGTATTTCGTCTATTTACGGCTTATGATTACTCCTTTGGTATATTTTGGTCATTTTATTGTCCGTACGTCGTCTATTTACGACTTATGATTACTCCTTTGGTATATTTTGGTCATTGTATTGTTCGTATTTCGTCTATTTACGACTTATGATTACTCCTTTGGTATATTTTGGTCATTTTATTGTCCGTATTTCGTCTATTTACGGCTTATGATTACTTCTTTGGTATATTTGGTCATTGTATTGTCCGTATTTGGTCTATTTACGACTTATGATTACTCCTTTGGTATATTTTGGTCATTTTATTGTCGGTACTGCGTCTATTTACGACTTATGATTACTCCTTTGGTATATTTTGGTCATTTTATTGTCCGTGTTTCGTCTATTTACGACTTATGATTACTCCTTTGGTATATTTTGGTCATTGTATTGTCAGTACTGAGTCTATTTACGGCTTCTGATTACTTCTTTGATATATTTTGGTCATTATATTGTCCGTATTTCGACTATTTACGACTTATGATTACTTCTTTGGTATATTTTGGTCATTGTATTGTCCGTAGTTCGTCTATTTACGACTTCTGATTACTCCTTTGGTATATTTTGGTCATTGTATTGTCCGTACGTCGTCTATTTACGATTTATGATTACTCCTTTGGTATATTTTGGTGATTGTATTGTCGTATTTCGTCTATTTACGACTTATGATTACTCCTTTGATATATTTTGGTCATTTTATTGTCCGTACGTCGTCTATTTACGACATATGATTACTTCCTTGGTATATTTTGGTCATTTTATTGTCCGTACGTCGTCTATTTACGGCTTCTGATTACTCCTTTGGTATATTTTGGTCATTGTATTGTCCGTACGTCGTCTATTTACGATTTATGATTACTCCTTTGGTATATTTTGGTCATTGTATTGTCCGTACTTCGTCTATTTACGGCTTCTGATTACTTCTTTGGTATATTTTGGTCATTGTATTGTCCGTACTTCGTCTATTTATGGCTTCTGATTACTCCTTTGGTATATTTTGGTCATTGTATTGTCCGTACGTCGTCTATTTACGACTTATGATTACTCCTTTGATATATTTTGGTCATTGTATTGTCCGTACGTCGTCTAATTACGACTTATGATTACTCCTTTGATATATTTTGGTCATTGTATTGTCCGTACGTCGTCTATTTACGGCTTCTGATTACTCCTTTGGTATATTTTGGTCATTGTATTGTCCGTATTTCGTCTATTTACGACTTATGATTACTCCTTTGATATATTTTGGTCATTGTATTGTCCGTATTTCGTCTATTTACGACTTATGATTACTCCTTTGGTATATTTTGGTCATTGTATTGTCCGAAGTGCGTCTATTTACGGCTTCTGATTACTTCTTTGGTATATTTTGGTCATTGTATTGTCCGTACTGCGTCTATTAACGGCTTCTGGTGACTTCCTTGGTATATTTTGGTCATTGTATTGTCCGTTCTTCGTCTATTTACGGCTTCTGATTACTCCTTTTGGTATATTTTGGTCATTGTATTGTCTGTACTTCGTCTATTTACGGCTTCTGATTACTCCTTTGGTATATTTTGGTCATTGTATTGTCCGTATTTCGTCTATTTACGGCTTCTGATTACCCCTTTGGTATATTTTGGTCATTGTATTGTCCGTACTTCGTCTATTTATGGCTTCTGATTACTCCTTTGGTATATTTTGGTCATTGTATTGTCCGTACTGCGTCTATTTACGGCTTCTGATTACTTCTTTGGTATATTTTGGTCATTGTATTGTCCGTACGTCGTCTATTTACTGCTTCTGATTACTTCTTTGGTATATTTTGGTCATTTTATTGTCCGTATTTCGTCCATTTACGACTTATGATTACTCCTTTGGTATATTTTGGTCATTGTATTGTCAGTACTGCGTCTATTTACGACTTATGATTACTCCTTTGTTATATTTTGGTCATTTTATTGTCCGTATTTCGTCTATTTACGGCTTATGATTACTCCTTTGGTATATTTTGGTCATTTTATTGTCCGTACGTCGTCTATTTACGACTTATGATTACTCCTTTGGTATATTTTGGTCATTGTATTGTCCGTATTTCGTCTATTTACGACTTATGATTACTCCTTTGGTATATTTTGGTCATTTTATTGTTCGTATTTCGTCTATTTACGGCTTATGATTACTTCTTTGGTATATTTGGTCATTGTATTGTCCGTATTTCGTCTATTTACGACTTATGATTACTCCTTTGGTATATTTTGGTCATTTTATTGTCCGTACGTCGTCTATTTACGATTTATGATTACTCCCTTGGTATATTTTGGTGATTGTATTGTCGTATTTCGTCTATTTACGACTTATGATTACTCCTTTGATATATTTTGGTCATTTTATTGTCCGTAAGTCGTCTATTTACGACATATGATTACTTCTTTGGTATATTTTGGTCATTTTATTGTTCGTACGTCGTCTATTTACGATTTATGGTTACTCCTTTGGTATATTTTGGTCATTGTATTGTCCGTACTTCGTCTATTTACTGTTTCTGATTACTTCTTTGGTATATTTTGGTCATTGTATTGTCAGTACTGCATCTATTGACGACTTATGATTACTCCTTTGGTATATTTTGGTCATTTTATTGTCCGTATTTCGTCTATTTACGGCTTATGATTACTCCTTTGGTATATTTTGGTCATTGTATTGTCCGTATTTCGTCTATTTACGACTTATGATTACTCATTTGGTATATTTTGGTCATTTTATTTTCCGTATTTCGTCTATTTACGGTTTATGATTACTTCTTTGGTATATTTTGGTCATTGTATTGTCCGTATTTCGTCTATTTACGACTTATGATTACTCCTTTGGTATATTTTGGTCATTTTATTGTCCGTATTTCGTCTATTTACGACTTATGATTACTCCTTTGGTATATTTTGGTCATTGTATGGTCAGTGCTGCGTCTATTTACGACTTATGATTACTCCTTTGGTATATTTTGGTCATTTTATTGTCCGTATTTCGTCTATTTACGGCTTATGATTACTCCTTTGGTATATTTTGGTCATTTTATTGTCCGTACGTCGTCTATTTACGACTTATGAATACTCCTTTGGTATATTTTGGCCATTGTATTGTTCGTATTTCGTCTATTTACGACTTATGATTACTCCTTTGGTATATTTTGGTCATTTTATTGTCCGTATTTCGACTATTTACGCTTATGATTACTTCTTTGGTATATTTTGGTCATTGTATTGTCGGTATTTCGTCTATTTACGACTTATGATTACTCCTTTGGTATATTTTGGTCATTTTATTGTCAGTATTGCGTCTATTTACGACATATGATTACTCCTTTGGTATATTTTGGTCATTTTATTGTCCGTATTTCGTCTATTTACGACTTATGATTACTCCTTTGGAATATTTTGGTCATTGTATTGTCAGTACTGCGTCTATTTACGGCTTCTGATTACTTCTTTGATATATTTTGGTCATTATATTGTTCGTATTTCGTCTATTTACGACTTATGATTACTCCTTTGGTATATTTTGGTAATTGTATTGTCCGTATTTCGTCTATTTACCACTTATGATTACTCCTTTGGTATATTTTGGTCATTGTATTGTCCGTACGTCGTCTATTTACGATTTATGATTACTCCCTTGGTATATTTTGGTGATTGTATTGTCGTATTTCGTCTATTTACGACTTATGATTACTCCTTTGATATATTTTGGTCATTGTATTGTCCGTACGTCGTCTATTTACGACATATGATTACTTCCTTGGTATATTTTGGTCATTTTATTGTCCGTACGTCGTCTATTTACGGCTTCTGATTACTCCTTTGGTATATTTTGGTCATTGTATTGTCCGTACGTCGTCTATTTACGATTTATGATTACTCCTTTGGTATATTTTGGTCATTGTATTGTCCGTACTTCGTCTATTTACGGCTTCTGATTACTTCTTTGGTATATTTTGGTCATTGTATTGTCCGTACTTCGTCTATTTATGGCTTCTGATTACTCCTTTGGTATATTTTGGTCATTGTATTGTCCGTACGTCGTCTATTTACGACTTATGATTACTCCTTTGATATATTTTGGTCATTGTATTGTCCGTACGTCGTCTAATTACGACTTATGATTACTCCTTTGATATATTTTGGTCATTGTATTGTCCGTACGTCGTCTATTTACGGCTTCTGATTACTCCTTTGGTATATTTTGGTCATTGTATTGTCCGTATTTCGTCTATTTACGACTTATGATTACTCCTTTGATATATTTTGGTCATTGTATTGTCCGTATTTCGTCTATTTACGACTTATGATTACTCCTTTGGTATATTTTGGTCATTGTATTGTCCGAAGTGCGTCTATTTACGGCTTCTGATTACTTCTTTGGTATATTTTGGTCATTGTATTGTCCGTACTGCGTCTATTAACGGCTTCTGGTGACTTCCTTGGTATATTTTGGTCATTGTATTGTCCGTTCTTCGTCTATTTACGGCTTCTGATTACTCCTTTTGGTATATTTTGGTCATTGTATTGTCTGTACTTCGTCTATTTACGGCTTCTGATTACTCCTTTGGTATATTTTGGTCATTGTATTGTCCGTATTTCGTCTATTTACGGCTTCTGATTACCCCTTTGGTATATTTTGGTCATTGTATTGTCCGTACTTCGTCTATTTATGGCTTCTGATTACTCCTTTGGTATATTTTGGTCATTGTATTGTCCGTACTGCGTCTATTTACGGCTTCTGATTACTTCTTTGGTATATTTTGGTCATTGTATTGTCCGTACGTCGTCTATTTACTGCTTCTGATTACTTCTTTGGTATATTTTGGTCATTTTATTGTCCGTATTTCGTCCATTTACGACTTATGATTACTCCTTTGGTATATTTTGGTCATTGTATTGTCAGTACTGCGTCTATTTACGACTTATGATTACTCCTTTGGTATATTTTGGTCATTTTATTGTCCGTATTTCGTCTATTTACGGCTTATGATTACTCCTTTGGTATATTTTGGTCATTTTATTGTCCGTACGTCGTCTATTTACGACTTATGATTACTCCTTTGGTATATTTTGGTCATTGTATTGTCCGTATTTCGTCTATTTACGACTTATGATTACTCCTTTGGTATATTTTGGTCATTTTATTGTTCGTATTTCGTCTATTTACGGCTTATGATTACTTCTTTGGTATATTTGGTCATTGTATTGTCCGTATTTCGTCTATTTACGACTTATGATTACTCCTTTGGTATATTTTGGTCATTTTATTGTCCGTACGTCGTCTATTTACGATTTATGATTACTCCCTTGGTATATTTTGGTGATTGTATTGTCGTATTTCGTCTATTTACGACTTATGATTACTCCTTTGATATATTTTGGTCATTTTATTGTCCGTAAGTCGTCTATTTACGACATATGATTACTTCTTTGGTATATTTTGGTCATTTTATTGTTCGTACGTCGTCTATTTACGATTTATGGTTACTCCTTTGGTATATTTTGGTCATTGTATTGTCCGTACTTCGTCTATTTACTGTTTCTGATTACTTCTTTGGTATATTTTGGTCATTGTATTGTCAGTACTGCATCTATTGACGACTTATGATTACTCCTTTGGTATATTTTGGTCATTTTATTGTCCGTATTTCGTCTATTTACGGCTTATGATTACTCCTTTGGTATATTTTGGTCATTGTATTGTCCGTATTTCGTCTATTTACGACTTATGATTACTCATTTGGTATATTTTGGTCATTTTATTTTCCGTATTTCGTCTATTTACGGTTTATGATTACTTCTTTGGTATATTTTGGTCATTGTATTGTCCGTATTTCGTCTATTTACGACTTATGATTACTCCTTTGGTATATTTTGGTCATTTTATTGTCCGTATTTCGTCTATTTACGACTTATGATTACTCCTTTGGTATATTTTGGTCATTGTATGGTCAGTGCTGCGTCTATTTACGACTTATGATTACTCCTTTGGTATATTTTGGTCATTTTATTGTCCGTATTTCGTCTATTTACGGCTTATGATTACTCCTTTGGTATATTTTGGTCATTTTATTGTCCGTACGTCGTCTATTTACGACTTATGAATACTCCTTTGGTATATTTTGGTCATTGTATTGTTCGTATTTCGTCTATTTACGACTTATGATTACTCCTTTGGTATATTTTGGTCATTTTATTGTCCGTATTTCGACTATTTACGCTTATGATTACTTCTTTGGTATATTTTGGTCATTGTATTGTCCGTATTTCGTCTATTTACGACTTATGATTACTCCTTTGGTATATTTTGGTCATTTTATTGTCAGTATTGCGTCTATTTACGACATATGATTACTCCTTTGGTATATTTTGGTCATTTTATTGTCCGTATTTCGTCTATTTACGACTTATGATTACTCCTTTGGAATATTTTGGTCATTGTATTGTCAGTACTGCGTCTATTTACGGCTTCTGATTACTTCTTTGATATATTTTGGTCATTATATTGTTCGTATTTCGTCTATTTACGACTTATGATTACTCCTTTGGTATATTTTGGTCATTGTATTGTCCGTATTTCGTCTATTTACCACTTATGATTACTCCTTTGGTATATTTTGGTCATTGTATTGTCCGTACGTCGTCTATTTACGATTTATGATTACTCCCTTGGTATATTTTGGTGATTGTATTGTCGTATTTCGTCTATTTACGACTTATGATTACTCCTTTGATATATTTTGGTCATTGTATTGTCCGTAAGTCGTCTATTTACGACATATGATTACTTCTTTGGTATATTTTGGTCATTTTATTGTTCGTACGTCGTCTATTTACGATTTATGATTACTCCTTTGGTATATTTTGGTCATTGTATTGTCCGTACTTCGTCTATTTACGGCTTATGATTACTTCTTTGGTATATTTTGGTCATTGTATTGTCCGTACTTCGTCTATTTACGACTTCTGATTACTCCTTTGGTATATTTTGGTCATTGTATTGTCCGTACGTCGTATATTTACGACTTATGATTACTCCTTTGATATATTTTGGTCATTGTATTGTCCGTACGTCGTCTATTTACGACTTATGATTACTCCTTTGATATATTTTGGTCATTGTATTGTCCGTACTTCGTCTATTTACTGCTTCTGATTACTCCTTTGGTATATTTTGGTCATTGTATTGTCCGTATTTCGTCTATTTACGACTTATGATTACTCCTTTGATATATTTTGGTCATTGTATTGTCCGTATTTCGTCTATTTACGACTTATGATTACTCCTTTGGTATATTTTGGTCATTGTATTGTCCGAACTGCGTCTATTTACGGCTTCTGATTACTTCTTTGGTATATTTTGGTCATTGTATTGTCCGTACTGCGTCTATTTACGGCTTCTGGTGACTTCTTTGGTATATTTTGGTCATTGTATTGTCCGTACGTCGTCTATTTATGGCTTATGATTACTCCTTTGATATATTTTGGTCATTGTATTGTCCGTACGTCGTCTATTTACGACTTATGATTACTCCTTTGATATATTTTGGTCATTGTATTGTCCGTACGTCGTCTATTTACGGCTTCTGATTACTCCTTTGGTATATTTTGGTCATTGTATTGTCCGTATTTCGTCTATTTACGACTTATGATTACTCCTTTGATATATTTTGGTCATTGTATTGTCCGTATTTCGTCTATTTACGATTTATGATTACTCCTTTGGTATATTTTGGTCATTGTATTGTCCGAACTGCGTCTATTTACGGCTTCTGATTACTTCTTTGGTATATTTTGGTCATTGTATTGTCCGTATTTCGTCTATTTACGGCTTCTGATTACTCCTTTGGTATATTTTGGTCATTGTATTGTCCGTATTTCGTCTATTTACGACTTATGATTACTTCTTTGGTATATTTTGGTCATTGTATTGTCCGTACGTCGTCTATTTACTGCTTCTGATTACTTCTTTGGTATATTTTGGTCATTTTATTGTCCGTATTTCGTCCATTTACGACTTATGATTACTCCTTTGGTATATTTTGGTCATTGTATTGTCAGTACTGCGTCTATTTACGACTTATGATTACTCCTTTGGTATATTTTGGTCATTTTATTGTCCGTATTTCGTCTATTTACGGCTTATGATTACTCCTTTGGTATATTTTGGTCATTTTATTGTCCGTACGTCGTCTATTTACGACTTATGATTACTCCTTTGGTATATTTTGGTCATTGTATTGTCCGTATTTCGTCTATTTACGACTTATGATTACTCCTTTGGTATATTTTGGTCATTTTATTGTTCGTATTTCGTCTATTTACGGCTTATGATTACTTCTTTGGTATATTTGGTCATTGTATTGTCCGTATTTCGTCTATTTACGACTTATGATTACTCCTTTGGTATATTTTGGTCATTTTATTGTCCGTACGTCGTCTATTTACGATTTATGATTACTCCCTTGGTATATTTTGGTGATTGTATTGTCGTATTTCGTCTATTTACGACTTATGATTACTCCTTTGATATATTTTGGTCATTTTATTGTCCGTAAGTCGTCTATTTACGACATATGATTACTTCTTTGGTATATTTTGGTCATTTTATTGTTCGTACGTCGTCTATTTACGATTTATGGTTACTCCTTTGGTATATTTTGGTCATTGTATTGTCCGTACTTCGTCTATTTACTGTTTCTGATTACTTCTTTGGTATATTTTGGTCATTGTATTGTCAGTACTGCGTCTATTGACGACTTATGATTACTCCTTTGGTATATTTTGGTCATTTTATTGTCCGTATTTCGTCTATTTACGGCTTATGATTACTCCTTTGGTATATTTTGGTCATTGTATTGTCCGTATTTCGTCTATTTACGACTTATGATTACTCATTTGGTATATTTTGGTCATTTTATTTTCCGTATTTCGTCTATTTACGGTTTATGATTACTTCTTTGGTATATTTTGGTCATTGTATTGTCCGTATTTCGTCTATTTACGACTTATGATTACTCCTTTGGTATATTTTGGTCATTTTATTGTCCGTATTTCGTCTATTTACGACTTATGATTACTCCTTTGGTATATTTTGGTCATTGTATGGTCAGTGCTGCGTCTATTTACGACTTATGATTACTCCTTTGGTATATTTTGGTCATTTTATTGTCCGTATTTCGTCTATTTACGGCTTATGATTACTCCTTTGGTATATTTTGGTCATTTTATTGTCCGTACGTCGTCTATTTACGACTTATGAATACTCCTTTGGTATATTTTGGTCATTGTATTGTTCGTATTTCGTCTATTTACGACTTATGATTACTCCTTTGGTATATTTTGGTCATTTTATTGTCCGTATTTCGACTATTTACGCTTATGATTACTTCTTTGGTATATTTTGGTCATTGTATTGTCCGTATTTCGTCTATTTACGACTTATGATTACTCCTTTGGTATATTTTGGTCATTTTATTGTCAGTATTGCGTCTATTTACGACATATGATTACTCCTTTGGTATATTTTGGTCATTTTATTGTCCGTATTTCGTCTATTTACGACTTATGATTACTCCTTTGGAATATTTTGGTCATTGTATTGTCAGTACTGCGTCTATTTACGGCTTCTGATTACTTCTTTGATATATTTTGGTCATTATATTGTTCGTATTTCGTCTATTTACGACTTATGATTACTCCTTTGGTATATTTTGGTCATTGTATTGTCCGTATTTCGTCTATTTACCACTTATGATTACTCCTTTGGTATATTTTGGTCATTGTATTGTCCGTACGTCGTCTATTTACGATTTATGATTACTCCCTTGGTATATTTTGGTGATTGTATTGTCGTATTTCGTCTATTTACGACTTATGATTACTCCTTTGATATATTTTGGTCATTGTATTGTCCGTAAGTCGTCTATTTACGACATATGATTACTTCTTTGGTATATTTTGGTCATTTTATTGTTCGTACGTCGTCTATTTACGATTTATGATTACTCCTTTGGTATATTTTGGTCATTGTATTGTCCGTACTTCGTCTATTTACGGCTTATGATTACTTCTTTGGTATATTTTGGTCATTGTATTGTCCGTACTTCGTCTATTTACGACTTCTGATTACTCCTTTGGTATATTTTGGTCATTGTATTGTCCGTACGTCGTATATTTACGACTTATGATTACTCCTTTGATATATTTTGGTCATTGTATTGTCCGTACGTCGTCTATTTACGACTTATGATTACTCCTTTGATATATTTTGGTCATTGTATTGTCCGTACTTCGTCTATTTACTGCTTCTGATTACTCCTTTGGTATATTTTGGTCATTGTATTGTCCGTACTGCGTCTATTTACGGCTTCTGGTGACTTCTTTGGTATATTTTGGTCATTGTATTGTCCGTACGGCGTCTATTTATGGCTTATGATTACTCCTTTGATATATTTTGGTCATTGTATTGTCCGTACGTCGTCTATTTACGACTTATGATTACTCCTTTGATATATTTTGGTCATTGTATTGTCCGTACGTCGTCTATTTACGGCTTCTGATTACTCCTTTGGTATATTTTGGTCATTGTATTGTCCGTATTTCGTCTATTTACGACTTATGATTACTCCTTTGATATATTTTGGTCATTGTATTGTCCGTATTTCGTCTATTTACGACTTATGATTACTCCTTTGGTATATTTTGGTCATTGTATTGTCCGAACTGCGTCTATTTACGGCTTCTGATTACTTCTTTGGTATATTTTGGTCACTGTATTGTCCGTATTTCGTCTATTTACGACTTATGATTACTCCTTTGGTATATTTTGGTCATTGTATTGTCCGTATTTCGTCTATTTACGGCTTCTGATTACTCCTTTGGTATATTTTGGTCATTTTATTGTCCGTATTTCGTCTATTTACGACTTATGATTACTCCTTTGGTATATTTTGGTCATTTTATTGTCCGTATTTCGTCTATTTACGACTTATGATTACTCCTTTGGTATATTTTGGTCATTGTATTGTCAGTACTGCGTCTATTTACGACTTATGATTACTCCTTTGGTATATTTTGGTCATTTTATTGTCCGTATTTCGTCTATTTACGGCTTCTGATTACTCCTTTGGTATATTTTGGTCATTTTATTGTCCGTACGTCGTCTATTTACGACTTATGATTACTCCTTTGGTATATTTTGGTCATTGTATTGTCCGTATTTCGTCTATTTACGACTTATGATTACTCCTTTGGTATATTTTGGTCATTTTATTGTCCGTATTTCGTCTATTTACGGCTTATGATTACTTCTTTGGTATATTTGGTCATTGTATTGTCCGTATTTGGTCTATTTACGACTTATGATTACTCCTTTGGTATATTTTGGTCATTTTATTGTCGGTACTGCGTCTATTTACGACTTATGATTACTCCTTTGGTATATTTTGGTCATTTTATTGTCCGTGTTTCGTCTATTTACGACTTATGATTACTCCTTTGGTATATTTTGGTCATTGTATTGTCAGTACTGAGTCTATTTACGGCTTCTGATTACTTCTTTGATATATTTTGGTCATTATATTGTCCGTATTTCGACTATTTACGACTTATGATTACTTCTTTGGTATATTTTGGTCATTGTATTGTCCGTAGTTCGTCTATTTACGACTTCTGATTACTCCTTTGGTATATTTTGGTCATTGTATTGTCCGTACGTCGTCTATTTACGATTTATGATTACTCCTTTGGTATATTTTGGTGATTGTATTGTCGTATTTCGTCTATTTACGACTTATGATTACTCCTTTGATATATTTTGGTCATTTTATTGTCCGTACGTCGTCTATTTACGACATATGATTACTTCCTTGGTATATTTTGGTCATTTTATTGTCCGTACGTCGTCTATTTACGGCTTCTGATTACTCCTTTGGTATATTTTGGTCATTGTATTGTCCGTACGTCGTCTATTTACGATTTATGATTACTCCTTTGGTATATTTTGGTCATTGTATTGTCCGTACTTCGTCTATTTACGGCTTCTGATTACTTCTTTGGTATATTTTGGTCATTGTATTGTCCGTACTTCGTCTATTTATGGCTTCTGATTACTCCTTTGGTATATTTTGGTCATTGTATTGTCCGTACGTCGTCTATTTACGACTTATGATTACTCCTTTGATATATTTTGGTCATTGTATTGTCCGTACGTCGTCTAATTACGACTTATGATTACTCCTTTGATATATTTTGGTCATTGTATTGTCCGTACGTCGTCTATTTACGGCTTCTGATTACTCCTTTGGTATATTTTGGTCATTGTATTGTCCGTATTTCGTCTATTTACGACTTATGATTACTCCTTTGATATATTTTGGTCATTGTATTGTCCGTATTTCGTCTATTTACGACTTATGATTACTCCTTTGGTATATTTTGGTCATTGTATTGTCCGAAGTGCGTCTATTTACGGCTTCTGATTACTTCTTTGGTATATTTTGGTCATTGTATTGTCCGTACTGCGTCTATTAACGGCTTCTGGTGACTTCCTTGGTATATTTTGGTCATTGTATTGTCCGTTCTTCGTCTATTTACGGCTTCTGATTACTCCTTTTGGTATATTTTGGTCATTGTATTGTCTGTACTTCGTCTATTTACGGCTTCTGATTACTCCTTTGGTATATTTTGGTCATTGTATTGTCCGTATTTCGTCTATTTACGGCTTCTGATTACCCCTTTGGTATATTTTGGTCATTGTATTGTCCGTACTTCGTCTATTTATGGCTTCTGATTACTCCTTTGGTATATTTTGGTCATTGTATTGTCCTTATTTCGTCTATTTACGGCTTCTGATTACTCCTTTGGTATATTTTGGACATTGTATTGTCCGTACTTCGTCTGTTTACGGCTTCTGATTACTCCTTTGATATATTTTGGTTATTATATTGTCCGTACGTCGTCTATTTACGGCTTCTGATTACTCCTTTGGTATATTTTGGTCATTGTATTGTCCGTACGTCGTCTATTTACGACTTATGATTACTCCTTTGATATATTTTGGTCATTGTATTGTCCGTACGTCGTCTAATTACGACTTATGATTACTCCTTTGATATATTTTGGTCATTGTATTGTCCGTACGTCGTCTATTTACGGCTTCTGATTACTCCTTTGGTATATTTTGGTCATTGTATTGTCCGTGTTTCGTCTATTTACGACTTATGATTACTCCTTTGATATATTTTGGTCATTGTATTGTCCGTATTTCGTCTATTTACGACTTATGATTACTCCTTTGGTATATTTTGGTCATTGTATTGTCCGAAGTGCGTCTATTTACGCTTCTGATTACTTCTTTGGTATATTTTGGTCATTGTATTGTCCGTACTGCGTCTATTTACGGCTTCTGGTGACTTCCTTGGTATATTTTGGTCATTGTATTGTCCGTTCTTCGTCTATTTACGGCTTCTGATTACTCCTTTTGGTATATTTTGGTCATTGTATTGTCCGTACTTCGTCTATTTACGGCTTATGATTACTCCTTTGGTATATTTTGGTCATTGTATTGTCCGTATTTCGTCTATTTACGGCTTCTGATTACCCCTTTGGTATATTTTGGTCATTGTATTGTCCGTACTTCGTCTATTTATGGCTTCTGATTACTCCTTTGGTATATTTTGGTCATTGTATTGTCCTTATTTCGTCTATTTACGGCTTCTGATTACTCCTTTGGTATATTTTGGACATTGTATTGTCCGTACTTCGTCTGTTTACGGCTTCTGATTACTCCTTTGATATATTTTGGTTATTATATTGTCCGTACTTCGTCTATTTACGGCTTCTGATTACTCCTTTGGTATATTTTGGTCATTGTATTGTCCGTACTTCGTCTATTTACGGCTTATGATTACTCCTTTGATATATTTTGGTCATTGTATTGTCTGTACGTCGTCTATTTACGCCTTCTGATTACTCCTTTGGTATATTTTGGTCATTGTATTGTCCGTACTTCGTTTATTTACGGCTTCTGATTACTACTTTGGTATATTTTGGTCTTTGTATTGTCCGTACTTAATCTATTTACGGCTTTTGATTACTTCTTTGATATATTTTGGTCATTGTATTGTCCGTACTTCGTCTATTTACGGCTTCTGATTACTCCTTTGGTATATTTTGGTCATTGTATTGTCCGTACTGCGTCTATTTACGGCTTCTGATTACTTCTTTGGTATATTTTGGTCATTGTATTGTCCGTACTGCGTCTATTGCGTCTATTTACCCTTTTGATTACTCCTTTGGTATATTTTGGTCATTGTATTGTCCGTACGTCGTCTATTTATGGCTTATGATTACTCCTTTGATATATTTTGGTCATTGTATTGTCCGTACGTCGTCTATTTACGACGTATGATTACTCCTTTGATATATTTTGGTCATTGTATTGTCTGTACGTCGTCTATTTACGGCTTCTGATTACTCCTTTGGTATATGTTGGTCATTGTATTGTTCGTATTTCGTCTATTTACGACTTATGATTACTCCTTTGGTATATTTTGGTCATTGTATTGTCTGTATTCCGTCTATTTACGACTTATGATTACTCCTTTGGTATATTTTGGTCATTGTACTGTGCGAACTGCGTCTATTTACGGCTTCTGATTACTTCTTTGGTATATTTTGATCATTGTATTGTCCGTACTGCGTCTATTTACGCCTTCTGGTGACTTCTTTGGTATATTTTGGTCATTGTATTGTTCGTACTTCGTCTATTTACGGCTTCTGATTACTCCTTTGGTATATTTTGGTCATTGTATTGTCCGTACTTCGTCTATTTACGGCTTCTGATTACTCCTTTGGTATATTTTGGTCATTGTATTGTCCGTACTTCGTCTATTTATGGCTTCTGATTACTCCTTTGGTATATTTTGGTCATTGAATTGTCCGTATTTCGTCTATTTACGGCTTCTGATTACTCCTTTGGTATATTTTGGACATTGTATTGTCCGTACTTCGTCTCTTTATGGCTTCTGATTACTCCTTTGATATATTTTGGTTATTATATTGTCCGTACTTCGTCTATTTACGGCTTCTGATTACTTCTTTGGTATATTTTGGTCATTGTATTGTCCGTACTTCGTCTATTTACCGCTTCTGATTACTTCTTTGGTATATTTTGGTCATTATATTGTCCGTACTTCGTCTATTTACGGCTTCTGATTACTTCTTTGGTATATTTTGGTTATTATATTGTCCGTACTTCGTCTATTTATGGCTTTTGATTACTCCTTTGGTATATTTTGGTCATTGTATTGTCCGTACTTCGTCTGTTTACGGCTTCTGATTACTCCTTTGATATATTTTGGTTATTATATTGTCCGTACGTCGTCTATTTACGGCTTCTGATTACTCCTTTGGTATATTTTGGTCATTGTATTGTCCGTACGTCGTCTATTTACGACTTATGATTACTCCTTTGATATATTTTGGTCATTGTATTGTCCGTACGTCGTCTAATTACGACTTATGATTACTCCTTTGATATATTTTGGTCATTGTATTGTCCGTACGTCGTCTATTTACGGCTTCTGATTACTCCTTTGGTATATTTTGGTCATTGTATTGTCCGTGTTTCGTCTATTTACGGCTTATGATTACTCCTTTGATATATTTTGGTCATTGTATTGTCCGTATTTCGTCTATTTACGACTTATGATTACTCCTTTGGTATATTTTGGTCATTGTATTGTCCGAAGTGCGTCTATTTACGCTTCTGATTACTTCTTTGGTATATTTTGGTCATTGTATTGTCCGTACTGCGTCTATTTACGGCTTCTGGTGACTTCCTTGGTATATTTTGGTCATTGTATTGTCCGTTCTTCGTCTATTTACGGCTTCTGATTACTCCTTTTGGTATATTTTGGTCATTGTATTGTCCGTACTTCGTCTATTTACGGCTTCTGATTACTCCTTTGGTATATTTTGGTCATTGTATTGTCCGTATTTCGTCTATTTACGGCTTCTGATTACCCCTTTGGTATATTTTGGTCATTGTATTGTCCGTACTTCGTCTATTTATGGCTTCTGATTACTCCTTTGGTATATTTTGGTCATTGTATTGTCCTTATTTCGTCTATTTACGGCTTCTGATTACTCCTTTGGTATATTTTGGACATTGTATTGTCCGTACTTCGTCTGTTTACGGCTTCTGATTACTCCTTTGATATATTTTGGTTATTATATTGTCCGTACTTCGTCTATTTACGGCTTCTGATTACTCCTTTGGTATATTTTGGTCATTGTATTGTCCGTACTTCGTCTATTTACGGCTTATGATTACTCCTTTGATATATTTTGGTCATTGTATTGTCCGTACTTTGTCTATTTACGGCTTCTGATTACCCCTTTGGTATATTTTGGTCAATGTATTGTCCGTACTTCGTCTATTTACGGCTTCTGATTACTACTTTGGTATATTTTGGTCATTGTATTGTCCATACTTCGTCTATTTACGGCTTCTGATTACTTCTTTGGTATATTTTGGTCATTGTATTGTCCTTACTTCGTCAATTTACGCCTTCTGATTACTTCTTTGGTATATTGTGGTCATTGTATTGTCCGTACTTCGTCTATTTACGCCTTCTGATTACTTCTTTGGTATATTTTGGTCATTGTATTGTCCTTACTTCGTCTATTTACGCCTTCTGATTACATCTTTGGTATATTTTGGTCATTGTATTGACGTACTTCGTCTATTTACGGCTTCTGATTACTCCTTTGGTATATTTTGGTCATTGTATTGTCCGTACGTCGTCTATTTACTGCTTCTGATTACTTCTTTGGTATATTTTGGTCATTGTATTGTCATTACTTCGTCTATTTACGGCTTCTGATTACTTCTTTGGTATATTTTGGTCATTGTATTGTCTGTACTATGTCTATTTACGGATTCTGATTACTTCTTTGGTATATTTTGGTCATTGTATTGACGTACTTCGTCTATTTACTGCTTCTGATTACTCCTTTGGTATATTTTGGTCATTGTATTGTCCGTACGTCGTCTATTTACTGCTTCTGATTACTTCTTTGGTATATTTTGGTCATTGTATTGTCCTTACTTCGTTTATTTACGGCTTCTGATTACTTCTTTGGTATATTTTGGTCATTGTATTGTCCTTACTTCGTCTATTTACGGCTTCTGATTACTTCTTTGGTATATTTTGGTCATTGTATTGTCCGTACGTCGTCTATTTACGGCTTCTGATTACTTCTTTGGTATATTTTGATCATTGTATTGTCCTTACTTCGTATATTTACGGCTTATGATTACTCCTTTGGTATATTTTGGTCTTTGTATTGTCCGTATGTCGTCTATTTGCTTCTTCTGATTACCCCTTTCATATCTTTTGGTCATTGTATAGTCCGTACTTCGTTTATATACGGCTTCTGATTACTTCTTTGGCATATTTTGGTCATTGTATTGTCCGTACTTCGTCTATTAACGGCTTATGATTACCACTTTGGTATATTGTGGTCATTGTATTGTCCGTACTTCGTCTATTTACGGCTTCTGATTACTCCTTTGGTATACTTTGGTCATTGTATTGTCCGTACTGCGTCTATTTACTGCTTCTGATTACTCCTTTGGTATATTTTGTCATTGTATTGTCCGTACTTCGTCTATTCATGGCTTTTGATTACTCCATTGATATATTTTGGTCATTGTATTGTCCGTGCTTCGGCAATTGACGGCTTCTGATTACTTCTTTGGTATATTTTGGTCATTGTATGATCATTACCTTGTCTATTTACGGCTACTGATGACTTCTTTGGTATAGTTTGGTTATTGTATTGTCCGTACTTTGTCTATTAACGGCTTCTGATTACTTCTTTGGTATATTTTGGTCATTGCATTGTCAATACGTCGTCTATTTACGCTTCTGATTACTCGTTTGGTATATTCTGGTAATTGTATTGTCATTCCGTCGTCTATTTACGGCTTTTGAGTACTCCTTTGGTATACTTTGGTCATTGTATTGTCCGTACTCCGTCTATTTACGGCTTCTGATTACTCCTTTGGTATATTTTGTCATGGTATTGTCCGTACTTCGTCTATTTATGGCTTTTGATTACTCCATTGGTATATTTTGGTCATTGCATTGTCCGTGCTTCGGCAATTTACGGCTTCTGATTACTTCTTTGGTATATTTTGGACATTGTATTTTCCGTGCTTCGGCAATTTACGGTTTCTGATTACTTCTTTGGTATATTTTGATTATTGTATATCCGTACTTCGTCTATTTACGGATTCTGATTATTACTTTGGTATATTTTGGTAATTATATTGTCTGTATTTCGTCAATTTACGACTTCTGATTACTTCTTTGATATATTTTGGTCATTGTATTGTCATTCCGTCGTCTATTTACGCTTCTGATTACTCCTTTGGTATAATTTGTCCATTGTATTTTCCGCACTTCTTCAATTTACGACTTCCGATTACTTCTGTGGTATATTTTGATTATTGTATATCCGTACTTCGTCTATTTACGGATTCTGATTATTACTTTGGTATATTTTGGTCATTATATTGTCTGTACTTCGTCTATTTACTGCTTCTGATTACTCCTTTGGTATCTTTTGGTCATTGTATTGTCCGTACTTCGTCTATTTACGGCTTCTGATTACTCCTTTGGTATATTTTGTCATTGTATTGTCTGTACGTCGTCTATTTACTGCCTATGCTTACTTCTTTGTTATATTTTAGTCATTTTATTGTGTGTACGTCGTCTATTTACGGCTTATTATTACTTCATTGGTATATTTTGGTCATTTTATTGTCCGTACTTCGTCTATTTACGGCTTCTGATTACTCCTTTGGTATATTTCGTCATTGTATTGTCTGTACGTCGTCTATTTACTGGTTATGATTACTTCTTTGTTATATTTTAGTCATTGTATTGTGTGTACGTCGTCTATTTACGGCTTATGATTACTTCTTTGGTATATTTTTGTCATTGTATTGTCCGTTCTTTGGCAATTTACGGCTTCTGATTACTTCTTTGGTATATTTTGGTCATTGTATGATCATTACCTCGTCTTTTTACGGCTTATGATTACTTCTTTGGTATGTTTTGGTCATTGTATTGTCCGTACTTCGTCTATGTACGGCTTCTTATTACTTCATTGGTATATTTTGGTCATTATATTGTCCGTGCTTCGGCAATTTACGGCTTCTGATTACTTCTTTGGTATATTTTGGTCCTTGTATGATCATTACCTTGTCTATTTACGGCTACAGATGACTTCTTTGGTATATTTTGGTTATTTTATTGTCCGTACATTGTCTATTAACGGCTTCTGATTACTTCTTTGGTATATTTTGGTCATTGCATTGTCAATACGTCGTCTATTTACGGCTTCTGATTACTCCTTTGGTATATTTTGGTCATTGTATTGTCAATACGTCGTCTATTTACGACTTCTGATTACTCCTTTGGTATTTTTTGTCCATTGTATTGTCCGTATTTCGTCAATTTACGACTTCCGATTACTTCTTTGGTATATTTTGATTATTGTATATCCGTACTTCGTCTATTTACGGATTCTGATTATTACTTTGGTATATTTTGGTCATTATATTGTCTGTATGTCGTCTATTTGCTTCTTCTGATTACCCCTTTAATATCTTTTGGTCATTGTATAGTCCGTACTTCGTCTATATACGGCTTCTGATTACTTCTTTGGCATATTTTGGTCATTGTATTGTCGGTACTTCGTCTATTAACGGCTTCTGATTACCAATTTGGTATATTGTGGTCATTGTATTGTCCGTACTTCGTCTATTTACGGCTTCTGATTACTCTTTTGGTATACTTTGGTCATTGTATTGTCTGTACTCGGTCTATTTACGCTTCTGATTACTCATTTGGTATATTTTGTCATTGTATTGTCCGTACTTCGTCTATTTATGGCTATTGATTACTTCATTGGTATATTTGGTCATTGCATTGTCCGTGCTTCGGCAATTTACGGCTTCTGATTACTTCTTTGGTATATTTTGGTCATTGTATTGTCCGTGCGTCGGCAATTTACGGCTTCTGATTACTTCTTTGGTATATTTTGATTATTGTATATCCGTACTTCGTCTATTTACGGATTCTGATTATTACTTTGGTATATTTTGGTCATTATATTGTCTGTACTTCGTGTATTTACGGCTTCTGATAACTGCTTTGGTATATTTTGGTCATTGTATTGTCTATACTTCGTCTATTTACGGCTTCTGATTACTCCTTTGGTATCTTTTGGTCATTGTATTGTCCGTACGTCGTCTATTTACGGCTTCTGATTATCCCTTTGGTATCTTTTGGTCATTGTATTGTCCGTACTTCGTCTATTTACGGCTTCTGATTACTCCTTTGGTATATTTTGGTCATTGTATTGTCATTACGTAGTCTATTTACGGCTTCTGGTTACTCCTTTGGTATATTTTGGTCATTGTATTTTCATTACGTCGTCTATTTACGGCTTCTAATTACTTATTTGGTATAATTTGTCCATTGTATTGTCCGTACTTCGTCAATTTACGACTTCTGATTACTTCTTTGGTATATTTTGTTATTGTATTTCCGTCCTTCGTCTATTTACGGCTTCTGATTACTCCTTTGGTATATTTTGGTCATTATATTGTCTGTACTTCGTCTATTTACAGCTTCTGATTACTCCTTTGGTATATTTTGGTCATTGTATTGTCATTACGTCGTCTATTTACGGCTTCTGATTACTCCTATGGTATATTTTATACATTGTATCGTCCGTACTTCGTCTATTTTCGACTTCTGATTACTTCTTTGGTATATTTTGGTCATTATATTGTCTGTACTTCGTTTATTTACGGCTTCTGATTACTCCATTGGTATATTATGGTCATTGTATTGTCCGTACTTCGTCTATTTACGCTTCTGATTACTCCTTTGGGGATTTTGTCATTGTATTGTCTGTACGTCGTCTATTTACTGCCTATGATTACTTCTTTGTTATATTTTAGTCATTGTATTGTGTGTACGTCGTCTGTTTACGGCTTATGATTACTTCATTGGTATATTTTGGTCATTTTATTGTCCGTACTTCGTCTATTTACGGCTTCTGATTACTCCTTTGGTAAATTTTAGTCATTGTATTGTGTGTACGTTCTCTATTTACGGCTTATGATTACTTCTTTGGTATATTTTGGTCATTGCATTGTCTGTACTTCGTCTATTTACGGCTTCTGATTACTCCTTTGGTATATTTTGGTCATTGTATTGTCCGTGCTTCGGCAATTTACGGCTTCTGATTACTTCTTTGGTATATTTTGGTCATTGTATGATCATTACCTTGTCTATTTACGGCTACTGATGACTTCTTTGGTATATTTTGGTTATTGTATTGTCCGTACTTTGTCTATTAACGGTTTCTGATTACTTCTTTGGTATATTTTGGTCATTGCATTGTCAATACGTCGTCTATTTACGGCTTCTGATTACTCCTTTGGTATATTTTGGTAATTGTATTGTCAATACGTCGTCTATTTACGACTGCTGATTACTCCTTTGGTATTTTTTGTCCATTGTATTGTCCGTATTTCGTCAATTTACGACTTCTGATTACTTCATTGGTATATTTTGGTCATTGTATTGTCATTACGTCGTCTATTTACGGCTTCTGATTACTCCTTTAGTATAATTTGTCCATTGTATTTTCCGCCCTTCGTCAATTTACGACTTCCGATTACTTCTTTGGTATATTTTGATTATTGTATATCCGTACTTCGTCTATTTACGGATTCTGATTATTACTTTGGTATATTGTGGTCATTATATTGTCTGTATGTCGTCTATGTACGCTTCTTCTGATTACCCCTTTAATATCTTTTGGTCATTGTATAGTCCGTACTTCGTCTATATACGGCTTCTGATTACTTCTTTGGCATATTTTGGTCATTGTATTGTCGGTACTTCGTCTATTAACGGCTTCTGATTACCAATTTGGTATATTGTGGTCATTGTATTGTCCGTACTTCGTCTATTTACGGCTTCTGATTACTCTTTTGGTATACTTTGGTCATTGTATTGTCTGTACTCCGTCTATTTACGCTTCTGATTACTCATTTGGTATATTTTGTCATTGTATTGTCCGTACTTCGTCTATTTATGGCTTTTGATTACTTCATTGGTATATTTGGTCATTGCATTGTCCGTGCTTCGGCAATTTACGGCTTCTGATTACTTCTTTGGTATATTTTGGTCATTGTATTGTCCGTGCGTCGGCAATTTACGGCTTCTGATTACTTCTTTGGTATATTTTGATTATTGTATATCCGTACTTCGTCTATTTACGGATTCTGATTATTACTTTGGTATATTTTGGTCATTATATTGTCTGTACTTCGTGTATTTACGGCTTCTGATAACTGCTTTGGTATATTTTGGTCATTGTATTGTCTATACTTCGTCTATTTACGGCTTCTGATTACTCCTTTGGTATCTTTTGGTCATTGTATTGTCCGTACGTCGTCTATTTACGGCTTCTGATTATCCCTTTGGTATCTTTTGGTCATTGTATTGTCCGTACTTCGTCTATTTACGGCTTCTGATTACTCCTTTGGTATATTTTGGTCATTGTATTGTCATTACGTAGTCTATTTACGGCTTCTGGTTACTCCTTTGGTATATTTTGGTCATTGTATTTTCATTACGTCGTCTATTTACGGCTTCTAATTACTTATTTGGTATAATTTGTCCATTGTATTGTCCGTACTTCGTCAATTTACGACTTCTGATTACTTCTTTGGTATATTTTGTTATTGTATTTCCGTCCTTCGTCTATTTACGGCTTCTGATTACTCCTTTGGTATATTTTGGTCATTATATTGTCTGTACTTCGTCTATTTACAGCTTCTGATTACTCCTTTGGTATATTTTGGTCATTGTATTGTCATTACGTCGTCTATTTACGGCTTCTGATTACTCCTATGGTATATTTTATACATTGTATCGTCCGTACTTCGTCAATTTTCGACTTCTGATTACTTCTTTGGTATATTTTGGTCATTATATTGTCTGTACTTCGTTTATTTACGGCTTCTGATTACTCCATTGGTATATCATGGTCATTGTATTGTCCGTACTTCGTCTATTTACGCTTCTGATTACTCCTTTGGTATATTTTGTCATTGTATTGTCTGTACGTCGTCTATTTACTGCCTATGATTACTTCTTTGTTATATTTTAGTCATTGTATTGTGTGTACGTCGTCTATTTACGGCTTATGATTACTTCATTGGTATATTTTGGTCATTTTATTGTCCGTACTTCGTCTATTTACGGCTTCTGATTACTCCTTTGGTAAATTTTAGTCATTGTATTGTGTGTACGTTCTCTATTTACGGCTTATGATTACTTCTTTGGTATATTTTGGTCATTGCATTGTCTGTACTTCGTCTATTTACGGCTTCTGATTACTCCTTTGGTATATTTTGGTCATTGTATTGTCCGTGCTTCGGCAATTTACGGCTTCTGATTACTTCTTTGGTATATTTTGGTCATTGTATGATCATTACCTTGTCTATTTACGGCTGCTGATGACTTCTTTGGTATATTTTGGTTATTGTATTGTCCGTACTTTGTCTATTAACGGTTTCTGATTACTTCTTTGGTATATTTTGGTCATTGCATTGTCAATACGTCGTCTATTTACGGCTTCTGATTACTCCTTTGGTATATTTTGGTAATTGTATTGTCAATACGTCGTCTATTTACGACTGCTGATTACTCCTTTGGTATTTTTTGTCCATTGTATTGTCCGTATTTGGTCAATTTACGACTTCTGATTACTTCTTTGGTATATTTTGGTCATTGTATTGTCATTCCGTCGTCTATTTACGGCTTCTGATTACTCCTTTAGTATAATTTGTCCATTGTATGTTCCGCCCTTCGTCAATTTACGACTTCCGATTACTTCTTTGGTATATTTTGATTATTGTATATCCGTACTTCGTCTATTTACGGATTCTGATTATTACTTTGGTATATTTTGGTCATTATATTGTCTGTATGTCGTCTATTTGCTTCTTCTGATTACCCCTTTAATATCTTTTGGTCATTGTATAGTCCGTACTTCGTCTATATACGGCTTCTGATTACTTCTTTGGCATATTTTGGTCATTGTATTGTCGGTACTTCGTCTATTAACGGCTTCTGATTACCAATTTGGTATATTGTGGTCATTGTATTGTCCGTACTTCGTCTATTTACGGCTTCTGATTACTCTTTTGGTATACTTTGGTCATTGTATTGTCTGTACTCCGTCTATTTAGGCTTCTGATTACTCATTTGGTATATTTTGTCATTGTATTGTCCGTACTTCGTCTATTTATGGCTTTTGATTACTTCATTGGTATATTTGGTCATTGCATTGTCCGTGCTTCGGCAATTTACGGCTTCTGATTACTTCTTTGGTATATTTTGGTCATTGTATTGTCCGTGCGTCGGCAATTTACGGCTTCTGATTACTTCTTTGGTATATTTTGATTATTGTATATCCGTACTTCGTCTATTTACGGATTCTGATTATTACTTTGGTATATTTTGGTCATTATATTGTCTGTACTTCGTGTATTTACGGCTTCTGATAACTGCTTTGGTATATTTTGGTCATTGTATTGTCTATACTTCGTCTATTTACGGCTTCTGATTACTCCTTTGGTATCTTTTGGTCATTGTATTGTCCGTACGTCGTCTATTTACGGCTTCTGATTATCCCTTTGGTATCTTTTGGTCATTGTATTGTCCGTACTTCGTCTATTTACGGCTTCTGATTACTCCTTTGGTATATTTTGGTCATTGTATTGTCATTACGTAGTCTATTTACGGCTTCTGGTTACTCCTTTGGTATATTTTGGTCATTGTATTTTCATTACGTCGTCTATTTACGGCTTCTAATTACTTATTTGGTATAATTTGTCCATTGTATTGTCCGTACTTCGTCAATTTACGACTTCTGATTACTTCTTTGGTATATTTTGTTATTGTATTTCCATCCTTCGTCTATTTACGGCTTCTGATTACTCCTTTGGTATATTTTGGTCATTATATTGTCTGTACTTTGTCTATTTACAGCTTCTGGTTACTCCTTTGGTATATTTTGGTCATTGTATTGTCATTACGTCGTCTATTTACGGCTTCTGATTACTCCTATGGTATATTTTATACATTGTATCGTCCGTACTTCGTCAATTTTCGACTTCTGATTACTTCTTTGGTATATTTTGGTCATTATATTGTCTGTACTTCGTTTATTTACGGCTTCTGATTACTCCATTGGTATATTATGGTCATTGTATTGTCCGTACTTCGTCTATTTACGCTTCTGATTACTCCTTTGGTATATTTTGTCATTGTATTGTCTGTACGTCGTCTATTTACTGCCTATGATTACTTCTTTGTTATATTTTAGTCATTGTATTGTGTGTACGTCGTCTATTTACGGCTTATGATTACTTCATTGGTATATTTTGGTCATTTTATTGTCCGTACTTCGTCTATTTACGGCTTCTGATTACTCCTTTGGTAAATTTTAGTCATTGTATTGTGTGTACGTTCTCTATTTACGGCTTATGATTACTTCTTTGGTATATTTTGGTCATTGCATTGTCTGTACTTCGTCTATTTACGGCTTCTGATTACTCCTTTGGTATATTTTGGTCAATGTATTGTCCGTGCTTCGGCAATTTACGGCTTCTGATTACTTCTTTGGTATATTTTGGTCAATGTATGATCATTACCTTGTCTATTTACGGCTACTGATGACTTCTTTGGTATATTTTGGTTATTGTATTGTCCGTACTTTGTCTATTAACGGTTTCTGATTACTTCTTTGGTATATTTTGGTCATTGCATTGTCAATACGTCGTCTATTTACGGCTTCTGATTACTCCTTTGGTATATTTTGGTAATTGTATTGTCAATACGTCGTCTATTTACGACTGCTGATTACTCCTTTGGTATTTTTTGTCCATTGTATTGTCCGTATTTCGTCAATTTACGACTTCTGATTACTTCAATGGTATATTTTGGTCATTGTATTGTCATTCCGTCGTCTATTTACGGCTTCTGATTACTCCTTTAGTATAATTTGTCCATTGTATTTTCCGCCCTTCGTCAATTTACGACTTCCGATTACTTCTTTGGTATATTTTGATTATTGTATATCCGTACTTCGTCTATTTACGGATTCTGATTATTACTTTGGTATATTGTGGTCATTATATTGTCTGTATGTCGTCTATTTGCTTCTTCTGATTACCCCTTTAATATCTTTTGGTCATTGTATAGTCCGTACTTCGTCTATATACGGCTTCTGATTACTTCTTTGGCATATTTTGGTCATTGTATTGTCGGTACTTCGTCTATTAACGGCTTCTGATTACCAATTTGGTATATTGTGGTCATTGTATTGTCCGTACTTCGTCTATTTACGGCTTCTGATTACTCTTTTGGTATACTTTGGTCATTGTATTGTCTGTACTCCGTCTATTTACGCTTCTGATTACTCATTTGGTATATTTTGTCATTGTATTGTCCGTAATTCGTCTATTTATGGCTTTTGATTACTTCATTGGTATATTTGGTCATTGCATTGTCCGTGCTTCGGCAATTTACGGCTTCTGATTACTTCTTTGGTATATTTTGGTCATTGTATTGTCCGTGCGTCGGCAATTTACGGCTTCTGATTACTTCTTTGGTATATTTTGATTATTGTATATCCGTACTTCGTCTATTTACGGATTCTGATTATTACTTTGGTATATTTTGGTCATTATATTGTCTGTACTTCGTGTATTTACGGCTTCTGATAACTGCTTTGGTATATTTTGGTCATTGTATTGTCTATACTTCGACTATTTACGGCTTCTGATTACCCCTTTGGTATCTTTTGGTCATTGTATTGTCCGTACGTCGTCTATTTACGGCTTCTGATTATCCCTTTGGTATCTTTTGGTCATTGTATTGTCCGTACTTCGTCTATTTACGGCTTCTGATTACTCCTTTGGTATATTTTGGTCATTGTATTGTCATTACGTAGTCTATTTACGGCTTCTGGTTACTCCTTTGGTATATTTTGGTCATTGTATTTTCATTACGTCGTCTATTTACGGCTTCTAATTACTTATTTGGTATAATTTGTCCATTGTATTGTCCGTACTTCGTCAATTTACGACTTCTGATTACTTCTTTGGTATATTTTGTTATTGTATTTCCGTCCTTCGTCTATTTACGGCTTCTGATTACTCCTTTGGTATATTTTGGTCATTATATTGTCTGTACTTCGTCTATTTACAGCTTCTGATTACTCCTTTGGTATATTTTGGTCATTGTATTGTCATTACGTCGTCTATTTACGGCTTCTGATTACTCCTATGGTATATTTTATACATTGTATCGTCCGTACTTCGTCAATTTTCGACTTCTGATTACTTCTTTGGTATATTTTGGTCATTATATTGTCTGTACTTCGTTTATTTACGGCTTCTGATTACTCCATTGGTATATTATGGTCATTGTATTGTCCGTACTTCGTCTATTTACGCTTCTGATTACTCCTTTGGTATATTTTGTCATTGTATTGTCTGTACGTCGTCTATTTACTGCCTATGATTACTTCTTTGTTATATTTTTGTCATTGTATTGTGTGTACGTCGTCTATTTACGGCTTATGATTACTTCATTGGTATATTTTGGTCATTTTATTGTCCGTACTTCGTTTATTTACGGCTTCTGATTACTCCATTGGTATATTATGGTCATTGTATTGTCCGTACTTCGTCTATTTACGCTTCTGATTACTCCTTTGGTATATTTTGTCATTGTATTGTCTGTACGTCGTCTATTTACTGCCTATGATTACTTCTTTGTTATATTTTTGTCATTGTATTGTGTGTACGTCGTCTATTTACGGCTTATGATTACTTCATTGGTATATTTTGGTCATTTTATTGTCCGTACTTCGTCTATTTACGGCTTCTGATTACTCCTTTGGTAAATTTTAGTCATTGTATTGTGTGTACGTTCTCTATTTACGGCTTATGATTACTTCTTTGGTATATTTTGGTCATTGCATTGTCTGTACTTCGTCTATTTACGCTTCTGATTACTCCTTTGGTATATTTTGGTCATTGTATTGTCCGTGCTTCGGCAATTTACGGCTTCTGATTACTTCTTTGGTATATTTTGGTCATTGTATGATCATTACCTTGTCTATTTACGGCTACTGATGACTTCTTTGGTATATTTTGGTTATTGTATTGTCCGTACTTTGTCTATTAACGGTTTCTGATTACTTCTTTGGTATATTTTGGTCATTGCATTGTCAATACGTCGTCTATTTACGGCTTCTGATTACTCCTTTGGTATATTTTGGTAATTGTATTGTCAATACGTCGTCTATTTACGACTGCTGATTACTCCTTTGGTATTTTTTGTCCATTGTATTGTCCGTATTTCGTCAATTTACGACTTCTGATTACTTCATTGGTATAATTTGGTCATTGTATTGTCATTCCGTCGTCTATTTACGGCTTCTGATTACTCCTTTAGTATAATTTGTCCATTGTATTTTCCGCACTTCGTCAATTTACGACTTCCGATTACTTCTTTGGTATATTTTGATTATTGTATATCCGTACTTCGTCTATTTACGGATTCTGATTATTACTTTGGTATATTGTGGTCATTATATTGTCTGTATGTCGTCTATTTGCTTCTTCTGATTACCCCTTTAATATCTTTTGGTCATTGTATAGTCCGTACTTCGTCTATATACGGCTTCTGATTACTTCTTTGGCATATTTTGGTCATTGTATTGTCGGTACTTCGTCTATTAACGGCTTCTGATTACCTCTTTGGTATATTGTGGTCATTGTATTGTCCGTACTTCGTTTATTTACGGCTTCTGATTACTCCTTTGGTATACTTTGGTCATTGTATTGTCCGTACTCCGTCTATTTACGCTTCTGATTACGCCTTTGGTATATTTTGTCATTGTATTGTCCGTACTTCGTCTATTTACGGCTTCTGATTACTCCTTTGGTATATTTTGTCATTGTATTGTCTGTACGTCGTCTATTTACGGCTTCTGATTACTCCTTTGGTATATTTTGCCATTGTATTGTCTGTACGTCGTCTATTTACTGCCTATGATTACTTCTTTGTTATATTTTAGTCATTGTATTGTGTGTACGTCGTCTATTTACGGCTTATGATTACTTCTTTGGTATATTTTGGTCATTGCATTGTCTGTACTTCGTCTATTTACGGCTTCTGATTACTCCTTTGGTATATTTTGGTCATTGTATTGTCAATACGTCGTCTATTTACGACTTCTGATTACTCCTTTGGTATATTTTGGTCATTGTATTGTCCGTGCTTCGGCAATTTACGGCTTCTGATTACTTCTTTGGTATATTTTGGTCAATGTATGATCATTACCTTGTCTATTTACGGCTACTGATGACTTCTTTGGTATATTTTGGTTATTGTATTGTCCGTACTTTGTCTATTAACGGTTTCTGATTACTTCTTTGGTATATTTTGGTCATTGCATTGTCAATACGTCGTCTATTTACGGCTTCTGATTACTCCTTTGGTATATTTTGGTAATTGTATTGTCAATACGTCGTCTATTTACGACTGCTGATTACTCCTTTGGTATTTTTTGTCCATTGTATTGTCCGTATTTCGTCAATTTACGACTTCTGATTACTTCATTGGTATAATTTGGTCATTGTATTGTCATTCCGTCGTCTATTTACGGCTTCTGATTACTCCTTTAGTATAATTTGTCCATTGTATTTTCCGCACTTCGTCAATTTACGACTTCCGATTACTTCTTTGGTATATTTTGATTATTGTATATCCGTACTTCGTCTATTTACGGATTCTGATTATTACTTTGGTATATTGTGGTCATTATATTGTCTGTATGTCGTCTATTTGCTTCTTCTGATTACCCCTTTAATATCTTTTGGTCATTGTATAGTCCGTACTTCGTCTATATACGGCTTCTGATTACTTCTTTGGCATATTTTGGTCATTGTATTGTCGGTACTTCGTCTATTAACGGCTTCTGATTACCTCTTTGGTATATTGTGGTCATTGTATTGTCCGTACTTCGTTTATTTACGGCTTCTGATTACTCCTTTGGTATACTTTGGTCATTGTATTGTCCGTACTCCGTCTATTTACGGCTTCTGATTACTCCTTTGGTATAATTTGTCATTGTATTGTCTGTACGTCGTCTATTTACGGCTTCTGATTACTCCTTTGGTATATTTTGTCATTGTATTGTCTGTACGTCGTCTATTTACTGCCTATGATTACTTCTTTGTTATATTTTAGTCATTGTATTGTGTGTACGTCGTCTATTTACGGCTTATGATTACTTCTTTGGTATATTTTGGTCATTGCATTGTCTGTACTTCGTCTATTTACGGCTTCTGATTACTCCTTTGGTATATTTTGGTCATTGTATTGTCAATACGTCGTCTATTTACGACTTCTGATTACTCCTTTGGTATTTTTTGTCCATTGTATTGTTCGTACTTCGTCAATTTACGACTTCTGATTAATTCTTTGGTATATTTTGATTATTGCATATCCGTACTTCGTCTATTTACGGATTCTGATTATTACTTTGGTATATTTTGGTCACTATATTGTCTGTATGTCGTCTATTTGCTTCTTCTGATTACCCCTTTGATATCTTTTGGTCATTATATTGTTCGTACTTCGTCAATTTACGACTTCTGATTAATTCTTTGGTATATTTTGGTTATTGTATTGTCCGTACTTTGTCTATTTACGGCTACTGATGACTTCTTTGGTATATTTTGGTTATTGTATTGTCCGTACTTTGTCTATTAACGGCTTCTGATTACTTCTTTGGTATATTTTGGTCATTGCATTGTCAATACTTCGTCTATTTACGGCTTCTGATTACTCCTTTGGTATTTTTTGTCCATTGTATTGTCCGTACTTCGTCAATTTACGACTTCTGATTACTTTTTTGGAATATTTTGGTCATTGTATTGTCCGTACTTCGTCTATTTATGGCTTTTGATTACTCCATTGGTATATTTTGGTCATTGCATTGTCTGTATTTCGTCTATTTACGGCTTTTGATTACTCCTTTGGTATATTTTGGTCATTATATTGTCTGTACTTCGTCAATTTACGACTTCTGATTACTTCTTTGGTATATTTTGGTCATTGTATTGTCATTCCGTCGTCTATTTACGGCTTCTGATTACTCCTTTGGTATAATTTGTCCATTGTATTTTCCGCACTTCGTCAATTTACGACTTCCGATTACTTCTTTGGTATATTTTGATTATTGTATATCCGTACTTCGTCTATTTATGGATTCTGATTATTACTTTGGTATATTTTGGTCATTAGATTGTCTGTATGTCGTCTATTTTCTTCTTCTGATTACCCCTTTAATATCTTTTGGTCATTGTATAGTCCGTACTTCGTCTATATACGGCTTCTGATTACTTCTTTGGCATATTTTGGTCATTGTATTGTCGGTACTTCGTCTATTAACGGCTTCTGATTATCACTTTGGTATATTGTGGTCATTGTATTGTTCGTACTTCGTCTATTTACGGCTTCTGATTACTCCTTTGGTATACTTTGGTCATTGTATTGTCCGTACTTCGTCTATTTATGGCTTTTGATTACTTCATTGGTATATTTGGTCATTGCATTGTCCGTGCTTCGGCAATTTACGGCTTCTGATTACTTCTTTGGTATATTTTGGTCATTGTATTGTCCGTGCGTCGGCAATTTACGGCTTCTGATTACTTCTTTTGTATATTTTGATTATTGTATATCCGTACTTCGTCTATTTACGGATTCTGATTATTACTTTGGTATATTTTGGTCATTATATTGTCTGTACGTCGTCTATTTACGGCTTCTGATTATCCCTTTGGTATCTTTTGGTCATTGTATTGTCCGTACTTCGTCTATTTACGGCTTCTGATTACTCCTTTGGTATATTTTGGTCATTGTATTGTCATTACGTCGTCTATTTACGGCTTCTGATTACTCCTTTGGTATATTTTGGTCATTGTATTTTCATTACGTCGTCTATTTACGGCTTCTAATTACTCCTATGGTATATTTTATACATTGTATTGTCCGTACTTCGTCAATTTACGACTTCTGATTACTTCTTTGGGATATTTTGATTATTGTATTTCCGTACTTCGTCTATTTATGGCTTCTGATTACTCCTTTGGTATATTTTGGTCATTATATTGTCTGTACTTCGTCTATTTACAGCTTCTGATTACTCCTTTGGTATATTTTGGTCATTGTATTGTCATTACGTCGTCTATTTACGGCTTCTGATTACTCCTATGGTATATTTTATACATTGTATTGTCCGTATTTCGTCAATTTTCGACTTCTGATTACTTCTTTGGTATATTTTGGTCGTTATATTGTCTGTACTTCGTTTATTTACGGCTTCTGATTACTCCATTGGTATATTATGGTCATTGTATTGTCCGTACTTCGTCTATTTACGGCTTCTGATTACTCCTTTGGTATATTTTGGTCATTGTATTGTCTGTACGTCGTCTATTTACTGCTTAGGATTACTTCTTTGTTATATGTTAGTCATTGTATTGTGTGTACGTCGTCTATTAACGGCTTCTGATTACTTCTTTGGTATATTTTGGTCATTGCATTGTCAATACGTCGTCTATTTACGGCTTCTGATTAATCCTTTGGTATTTTTTGTCCATTGTATTGTCCGTACTTCGTCAATTTACGACTTCTGATTACTTTTTTGGTATATTTCGGTCATTGTATTGTCATTACGTCGTCTATTTACGGCTTCTGATTACTCCTTTGGTATACTTTGATTATTGTATTTCCGTACTTCGTCTATTTACGGCTTCTGATTACTCCTTTGGTATATTTTGGTCTTTATATTGTCTGTACTTCGACTATTTACAGCTTCTGATTACTCCTTTGGTATATTTGTTTCATTATATTGTCTGTACTTCGTCTATTTACAGCTTCTCATTACTTCTTTGGTATATTTTGGTCATTGTATTGTCTGTACTTCGTCTATTTACTGCTTCTTATTACTTCTTTGTTATATTTTAGTCATTGTATTGTGTGTACGTCATCTATTTACGCTTATGATTACTTCTTTGGTATGTTTTGGTCATTGTATTGTCCGTACTTCGTCTATGTACGGCTTCTGATTACTTCTTTGGTATATTGTGGTCATTATATTGTCTGTTCGTCGTCTATTTACGCTTCTGATTACTCCTTTGGTATATTTTGGTCATTGTATTGTCCGTACTTCCTCTATTTACGACTTCTGATTACTCCTTTGGTATATTTTGGTCATTGTATTGTCTGTACGTCGTCTATTTACTGCTTAGGATTACTTCTTTGTTATATGTTAGTCATTGTATTGTGTGTACGTCGTCTATTAACGGCTTCTGATTACCAATTTGGTATATTGTGGTCATTTTGTTGTTCGTACTTCGTCTATTTACGGCTTCTGATTACTCCTTTGGTATATTTTGTCATTGTATTGTCTGTACGTCGTCTATTTACGGCTTATGATTACTTCTGTGTTATATTTTAGTCATTGTATTGTCTTTACGTCGTCTATTTACGACTTATGATTACTTCTTTGTTATATTTTAGTCATTGTATTGTGGACGTCGTCTATTTACGGCTTATGATTACTTCTTTGGTATATTTTGGTCATTGTATTGTCTGTACTTCGTCTATTTACGGCTTCTGATTACTCCTTTGGTATATTTTGGTCATTGTATTGTCCGTGCGTCGGCAATTTACGGCTTCTGATTACTTCTTTGGTATATTTTGGTCATTGTATGATCATTACCTTGTCTATTTACGGCTACTGATGACTTCTTTGGTATATTTTGGTTATTGTATTGTCCGTACTTTGTCTATTAACGGCTTATGATTACTTCTTTGGTATATTTTGGTCATTGTATTGTCCGTACTTCGTCTATGTACGCTTCTTATTACTCCTTTGGTATATTTTGGTCATTGTATTGTCCGTGCTTCGGCAATTTACGGCTTCTGATTACTTCTTTGGTATATTTTGGTCATTCTATGATCATTACCTTGTCTATTTACGGCTACTGATGACTTCTTTGGTATATTTTGGTTATTGTATTGTCCGTACTTTGTCTATTAACGGCTTATGATTACTTCTTTGGTATGTTTTGGTCATTATATTGTCCGTACTTCGTCTATTTACGGCTTTTGATTACTCCTTTGGTATATTATGGTCATTGTATTGTCCGTGCTTCGGCAATTTACGGCTTCTGATTACTTCTTTGGTATATTTTGGTCATTGTATGATCATTACCTTGTCTATTTACGGCTACTGATGACTTCTTTGGTATATTTTGGTTATTGTATTGTTCGTACTTTGTCTATTAACGGCTTCTGATTACTTCTTTGGTATATTTTGGTCATTGCATTGTCAATACGTCGTCTATTTACGGCTTCTGATTACTCCTTTGGTATATTTTGGTAATTGTATTGTCAATACGTCGTCTATTTACGACTTCCGATTACTCCTTTGGTATTTTTTGTCCATTGTATTGTCCGTACTTCGTCAATTTACGACTTCTGATTAATTCTTTGGTATATTTTGATTATTGCATATCCGCACTTCGTCTATTTACGGAATCTGATTATTACTTTGGTATATTTTGGTCACTATATTGTCTGTATGTCGTCTATTTGCTCCTTCTGATTACCCCTTTGATATCTTTTGGTCATTGTATAGTCCTACGTCGTCTATATACGGCTTCTGATTACTTCTTTGGCATATTTTGGTCATTGTATTGTCCGTACTTCGTATATTAGCGGCTTCTGATTACCACTTTGGTATATTGTGGTCATTGTATTGTCCGCACTCAGTCTATTTACGGCTTCTGATTACTCCTTTGGTATATTTTGTCATTGTATTGTCCGTACTTCGTCTATTTATGGCTTTTGATTACTCCATTGGTATATTTTGGTCATTGCGTTGTCTGTATTTCGTCTATTGACGGCTTCTGATTACTCCTTTGGTATATTTTGGTCATTGTATTGTCCGTGCTTCGGCAATTTACGGCTTCTGATAACTTCTTTGGTATATTTTGGTCATTGTATGATCATTACCTTGTCTATTTACGGCTACTGATGACTTCTTTGGTATATTTTGGTTATTGTATTGTCAATACGTCGTCTATTTACGGCTTCTGATTACTCCTTTGGTATTTTTTGTCCATTGTATTGTCCGTACTTCGTCAATTTACGACTTCTGATTACTTTTTTGGTATATTTTGGTCATTGTATTGTCATTACGTCGTCTATTTACGGCTTCTGATTACTCCTTTGGTATATTTTGATTATTGTATTTCCGTACTTCGTCTATTTACGGCTTCTGATTACTCCTTTGGTATATTTTGGTTATTATATTGTCTGTACTTCGTCTATTTACAGCTTCTCGTTACTTCTTTGGTATATTTTGGTCATTGTATTGTCTGTACTTCGTCTATTTACTGCTTATGATTACTTCATTGTTATATCTTAGTCATTGTATTGTGTGTACGTCATCTATTTACGGCTTATGATTACTTCATTGGTATATTTTGGTCATTTTATTGTCCGTACTTCGTCTCTTTACGACTTCCGATTACTTCTTTGGTATATTGTGGTCATTGTATTGTCTGTACGTCGTCTATTTACGGCTTCTGATTACTCCTTTGGTATATTTTGGTCATTGTATTGTCCGTACTTCCTCTATTTACGGCTTCTGATTACACCTTTGGTATATTTTGGTCATTGTATTGTCCGTACTTCCTCTATTTACGGCTTCTGATTACTCCTTTGGTATCTTTTGGTCATTGTATTGTCGGTACTTCCTCTATTTACGGCTTCTGATTACTCCTTTGGTATATTTTGGTCATTGTATTGTCCGTACTTCCTCTATTTACGGCTTCTGATTACTCCATTGGTATATTTTGGTCATTGTATTGTCCGAACTTCGTCAATTTACGACTTCTGATTACTTCTTTGGTATATTTTGGTCATTGTTTTGTCATTCCGTCCTCTATTTACCGCTTCTAATTACTTCTTTGGTATAATTTGTCCATTGTATTGTCCGCACTTCGTCAATTTACGACTTCCGATTACTTCTTTGGTATATTTTGATTATTGTATATCCGTACTTCGTCTATTTACGGATTCTGATTATTACTTTGGTATATTTTGGTCATTATATTGTCTGTACTTCGTCTATTTACGGCTTCTGATTACTCCTTTTGTATATTTTGGTCATTGTATTGTCTGTACTTCGTCTATTTACGGCTTCTGATTATCCCTTTGATATATTTTGGTCATTGTATTGTCTGTACTTCGTCTATTTACGGCTTCTGATTACTTCTTTGGTATATTTTGGTCATTATATTTTCATTACGTCGTCTATTTACGGCTTCTGATTACTCATTTGGTATAATTTTTCCATTGCATTGTCCGTACTTCGTCAATTTACGACTTCTGATTACTTCTTTGGTATATTTTGATTATTGTATTTCCGTACTTCGTCTATTTACGGCTTCTGATTACTCCTTTGGTATATTTTGTACATTGTATTGTCCGTACTTCGTCAATTTACGACTTCTGATTACTTCTGTGGTATATTTTGGTCATTGTATTGTCTGTACTTCGTCTATTTACGGCTTCTGATTACTCCTTTGGTATATTTTGGTCATTGTATTGTCCTTACTTCGTCTATTTACGGCTTATGATTACTTCTTTGGTATATTTTGGTCATTGTATTGTCCGTACTTCATCTATTTACGGCTTCTGATTACTTCTTTGTTATATTTTGGTCATTGTATTGTCTGTACGTCGTCCATTTACGGCTTCTGATTACTCCTTTGGTATATTTTGGTCATTGTATTGTCTGTACTTCGTCTATTTACGGCTTATGATTACTTCTTTGGTATATTTTGGTCATTGTATTGTCCGTACTTCGTCTATTTACGGCTTATGATTACTCCATTGGTATATTTTGGTCATTGTATTGTCCGTACTTCGTCTATTTACGGCTTCTGATTACTCCTTTGGTATATTTTGGTCATTGTATTGTCGGTACCTCCTCTATTTACGGCTTCTGATTACTCCTTTGGTATATTTTGGTCATTGTATTGTCCGTACTTCGTCTATTTACGGCTTCTGATTACTCCATTGGTATATTTTGGTCATTGTATTGTCCGTACTTCGTCTATTTACGGCTTCTGATTACTCCTTTGGTATATTTTGGTCATTGTATTGTCCGTACTTCCTCTATTTACGGCTTCTGATTACTCCTTTGGTATCATATTGTCATTGTATTGTCCGTACTTCGTCTATTTACGGCTTCTGATCACCCTTTGGTATCTTCAATCTTTTCTTATGTAATGTATGTACTTATTTGACCCTTAAGTCACCATCACAATCATTCTTCAAATAGAGGAGGGAGTTATTATTAGATCGAGACTTGATAGGGATATGTTTATAATTTGTAACAGAACATAATATTTAGACAAGGTGGTTTAAAATTTCAGGAGCAATTTTAAGGAAATAATTATATGAAAATATGCAAATATGTACAACAGTGAAACAATGTAAGAAAACTTACTTGATCAAATATTTTCAATGACGTGTAATTATATCGTTTTTAATGTAAATATGTTGTTTGTTTTTATATAAAAATTATGACGTTGTTCATTATATAACCATATATTTGATTGTTTGTAAAATATTGTAAATATTACAGGACCACAATGTAAACTAGTTGTATACTAATTGTGTTTTCTTGTATAATACGGGAAATTATTATTATTATTATTTATATAAAATAAGCTCCATAAACTGATAAACAACAGGAAATATGCTAAGCCGATTACGTGTACATTGACATACAAACATCGAAGTCAGCTGAAAACAGGGTATACATACCTTGTTGTTCAAAGGGTCAGCTGAAAGAAGGAATATCATCCCTTGTAGTAAAAAAGATAAGCTGGAAGAAGGAATATCATCCCTTGTGGTCAAAAAGGTAAGCTGGAAGAAGGATTATAATCCCTTGTAGTCAAAAAGGTAAGCTGAAAGAAGAAATATCATCGCTTGCAGTTAAAAGGTAAGCTGAAAGAAAGAATATCATCGCTCGCAGTCAAAAAAGTAAGTTTAATGAAGGAATATCATCCCTTGTAGTAAAAAAAGGTAAGCTGGAAGCAGAAATATTATTCATTGTAGTGAAAAAGTTTAGAAGAAAGCAGAAATATATCTCATTGTATTGAAAAAGCTAAGCTGAAAGAAGGAATTTCATCCCTTGTAGTGAAAAAGGTAAGCCGAAAGAAGGAATATCATCCCTTGTAGTCAAAAAGGTAAGCTGAAAGAAGGAATATCATCCCTTGTAGTCAAAAAGGTAAGCTGGAAGAGGGAACATCATTCCTGGTAATCAAAACGGTCAGCTGGAAGAAGGAATAGCATCCCTTGTAGGCAAAAAGGTAAGCTGAAAGAAGGAATATCATCCTTTGCAATCAAAAAGGAAAGCTGAAAGAAGGAATATCATCCTTTACAATCTAAAAGGTAAGCTGAAAGAAGGAATATCATCCCTTGTAGTCAAAAATGTAAGCTGAAAGCAGAAATATTATCCCTTGTAGTCAAAAAGGTAAGCTGGAAGCAGAAATATTATTAATTGCAGTGAAAATATTTAGATGAAAGCAGAAATATATCTCATTGCATTGAAAAAGCAAAGCTGAAAAAAGGAGTATAATTCCTTGTAGTCAAAAGGGTAAGTTGAAAGGAGGAATATCATCCCCTGTAGTCAAAAAGGTAAGCTGGAATAAGAGATATCATCCCTTGTAGTCAAAAAGGTAAGCTGGAAGAAGGAATATCATCCCTTGTAGTCATAAAGGTAAGCTGCAAGAAGGAATATCATCCCTTGTAGTGAAAGAGGTAAGCTGAAAGAAGGAATATCATCCCTTGTAGTCAAAAAGGTATGCTGAAAGAAGGATTAGTATTCCTTGTAGTCAAAAAAGGTAAGCTGGAAAAAAGGTATATCATCCCTTATAGTCAAAAAGGTAAGCTGGAAGAAGGAATATCACCACTTGTAGTGAAAAAGGTAAGCTGAAGGAAGGAATAACATTCCTTGTAGTCAAAAAAGGTAAGCTGGAAGAAGGAATATCATCCCTTGTAGTCAATATGGTAAGCTGAAAGAAGGAATATCATCCCTTGTAGTCAATATGGTAAGCTGAAAGAAGGAATATCATCCCTTGTAGTCAAAAAGGTAAACTGAAAAAAGGAATATCTTCCCTTTTAGTGAAAAAGGTAAGCTGGATAAAGGAATTTCATCCCTTGTAGTCAAAAAGGTAAGCTGGAAGAAGTAATATCATCCCTTGTAGTCAAAAAGGTAAGCTGAAAGAAGGAATATCATCCTTTGTAGTCAAAAAGGTAAGCTGGAAGAAGGAATATCATCCTTTGTAGTCAAAAAGGCATGCTGAAAGAAGAAATATCAACCCATGTAGTTTAAAAGGTAAACTGGAGGAAGGAATATCTTCCCTTGCAGTCAAAAAGGTAAGCTGGAAAAAGGAATTTCATCCCTTGTAGTCAAAAAGGTAAGCTGGAAGAAGGAATATCATCCCTTGTAGTCAAAAAGGTAAGCTGAAAGAAGGAATATCATCCCTTGTAGTCAAAAAGGTAAGCTGTAATAAGGAATATCATCCCTTGTAGTCAAAAAGGTAAGCTGGAAGAAGGAATATCATCCCTTGTAGTCAAAAAGATAAGCTGAAAGAAGGAATATCATCCCTTGCAGTCAAAAATGTAAGCTGGAAAAAGGAATTTCATCCCTTGTAGTCAAAAAGGTAAGCTGGAAGAAGGAATATCATCCCTTGCAGTCAAAAATGTAAGCTGGAAAAAGGAATTTCATCCCTTGTAGTCAAAAAGGTAAGCTGGAAGAAGGAATATCATCCCTTGTAGTCAAAAAGGTAAGCTGGAAGAAGGAATATCATCCCTTGTAGTCAAACAGGCAAGCTTAAAGAAGAAATATCAACCCTTGTATTTAAAAAGGAAAGCTCTCACAAGTTTAAAATTTAAATCGGCATGCATATATATTTGTTTGTAATATTTGTATGTTTTTCATAGGAAACAGATTTAAAAAAGCATTTGTTTGTTTCTGAATCCTATTGTAGAATTGCTATTTTTTTGTTTATATATGTCAGTTATACCAATAAAATACTCTTATACCAACAAGGTAAGCTGGAGGAAGGAATATCATCCCTTGTAGTCAAAAAGGTAAGCTGAAGGAAGGAATAGCATTCCTTGTAGTCAAAAAATGTAAGCTGGAAGAAGCAATATCATTCCTTGTAGTCAAAATGGTAAGCTGGAAGAAGGAATGTCACCCCTTGCAGTGAAAAAGCGAGTAAACCATCATTCCCAATAGTGTCCAGTTTTCAGGAAAGATGTAGGTTCAGTAAGTATAAAATCGTTTCACTTCTTTTTATTTTCTCTATTCTTAACTAATCAAAAATATATATCGATGTAAACGAAGTGGAGAAACTATCCAACATTCTAGCTGGACACAAATTAGAGAAATGTGCTTTTACTTCTGCATTACCTTTCACAATCACAGTAAGGTTTTTATTTCTGCATTACCTTTCACAATCACAGTAAGGTTGTTTATTTCTGCATTACCTTTCACAATCACAGTAAGGTTTTTATTTCTGCATTACCTTTAACAATCACAGTAAGGTTTTTACTTCTGCATTACCTTTCACAATCACAGTAAGGATTTTATTTCTGCATTACCTTTCACAATCACAGTAAGGTTTTTATTTCTGCATTACATTTCACAATCACAGTAAGGTTTTTTATTTCTGCATTACCTTTCACAATCACAGTAAGGTTTTTTACTTCTGCATTACCTTTCACAATCACAGTAAGGTTTTTACCTCTGCATTACCTTTCACAATCACAGTAAGGTTTTTACTTCTGCATTACCTTTCACAATCACAGTAAGGTTTTTACTTCTGCATTACCTTTCACAATCACAGTAAGGTTTTTACTTCTGCATTACCTTTCACAATCACAGTAAGGTTTTTACTTCTGCATTACCTTTCACAATCACAGTAAGGTTTTTTATTTCTGCATTACCTTTCACAATCACAGTAAGGTTTTTACTTCTGCATTACCTTTCACAATCACAGTAAGGTTTTTTATTTCTGCATTACCTTTCACAATCACAGTAAGGTTTTTACCTCTGCATTACCTTTCACAATCACAGTAAGGTTTTTACTTCTGCATTACCTTTCACAATCACAGTAAGGTTTTTACTTCTGCATTACCTTTCACAATCACAGTAAGGTTTTTTATTTCTGCATTACCTTTCACAATCACAGTAAGGTTTTTACTTCTGCATTACCTTTCACAATCACAGTAAGGTTTTTACTGCTGCATTACCTTTCACAATCACAGTAAGGTTTTTATTTCTGCATTACCTTTCACAATCACAGTAAGGTTTTTATTTCTGCATTACCTTTCACAATCACAGTAAGGTTTTTACTTCTGCATTACCTTTCACAATCACAGTAAGGATTTTATTTCTGCATTACCTTTCACAATCACAGTAAGGTTTTTATTTCTGCATTACATTTCACAATCACAGTAAGGTTTTTTATTTCTGCATTACCTTTCACAATCACAGTAAGGTTTGTTACTTCTGCATTACCTTTCACAATCACAGTAAGGTTTTTACCTCTGCATTACCTTTCACAATCACAGTAAGGTTTTTACCTCTGCATTACCTTTCACAATCACAGTAAGGTTTTTACCTCTGCATTACCTTTCACAATCACAGTAAGGTTTTTACTTCTGCATTACCTTTCACAATCACAGTAAGGTTTTTACTTCTGCATTACCTTTCACAATCACAGTAAGGTTTTTACCTCTGCATTACCTTTCACAATCACAGTAAGGTTTTTACTTCTGCATTCCCTTTCACAATCACAGTAAGGTTTTTACTTCTGCATTACCTTTCACAATCACAGTAAGGTTTTTTATTTCTGCATTACCTTTCACAATCACAGTAAGGTTTTTACTTCTGCATTACCTTTCACAATCACAGTAAGGTTTTTACTGCTGCATTACCTTTCACAATCACAGTAAGGTTTTTATTTCTGCATTACCTTTCACAATCACAGTAAGGTTTTTATTTCTGCATTACCTTTCACAATCACAGTAAGGTTTTTACTTCTGCATTACCTTTCACAATCACAGTAAGGATTTTATTTCTGCATTACCTTTCACAATCACAGTAAGGTTTTTATTTCTGCATTACATTTCACAATCACAGTAAGGTTTTTTATTTCTGCATTACCTTTCACAATCACAGTAAGGTTTGTTACTTCTGCATTACCTTTCACAATCACAGTAAGGTTTTTACCTCTGCATTACCTTTCACAATCACAGTAAGGTTTTTACCTCTGCATTACCTTTCACAATCACAGTAAGGTTTTTATTTCTGCATTACCTTTCACAATCACAGTAAGGTTTTTTATTTCTGCATTACCTTTCACAATCACAGTAAGGTTTTTACTTCTGCATTACCTTTCACAATCACAGTAAGGATTTTATTTCTGCATTACCTTTCACAATCACAGTAAGGTTTTTATTTCTGCATTACCTTTCACAATCACAGTAAGGTTTTTATTTCTGCATTACCTTTCACAATCCCAGTAAGGTTTTTATATCCAGAATTAGAACAATATATATGACATAAACTAATAATATTTTCAAAATATTTAAATATTCCAACTATTTCATTTCCTAATGTAATTTAAAAAGAAAGCAACATCGGCTTAGGCATCTATGATTTTTTAAGCTAAAACAAATTTTTCTTTTTCATAATTTGAAAAGTTTGTGGTTATATGCCACTTTAAAATATACACAAATCTTTCAAAATACTTAAAACTTTCTTCGAACAATACATTTTATTTTGAAAATGCTAATAATCTACTTTCCCAATCGGTGTTTATATATAATACCTCTGTTGGTAGACTATCAGCCCCCGGGGGTATCATCCGGCCAGTAGTCAGTCCTTCGGCACTGACATGGTTTATTAGATATATTTATTACTGAAATTTAGTTCCAAATAATGTAGTTATTAATAAATTAAGGATGTCCTCCCTCAGGCATAGATTATCTTAGCCGAATTTTGCTATCCTGCTTAGGCCCTTTGGCTTTATTGCTCCCAAAAACTTTAAATTATTTGGCTTACCAATCTTTCGAATTTGAGCGTACCTGATGAAGGTTATTCCAGTAACACGTCGTGTTTTGTTTTTGTTTTAAAAAAAAATAAACTTCGGAATATCGTTTCGAATAGTATTGCATTAGTTATTCAGAATTCGTATATACACAAGCTTAAGCAAAGAGATAAACCACATGAAAGCTTCAGGTTTCCCCCTGGTACTCATGTTTTTTTCTGACACTCTGGCTTTCTCCTTATATTCAGGTTTTCCCTGGTACTCAGGTTTTTTTCTAGTACTCTGGCTTTCCCTTTACATTCAGATTTTCTCTGGTACTCAGGGTTTCTTCTAGTACTCTGTCTTTCTCTTTACATTCAGGTTTTCTCTAGTACTCAGGTATTCTTCTGGCTCTCTGTCTTTCTCTTTACATTCAGGTTTTCTCTGGTACTCAGGTATTCTTCTGGCTCTCTGTCTCTCTCTTTACATTCAGGTTTTCTCTGGTACTCAGGTTTTCGTCTGGCTCTCTGTCTTCCTCTTTACATTCAGGTTTTCCCTGGTACTCTGGCTTTCTCCTTACATTCACGTTTTCCCTGGCGCACTCTGGCTTTCCCTTTACATTCAGGTTTTCTCTGGTACTCAGGTATTCTTCTGGCTCTCTGTCTTTCTCTTTACATTCAGGTTTTCTCTGGTACTCTGGCTTTCTCCTTACATTCACGTTTTCCCTGGCGCACTCTGGCTTTCCCTTTACATTCAGGGTTTCTCTGGTACTCAGGTATTCTTCTGGCTCTCTGTCTTTCTCTTTACATTCAGGTTTTCTCTGGTACTCAGGTATTCTTCTGGCTCTCTGTCTTTCTCTTTACATTCAGGTTTTCTCTGGCACTCAGGTTTTCGTCTGGCTCTCTGTCTTTCTCTTTACATTCAGGTTTTCTCTGGTACTCAGGTATTCTTCTGGCTCTCTGTCTTTCTCTTTACATTCAGGTTTTCTCTGGCACTCAGGTTTTCGTCTGGCTCTCTGTCTTTCTCTTTACATTCAGGTTTTCTCTGGTACTCAGGTATTCTTCTGGCTCTCTGTCTTTCTCTTTACATTCAGGTTTTCTCTGGTACTCAGGTATTCTTCTGGCTCTCTGTCTTTCTCTTTACATTCAGGTTTTCTCTGGCACTCAGGTTTTCGTCTGGCTCTCTGTCTTTCTCCTTACATTCAGATTTTCTCTGGTACTCAGGTATTCTTCTGGCTCTCTGTCTTTCTCTTTACATTCAGGTTTTCTCTGGTACTCAGGTATTCTTCTGGCTCTCTGTCTCTCTCTTTACATTCAGGTTTTCTCTGGTACTCAGGTTTTCGTCTGGCTCTCTGTCTTCCTCTTTACATTCAGGTTTTCCCTGGTACTCTGGCTTTCTCCTTACATTCACGTTTTCCCTGGCGCACTCTGGCTTTCCCTTTACATTCAGGTTTTCTCTGGTACTCAGGTATTCTTCTGGCTCTCTGTCTTTCTCTTTACATTCAGGTTTTCTCTGGTACTCTGGCTTTCTCCTTACATTCACGTTTTCCCTGGCGCACTCTGGCTTTCCCTTTACATTCAGGGTTTCTCTGGTACTCAGGTATTCTTCTGGCTCTCTGTCTTTCTCTTTACATTCAGGTTTTCTCTGGTACTCAGGTATTCTTCTGGCTCTCTGTCTTTCTCTTTACATTCAGGTTTTCTCTGGCACTCAGGTTTTCGTCTGGCTCTCTGTCTTTCTCTTTACATTCAGGTTTTCTCTGGTACTCAGGTATTCTTCTGGCTCTCTGTCTTTCTCTTTACATTCAGGTTTTCTCTGGCACTCAGGTTTTCGTCTGGCTCTCTGTCTTTCTCTTTACATTCAGGTTTTCTCTGGTACTCAGGTATTCTTCTGGCTCTCTGTCTTTCTCTTTACATTCAGGTTTTCTCTGGTACTCAGGTATTCTTCTGGCTCTCTGTCTTTCTCTTTACATTCAGGTTTTCTCTGGCACTCAGGTTTTCGTCTGGCTCTCTGTCTTTCTCCTTACATTCAGATTTTCTCTGGTACTCAGGTATTCTTCTGGCTCTCTGTCTTTCTCTTTACATTCAGATTTTCTCTGGTACTCAGGGTTTCTTCTAGTACTCTGGCTTTCTGTTTACATTCAGGTTTTCCCTGGTACTCAGGTATTCTTCTAGTACTCTGGCTTTCTCTTTATATTCAGGTTTTCTCTGGTACTCAGGTATTCTTCTAGTACTCTGGCTTTTTCTTTACATTCAGGTTTTCCCTGGTACTCAGGTTTTCTTCTAGTACTCTGGCTTTCTCTTTACATTCAGGTTTTCCCTGGTACTCAGGTATTCTTCTAGTACTCTGGCTTTCTCTTTATATTCAGGTTTTCTCTGGTACTCAGGTATTCTTTTAGTACTCTGGCTTTCTCTTTATATTCAGGTTTTCTCTGGTACTCAGGTATTCTTCTAGTACTCTGGCTTTCTCTTTATATTCAGGTTTTCTCTGGTACTCAGGTATTCTTCTAGTACTCTGGCTTTCCCTTTACATTCAGGTTTTCTCTGGTACTCAGGTATTCTTTTGGCTCTCTGTCTTTCTCTTTACATTCAGATTTCTCTGGTACTCAGGTTTTCGTCTGGCACTCTGTCTTTCTCCTTACATTCAGGTTTTCTTCTAGTACTCTGGCTTTCTCCTTACATTCAGGTTTTCTTCTAGTACTCTGGCTTTCTCCTTACATTCAGGTTTTCTTCTAGTACTCTGGCTTTCTCCTTGCATTCAGGTTTTCTTCTAGTACTCTGGCTTTCTCCTTATATTCAGATTTTCTCTGGCACTCAGGTTTTCGTCTGACACTCTGTCTTTCTCCTTACATTCACGTTTTCCCTGGCGCACTCTGTCTTTCTCCTTACATTCAAATTTTCTCTGTTAATCAGGTTTTTTTTCTAGTACTCTGGCTTTCTCTTTACATTCAGGTTTTCCCTGGTACTCAGGTTTTCTTCTAGCACTCTGGCTTTCTCTTTATATTCAGGTTTTCCCTGGTACTCAGGTTTTCTTCTGGCACTCTGTCTCACGACCACTACATAACTGAAATGTTGTTGAATGTAGAGTTTACCATTCATATCCTTACACATTTATTATCACTACAGGCTTCAAGTATTACAAGTAACCTAACAAATGTATCTTTTTCAGATATATTGATTTATTATCCGTGGTAGAATTACAGAAGTAATGGAGAAGAGTGGGCACAACTGGAGTAAAAATTTAAAAAGGTTTGCAAGATTTTCTTCAGTTAAAAACTTATCAAATATATTGTTAAATTATGCTTCAGCTTGTCATAACTAAGAAAAGTTTGAAAATACCAAAAGGGTAATTAGAAGCTGGAAATTGATACAAGACAGACAATACAATGACCAAAAGGACAAACAATGAAAACATTACACAGACAACAAAAGATCAAAAACAACACGAACTATAAGAAGTTATTAAAACTAACATTAAATTTTGCCTTTTTAACCCATACCAGTGGCATAGAAATAGGATATATATTTCTCTGTTTCAGATTACACCTGATTGGTGCGGCCGATAGTGGTGACGGACGAATCAAATATATTGTTATGTATATATAATAGAGAACGGAAGTCCTCATTACGGTATACCACTGATGGACTATTTATCGCGTCGGTCTCGCGAGACTACAAATGTGGGGCGCTGATATTTAAACCCGGATGTGTAAAGCGAACATAGATACGAAAGTAAATGCTTTCATGAAAAAGATTGTTTTATAGCAAAATTGTTTTGTTTTTATGAAATAAAATATTGCATTTCCGTGCCCAAGTCAATAATTTCAAAATATCATCTATTTCATTGACAACTATGCACCTTATGTCAATTTCGTCAAAATCGTGACGTCATGTGTAAGCAAACAGCACCCTTTTCAAGAAGTGTGCCAAGAAAAACAACCTTCCAATGGAATAATAAACGATGAATATAGAATAAATGTAACTCAATTTAGAACTACAATGCATAGATATTTTCAGAACAAATCAAAAATATTTGTGGAGTATTATTTGAAACCTAGGTAGAAAAACTCGCCTTGGCTTGTGTGGGTTTTTTGTAGAATGTATAAGGATGGTAGTCCTAATATTAACTCGGATCTAACAAAACTCTGACCAATACAACACGGACGTACTGAAGTGACTTAAGATCAACAGAGACAAACCTTTACGGACAACTCGTGCTCATTTTTTCGAACCGAAAATGACTCGGGCATTTTTTTCACGCATGCGGCATGGCATTATGGATGTTACGCCAATCTGCAATTCACTGTCGAACTCCAAATAAGTGACATATCGTCATATGACTAACCAGTTTAAAAGAAATTCAAACACAATTCCTGTCTAATTATCCAAGATTATTTGTACTACAATATTTCTGAAGTTTTACAATAATTACGTAAATGAAAACTCACCACCATCCGTCTCCACGTTAATAAAGAAAGTAATCACGTCATTACGTTGCAACAAGTCAAGGACAACGCTGCAGTCAAATTTGGGTCACATGCACCTGTTACAGTGTCATAACTGTGTACGTAAAGATGACAATGTCGATATAAAATCTAATCTCTTCATACGTTTACCCATTGTTGTCTTTGTCACTGTGTTCAAGTGCATAACATTCTAATTTTCGTGTTATTTTTTAAAGTCTAATTGAGTGATTTAAAACAAAATGAAGACTTTTAAATGTTCAGAGAATTATTTGAATTTTAAGTGATATGAAAGAATAGTAAATATTTTAATACAAGCACAATGATAACAGTTATTATCATTCAAAGTTTCACGGATTGCTCTTCTGGTTACAAAGTTATCCTTCAAAAACTCGTCAAATTTGTCAGGAGTGTGACGTTTTAGCGTGAAAAACTTTAAATTGCATATATAGTACACGCACAGTAACTAGAATGAGAAGATTCCATACATAGACGTTAAGCCAAGTTTGATATTTCTTCACTTTATTTCAACTACAGGTATGTCTGAAGGAAAAGTCTTAGGAATATCAGACTCGAAATAAAAAAAACATAACTTTAGGCGTTGACCCCTTTGACCTCTCCTATATTTGAAATGATAAAAATTACGACAAATTCGTTGAAACATTCGAGCGAAGACTTTTTCAAAGGAATCAAGCTGCATAGAAAACATATGCAGAAAACAAACTGCATATAAAAAAGTCTTAAAATATATTTTTTAAAATTATTTTAGGCGTTGGTCCGTTTTATCTCCCTTTGACCCTTTTTATCTCGGAAACATTAAGAGTTTAAAATTGCATGCAAGCAAGACATTTCACAAGGAATCGCAAAAAGAGTGAGTGGGTACTTGTTGCTTAACACCAACGCAACAATTGTTCAGGTATATCATGGCAAGAACATGTTAATTTTAAATGAGATGATGAATCGCAAGAAGAAAAATCTGACTTAAAACTTAAAAAATCAAAAAAAACCCCCACTTTTGGATGGTGTCCGCCTCCAGTTTGATCCTTTGTATCATGCAATCGGTAAGATCCATGACAATATCTCGCCATTCTCTATAAAGAGAATAGTATAAGGAATATAAAGAAGAAATATTCAAAATTGGTTGAAAAATAAACTCCACACACCTACACGTAAAGCAACAACATAAAACTCCCTGTTGGCACCTCTTGTTTCTGTGATGGATATCCCATTTCTAAAAAAAAAAATAAAGCACCACTTACAGAGCATTCCTACCAATTTTTGCTTTTTAAGTCTGTCAGTGATCATGTTTCAGAGAGGAATATTGAAATGTTAAAGCTTACCGCTGATGAGAACGACAGACGATGACATGGACGCATAGTGATGACAATATTATGGGTTATACTCATATTTACTTATAGGACAATTAGGATATTCTATTTTATCTAAAAATTGGACAAATATAGGATATTTTTGTAAATAGAGTTGGAAAAATATAGAATATAGGACAAACCGCATCGAGAGAGCTCCCCTTGTAGCCGTCACCCGGGGACGTGCTGAGCAGCTCCGTGGGTTTGAACCATGGGAACCTTCACCAATGACCAACCTTGAACATCCCATGAAGGGCATGGATATAAAATAAATATGATTATCAGTATAATTTCAATAAATATTAATAAATAGCATTCATAACATAGTTAATAAAAGTATCATTTCAATATTAATGATTGTTGGACAGGGATGTTTTTCTTGGTTCAAAACATCTACATGTGTACACATTTGAAAATATCTTTATCTTCGCATGAGAATAACAAAATAAATTTATTATCGTTATTCAGAAATTTTAAACTTCTGCATTTCTTAAATCAGCACTTATAGGTAATTCGGGGATATTTTATTTTCTTTTACTGAACATTATCAATATTCAGATACGGTTCTTTTTTAAATATATTTTTGAATATATAATAAAATAAGTTCTATAAAGTTATTTTTAACATCATTTAATTTCAAATATACTTCCATCCTCTTCAAAGGTCGTGCCTTTTCATAGTCATATTAAATATAATATATACTATTTTGTTCCCGAGAATATTTTTTATTGTTAACATCATCGCACTGATGATGTTAACAACAACAAATATTCTCTGGAACAAAATAGGTTATCAAAAAGGTCAAGTTGTTTACAAGTTTTGTAAAAAAACCCACGCCTTTGGTGATCTTGGTCCTGTTTCGGAGCGATGATAAATGAAAAAGAGCAGAAACATGATTGTGTCGTTTTTCTAATCGTTTTTTGATGGTGTCCTCTTGGACGTCCGCTCTTATAGAGAACGGAAGTCATACCACGTGCACTGATCGACTATTTCCCTAAGACTAAGAATGTGCGGGCGCTGACATTTAAACTCGGATCTGTAAAGCCAACATACGAAAGTAAATACTTTCATGAAAAAGATTTAAATAATAACAACTTTGTTTTGTTTTTATTAAATAAAATCTTGTATCTTCGTTCCCAAGTCAAAAAATGTAAAGACTACATCTATTTCATTTGCAACTGCGTCAATTCCGTATAATCGTGACGACTTGCGTAAACAAACACAGAACCTTTTTCAAGCGTGTATAGAAAAAAAAACTTTCTAGTTACGGATTAGTAAAAGATGATTATAGAATAAATCTGACTTAATTTAGAACTACAATTTTCAGAAAATATCAAATTTATTTGTTGAACCATTTTTTATTTTTTTATTTTTTTTTGTAGAATCTACGCGGGTGGTGACGAATTCTTATGTCCATGGACTGTAGGCCTAAAATATGACCAATACAACGCGAACCTACTGAAAGTACTTTAGGCTAACATAGACTACCTTTAAGGACAACTCCTTTTCATTTTTTTCGCACTGAGAATGACTCTAAGACAACTCGGGTCATTTTTTGATGTATGGGCATTTTATGTCACGCCCACTTGCATTTCACTGTCGAACTACAGGTTAGTGACATATCGTTATATATGACTTACCAGTTTAAAAGAAATCCAAACATAATTCCTGTCTAATTAACCAAGATGATTTCGACCACAATATTCCTATATTTCTACAATAAATGCGTAAATAAAAACGAATCTTGCCACCATTCATCGCCATGTTAATAAAGTAATCACGTCATATTTTACGTTGCAACAAGTCAAGGACAACGTTTGGAATAGTATTTGGGTCACAACTGACAAGGTCTGTTATAACGTCATAACGATGAACGCAAAGATGACAATGTCGGCATTAAATTTAATCTCCTCACACTCTTTTCCATTTTTTGTTCTTTGTCACTTTGTGGGAGTGCATCACATTCTAATTTATTATTATTATTTAAAATCTAATTAAAGGTCCCACGGGAACAAAAATCTGATTAAAGGTCCCACAGGAACAAAAATCTGATTAAAGGTCCCACAGGAACAAAAATCTAATTAAAGGTCCCACAGGAACAAAAATCTGATTAAAGGTCCCACAGGAACAAAAATCTAATTAAAGGTCCCACAGAAACAAAAATCAATACATTGATGCACAATTTAACACAACATCATACAATGCAAATATACAAGTTAAAATTAAGGTTCAGTGAATTCAATATTTTTTTAATACGCATAGTACAGGTACAATAACTAGAATGAGGAGATCACATACATGTAGACTGTTAATCCAAGTTTAACATTTGTTCACTTTCTTTGCTGGTCCTTTTTGGCTCTTTTTGTCTTTTTATTTTTATCTCGCAATCTTAAGAACTACAGGTAGGTCTGAAGGGAAAAATCTTAGCAATATCAGACTCTAAATAAAATACATAATTTTGGGCGTTGACCTCTTTGCCCTCTCGTATATTTGAAATGATAAAAATTGAACAAATTTGTTGAAACACTTAAGAGAAGACGTTTTCAAGGGAATCAAACTGCATAAAAAACAAAATACAGAAAACAAACTGCATACAAAAAAGTCTTAAAAATAAAAAAATAAAAAATATTTTAGATGTTGGTCAGTTTTAACTCCCTTTGACTCTTTCTATCTCTGAAGCATAAAGAGTTTCAAAATGTATGTAAGAAATTTCACCAGGAATCGATTGAAGACTTAACAAATCTTGGATGGTGTCTAGACATGCATTGAATTAGCAGATGAGTAGGAGTGGACCGGAAAGTGGGGGATAAGTTTTGAGGTTGGACCAGAAAAAGTGGCCAGCTCTCAAAGCTGATAAGCAACAAAAATATGAAATGATATATCACAAATCCAGCTTTTTAAAATTTTGTCAAAAGGGGGCACGTGCCCCTTGCCACAGGCTCCTATGCCCCTGATAAGAAAAGATAGTTAAATTTAAATATATTTTAATTTTTATTCAATTTTTGTATTTTATTATTTCTTTAGCAAAGAAAATAAAATAAACACTTTCTAACTATAATGTGCTCGCATGGAACAATGAACATAATACATTAGTTTTTATCTGTTAAGTTCTGTTAATTATTAGTACCCATTTATTTATTCATTTTGCTACCCAAAAAAGAAAAAAACAAAGAAATTATACAAAATATCTATAGATACATTGTGAAAAATATAAAGAAGAGATTTTTTTTTTCAAATAGTAAGAGAAGAGAATATATGACTACAGGTACTCAGGGATATAATAGCCCCACATGTTTTCTAACACTATAAAAAATATATCATATCGTATCCTTCAGCTCTTATTTTCAGCTTAAGCCTTCGTTAATTTGATATGCATCACAAAATGACAAAAAAATATTCTTCGATTTAGTTTTACATTGTATTTGTATGACAGTGGTTCTGTGTAGAAAGGTTTTGTAAAATTATCCGTCAATCTGATCCTACAAAATATTTGAACATTACCAAACATCTCCCGAAAATGGCTTAGAATAGTAAGACACAATGAATTTTATTTATTTAACTATTTATTATGCCGTTCATACTACATGTATATCTGCTATTATCTATTAAGCTCAAAATCTTTCTAAATAAATGCTATACAATTATAAATCAGCTCGTTGTTGAAACTTTAAAATGTATTAACATTACACAAAGAAGGAACAAATTCTCTGTATAATTTTGTTACAGATAATTTTAAAGTGTATGATTTAGATACTGAATATTGACTTAATATAGATAACTATTTTGTATTTGAAGGCAGATACATGATGTCTGGTGGAAACGTGCCCATATCATTCTTTTAAAATTAAAAACTATTTTGTTCACTTGGAGCTAGCATAATATTAACCGACATACACATACTTTAAAATGTCGAAATGAAGATTATCAGTAATACGGTAACCGTACGCAGTGCAGTTGTAATGCTTGGGCACAATGGACAGTTTCCCGGTGGTCACACAAGCAACGGAACCCCATACTAATATATGTATATTGTATACGGCATGTTTTTTTAATGTTTAAACACTGATTTTGTTGGAAGTACCAATACAAGAAATATATGTTTAATTTGATCGACCATTTACAGTGTTATTCCTGTGAGTGTTAGATAGGGGACTCAGTGCACTGCTTTGACCGGGGCATATAATGCTGATAAGACGGCCCTGACAGTACGTCATTCATCATGTACACTTCATGAACATGTATAGGCTGTACATAGCATGGTATAGGCCAATATTGCTTATATATGTTAGCTGTATTAATTGATATTTTCGTAATAAAACTCTTTTCTTACGGCTTAAAAGACCATACTTTCATTTTATATACACCAGCTTGATGGATAATATGTTTGTAACAGCATTAAAACATTTGATTTCTCTGCCTTATATACCACCATTCCACATAAGTTAATAAAATCTAGAATTAAAGAATTGATCCAGCGTTACTTCTCAAAGAAGAACGGAGAACAAATGTATCAGTATCTTGTTATTAGTAGATAAAAGTCTCACTTTGTCAAAAACCATTCGAAATCTAGTAATAAATATGAGAAGAGTGCTTTCTTGTGTTCCATGATTTATAGTAAGATGTAGTTGTTTTATTGATTACAGTGTACTTTGTCGTCTGCTGTTACCAAATTGCTACAAGAAAAAAAGAAACAAATTGCTGAATATTATGCAACCATTTTTTTTTCATTCATAGCTACATGAGCAACAAAAATTCCACTGATGCTGAAGAAATACTACATGTAGCACAAGAAATAAAGACAGTACCAACAACACAAATAAACCAGATAGTGTCCGATTCGATAAAGCATGCAGGGAATGGCGTGGCACAATACATCTTTAATACAGATGTAAAGAAAGCCAAATGGGGAGAAACTGATTGTTCCTCCTTCAGAGATGAACTGGCTGTGAAACTTATTTCACATACAGTAGCAAAGGTAATTATAATACAGTAATTAGTACATACCATTCTAGAATAAAGGTAAGTATAATACAGCACTTAGTACATACCATTCTAGAATAAAGGTAAGTATAATACAGCACTTAGTACATACCATTCTAGAATAAAGGTAAGCATAGTAGAGTACTTAGTACATACCATTCTAGAATAAAGGTATGTATAGTACAATACTTAGTGCATACCATTCTAGAATAAAGGTAAGTATAGTACAGTACTTAGTACATACCATTCTAGAATAAAGGTAAGTATAGTACAATACTTAGTGCATACCATTCTAGAATAAAGGTAAGTATAGTATAATACTTAGTACATACCATTCTATAATAAAGGTAAGTATAGTACAGTACTTAGTACATAAAATTCTAGAATAAAGGTAAGAATAGTACAATACTTAGTACATACCATTCTAGAATAAAGGTAAGTATAGTACAATACCTAGTACATACCATTCTAGAATAAAGGTCAGTATAGTACAATACTTAGTACATACCATTCTATAATAAAGGTAAGTATAGTACAATACTTAGTACATACCAGTATGGAATAGAGGTAAGAATAGTACAGTACTTAGTACATACCATTCTAGATTAAAGGTAAGCATAGTACATTACTTAATACATAGCATTCTAGAATAAAGGTAAGTATAGTACAGTACTTAGTACATACCAGTATGGAATAGAGGTATGCATAGTACAGTACTTAGTACATACCATTCTAGAATAAAGGTAAGTATAGTACAGTACTTAGTACATACCAGTATGGAATAGAGGTAAGCATAGTACAGTACTTAGTACATACCATTCTAGAATAAAGGTCAGTATAGTACAATACTTAGTACATACCAGTATGGAATAGAGGTAAGCATAGTACAGTACTTAGTACACACCATTCTAGATTAAAGGTAAGCATAGTACATTACTTAATACATAGCATTCTAGAATAAAGGTAAGTATAGTACAGTACTTAGTACATACCAGTATGGAATAGAGGTCAGCGTAGTACAGTACTTAGTACATACCATTCTAGAATAAAGGTAAGTATAGTACATTACTTAGTACATACCAGTATGGAATATAGGTAAGCATAGTACAGTACTTAGTACATACCATTCTAGAATAAAGGTAAGTATAGTACAATACTTAGTACATACCAGTATGGAATAGAGGTAAGCATAGTACAGTACTTAGTACATACCATTCTAGATTAAAGGTAAGCATAGTACATTATTTAATACATAGCATTCTAGAATAAAGGTAAGTATAGTACAGTACTTAGTACATACCAGTATGGAATAGAGGTAAGCATAGTACAGTACTTAGTACATACCATTCTAAAATAAAGGTAAGTATAGTACAGTACTTAGTACATAAAATTCTAGAATAAAGGTAAGAATAGTACAATACTTAGTACATAGCATTCTAGAATAAAGGTAAGTATAGTACAGTACTTAGTACATACCAGTATGGAATAGAGGTAAGCATAGTACAGTACTTAGTACATACCATTCTAAAATAAAGGTAAGTATAGTACAGTACTTAGTACATAAAATTCTAGAATAAAGGTAAGAATAGTACAATACTTAGTACATACCATTCTATAATAAAGGTAAGTATAGTACAGTACTTAGTACATACCAGTATGGAATAGAGGTAAGTATAGTACAGTACTTAGTACACACCATTCTAGATTAAAGGTAAGCATAGTACATTACTTAATACATACCATTCTAGAATAAAGGTAAGAATAGTACAGTACTTTGTACATACAGTATGGAATAGAGGTAAGCATAGTACAGTACTTAGTACATACCATTCTAGAATAAAGGTAAGTATAGTACATTACTTAGTACATACCAGTATGGAATATAGGTAAGCATAGTTCAGTACTTAGTACATACCATTCTAGAATAAAGGTAAGTATAGTACAATACTTAGTACATACCAGTATGGAATAGAGGTAAGCATAGTACAGTACTTAGTACATACCATTCTAGATTAAAGGTAAGCATAGTACATTACTTAATACATAGCATTCTAGAATAAAGGTAAGTATAGTACAGTACTTAGTACATACCAGTATGGAATAGAGGTAAGCATAGTACAGTACTTAGTACATACCATTCTAAAATAAAGGTAAGTATAGTACAGTACTTAGTACATACCATTCTAGAATAAAGGTAAGTATAGTACAATACTTAGTACATACCAGTATGGAATAGAGGTAAGCATAGTACAGTACTTAGTACATACCATTCTAGATTAAAGGTAAGCATAGTACATTACTTAATACATACAATTCTAGAATAAAGGTAAGTATAGTACAGTACTTAGTACATACCAGTATGGAATAGAGATCAGCATAGTACAGTACTTAGTTCATACCATTCTAGAATAAAGGTAAGTATATTACAGTACTTAGTACATACCATTCTAGAATAAAGGTAAGTATAGTACAGTACTTAGTACATACCATTCTAGAATAAAGGTAAGTATAGTACAGTACTTAGTACATACCATTCTAGAATAAAGGGAAGTATAGTACAGTACTTAGTTCATACCATTCTAGAATAAAGGTAAGTATAGTACAATACTTAGTGCATACCATCAAAGAATAAAGGTAAGTATAGTACAATACTTAGAACATACCATTCTATAATAAAGGTAAGTATAGTACAGTACTTAGTACATAACATTCTAGAATAAAGGTAAGAATAGTACAATACTTAGTACATACCATTCTATAATAAAGGTAAGTATAGTACAGTACTTAGTACATACCAGTATGGAATAGAGGTAAGTATAGTACAGTACTTGGTACATACCATTCTAGATTAAAGGTAAGCATAGTACATTACTTAATACATATCATTCTAGAATAAAGGTAAGTATAGTACAGTACTTAGTACATACCAGTTTGGAATAGAGGTAAGCATAGTACAGTACTTAGTACATACCATTCTAGAATAAAGGTAAGTATAGTACATTACTTAGTACATACCAGTATGGAATAGAGGTAAGCATAGTAAAGTACTTAGTACATACCATTCTAGAATAAAGGTAAGTATAGTACAATACTTAGTACATACCAGTATGGAATAGAGGTAAGCATAGTACAGTACTTAGTACATACCATTCTAGATTAAAGGTAAGCATAGTACATTACTTAATACATAGCATTCTAGAATAAAGGTAAGTATAGTACAGTACTTAGTACATACCAGTATGGAATAGAGGTAAGCATAGTACAGTACTTAGTATATACCATTCTAGAATAAAGGTAAGTATAGTACAGTACTTAGTACATACCAGTATGGAATAGAGGTAAGCATAGTACAGTACTTAGTACATACCATTCTAGATTAAAGATAAGCATAGTACATTACTTAATACATACCATTCTAGAATAAAGGTAAGTATAGTATAGTACTTAGTACATACCAGTATGGAATAGAGGTAAGCATAGTACAGTACTTAGTACATACCATTCTAGAATAAAGGTAAGTATAGTACAGTACTTAGTACATACCAGTATGGAATAGAGGTAAGCATAGTACAGTACTTAGTACATACCATTCTAGAATAAAGGTAAGTATAGTACAATACTTAGTACATACCAGTATGGAATAGAGGTAAGCATAGTACAGTACTTAGTACATACCATTCTAGATTAAAGGTAAGCATAGTACATTACTTAATTCATACCATTCTAGAATAAAGGTAAGTATAGTACAGTACTTAGTACATACCAGTATGGAATAGAGGTCAGCATAGTACAGTACTTAGTTTATACCATTCTAGAATAAAGGTAAGTATAATACAGTACTTAGTACATACCATTCTAGAATAAAGGTAAGCATAGTATAGTACTTAGTACATACCATTCTAGAATAAAGGGAAGTATAGTACAGTACTTAGTACATACCATTTCTAGAATAAAGGTAAGTATAGTACAGTACTTAGTTCATACCATTCTAGAATAAAGGTAAGCATAGTACAGAACTTAGTACATACCATTCTAGAATAAAGGTAAGTATAGTACAGTACTTAGTTCATACCATTCTATAGTAAAGGTAAGCATAGTACAGTACTTAGTACATACAATTCTAGAATAAAGGTAAGAATAGTACAATACTTAGTACATACCATTCTAGAATAAAGGTAAGTATAGTACAATAATTAGTACATACCATTCTATAATAAAGGTAAGCATAGTACAATAGTTAGTGCATACCATTCTAGAATAAAGGTCAGTATAGTACAATACTTAGTACATACCATTCTATAATAAAGGTAAGTATAGTACAGTACTTAGTACATACCGGTATGGAATAGAGGTAAGTATAGTACAGTACTTAGTACATACCATTCTAGATTAAAGGTAAGCATAGAACATTACTTAATACATACCATTCTAGAATAAAGGTAAGTATAGTACAGTACTTAGTACATACCAGTATGGAATAGAGGTAAGCATAGTACAGTACTTAGTACATACCATTCTAGAATAAAGGTAAGTATAGTACATTACTTAGTACATACCAGTATGGAATAGAGGTAAGCATAGTACAGTACTTAGTACATACCATTCTAGATTAAAGGTAAGCATAGTACATTACTTAATACATACAATTCTAGAATAAAGGTAAGTATAGTACAGTACTTAGTACATACCAGTATGGAATAGAGATCAGCATAGTACAGTACTTAGTTCATACCATTCTAGAATAAAGGTAAGTATATTACAGTACTTAGTACATACCATTCTAGAATAAAGGTAAGTATAGTACAGTACTTAGTACATACCATTCTAGAATAAAGGTAAGTATAGTACAGTACTTAGTACATACCATTCTAGAATAAAGGGAAGTATAGTACAGTACTTAGTTCATACCATTCTAGAATAAAGGTAAGTATAGTACAATACTTAGTGCATACCATCAAAGAATAAAGGTAAGTATAGTACAATACTTAGAACATACCATTCTATAATAAAGGTAAGTATAGTACAGTACTTAGTACATAACATTCTAGAATAAAGGTAAGAATAGTACAATACTTAGTACATACCATTCTATAATAAAGGTAAGTATAGTACAGTACTTAGTACATACCAGTATGGAATAGAGGTAAGCATAGTACAGTACTTGGTACATACCATTCTAGATTAAAGGTAAGCATAGTACATTACTTAATACATATCATTCTAGAATAAAGGTAAGTATAGTACAGTACTTAGTACATACCAGTTTGGAATAGAGGTAAGCATAGTACAGTACTTAGTACATACCATTCTAGAATAAAGGTAAGTATAGTACATTACTTAGTACATACCAGTATGGAATAGAGGTAAGCATAGTAAAGTACTTAGTACATACCATTCTAGAATAAAGGTAAGTATAGTACAATACTTAGTACATACCAGTATGGAATAGAGGTAAGCATAGTACAGTACTTAGTACATACCATTCTAGATTAAAGGAAAGCATAGTACATTACTTAATACATAGCATTCTAGAATAAAGGTAAGTATAGTACAGTACTTAGTACATACCAGTATGGAATAGAGGTAAGCATAGTACAGTACTTAGTATATACCATTCTAGAATAAAGGTAAGTATAGTACAGTACTTAGTACATACCAGTATGGAATAGAGGTAAGCATAGTACAGTACTTAGTACATACCATTCTAGATTAAAGATAAGCATAGTACATTACTTAATACATACCATTCTAGAATAAAGGTAAGTATAGTATAGTACTTAGTACATACCAGTATGGAATAGAGGTAAGCATAGTACAGTACTTAGTACATACCATTCTAGAATAAAGGTAAGTATAGTACAGTACTTAGTACATACCAGTATGGAATAGAGGTAAGCATAGTACAGTACTTAGTACATACCATTCTAGAATAAAGGTAAGTATAGTACAATACTTAGTACATACCAGTATGGAATAGAGGTAAGCATAGTACAGTACTTAGTACATACCATTCTAGATTAAAGGTAAGCATAGTACATTACTTAATTCATACCATTCTAGAATAAAGGTAAGTATAGTACAGTACTTAGTACATACCAGTATGGAATAGAGGTCAGCATAGTACAGTACTTAGTTTATACCATTCTAGAATAAAGGTAAGTATAATACAGTACTTAGTACATACCATTCTAGAATAAAGGTAAGCATAGTATAGTACTTAGTACATACCATTCTAGAATAAAGGGAAGTATAGTACAGTACTTAGTACATACCATTTCTAGAATAAAGGTAAGTATAGTACAGTACTTAGTTCATACCATTCTAGAATAAAGGTAAGCATAGTACAGAACTTAGTACATACCATTCTAGAATAAAGGTAAGTATAGTACAGTACTTAGTTCATACCATTCTATAGTAAAGGTAAGCATAGTACAGTACTTAGTACATACAATTCTAGAATAAAGGTAAGAATAGTACAATACTTAGTACATACCATTCTAGAATAAAGGTAAGTATAGTACAATAATTAGTACATACCATTCTATAATAAAGGTAAGCATAGTACAATAGTTAGTGCATACCATTCTAGAATAAAGGTCAGTATAGTACAATACTTAGTACATACCATTCTATAATAAAGGTAAGTATAGTACAGTACTTAGTACATACCGGTATGGAATAGAGGTAAGTATAGTACAGTACTTAGTACATACCATTCTAGATTAAAGGTAAGCATAGAACATTACTTAATACATACCATTCTAGAATAAAGGTAAGTATAGTACAGTACTTAGTACATACCAGTATGGAATAGAGGTAAGCATAGTACAGTACTTAGTACATACCATTCTAGAATAAAGGTAAGTATAGTACATTACTTAGTACATACCAGTATGGAATAGAGGTAAGCATAGTACAGTACTTAGTACATACCATTCTAGATTAAAGGTAAGCATAGTACATTACTTAATACATACAATTCTAGAATAAAGGTAAGTATAGTACAGTACTTAGTACATACCAGTATGGAATAGAGATCAGCATAGTACAGTACTTAGTTCATACCATTCTAGAATAAAGGTAAGTATATTACAGTACTTAGTACATACCATTCTAGAATAAAGGTAAGTATAGTACAGTACTTAGTACATACCATTCTAGAATAAAGGTAAGTATAGTACAGTACTTAGTACATACCATTCTAGAATAAAGGGAAGTATAGTACAGTACTTAGTTCATACCATTCTAGAATAAAGGTAAGTATAGTACAATACTTAGTGCATACCATCAAAGAATAAAGGTAAGTATAGTACAATACTTAGAACATACCATTCTATAATAAAGGTAAGTATAGTACAGTACTTAGTACATAACATTCTAGAATAAAGGTAAGAATAGTACAATACTTAGTACATACCATTCTATAATAAAGGTAAGTATAGTACAGTACTTAGTACATACCAGTATGGAATAGAGGTAAGCATAGTACAGTACTTGGTACATACCATTCTAGATTAAAGGTAAGCATAGTACATTACTTAATACATATCATTCTAGAATAAAGGTAAGTATAGTACAGTACTTAGTACATACCAGTTTGGAATAGAGGTAAGCATAGTACAGTACTTAGTACATACCATTCTAGAATAAAGGTAAGTATAGTACATTACTTAGTACATACCAGTATGGAATAGAGGTAAGCATAGTAAAGTACTTAGTACATACCATTCTAGAATAAAGGTAAGTATAGTACAATACTTAGTACATACCAGTATGGAATAGAGGTAAGCATAGTACAGTACTTAGTACATACCATTCTAGATTAAAGGTAAGCATAGTACATTACTTAATACATAGCATTCTAGAATAAAGGTAAGTATAGTACAGTACTTAATACATACCAGTATGGAATAGAGGTAAGCATAGTACAGTACTTAGTATATACCATTCTAGAATAAAGGTAAGTATAGTACAGTACTTAGTACATACCAGTATGGAATAGAGGTAAGCATAGTACAGTACTTAGTACATACCATTCTAGATTAAAGGTAAGCATAGTACATTACTTAATACATACCATTCTAGAATAAAGGTAAGTATAGTATAGTACTTAGTACATACCAGTATGGAATAGAGGTAAGCATAGTACAGTACTTAGTACATACCATTCTAGAATAAAGGTAAGTATAGTACAGTACTTAGTACATACCAGTATGGAATAGAGGTAAGCATAGTACAGTACTTAGTACATACCATTCTAGAATAAAGGTAAGTATAGTACAATACTTAGTACATACCAGTATGGAATAGAGGTAAGCATAGTACAGTACTTAGTACATACCATTCTAGATTAAAGGTAAGCATAGTACATTACTTAATTCATACCATTCTAGAATAAAGGTAAGTATAGTACAGTACTTAGTACATACCAGTATGGAATAGAGGTCAGCATAGTACAGTACTTAGTTAATACCATTCTAGAATAAAGGTAAGTATAATACAGTACTTAGTACATACCATTCTAGAATAAAGGTAAGCATAGTATAGTACTTAGTACATACCATTCTAGAATAAAGGGAAGTATAGTACAGTACTTAGTACATACCATTTCTAGAATAAAGGTAAGTATAGTACAGTACTTAGTTCATACCATTCTAGAATAAAGGTAAGCATAGTACAGAACTTAGTACATACCATTCTAGAATAAAGGTAAGTATAGTACAGTACTTAGTTCATACCATTCTATAGTAAAGGTAAGCATAGTACAGTACTTAGTACATACAATTCTAGAATAAAGGTAAGAATAGTACAATACTTAGTACATACCATTCTAGAATAAAGGTAAGTATAGTACAATAATTAGTACATACCATTCTATAATAAAGGTAAGCATAGTACAATAGTTAGTGCATACCATTCTAGAATAAAGGTCAGTATAGTACAATACTTAGTACATACCATTCTATAATAAAGGTAAGTATAGTACAGTACTTAGTACATACCGGTATGGAATAGAGGTAAGTATAGTACAGTACTTAGTACATACCATTCTAGATTAAAGGTAAGCATAGAACATTACTTAATACATACCATTCTAGAATAAAGGTAAGTATAGTACAGTACTTAGTACATACCAGTATGGAATAAAGGTAAGCATAGTACAGTACTTAGTACATACCATTCTAGAATAAAGGTAAGTATAGTACATTACTTAGTACATACCAGTATGGAATAGAGGTAAACATAGTACAGTACTTAGTACATAGCATTCTAGAATAAAGGTAAGTATAGTACAATACTTAGTACATACCAGTATGGAATAGAGGTAAGCATAGTACAGTACTTAGTACATACCATTCTAGATTAAAGGTAAGCATAGTACATTACTTAATACATACCATTCTAGAATAAAGGTAAGTATAGTACAGTACTTAGTACATACCAGTATGGAATAGAGGTAAGCATAGTACAGTACTTAGTACATACCATTCTAGAATAAAGGTAAGTATAGTACAGTACTTAGTACATACCAGTATGGAATAGAGGTAAGCATAGTACAGTACTTAGTATATACCATTCTAGAATAAAGGTAAGCATAGTACAGTACTTAGTACATACCATTCTAGATTAAAGGTAAGCATAGTACATTACTTAATACATACCATTCTAGAATAAAGGTAAGTATAGTACAGTACTTAGTACATACCATTCTAGAATAAAGGTAAGTATATTACAGCAAAGTGATTGAAAATATATCAGCTATTTGTGGTCATTTACGGTCGTATCAATTCTTGTATCTAAGTGAAAACTGTATCAGCAATTTGTGTTCATTTACTGTCGTATCAATTCTTGCATCTGATTGAAAACAATATAAGACTTTTGTGGTCATTTACTGTCGTATCAATTCTTGTATCTGAGTGAAAACTATTTCAGCAATTTGTGTTCATTTACTGCGGTATCAATTCTTGCATCTGATTGAAAACTATATCAGCCTTTTGTGATCATCTACTGTCGTATCAATTCTTGTATCTTATTGAAAACTATATCAACCCTTTGTGTTCATTTACTGTCGGATCATTTCTTGTATCTGAGTGAAAACTGTATCAGCAATTTGTGCTCATTTACTGCCGTATCTATTCTTCTACCTGATTGAAAACTATATCAACCCTTTGTGTTCATTTACTGTCGTATCAATTCTTGTATCTAAGTGAAAACTGTATCAGCAATTTGTATTCATTTACTGTCGTATCAATTATTGTATCTGATTGGAAACTATATCAGCCATTTGTGGTAATTTATGGTCGTATCAATTCTTGCATCTGATTGAAAACTGTATCAGCAATTTGTGTTCATTTACTGCCGTATCAATTCTTGCATCTGATTGAAAACTATCCCCGCCTTTTGTAGTCATTTACTGTCGTATCAATTCTTGTATCTGAGTGAAAACGATATCAGCAATTTGTGTTCATTTACTGCCGTATCAATTCTTCTACCTGATTGAAAACTATATCAGCCTTTTGTGGTCATTTACTGTCGTATCAATTATTGTATCTGATTGAAAACTATATCAACCCTTTGTGTTCATTTACTGTCGTATCAATTCTTGTATCTGAGTGAAAACTCTATCAGCAATTTGTGTTCATTTACTGCCGTATCAATTATTGTATCTGATTGGAAACTATATCAGTCATTTGTGGTCATTTACGGTCGTATCAATTCTTGTATCTGAGTGAAAACTGTATCAGTAATTTGTGTTCATTTACTGCCGTATCAATTCTTGTATCTGATTGAAAACTATATCAGCTATTTGTGGTCATTTACGGTCGTATCAATTCTTGTATCTGATTGAAAACTATATAAGTCATTTGTGTTTATTTACGGTCGTACCAATTCTTGTATCTGATTGAAAACTGTATCAGCAATATGTGTTAATTTACTGCCGTATCAATTCTTGTATCTGATTGAAAGCTATATCAGCTTTTTGTATTCATTTACCGTCGTATCAGTTCTTGTATCTGATTGAAAACTATATCAGCTTTATGTGTTAATTTGCTGCCGTATTAATTCTTTTTGTATTCAATTTTTGCTTCTAAGTGTAAAACGTAGTGTACATGAATAACCTACATCTGGTACAATAACCTACATCTGGTACAATAACCTACATCTTGTACAATAACCTACATCTGGTACAATAACCTACATCTTGTACAATAGCCTACATCTGGTACAATAACCTACATATGGTGCAATAACCTACATCTGGTACAATAACCTACATCTGGTACAATAACGTACATCTGGTAAAATAACCTACATCTGGTACAATAACCTACATCTGGTATAATATCTTACATCTTGTACAATAACCTACATCTGGTACAATAACCTACATCTAATACAATAACCTACATCTGGTACAATAACCTACATCTGGTACAATAACTTACATCTGGTACAATAACCTACATTTGGTACAATAACCTACATCTGGAACATTAACCTACATCTGGTACAATAACCTACATCTGGTACAATAACCTACATCTGATAGAATAACCTACATCTGGTACAATAACCTACATCTGGTACAATGACCTACATCTGGTACAATAACCTACATCTTGTGCAATAACTTACATCTTGTACAATAACCTACATCTGGTACACTAACCTACAGCTTGTACAATAACCTACATCTGGTACAATAACCTACATCTTGTACAATAGCCTACATCTGGTACAATAACTTACATATGGAGCAATAACCTACATCTGGTACAATAACCTACATCTGGTACAATAACGTACATCTGGTAAAATAACCTACGTCTGGTACAATAACCTACATCTGGTATAATATCTTACATCTTGTACAATAACCTACATCTGGTACAATAACCTACATCTGGAACATTAACCTACATCTGGTACAATAACCTACATCTGGTACAATAACCTACATCTGATAGAATAACCTACATCTGGTACAATAACCTACATCTGGTACAATGACCTACATCTGGTACAATAACCTACATCTGGTACAATAACTTACATCTTGTACAATAACCTACATCTGGTACACTAACCTACATCTTGTACAATAACCTACATCTGGTACAATAACTTACATATGGTGCAATAACCTACATCTGGTACAATAACCTACATCTGGTACAATAACGTACATCTGGTAAAATAACCTACGTCTGGTACAATAACCTACATCTGGTATAATATCTTACATCTGGTACAATAACCTACATCTGGTACAATAACCTACATCTGGTACAATAACCTACATCTGGTACAATAACTTACATCTTGTGCAATAACCTACATCTGGTACAATAACCTTCATCTGGAACATTAACCTACATCTGGTACAATAACCTACGTCTGGTACAATAACCTACATCTGGTATAATATCTTACATCTTGTACAATAACCTACATCTGGTACAATAACCTACATCTGGTACAATAACGTACATCTGGTAAAATAACCTACGTCTGGTACAATAACCTACATCTGGTATAATATCTTACATCTGGTACAATAACCTACATCTGGTACAATGACCTACATCTGGTACAATAACCTACATCTTGTACAATAACTTGCATCTTGTACAATAACCTACTTCTGGTACAATAACCTACATCTGGTACAATAACCTACATATGGTGCAATAACCTACATCTGGTACAATAACCTATATCTGGTACAATAACGTACATCTGGTAAAATAACCTACATCTGGTACAATAACCTACATCTGGTATAATATCTTACATCTTGTACAATAACCGACATCTGGTACAATAACCTACATCTGGTACAATAACCTACATCTGGTACAATAACCTACATCTGGTACAATAACTTACATCTTGTGCAATAACCTACATCTTGTACAATAACCTACATCTTGTACAATAACCTACATCTGGTACAATAACATACATCTTGTACAATAGCCTACATCTGGTACAATAACCTACATATGGTGCAATAACCTACATCTGGTACAATAACCTACATCTGGTACAATGACCTACATCTGGTACAATAACCTACATCTGGTACAATAACTTACATTTTGTACAATAACCTACATCTGGTACAATAACCTACATCTTGTACAATAACCTACATCTGGTACAATAACCTACATCTTGTACAATAGCCTACATCTGGTACAATAACCTACATATGGTGCAATAACCTACATCTGGTACAATAACCTACATCTGGTACAATAACGTACATCTGGTAAAATAACCTACATCTGGTACAATAACCTACATCTGGTATAATATCTTACATCTTGTACAATAACCTACATCTGGTACAATAACCTACATCTGGTACAATAACCTACATATGGTACAATAACCTACATCTGGTACAATAACTTACATCTTGTACAATAACCTACATTTGGTACAATAACCTACATCTGGAACATTAACCTACATCTGGTACAATAACCTACATCTGGTACAATAACCTACATCTGGTACAATAACCTACATATGGTACAATAACCTACATCTGGTACAATAACTTACATCTTGTACAATAACCTACATCTGGTACAATAACGTACATCTGGTACAATAACCTACATCTGGTACAATAACCTACATCTGGTACAATAACTTACATCTTGTACAATAACCTACATTTGGTACAATAACCTACATCTGGAACATTAACCTACATCTGGTACAATAACCTACATCTGGTACAATAACCTACATCTGATAGAATAACCTACATCTGGTACAATAACCTACATCTGGTACAATGACCTACATCTGTTACAATAACCTACATCTGGTACAATAACTTACATCTTGTACAATAACCTACATCTGGTACAATAACCTACATCTTGTACAATAGCCTACATCTGGTACAATAACTTACCTATGGTGCAATAACCTACATCTGGTACAATAACCTACATCTGGTACAATAACGTACATCTGGTAAAATAACCTACGTCTGGTACAATAACTTACATATGGTGCAATAACCTACATCTGGTACAATAACCTACATCTGGTACAATAACCTACATCTGGTAAAATAACCTACGTCTGGTACAATAACCTACATCTGGTATAATATCTTACATCTTGTACAATAACCTACATCTGGTACAATAACCTACATCTGGTACAATAACCTACATCTGGTACAATAACCTACATCTGATACAATAACCTATATCTGGTACAATAACCTACATCTTGTACAATAGCCTACATCTGGTACAATAACTTACATATGGTGCAATAACCTACATCTGGTACAATAACCTACATCTGGTACAATAACGTACATCTGGTAAAATAACCTACGTCTGGTACAATAACCTACATCTGGTATAATATCTTACATCTTGTACAATAACATACATCTGGTACAATAACCTACATCTGGTACAATAACCTACATCTGGTACAATAACCTACATCTGGTACAATAACCTACATCTGAAACATTAACCTACATCTGGTACAATAACCTACATCTGGTACAATAACCTACATCTTGTACAATAACCTACATCTGGTACAATAACCTACATCTGGTACAATAACCTACATATGGTACAATAACCTATATCTGGTACAATAACCTACATCTGGTACAATAACCTACATCTGGTACAATAACCTACATCTGGTACAATAACCTAGATCTGCTGCAATAACCTACATCTGGTACATTAACCTACATCTGGTATAATAATCTATATATGGTACAATAACTTACATCTGGTACACTAACCTACATCTGGTACAACAACCTACATCTGGTACAATAACCTGCATCTGGTACAATCACCTACATCTGTTACAATGACCTACATCTGGTACAATAACCTACATCTGGTACAATAACCTACATCTGGTACAATAACCTATATATGGTACAATAACCTACATCTGGTACAATAACCTATATCTGGTACAATTACCTATATCTGGTACAATAACCTACATCTGGTACAATGACCTACATCTGGTACAATAAACTATATCTGGTGCTCAAAGGGGAAATATTGGAAAGACAAATAAATTAAGCTGATGAGATCAGGAAAGGCAAACGGTCCTATAAAGGATAATAAAACAGCAACAGCTAAGATTAATGAAGAAGGAACTGCTGCTAACATTTCCTGATCACCTGAGTTTACAACAGGGTTCTAGTGGGATTTGTTTTGTTCATTTCCCTTTCGGGACACCTGAGTTCACCCCCGGTTTATAGCGGGGTTTGTGTATGCTTAGTAGATCGTTGTTTGTGCTTTAGTACTTTTATTTGGCCATTGTGTTTGATTGACAGATTACCCATCCAATTTACATGTCTTCATATTTTAGTTCCATGTTGTGATGTTCGCTACGTAAAAATGATGTTCTGTTCATTATTACTCTAATTGGTTTTGTACGGGGTTCATGTTTTATTTGTTATTTGTATATATTTGCTGATATTGATGTCCAGCATGACTTTCATATAGCCTAATGTTCGTGTTGTTTAACAGTAACAGCGTGGGTGCCTAAGTAAGATCAATCTACTGACGTATGCATCAACATAGGACCTTTCTTTATATTTATGTAATGCCTTATCACTTCTTGTATATGAGTATAAAATAATACTATCCTTTCCATTTATATACTGTATTATCATTACTTGTATCCCCGTGTGACAATAAGTCGGCCAGTCATTGGATAATGTTTGATTATTTTTTTCATGTTTGAAAAGTAAACATTTTTTCTTTTTAATTATGTTCTCCATCTATTCTTGCTCACATGTGCAAAGTTCCATGGAAAAAAGATCAATAATAATGACACACTGACACATATTTGTTTACTACCCTTTTTCCAAATGGCGCCGTATTACGTCACATAAGGCCGCTCAGTGGTAAATAAATCACGTGAATTTGTCATAGGCCAACCAAACTTAAAAAGTAAATCAGATAAAGAAAGTATATTATTTTAGCTTGTTCTGTGTAATTGTTTTGTCTGAAAAATTTCAAAGATTCTTTTTTTTTAAATAGTTTGAAATTGAAGTATTAAAAATTAATTATTTGATGCAAACATTGAACTCCCTGTATTTAAATACTGTTACAGTGACAGCCGGAACCTTTGAACCGTAATGAGAGCGGGAGGTTTGGCGCCTTAAAATCTGATTCAACCCACCATTTCTTTAGAAATGCCTGTACCAAGTCAGGGTCATTACGGTTTTCACAGTTTTCCGGTTGTTGACTGATTTGGTCTGTTTATATAATTATGAGTTTTGACTTTCCCTTTGTAAGATTGTTCGGAGTTCGGTAATTTTGTTATTACCTTTAATTACCCATATAATAAAATATTTAATCCAGTGAATTTGGTGTTTTTGTTTTTGTCAATGCAATATATTAGACTGACTACATACTGTCATATTTTTGTAAAACAATTAATGACTGCTTTCTGTTTATTTCAATTCACATTTATTATCACAGAGTGGTAACAATAGTTTTGTTGATGCTATTAGTAATAATGACAGGTTTTTCCCCTCCAGATAATCTCATTTTTCTGTCTGGTTTCATTTAATTCTCTGTTCAATTTATGTTATACAATTTGATTATTGCTGTTTACTTAATTCCTATTCTATCTTCTCTGTGAATATCATTTCATTACCCCCAAGAAGTAAGGGCTATATTTGTTATTAAAGCAGCAGTGGAAATGCAAAATAATCTGCCATTTTGTTACTAATGGAGATCACTTGTATGCATTTTCCCGGTAAAATCAGCCATTTTCTAGAAAATGGTGGAATCTGAATGATCAATCATCATATTTTCAAAGTATTTTAAAATACAATTTGCTTGGCCTACATTCCAGAAAAGGTCATGATCTGTGATGACGATTACATCAAAAAACCGGAAAGGTAAAAATGCCTGGGAAATACCATCGCTTAAAACATATGTAACAAGCATAATGATCAGGGAAAAAAGATATTAGTAAAAAGGATCTTTTTTATTTGCATGGAATTTATTCAGTTCAATCTTATCTGTTTTAATCTCATCTTGTAATTTTAAAGTTTAAAATAATTCCCTGTGTTTATGTACGCTATGAATATACAGAATGACGTCATCGGTCTCGTGCTGCGCGAGAATTGTAAATCAAAACAAATGACCGACTTTATTGCATGGCCGAGCAGATGTCACGACACGATATCTGAAAAACACAGGCAAACAAATACAAAAAAGAAACAAAAACAAAAACAAAAAACAAACAAACAAATAAACAAACAAATTCATTTCATAGCAAATTTATTTCATCTTTTTTTGTTGTTATTGTAGAAATAAAACATTTGTGTTGCAGATTTCTACCCATGGATTTAATGCCACAATCGACAAAAACGCTGCTGAAAAATCCTGGAAACAGCAAATGGATGGTCAAACAGGAACTGATGCCAGTCTTTGTGTATTATTGGAATTTCTTATCAGACACTGTAAATTTGACAGGTACCTTTCTAAGCGACAATATTGGGATGCGACGCTGCTGAATCTTCTTACAGATACAGCATTTATTAATGGAGTAATCGTAGAAGAGCTAACAGCAAATGGGACCAGTCTTCTTGTTACCATGCCATATACCTTCTTGTATTTTCTAAGCGAAAATTCATATAAAAAGGCTATGGCATTTTTGATAAATTTCGTCAGGGACAAAGATATATTGTTACCAACTGAAAATTTCATCAGCATGAATTATTTCAAGACCATCGTTCCCATTTATGAAGAAGGTATTTTTATGAGCAACGTGCAAGATGCATGCATAAAAACTAGCACAAGACATGTACATCCACCTCCGATTCCCAATCGCTCAGGTTTTCAGATGGGATGGACTGAAACTACATACGGCAGAGAATTAAGTACATGGCTGGATTCGAAAGATGGACCGAAAAAGTTTAATTTACGAACCAGTCATCAACCAGATAATGGCAAGAGTACACCAGATGCTGCAAAAGTTGGATGTTTCCATGGTGACGTTGAGGTACAGTTATATGATTCCCAAGTCACGAAAATTGAAAACCTACGCCAGTGGAGTACTATTTTATGCGGCGATGGAAGCAAAGGTTTAGTGTCAATGGAAACAGTGTCATTTCACGTGGATCATGAAATGTGTTTGTTTGGCTTCAACAATAAAAAGCCTTTCTTTACATCATGTCATCCATTTTGGACCCAACATGGTTGGAAGGCTATTGATCCAGAAGGTGCTAAAGCAGAAAATACATGGTTAATGGTAGGACAACTAAAAGAAGGAGACTTTGTAAGAAAGATCAAATACCATGATATGAACAGCAAATCATTGGTCCACACCTGGGAGGAAATACAGAGAATAGAACATGAAACATATCCAAAAGGTACTGTAATATATGGAGTACACTTAAGAGAAGGCAACCGATCATACCATGCTAATGGATATGTTGTTCATTCAAACTATCCTGAGATAACAATGGATCGTATTGAAAGGGGACTCCAAGGTCTCCCTATTAAAGACCAAAGAACTGCTCATGAGGCTTTATCCGTATTACAGCCTTATATGAATAGAGTCCTTGGACCCGGTTGTGGAGAGGCTATTAGACGTATGTTGGCAGAACCAAAATATGATATTAAAATCTCAAATAGGAATACAAACAGACATTTAACCAACCTGACGATCTCTGATATGACTATCACATATATATCAGATGCTACCGACAACCAATTGGCACATCTACCATACTCTGTTGGTGTCATGAATGGACATTTGATTTTGGATGGGGATCTGATAGATCATATTGAATATACGAATGAGGATATGCTAGCATGGACAAGAAAAACTGATAGTAATGAGTGGGAGCACGGCTACATGAGGTTTAATCAAAATCGTCTTATAGCTCATGGTCATATATGCAGAACGGCTGATTCTGATTCCACAGAACCAAAGGAATCATTTCACCTTGTTGCAACTACCACGAACAAATACAAATGCTTAAGAAGTGAAAACCCAATAAGCAAAAATATCAAGAATCTTAAGATGACGGATTTTGGAGAACTAGAAATGGGATTCAAACATGATGCGGCAGGGAACCCTGAAATTGTGGGAAAGATAACGCTGAATGATTCCATCCCCCTTTCGTCCCATGGTGGGGCAGTTAACTTTTTTATGGATGATCAGCAAAACTTACATGTACAAGTACATTTTGGTCCGACAGAGGCGTCATTCATCAATTATATCAGACTGACGGGGCAGTTTAACTATGATTTTAGTACCTTTAGTGGAGAAGCTATTGCTTACGATGATGATGGTGAACAGTTCGAGGGAGCTCATTACTACTGGAAGGGTACCATATTACCAACAGAGAAATCCATCTTATATAAGCAGAAACTAGGCAGTCTGCGTCGTGAAAATAAAATCAAAATGTATACTGAACCAAGCTCAGCATCACCATTTGAGGGTAATGTAGTCCATCCCATGATGCTAGGAGCTGCCGACAAAGTACAACAACAACTATCAGTCCAAGAATTGATTGAGCTTGCTACCCCGGATAAGGATACCCTCGAAAAGCTTTCCTTTGGCAAACTACTCGACCTTTCAAAATTCTTAATGACTGAGGACGTTTTGAAAGGTGTATTTGGACTTGTAAGGTCTGATATAGGGGAAGATCTAAAGAAGATTGCTGCCGATAATAAAGACTTTCTACAGAATCGTTTCGCCGTGGCCTATGTCATGAGCTCCCTGAAGGATACTGCTACAATCAGTAAAGACATCTCAAAAGACGATAAAAGAAAACTGGAATTTTATTTGAATCCAAATAAAGGAGATAAAGGAATAAACGCGGAAAAAGGCTTCCATATAGTCAACAAAGAAATTGCAAGGTTAGCCTTTTTAGAGATGGTTCCACAACTGCAAAAATATATATCATCCCCTCAAGGCGGTGAATATTGGGCAAATACATTGCTTTCTCGCATAACTACGAATTCGTTCTTAAATGGTCTGACCATTGAAAAACTACTACCACAGATACAATCAATCGTTCAAAAATACACCACAATTTTGTATTGCTTGGATCCTAAAGCGGAATACCCACAGAAATTCCAAGAGCGTGTGCACTCTTTCACGCTAAACCGTCTGGTTAAGTTCTTCACTGGTAGCGAAAGAGATAAAGAAGACATGGTCAGCATACTAGGAGAAATGTTTAATGCCCTACTCAAACTAGTTGTTGATGATTCCGACACAATAACACCAGAAATTAGAAAAGGTCTCATGGATGAAATGAAAGCCGAGGCGCTCAAATTTAATTTGGACTTGAAAGCATATTTTAGGGCTGTTTCAACAAGATTTCAATCAGCATCAGCTATAATAATTGCCACCATGTCAAGCAGTAAGGGTCCTATTCTTACTAGAATGGTCGAAGCTATCAGAACCAATCGGAACCGTTTTTTGGCGACTGCTGGAGGAGCGTTCATCTGTAAAGTTATGCCCTTAGCAATTTATGGAGTAAGTGTATACTTTACAATGTACCAGTATCAACACTGGAGTAGTCTATCAGTTCTTGACAAAGCTTCATTAATAGCCAACACTGCTGGTCTTGCGTTTCAATTATTAAAAGAAGTTCCAAGCTTTCTTACAGAGATGGCAGATTATATAGATCAAATGATCATTAGAGGGGGAACCTGGATATCAGAGAGAATTATAACTCTGTTTGATGGTTATGCTACCGCGGAAAGAGTGGAGGCTGGTATAGAATCGATTATGGATTCAGCTAATGTAAGGATGGGAGCAAGAGCGTTTGAACGCATAGCAGAAGCTGCAGCACATAACTATGAAGTAGATGTGTGGACCTTCAGTAGAGTAGCCAAAGGTTCCATGAAAGTCATGAATACACTTGGATTAGTACTGGCGACAGTATCCATCGGTGTAACGGTTATCAACGATTTTACAAACGGCGCTACAGTCGCACAGAAAACCTTGGACACGTTACAGGTGAGTTTGCGTTTTACTTAAGCTTAGAATTCTCCAAGTTTAACTAATTCATCCATGTAGTATATATAAGTATTGTATCAAGCATTGAATCTCTAAATTGTATATTCACTATGCAATTTCTATGCTATGTAAGATTGTACCAAGTCTCAACATAGGTATTGTAATTTGTATTAAAGGGGGATAGCTCCAGAACAGTTATAATAATAAACAAAATAAAGCGCAATAGTATACGGCAACGCCTGTGCTCACACAACGGATGGGAGAATAAAGATAGTATTTATAGATGCCTATGATGTGTTGAAAAATGTGCCCTCCGAACTTGACAAATGTGTTAACAAATGTACTGACAAATGTGCCCTCCAAAGTCTACAAATGTGTTAACGATAATTTACTCCTATATACTCATGTATTCAAGTTCTGTGTAATATTGCTTCCTTTAGTTTGGTGCTGAACAAAATAAGTGACTCTAAGGTATAAACTTTTAACATTGGATGCCATTTTAAAGGTCAATTCATTTTCATGCACTTTTATGTTCAAATAAAGAAAATAGAGAAAACCGCAATGTAATCAAGAATGGACAATCCAGAAAAACTGACTGCATTGAGCACTCTAGAGACACAGGTCAAAGACAAACAACACTATAAAAACACGACACAGAAAACTAAAAAGATAAACAACACAAATCCCAGAAAAATCTTATAAAACACCCACCATGTTACTCGTAGAGTCACGTCATGTTTGACATCACTATACGTAAATAAATATAAATAAGATAAATACAACTTGAACACTCCTACAAACAACTGGGGGTAAATACGAATCGAATGAGGTGGAAATCATAGCTGACCCCACAACAAAGACTAAGAACGTGAAAGCAACTCCACCAACCCCACAACCAGAGCTTGTAGTTCCTCTCAGGATTTCCTTGATAGAGGGTTGCCACTGAACCAATGGTTCCTATTGGTTAAATTGAGGTCATCACTTCGAAAGTTTTACGACGCCATCATGACTTTCTTAACCGCTACAGAATATCTGTGTTACAAATGATCATGGATGTGTTTCACTTGTAATAAGAATTTCCCGCCCCTTTCTGCGTTCGCGATATATCACCGGGTGTGTGACTAAAGTAACACGACGGGTGCCATTAGTGGAGCAGGAACTGCTTACCCTTCCGGAGCATCTGAGTTCAGCCCCGGTTTTAGTGAGACTATTTCTCTTTCTGTGTAGTGTTTTGTAGAGCGTTGTTTTTCTTTTTATACTTTTTCTTTAGGTAATTATGCTGTCTGTTCTTCACCGATGTACGCATTCTGTTTACCCCTATGATATCTTCAAACTCTCCTTAAAACCGAGGAAAACTCAAGAGACACAGGCAACTTTGGGTACATGCCATAAACCGAAGACAAAAAAACAAAAAAGCCTACATAACAAAGAAAACCAATCATATGAGTAACAAGGACTCCACTAATTATTCGAGGGTGAACTCAAGTGTTCGTGAAGGGTAATCAGTTCTTGTTTTTATTTTTTAATAAATGTGTTCATCAATATATCCCACATTATATTCTGTTATGTTCTATCTTGTCTGTAATGAGTTACAATCCTATATCTGCCAACACTAGAAGAATACTTAATTTATTTTCTGCTATTAATTTTTAGCTTGTTTGTAATGTGGTAGAGGTTGGTGCAGTAGTGGCAGAAGAACTGACACTGTCATTAGCTGTAGCTCCTGTAATTGGTGTGGTTTGTGCAATAATTGGAGTTATTATTGCAATAGCTGGAATGTTCGACGGTAAGCCGGAACCTGAGCCTACAACTGCTGAAACATTTGTTAAAAACCAAGGACAAAAATTCCTTGATAGTTTGCCAATGCCACCAGAAGACTGGAATCCAGGATCTGAAGTCAAACCAAAAGTACCAAAAGTTATATCTGTCAGTACAGCAATCAGTCACCAATAAATGCCGACGATCTATCTCAGAATATCAAGACTTGAAGTGGTTTGAAGGTATGAAGTAATATTGTTATATAATCTACTAAATATGTTATAATATATTGAAGTAATATTGTTATATAATCTACTAAATATGTTATATTGTATTGAGGTCATATTGTTATAATCTACTAAATATGTTATAATATATTGAAGTAATATTGTTATATAATCTACTAAATATGTTATAATATATTGAAGTAACATTGTTATATAATCTACTAAATATGTTATAATATATTGAAGTAATATTGTTATATAATCTACTAAATATGTTATAATATATTGAAGTAATATTGTTATATGATCTAATAAATATGTTATAATATATTGAAGTAATATTGTTATATAATCTACTAAATATGTTATAACATATTGAAGTAATATTGTTATATAATCTACTAAATATGTTATATTGTATTGAGGTCATATTGTTATAATCTACTAAATATGTTATAATATATTGAAGTAATATTGTTATATAATCTACTAAATCTGCTATATTGTATTGAGTTCATATTGTTATAATCGACTAAATATGTTATATTGTAATTATATTGATGTAGCTGTTTTGTTTCAATAATTGATTGATTGACAATATATATTTGTTTTCTTTTTATTTGTTGTATACTTGCTAATAAAGGTATCATAAACAAAGTTGTGATCATCGTGTCAATTTACAAATTTTATGAAGACTGCATTATATGGTTACTATCATATATCCTCGGGTTGTTAAATCGGGAGCTACGAACAAAGTACGTATCTACACTATATCACGTCCTTCATTGGTTAAGAGGACAAGAAAACTTAAAGTCGAGCAATACGTACCCCTTTAAAAGCGGGTTGAACTAATGTCATCAGGAAAGGTAAGCAGTTCCTGCTCCACATGTGACACCCATCGTTTACACTATTGTTACACACCCGGTGATAAGTCATACATGAGGAAAGAATTGGATTTTGATTACGACAAACGCAACATATATGCAGTCATTTGTGACACATAGTACACAAGACAAAGAAAATCTAAAATAAAAAGGTGATCTAGATACAAAATACAAGAATATAAACACAAACAGAGAAACCACAGTACACAAGACACAAGAGATCTAAAATAAAAGGTGATCTAGATACACAATACAAGAATATAAACACAAACATAGGAACCCACAGTCCACAAGACAAAAGAGATCTAAAATAAAAGGTGATCTAGATACAAAATACAAGAATATAAACACAAACAGAGGAACTCACAGTCCACAAGACACAAGAGATCTAAAATAAAAGGTGATCTAGATACAAAATACAAGAATATAAACACAAAACAGAGGAACCAATAGTACACAAGACACAAGAGAACTAAAATAAAAGGTGATCTAGATACAAATACAAGAATATAAACACAAACAGAGGAACCACAATCCACAAGACACAAGAGATCTAAAATAAAAGGTGATTTAGATACAAAATACAAGAACATAAACACAAACAGAGGAACCCACAGTACACAAGACACAAGAGATCTAAAATAAAAGGTGATCTAGATACAAAATACAAGAATATAAACACAAACAGAGGAACCCACAGTCCACAAGACACAAGAGATCTAAAATAAAAGGTGATCTAGATACAAATACAAGAATATAAACACAAACAGAGGAACCACAATCCACAAGACACAAGAGATCTAAAATAAAAGGTGATCTAGATACAAAATACAAGAATATAAACACAAACAGAGGAACCCACAGTCCACAAGACACAAGAGATCTAAAATAAAAGGTAATATAGATACAAAATACATGAATATAAACACAAACAGAGGAACCCACAGTCCACAAGACACAAGAGATCTAAAATAAAAGGTGATCTAGATACAAAATACAAGAATACAAACACAGAGGAACCCACAGTCCACAAGACACAAGAGATCTAAAATAAAAGGTGATCTAGATACAAAATACAAGAATATAAACACAAACATAGGAATCCATAGTCCACAAGACACAAAAGATCTAAAATAAAAGGTGATCTAGATACAAAATACAAGAATATAAACACAAACAGAGGAACCCACAGTCCACAAGACACAAGAGATCTAAAATAAAAGGTGATCTAGATACAAAATACAAGAATATAAACACAAACATAGGAATCCATAGTCCACAAGACACAAAAGATCTAAAATAAAAGGTGATCTAGATACAAAATACAAGAATATAAACACAAACATAGGAACCCATAGTCCACAAGACACAAGAGATCTAAAATAAAAGGTGATCTAGATACAAAATACAAGAATATAAACACAAACAGAGGAACCCATAGTGCACAAGACACAAGAGATCTAAAATAAAAGGTGATCTAGATACAAAATACATGAATATAAACACAAAACAGAGGAACCTACAGTTCACAAGACACAAGAGATCTAAAATAAAAGGTGATCTAGAAACAAAATACAAGAAGATAAACAGAGAAACAGAGGAACCCACAGTCCACAAGACAAAAGAGATCTAAAATAAAAGGTGATCTAGATACAAAATACAAGACGATCAACACAAACAGAGGAACCCACAGTTCACAAGACACAAGAGATCTAAAATAAAAGGTGATACAGATGCAAAATACAAGAACATAAACACAAACATAGTAACCCACAGTACACAAAACACAAGAGATCTAAAATAAAAGGTGATCTAGATACAAAATACAAGAAGATAAACACAAACATAGGAACTCACAGTCCACAAGACACAAGAGATCTAAAATAAAAGGTGATCTAGATACAAAATACAAGAATATAAACACAAACATAGGAACCCACAGTACACAAGACACAAGAGATCTAAAATAAAAGGTGATCTAGATACAAAATACAAGAATATAAACACAAACAGAGGAACCCATAGTGCACAAGACACAAGAGATCTAAAATAAAAGGTGATCTAGATACAAAATACATGAATATAAACACAAAACAGAGGAACCCACAGTTCACAAGACACAAGAGATCTAAAATAAAAGGTGATACAGATACAAAATACAAGAACATAAACACAAACATAGGATGCCACAGTACACAAGACACAAGAGATCTAAAATAAAAGGTGATCTAGATACAAAATACATGAATATAAACACAAAACAGAGGAACCCACAGTTCACAAGACACAAGAGATCTAAAATAAAAGGTGATCTAGATACAAAATACAAGAAGATAAACACAAACATAGGAACCCACAGTCCACAAGACACAAGAGATCTAAAATAAAAGGTGATCTAGATACAAAATACATGAATATAAACACAAAACAGAGGAACCCACAGTTCACAAGACACAAGAGATCTAAAATAAAAGGTGATCTAGATACATAATACAAGAACATAAACTTAAACATAGGAACCCAAAGTACACAAGACACAAGAGATCTAAAATAAAAGGTGATCTAGATACAAAATACATGAATATAAACACAAAAAATAGGAACTCACAGTACATAAGACACAAGATATCTAAAATAAAAGGTGATCTAGATACAAAATACAAGAATATAAACACAAAACAGAGGAACCTACAGTTCACAAGACACAAGAGATCTAAAATAAAAGGTGATACAGATACAATATACAAGAACATAAACACAAACATAGGAACCCACAGTACACAAGACACAAGAGATCTAAAATAAAAGGTGATCTAGAAACAAAATACAAGAAGATAAACAGAGAAACAGAGGAACCCACAGTCCACAAGACACAAGAGATCTAAAATAAAAGGTGATCTAGATACAAAATACAAGACGATCAACACAAACAGAGGAACCCACAGTTCACAAGACACAAGAGATCTAAAATAAAAGGTGATACAGATACAAAATACAAGAACATAAACACAAACATAGTAACCCACAGTACACAAGACACAAGAGATATAATATAAAAGGTGATGTAGATACAAAATACAAGAAGATAAACACAAACATAGGAACTCACAGTCCACAAGACACAAGAGATCTAAAATAAAAGGTGATCTAGATACAAAATACAAGAATATAAACACAAACATAGGAACCCACAGTACACAAGACACAAGAGATCTAAAATAAAAGGTGATCTAGATACAAAATACAAGAATATAAACACAAACAGAGGAACCCATAGTGCACAAGACACAAGAGATCTAAAATAAAAGGTGATCTAGATACAAAATACATGAATATAAACACAAAACAGAGGAACCCACAGTTCACAAGACACAAGAGATCTAAAATAAAAGGTGATACAGATACAAAATACAAGAACATAAACACAAACATAGGAACCCACAGTACACAAAACACAAGAGATCTAAAATAAAAGGTGATCTAGATACAAAATACATGAATACAAACACAAAACAGAGGAACCCACAGTTCACAAGACACAAGAGATCTAAAATAAAAGGTGGTCTAGATACAAAATACAAGAATATAAACACAAACAGAGGAACCCAGAGTGCACAAGACACAAGAGATCTAAAATAAAAGGTGATCTAGATACAAATACATGAATATAAACACAAAGCAGAGGAACCCACAGTTCACAAGACACAAGAGATCTAAAATAAAAGGTGATACAGATACAAAATACAAGAACATAAACACAAACATAGGAACCCACAGTCCACAAGACACAAGAGATCTAAAATAAAAGGTGATCTAGATACAAAATACAAGAAGATAAACACAAACAGAGGAACCCACAGTCCACAAGACACAAGAGATCTAAATTAAAAGGTGATCTAGATACAAAATACATGAATATAAACACAAAACAGAGGAACCCACAGTTCACAAGACACAAGAGATCTAAAATAAAAGGTGATCTAGATACATAATACAAGAACATAAACTTAAACATAGGAACCCAAAGTACACAAGACACAAGAGATCTAAAATAAAAGGTGATCTAGATACAAAATACATGAATATAAACACAAAAAATAGGAACTCACAGTACATAAGACACAAGATATCTAAAATAAAAGGTGATCTAGATACAAAATACAAGAATATAAACACAAAACAGAGGAACCTACAGTTCACAAGACACAAGAGATCTAAAATAAAAGGTGATACAGATACAATATACAAGAACATAAACACAAACATAGGAACCCACAGTACACAAGACACAAGAGATCTAAAATAAAAGGTGATCTAGAAACAAAATACAAGAAGATAAACAGAGAAACAGAGGAACCCACAGTCCACAAGACACAAGAGATCTAAAATAAAAGGTGATCTAGATACAAAATACAAGACGATCAACACAAACAGAGGAACCCACAGTTCACAAGACACAAGAGATCTAAAATAAAAGGTGATACAGATACAAAATACAAGAACATAAACACAAACATAGTAACCCACAGTACACAAGACACAAGAGATCTAAAATAAAAGGTGATGTAGATACAAAATACAAGAAGATAAACACAAACATAGGAACTCACAGTCCACAAGACACAAGAGATCTAAAATAAAAGGTGATCTAGATACAAAATACAAGAATATAAACACAAACATAGGAACCCACAGTACACAAGACACAAGAGATCTAAAATAAAAGGTGATCTAGATACAAAATACAAGAATATAAACACAAACAGAGGAACCCATAGTGCACAAGACACAAGAGATCTAAAATAAAAGGTGATCTAGATACAAAATACATGAATATAAACACAAAACAGAGGAACCCACAGTTCACAAGACACAAGAGATCTAAAATAAAAGGTGATACAGATACAAAATACAAGAACATAAACACAAACATAGGAACCCACAGTACACAAAACACAAGAGATCTAAAATAAAAGGTGATCTAGATACAAAATACATGAATACAAACACAAAACAGAGGAACCCACAGTTCACAAGACACAAGAGATCTAAAATAAAAGGTGGTCTAGATACAAAATACAAGAATATAAACACAAACAGAGGAACCCATAGTGCACAAGACACAAGAGATCTAAAATAAAAGGTGATCTAGATACAAAATACATGAATATAAACACAAAGCAGAGGAACCCACAGTTCACAAGACACAAGAGATCTAAAATAAAAGGTGATACAGATACAAAATACAAGAACATAAACACAAACATAGGAACCCACAGTCCACAAGACACAAGAGATCTAAAATAAAAGGTGATCTAGATACAAAATACATGAATATAAACACAAAACAGAGGAACCCACAGTTCACAAGACACAAGAGATCTAAATTAAAAGGTGGTCTAGATACAAAATACAAGAATATAAACACAAACAGAGGAACCCATAGTGCACAAGACACAAGAGATCTAAAATAAAAGGTGATCTAGATACAAAATACAAGAACATAAACTTAAACATAGGAACCCACAGTACACAAGACACAAGAGATCTAAAATAAAAGGTGATCTAGATACAAAATACATGAATATAAACACAAAACATAGGAACTCACAGTACATAAGACACAAGATATCTAAAATAAAAGGTGATCTAGATACAAAATACGAAAATATAAACACAAACATAGGAACCCACAGTCCACAAGACACAAGCGATCTAAAATAAAAGGTGATCTAGATACAAAATACAAGAATACAAACACAAACAGTGGAACCCAGAGTACATAAGCCACAAAAGATCTAAAATAAAAGGTGGCCACGACAAGAATATAAAGACAAATAAAGGTAACGAGATTACCCAGGACAAAACAGATCTAAAATAAAAGGAGACAAAGAAACAAAATACAAGAATAAAAACACAAACATTGGAACCCATGGTGTCCAAGGCATCAGAGATCAAAAATATAAAGGTGATCTAGATACGAAATACAAGAATATAAACACAAACATAGGAACCCATAGTCCACAAGACACAAGAGATCTAAAATAAAAGGTGATCTAGATACAAAATACAAGAATATAAACACAAACAGAGGAACCCATAGTGCACAAGACACAAGAGATCTAAAATAAAAGGTGATCTAGATACAAAATACATGAATATAAACACAAAACAGAGGAACCTACAGTTCACAAGACACAAGAGATCTAAAATAAAAGGTGATACAGATACAATATACAAGAACATAAACACAAACATAGGAACCCACAGTACACAAGACACAAGAGATCTAAAATAAAAGGTGATCTAGAAACAAAATACAAGAAGATAAACACAAACAGAGGAACCCACAGTCCACAAGACACAAGAGATCTAAAATAAAAGGTGATCTAGATACAAAATACAAGAAGATCAACACAAACAGAGGAACCCACAGTTCACAAGACACAAGAGATCTAAAATAAAAGGTGATCTAGATACAAAATACATGAATATAAACACAAAACAGAGGAACCCACAGTTCACAAGACACAAGAGATCTAAAATAAAAGGTGATACAGATACAAAATACAAGAACAAAAACATAAACAGAGGAACCCACAGTACACAAGACACAAGAGATCTAAAATAAAAGGTGATCTAGATACAAAATACAAGAAGATAAACACAAACATAGGAACTCACAGTCCACAAGACACAAGAGATCTAAAATAAAAGGTGATCTAGATACAAATACAAGAATATAAACACAAACAAAGGAACCCACAGTACACAAGACACAAGAGATCTAAAATAAAAGGTGATCTAGATACAAAATACAAGAATATAAACACAAACATAGGAACCCATAGTGCACAAGACACAAGAGATCTAAAATAAAAGGTGATCTAGATACAAAATACATGAATATAAACACAAAACAGAGGAACCCACAGTTCACAAGACACAAGAGATCTAAAATAAAAGGTGATACAGATACAAAATACAAGAACATAAACACAAACATAGGAACCCACAGTACACAAAACACAAGAGATCTAAAATAAAAGGTGATCTAGATACAAAATACATGAATAAAAACACAAAACAGAGGAACCCACAGTTCACAAGACACAAGAGATCTAAAATAAAAGGTGATACAGATACAAAATACAAGAACGTAAACACAAACATAGGAACCCACAGTACACAAGACACAAGAGATCTAAAATAAAAGGTGATCTAGATACAAAATACATGAATATAAACACAAGACAGAGGAACCCACAGTTCACAAGACACAAGAGATCTAAAATAAAAGGTGGTCTAGATACAAAATACATGAATATAAACACAAAACAGAGAAACCCACAGTTCACAAGACACAAGAGAACTAAAATAAAAGGTGATCTAGATACAAAATACAAGAATATAAACACAAACATAGGAACCCACAGTACCCAAGACACAAAAGATCTAAAATAAAAGGTGATCTAGATACAAAATACATGAATATAAACACAAAACATAGGAACTCACAGTACACAAGACACAAGAGATCTAAAATAAAAGGTGATCTAGATACAAAATACGAAAATATAAACACAAACATAGGAACCCACAGTCCACAAGACACAAGAGATCTAAAATAAAAGGTGATCTAGATACAAAATACAAGAATACAAACACAAACATAGGAACCCACAGTACCCAAGACACAAAAGATCTAAAATAAAAGGTGATCTAGATACAAAATACAAGAATACAAACACAAACAGTGGAACCCAGAGTACATAAGCCACAAAAGATCTAAAATAAAAGGTGGCCACGAGAAGAATATAAAGACAAATAAAGGTAACGAGACTACCCAAGACAAAACAGATCTAAAATAAAAGGAGACAAAGAAACAAAATACAAGAATAAAAACACAAACATTGGAACCCATGGTGTCCAAGGCATCAGAGATAAAAAATATAAAGGTGACCCAGATACAAAATACAAGAATACAAGCACAAACAGGGGAACTCACAGTACACAAGACACAAGAGATCTAAAATAAAAGGTGATCTAGATACAAAATACAAGAATATAAACACAAACAGAGGAACCCATAGTGCACAAGACACAAGAGATCTAAAATAAAAGGTGATCTAGATACAAAATACAAGAATATAAACACAAACAGGGGAACCCATAGTCCACAAGACACAAAAGATCTAAAATAAAAGGTGATCTAGATACAAAATACAAGAATACAAGCACAAACAGAGGAACAATTGTTATCTTCAAACTTTTGGTCATTGTATTGTTCGTACTTCGTATTTTTACGGCTTCTTATTACTCCTTTGGTATCTTATGGTCATTGTATTGTCCGTACTTTGTCTATTTACGGCTACTTATAACTGTTTTGGTATATTTTGATCATTGTATTGTCCGTACTTCGTCTATTTACGGCTTCTGATTACTTCTTTGGTATCTTTTGGTCATTGTATTGTCCGTACTTCGTCTATTTACGGCTTCTTATAACTCTTTTGGTATATTTTGATCATTGCATTGTCCGTACTTCGTCTATTTACGGCTTCTGATTACTCCTTTGGTATATTTTGGTCATTGTATTGTCCGTACTTCGTCTATTTACGGCTTCTGATTACTTTTTTAGTATCTTTTGGTCATTGTATTGTCCATACTTCGTCTATTAACGGCTTCTGATTACTCCTTTGGTATATTTTGGTCATTGTATTGTCCGTACGTCGTCTATTTACGGCTTCTGATTACTCCTTTGGTATATTTTGGTCATTGTATTGTCCGTACTTCGTCTATTTACGGCTTCTGATTACTACTTTGGTATCTTATGGTCATTGTAATGTCCGTACTTTGTTTATTTACGGCTTCTTATAACTCCTTTGGTATATTTTAATTATTGTATTGTCCGTACTTCGTCTATTTACGGCTTCTGATAACTTCTTTAGTATATTTTGGTCATTGTATTGTTCGTACTTCGTCTATTTACGGCTTCTGATTACTTCTTTGGTATATTTTGGTCATTGTATTGTCCGTACTTCGTCTATTTACGGCTTCTGATTACTTCTTTAGTATCTTTTGATCATTGCATTGTCCGTACTTCGTCTATTTACGGCTTATGATTACTCCTTTGGTATATTTTGGTCATTGTATTGTCCGTACTTCGTCTATTTACGGCTTCTGATTACTTTTTTAGTATCTTTTGGTCATTGTATTGTCCGTACTTCGTCTATTTACGGCTTCTTATTACTCTTTTGGTATATTTTGATCATTGTATTGTCCGTACTTCGTCTATTTACGGCTTCTGATTACTTATTTGGTATATTTTGGTCATTGTATTGTCCGTACTTCGTCTATTTACGGCTTCTGATTACTACTTTGGTATATTTTGGTCACTGTATTGTCCGTACTTCGTCTATTTACGGCTTCTGATTACTTCTTTGGTATATTTTGGTCATTGTATTGTCCGTACTTCGTCTATTTATGGCTTCTGATTACTTCTTTGGTATATTTTGGTCTATGTATTGTCCGTACTTCGTCTATTTACGGCTTCTGATTACTTCTTTGGTATATTTTGGTCATTGTATTGTCCGTACTTCGTCTATTTATGGCTTCTGATTACTTCTTTGGTATATTTTGGTCTATGTATTGTCCGTACTTCGTCTATTTACGGCTTCTGATTACTTCTTTGGTATATTTTGGTCATTGTATTGTCCGTACTTCGTCTATTTACGGCTTCTGATTACTACTTTGGTATATTTTGGTCATTGTATTGTCCGTACTTCGTCTATTTACGGCTTCTTATAACTCTTTTGGTATATGTTGATCATTGCATTGTCCGTACTTCGTCTATTTACGGCTTCTGATTACTCCTTTGGTATATTTTGGTCATTGTATTGTCCGTACTTCGTCTATTTACGCTTCTTATAACTCCTTTGGTATATTTTGATTATTGTATTGTCCGTACTTCGTCTATTTACGGCTTCTGATAACTTCTTTAGTATCTTTTGGTCATTGTATTGTTCGTACTTCGTCTATTTACGGCTTCTGATAACTTCTTTAGTATCTTATGGTCATTGTATTGTCCGTACTTCGTCTATTTACGGCTTCTTATAACTCTTTTGGTATATTTTGATCATTGCATTGTCCGTACTTCGTCTATTTACGGCTTCTTATAACTCCTTTGGTATATTTTGGTCATTGCATTGTTCGTACTTCGTCTATTTACGGCTTCTGATAACTCTTTTGGTATATTTTGGTCATTGTATTGTTCGTACTTCGTTTATTTACGCTTCTGATAACTCCTTTGGTATATTTTGGTCATTGTATTGTCCGTACTTCGTCTATATGCGGCTTCTTATAACTCCTTTGGTATATTTTGGTCATTGCATTGTTCGTACTTCGTCTATTTACGGCTTCTGATAACTTCTTTAGTATCTTTTGGTCATTGTATTGTTCGTACTTCGTCTATTTACGGCTTCTGATAACTTCTTTAGTATCTTTTGGTCATTGTATTGCCCGTACTTTGTCTATTTACGGCTTCTTATAACTCTTTTGGTATATTTTGATCATTGTATTGTCCGTACTTCGTCTATTTACGGCTTCTGATAACTTCTTTAGTATCTTTTGGTCATTGTATTGTCCGTACTTCGTCTATTTACGGCTTCTGATTACTCCTTTGGTATATTTTGGTCATTGTATTGTTCGTACTTCGTCTATTTACGGCTTCTGATTACTCCTTTGGTATATTTTGGTCATTGTATTGTCCGTACTTCGTCTATTTACGGCTTCTGATTACTACTTTGGTATCTTATGGTCATTGTAATGTCCGTACTTTGTCTATTTACGGCTTCTTATAACTCCTTTGGTATATTTTGGTCATTGTATTGTTCGTACTTCGTCTATTTACGGCTTCTGATTACTACTTTGGTATATTTTGATCATTGCATTGTCCGTACTTCGTCTATTTACGGCTTCTGATTACTTCTTTGGTATATTTTGGTCATTGTATTGTCCGTACTTCGTCTATTTACGGCTTCTGATTACTACTTTGGTATATTTTGATCATTGCATTGTCCGTACTTCGTCTATTTACGGCTTCTGATTACTTCTTTGGTATATTTTGGTCATTGTATTGTCCGTACCTCGTCTATTTACGGCTTCTGATTACTCCTTTGGTATATTTTGGTCATTGTATTGTCCGTACTTCGTCTATTTACGGCTTCTGATTACTCCTTTGGTATATTTTGGTCATTGTATTGTTCGTACTTCGTCTATTTACGGCTTCTGATTACTCCTTTGGTATATTTTGGTCATTGTATTGTCCGTACGTCGTCTATTTACGGCTTCTGATAACTTCTTTAGTATCTTTTGGTCATTGTATTGCCCGTACTTTGTCTATTTACGGCTTCTTATAACTCTTTTGGTATATTTTGATCATTGTATTGTCCGTACTTCGTCTATTTTCGGCTTCTGATAACTTCTTTAGTATCTTTTGGTCATTGTATTGTCGTACTTCGTCTATTTACGGCTTCTGATTACTCCTTTGGTATATTTTGATCATTGTATTGTCCGTACTTCGTCTATTTACGGCTTCTGATTACTCCTTTGGTATATTTTGGTCATTGTATTGTCCGTACTTCGTCTATTTACGGCTTCTGATTACTCCTTTGGTATATTTTGGTCATTGTATTGTCCGTACTTCGTCTATTTACGGCTTCTTATAACTCTTTTGGTATATTTTGATCATTGCATTGTCCGTACTTCGTCTATTTACGGCTTCTGATTACTTCTTTGGTATATTTTGGTCATTGTATTGTCGTACTTCGTCTATTTACGGCTTCTGATTACTACTTTGGTATATTTTGGTCAGTGTATTGTCCGTACTTCGTCTATTTACGGCTTCTGATTACTTCTTTAGTATCTTTTGATCATTGCATTGTCCGTACTTCGTCTATTTACGGCTTATGATTACTCCTTTGGTATATTTTGGTTATTGTATTGTCCGTACTTCGTCTATTTACGGCTTCTGATTACTTTTTTAGTATCTTTTGGTCATTGTATTGTCCGTACTTCGTCTATTTACGGCTTCTGATAACTCTTTTGGTATATTTTGATCATTGTATTGTCCGTACTTCGTCTATTTACGGCTTCTGATTACTTCTTTGGTATATTTTGGTCATTGTATTGTCCGTACTTCGTCTATTTACGGCTTCTGATTACTTCTTTGGTATATTTTGGTCAGTGTATTGTCCGTACTTCGTCTATTTACGGCTTCTGATTACTTCTTTGGTATATTTTGGTCATTGTATTGTCCGTACTTCGTCTATTTACGGCTTCTGATTACTTCTTTGGTATATTTTGGTCATTGTATTGTCCGTATTTAGTCTATTTACGGCTTCTTATAACTCTTTTGGTATATTTTGATCATTGCATTGTCCGTACTTCGTCTATTTACGGCTTCTGATAACTTCTTTTGTATCTTATGGTCATTGTATTGTCCGTACTTCGTCTATTTACGGCTTCTTATAACTCTTTTGGTATATTTTGATCATTGCATTGTCCGTACTTCGTCTATTTACGGCTTCTTATAACTCCTTTGGTATATTTTGGTCATTGCATTGTTCGTACTTCTTCTATTTACGGCTTCTTATAACTCTTTTGGTATATGTTGATCATTGCATTGTCCGTACTTCGTCTATTTACGGCTTCTGATTACTCCTTTGGTATATTTTGGTCATTGTATTGTTCGTACTTTGTCTATTTACGGCTTCTTATAACTCTTTTGGTATATTTTGATCATTGCATTGTCCGTACTTCGTCTATTTACGGCTTCTGATTACTACTTTGGTATCTTATGGTCATTGTATTGTCCGTACTTTGTCTATTTACGGCTTCTTATAACTCCTTTGGTATATTTTGATTATTGTATTGTCCGTACTTTGTCTATTTACGGCTTCTGATAACTTCTTTAGTATCTTTTGGTCATTGTATTGATCGTACTTCGTCTATTTACGGTTTCTGATAACTTCTTTAGTATCTTATGGTCATTGTATTGTCCGTACTTCGTCTATTTATGGCTTCTTATAACTCTTTTGGTATATTTTGATCATTGCATTGTCCGTACTTCGTCTATTTACGGCTTCTGATAACTCCTTTGGTATATTTTGGTCATTGCATTGTTCGTACTTCGTCTATTTACGGCTTCTGATAACTCTTTTGGTATATTTTGGCCATTGTATTGTTCGTACTTCGTCTATTTACGCTTCTGATAACTCCTTTGGTATATTTTGGTCATTGTATTGTCCGTACTTCGTCTATATGCGGCTTCTTATAACTCCTTTGGTATATTTTGGTCATTGCATTGTTCGTACTTCGTCTATTTACGGCTTCTGATAACTTCTTTAGTATCTTTTGGTCATTGTATTGTTCGTACTTCGTCTATTTACGGCTTCTGATAACTTCTTTAGTATCTTTTGGTCATTGTATTGCCCGTACTTTGTCTATTTACGGCTTCTTATAACTCTTTTGGTATATTTTGATCATTGTATTGTCCGTACTTCGTCTATTTACGGCTTCTGATAACTTCTTTAGTATCTTTTGGTCATTGTATTGTCCGTACTTCGTCTATTTACGGCTTCTGATTACTCCTTTGGTATATTTTGGTCATTGTATTGTCCGTACTTCGTCTATTTACGGCTTCTGATTACTCCTTTGGTATATTTTGGTCATTGTATTGTCTGTACTTCGTCTATTTACGGTTTCTGATTACTACTTTGGTATCTTATGGTCATTGTAATGTCCGTACGTCGTCTATTTACGGCTTCTTATAACTCCTTTGGTATATTTTGATTATTGTATTGTCCGTACTTCGTCTATTTACGGCTTCTGATAACTTCTTTAGTATCTTTTGGTCATTGTATTGTTCGTACTTCGTCTATTTACGGCTTCTGATTACTACTTTGGTATATTTTGATCATTGCATTGTCCGTAGTTTGTCTATTTACGGCTTTTGATTACTTCTTTGGTATATTTTGGTCATTGTATTGTCCGTACTTCGTCTATTTACGGCTTCTGATTACTACTTTGGTATATTTTGATCATTGCATTGTCCGTACTTCGTCTATTTACGGCTTCTGATTACTTCTTTGGTATATTTTGGTCATTGTATTGTCCGTACCTCGTCTATTTACGGCTTCTGATTACTCCTTTGGTATATTTTGGTCATTGTATTGTCCGTACTTCGTCTATTTACGGCTTCTGATTACTCCTTTGGTATATTTTGGTCATTGTATTGTTCGTACTTCGTCTATTTACGGCTTCTGATTACTCCTTTGGTATATTTTGGTCATTGTATTGTCCGTACGTCGTCTATTTACGGCTTCTGATAACTTCTTTAGTATCTTTTGGTCATTGTATTGCCCGTACTTTGTCTATTTACGGCTTCTTATAACTCTTTTGGTATATTTTGATCATTGTATTGTCCGTACTTCGTCTATTTTCGGCTTCTGATAACTTCTTTAGTATCTTTTGGTCATTGTATTGTCCGTACTTCGTCTATTTACGGCTTCTGATTACTCCTTTGGTATATTTTGATCATTGTATTGTCCGTACTTCGTCTATTTACGGCTTCTGATTACTCCTTTGGTATATTTTGGTCATTGTATTGTCCGTACTTCGTCTATTTACGGCTTCTGATTACTCTTTGGTATCTTATGGTAATTGTAATGTCCGTACTTTGTCTATTTACGGCTTCTTATAACTTATTTGGTATATTTTGATTATTGTATTGTCCGTACTTCGTCTATTTACGGCTTCTGATAACTTCTTTAGTATCTTTTGGTCATTGTATTGTTCGTACTTCGTCTATTTACGGCTTCTGATTACTACTTTGGTATATTTTGATCATTGCATTGTCCGTACTTCGTCTATTTACGGCTTCTGATTACTCCTTTTGTATATTTTGGTCATTGTATTGTCTGTACTTCGTCTATTTACGGCTTCTGATTACTCCTTTGGTATCTTTTGGACATTGTATTGTCCGTACGTCGTCTATTTACGGCTTCTGATTATCCCTTTGGTATCTTTTGGTCATTGTATTGTCTGTACTTCGTCTATTTACGGCTTCTGATTACTTCTTTGGTATATTTTGGTCATTATATTTTCATTACGTCGTCTATTTACGGCTTCTGATAACTTCTTTAGTATCTTTTGGTCATTGTATTGTTCGTACTTCGTCTATTTACGGCTTCTGATAACTTCTTTAGTATCTTATGGTCATTGTATTGTCCGTACTTCGTCTATTTATGGCTTCTTATAACTCTTTTGGTATATTTTGATCATTGCATTGTCCGTACTTCGTCTATTTACGGCTTCTTATAACTCCTTTGGTATATTTTGGTCATTGCATTGTTCGTACTTCGTCTATTTACGGCTTCTGATAACTCTTTTGGTATATTTTGGTCATTGTATTGTTCGTACTTCGTCTATTTACGCTTCTGATAACTCCTTTGGTATATTTTGGTCATTGTATTGTCCGTACTTCGTCTATATGCGGCTTCTTATAACTCCTTTGGTATATTTTGGTCATTGCATTGTTCGTACTTCGTCTATTTACGGCTTCTGATAACTTCTTTAGTATCTTTTGGTTATTGTATTGTTCGTACTTCGTCTATTTACGGCTTCTGATAACTTCTTTAGTATCTTTTGGTCATTGTATTGCCCGTACTTTGTCTATTTACGGCTTCTTATAACTCTTTTGGTATATTTTGATCATTGTATTGTCATTACTTCGTCTATTTACGGTTTCTGATTACTCCTTTGGTATATTTTGGTCATTGTATTGTTCGTACTTCGTCTATGGTATATTTTGGTCATTGTCACAGGCCTTTCCTCGGTAATGACTTATCACCGGGTTTGTAATTAGATTAACACGACGGGTGTCACTAGTGGAGCAGAAACTGCTTAACCTTCCAGAGCACATGGGTTCACCCTCGGTTTTGAGTGAGGTTCGTGTTACTCGATCTTTAGTTTTATATGTATGTTTTGTATATCGTTGTTTGTCCTTTTGCACTTTTTCTTTTGGCCATTGTCTGTTCTTCGATATACGGATTCTGATTACTCCTTTGGTATCTTCAAACTCTTTGTACAGCTGTCAAAACGAATCTCCAGAAATATCATGATGCTTGCTTTTCTAAAATTGGCATTTATTAAATGTGAATATTAAAAATCTCAAGAAAACTTGATGGATAATTAAAGATCTATATATATGTTTGTAACAGCATTTAAACATTTGATTTCTCTGCCTTATATACCACCATTCCACATAAGTTAATAAAATCTAGAATTAAAGAATTGATCCAGCGTTACTTCTCAAAGAAGAACGGAGAACAAATGTATCAGTATCTTGTTATTAGTAGATACAATTCTCACTTTGTCAAAAAACATTCGAAATCTAGTAATAAATATGAGAAGAGTGCTTTCTGGTGTTCCATGATTTAAGGTAAGATATAGTTGTTGATTTGATTTTATTGATTGAAGTGTACTTTGTCGTCTGCTGTTACCAAATTGCTACAAGAAAAAAAGAAACAATTGCTGAATATTAGGCAACCATATTTTTTCATTCATAGCTATATGAGAAACAAAAATTCCACTGATGCTGAAGAAATACTACATGTAGCACAAGAAATAAAGACAGTACCAACAACACAAATAAACCAGATAGTGTCCGATTCGATAAAGCATGCAGGGAATGGCGTGGCACAATACATCTTTAATACAGATGTAAAGAAAGCCAAATGGGGAGAAACTGATTGTTCCTCCTTCAGAGATGAACTGGCTGTGAAGCTTATTTCACATACAGTAGCAAAGGTAATTATAATACAGTAATTAGTACATACCATTCTAGAATAAAGGTAAGTATAGTACAGTACTTAGTAAATACCATTCTAGAATAAAGGTAAGTATAATACAGCACTTAGTACATACCATTCTAGAATAAAAGGAAGTATAGTAGAGTACTTAGTACATACCATTCTAGAATAAAGGTAAGTATAATACAGCATTTAGTACATACCATTCTAGAATAAAGGTAAGTATAATACAGCACTTAGTACATACCATTCTAGAATAAAGGTAAGTATAGTACAGTACTTAGTACATACCATTCTAGAATAACGGTAAGTATAGTACAGTACTTAGTAAATACCATTCTAGAATAAAGGTAAGTATAGTACAGTACTTAGTACATACCATTCTAGAATAAAGGTAAGTATAGTACAGTACTTAGTAAATACCATTCTAGTATAAAGGGAAGTATAGTACAGTACTTAGTAATACCATTCTAGTATAAAGGTAAGCATAGTACAGTACTTAGTACATACCATTCTAGTATAAAGGTCAGTATAGTACAGTACTTAGTACATACCAATCTAGAATAAAGGTAAGTATAGTACTGTACTTAGTAATACCATTCTAGTATAAAGGTAAGTATAGTACAGTACTTAGTACATACCATTCTAGAATAAATGTAAGTATAGTACAGTACTTAGTAATACCATTCTAGTATAAAGTTAAGTATAGTACAGTACTTAGTATATACCATTCTAGTATAAAGGTAAGCATAGTACAGTACTTAGTACATACCATTCTAGTATAAAGGTCAGTATAGTACAGTACTTAGTACATACCATTCTAGAATACAGGTAAGTATAGTACAGTACTTAGTACATACCATTCTAGAATAAAGGTAAGTATAGTACAGTACTTAGTACATACCATTCTAGTATAAAGGTAAGCATAGTACAGTACTTAGTACATACCATTCTAGTATTAAGGTCAGTATAGTACAGTACTTAGTACATACCATTCTAGAATAAAGGTAAGCATAGTAGAGTACTTAGTACATACCATTCTAGAATAAAGGTAAGCATAGTACAGTACTTAGTACATACCATTCTAGTATAAAGGTAAGTATAGTACAGTAGTTAGTACATACCATTCTAGAATAAAGGTAAGCATAGTACAGTACTTAGTACATACCATTCTAGTATAAAGGTTAGCATAGTACAGTACTTAGTATATACCATTCTAGTATAAAGGTCAGTATAGTACAGTACTTAGTAATACCATTCTAGTATAAAGGTAAGTATAGTACAGTAGTTAGTACATACCATTCTAGAATAAAGGTAAGCATAGTACAGTACTTAGTACATACCATTCTAGTATAAAGGTAAGTATAGTACATTATTTAGTACATACCATTCTAGAATAAAGGTAAGTATAGTACAGTACTTAGTACATACCTTTCTAGAATAAAGGTAAGTATAGCACAGTACTTAGTACATACCATTCTAGAATAAAGGTAAGTATAGAACAGTACTTAGTACATACCATTCTAGAATAAAGGTAAGTATAGCACTGTACTTAGTATATACCATTCTAGAATACAGGAAAGCATAGTACAGTAATTAGTACATACCATTCTAGTATAAAGGTAAGTATAGTAAATTATTTAGTACATACCAGTCTAGAATAAAGGTAAGTATAGTAGAGTACTTAGTACATACCATTCTAGAATAAAGGTAAGTATAGTACAGTACTTAGTACATACCATTCTAGAATAAAGGTAAGTATAGCACAGTACTTAGTATATACCATTCTAGAATACAGGTAAGTATAGTACAGTACTTAGTACATACCATTCTAGAATAAAGGCAAATATAGCACAGTACTTAGTATATACCAATCTAGAATAAAGGTAAGTATAGTACAGTACTTAGTACATATCATTCTAGAATAAAGGTCAGTATAGTACAGTACTTAGTACATACCATTCTAGAATAAAGGTAAGTATAGCACAGTACTTAGTATATACCATTCTAGAATAAAGTAAGCATAGTACAGTACTTAGTACATACCATTCTAGAATAAAGGTAAGTATAGCACAGTACTTAGTATATACCATTCTAGAATAAAGGTAAGTATAGCACGGTACTTAGTATATACCATTCTAGAATAAAGTAAGCATAGTACAGTACTTAGTACATACCATTCTAGAATAAAGGTAAGAATAGTAAAGTACGTAGTACATACCATTCTAGAATAAAGGTAAGTATAGTACAGTAGTTAGTACATACCATTTTAGAATAAAGGTAAGTATAGTACAGTAGTTAGTACATACCATTCTAGAATAAAGGTAAGTATAGTACAGTACTTAGTACATACCATTCTGGAATAAAGGTAAGCATAGTACAGTACTCAGTACATACCATTCTAGAATAAAGGTAAGTATTGTACAGTACTTAGTACATACCATTCTAGAATAAAGGTTAGCATAGTACAGTACTTAGTACATACCATTCTAGAATAAAGGTAAGTATAGTACAGTACTTAGTACATATCATTCTAGAATAAAGGTAAGCATAGTACAATACTTAATACATATCATTCTAGAATAAAGGTCAGTATAGTACAGTACTTAGTACATACCATTCTAGAATAAAGGTAAGTATAGTACAGTACCTAGTACATACCATTCTAGTATAAAGGTAAGCATAGTACAGTACTTAGTACATACCTTTCTAGTATAGAGGTAAGTATAGTACAGTAGTTAGTACATACCATTCTAGAATAAAGGTAAGTATAGTACAGTAGTTAGTACATACCATTCTGGAATAAAGGTAAGCATAGTACAGTACTTAGTACATACCATTCTAGAATAAAGGTAAGTATTGTACAGTACTTAGTACATACCATTCTAGAATAAAGGTTAGCATAGTACAGTACTTAGTACATACCATTCTAGAATAAAGGTAAGTATAGTACAGTACTTAGTACATACCATTCTAGAATAAAGGTAAGCATAGTACAATACTTAATACATACCATTCTAGAATAAAGGTCAGTATAGTACAGTACTTAGTACATACCATTCTAGAATAAAGGTAAGTATAGTACAGTACTTAGTACATACCATTCTAGTATAAAGGTAAGCATAGTACAGTACTTAGTACATACCTTTCTAGTATAGAGGTAAGTATAGTACAGTAGTTAGTACATACCATTCTAGAATAAAGGTAAGTATAGTACAGTAGTTAGTACATACCATTCTAGAATAAAGGTAGGTATAGTACAGTACTTAGTAAATACCATTCTAGAATAAAGGTAAGTATAGTACAATACTTAGTACATACCATTCTAGAATAAAGGTAAGTATAGTACAGTGCTTAGTACATACTATTCTAGAATAAAGGTAAGTATAGTACAGTACTTAATACATACCATTCTAGAATAAAGGTAAGTATAGTACAGTACTTAATAGATACCATTCTAAAATAAAGGTAAGTATAGTACAGTACTTAATACATACCATTCTAGAATAAAGGTAAGTATAGTACAATACTTAGTACATACCATTCTAGTATAAAGGTAAGCATAGTACAGTAATTAATACATACAATTCTAGAATAAAGGTTAGTATAGTACAGTACTTAATACATACCATTCTAGAATAAAGGTAAGTAAAGTACAGTACTTAGTACATACCATTCTAGTATAAAGGTAAGCATAGCACAGTACTTAGTACATACCTTTCTAGCATAAAGGTAAGTATAGTACAGTGCTTAATACATACCATTCTAGAATAAAGGTAAGTATAGTACAATACTTAGTACATACCATTCTATTATAAAGGTAAGTATAGTACAGTAATTAGTACATACCATTCTAGAATAAAGGTCAGTATCGTACAGTACTTAGTACATACCATTCTAGAATAAAGGTAAGTATAGTACTGTATTTAATACATACCATTCTAGAATAAAGGTAAGTATAGTACAATACTTAATGCATACCATTCTAGAATAAAGGTAAGTATAGTACAGTACTTAGTACATACCATTCTAGAATAAAGGTAAGAATAGTACAGTACTTAGTACATACCATTCTAGAATAAAGGTAAATATAGTACAGTACTTAATAGATACCATTCTAGAATAAAGGTAAGTATAGTACAATAGTTAGTACATACCATTCTAGAATAAAGGTAAGTATAGTAGAGTACTTAGTACATACCATTCTAGTATAAAGGTAAGCATAGTACAGTACTTAGTACATACCATTCTAGTATAAAGGTAAGTATAGTACAGTACTTAGTACATACCATTCTAGTATAAAGGTAAGTATATTACAGTACTTAGTACATACCATTCTAGTATAAAGGTAATTATAGTACAGTACTTAGTGCATACCATTCTAGTATAAAGGTAAGTATAGTACAGTACTTAGTACATACCATTCTAGTATAAAGGTAAGTATAGTACAGTGCTTAGTACATACCATTCTAGTATAAAGGTAAGTATATTACAGTACTTAGTACATACCATTCTAGTATAAAGGTAAGTATAGTACAGTACTTAGTACATACCATTCTAGTATAAAGGTAAGTATAGTACAGTACTTAGTACATACCATTCTAGTATAAAGGTAAGTATAGTACAGTACTTAGTACATACCATTCTAGTATAAAGGTAAGTATAGTACAGTACTTAATACATACCATTCTAGAATAAAGGTAAGTATAGTACAGTACTCAGTACATACCATTCTAGTATAAAGGTAAGTATAGTACAGTACTTAGTACACACCATTCTAGTATAAAGGTAAGAATAGTACAGTACTTAATAGATACCATTCTAGAATAAAGGTAAGTATAGCACAGTACTTAGTACATACCATTCTAGAATAAAGGTAAGTATAGTACAGTACTTAGTACTTACCATTCTAGAATAAAGGTAAGTATAGTACAGTACTTAATACATACCATTCTAGAATAAAGGTAAGTATAGTACAGTGCTTAATAGATACCATTCTAGAATAAAGGTAAGTATAGTACAGTAGTTAGTACATACCATTCTAGTATAAAGGAAAGTATAGTACAGTACTTAATAGATACCATTCTAGAATAAAGGTAAGTATAGTACAGTGCTTAGTACATACCATTCTAGTATAAAGGTAAGTATAGTACAGTACTTAATACATACCATTCTAGAATAAAGGTAAGTATAGTACAGTACTTAATAAATACCATTCTAGAATAAATGTAAGTATAGTACAGTACTTAATACATACCATTCTAGAATAAAGGTAAGCATAGTACAGTACTTAATACATACCATTCTAGAATAAAGGTAAGTATAGTACAGTACGTAATAAATACCATTCTAGAATAAAGATAAGTATAGTACAGTACTTAATAAATACCATTTTAGAATACAGGTAAGCATAGTACAGTACTTAGTACATACCATTCTAGAATAAAGGTAAGCATAGTACAGTACTTAGTAAATACCATTCTAGAATAAAGGTAAGTATAGTACAGTACTTAATACATACCATTCTAGAATAAAGGTAAGTATAGTACAGTACTTAATATATACCATTCTAGAAAAAAGGTAAGTATAGTACAGTACTTAATAGATACTATTCTAGAATAAAGGTAAGTATAGTACAGTACTTAGTAGATACCATTCTAGAATAAAGGTAAGCATAGTACAGTACTTAATAGATACCATTCTAGAATAAAGGTAAGTATAGTACAGTACTTAATAGATACCATTCTAGAATAAAGGTAAGTATAGTACAGTACTTAGTACATACCATTCTAGAATAAAGGTAAGTATAGTACAGTACTTAGTACATACCATTCTAGTATAGAGGTAAGTATAGTACAGTACTTAATACATACCATTCTAGAATAAAGGTAAGTATAGTACAGTACTTAGTACATACCATTCTAGTATAAAGGTAAGTATAGTACAGTACTTAATACATACCATTATAGAATAAAGGTAAGTATAGTACAGTACTTAATAAATACCATTCTAGAATAAAGGTAAGCATAGTACAGTACATAGTACATACCATTCTAGAATAAAGGTAAGCATAGTACAGTATTTAATAGATACCATTCTAGAATAAAGTAAGTATAGTACAGTACTTAATAGATACCATTCTAGAATAAAGGTAAGTATAGTACAATACTTAGTACATACCATTCTAGAATAAAGGTAAGTCTAGTACAATACTTAGTAAATACCATTCTAGAATAAAGGTAAGTATAGTATAGTACTTAATACATACCATTCTAGAATAAAGGTAAGTATAGTACAGTACTTAATACATACCATTCTAGAATAAAGGTAAGTATAGTACAGTACTTAATAGATACTATTCTAGAATAAAGAAAAGTATAGTACAGTACTTAGTAGATACCATTCTAGAATAAAGGTAAGCATAGTACAGTACTTAATAGATACCATTCTAGAATAAAGGTAAGTATAGCACAGTACTTAGTACATACCATTCTAGAATAAAAATAAGTATAGTACAGTACTTAGTACATACCATTCTAGTATAAAGGTAAGTATAGTACAGTACTTAATACATACCATTCTAGAATAAAGGTAAGTATAGTACAGTACTTAGTACATACCATTCTAGTATAAAGGTAAGTATAGTACAGTACTTAATACATACCATTCTAGAATAAAGGTAAGTATAGTACAGTACTTAATAAATACCATTCTAGAATAAAGTTAAGCATAGTACAGTATTTAGTACATACCATTCTAGAATAAAGGTAAGTATAGTACAGTACTTAGTACATACCATTCTAGAATAAAGGTAAGTATAGTACAGTACTTAATACATACCATTCTAGAATAAAGGTAAGTATAGTACAGTGCTTAATAGATACCATTCTAGAATAAAGGTAAGTATAGTACAGTACTTAGTACATACCATTCTAGAATAAAGGTAAGTATAGTACAATAATTAGTACATACCTTTCTAGAATAAAGGTAAGTATAGTACAGTACTTAATAGATACCATTCTAGAATAAAGGAAGTATAGTACAGTACTTAATAGATACCATTCTAGAATAAAGGTAAGCATAGTACAGTACTTAGTACATACCATTCTAGAATAAAGGTAAGTATAGTACAGTACTTAGTACATACCATTCTAGTATAAAGGTAAGTATAGTACAGTACTTAGTAAATACCATTCTAGAATAAAGGTAAGTATAATACAGCATTTAGTACATACCATTCTAGAATAAAGGTAAGTATAATACAGCACTTAGTACATACCATTCTAGAATAAAGTTAAGTATAGTACAGTACTTAGTACATACCATTCTAGAATAACGGTAAGTATAGTACAGTACTTAGTAAATACCATTCTAGAATAAAGGTAAGTATAGTACAGTACATAGTACATACCATTCTAGAATAAAGGAAAGTATAGTACAGTACTTAGTAAATACCATTCTAGAATAAAGGTAAGTATAGTACAGTACTTAGTAAATACCATTCTAGTATAAAGGGAAGTATAGTACAGTACTTAGTAATACCATTCTAGTATAAAGGTAAGCATAGTACAGTACTTAGTACATACCATTCTAGTATAAAGGTCAGTATAGTACAGTACTTAGTACATACCATTCTAGAATAAAGGTAAGTATAGTACAGTACTTAGTAATACCATTCTAGTATAAATGTAAGTATAGTACAGTACTTAGTACATACCATTCTAGAATAAAGGTAAGTATAGTACAGTACCTAGTAATACCATTCTAGTATAAAGGTAAGTATAGTACAGTACTTAGTACATACCATTCTAGAATAAATGTAAGTATAGTACAGTACTTAGTATATACCATTCTAGTATAAAGGTAAGCATAGTACAGTACTTAGTACATACCATTCTAGTATAAAGGTCAGTATAGTACAGTACTTAGTACATATCATTCTAGAATAAAGGTAAGTATAGTACAGTACTTAGTACATACCATTCTAGAATAAAGGTAAGTATAGTACAGTACTTAGTACATACCATTCTAGTATAAAGGTAAGCATAGTACAGTACTTAGTACATACCATTCTAGTATTAAGGTCAGTATAGTACAGTACTTAGTACATACCATTCTAGAATAAAGGTAAGTATAGTACAGTACTTAGTACATACCATTCTAGAATAAAGGTAAGCATAGTACAGTACTTAGTACATATCATTCTAGTATAAAGGTAAGTATAGTACATTATTTAGTACATACCATTCTAGAATAAAGGTAAGTATAGTACAGTACTTAGTACATACCTTTCTAGAATAAAGGTCAGTATAGTACAGTACTTAGTACATACCATTCTAGAATAAAGGTAAGTATAGTACAGTACTTAGTAATACCATTCTAGTATAAAGGTAAGTATAGTACAGTAGCTAGTACATACCATTCTAGAATAAAGGTAAGCATAGTACAGTACTTAGTAAATACCATTCTAGTATAAAGGTAATTATAGTACAGTACTTAGTACATACCATTCTAGTATAAAGGTAAGTATAGTACAGTACTTAGTACATACCATTCTAGTATAAAGGTAAGTATAGTACAGTGCTTAGTACATACCATTCTAGTATATAGGTAAGTATATTACAGTACTTAGTACATACCATTCTAGTATAAAGGTAAGTATAGTACAGTACTTAGTACATACCATTCTAGTATAAAGGTAAGTATAGTACAGTACTTAGTACATACCATTCTAGTATAAAGGTAAGTATAGTACAGTACTTAATACATACCATTCTAGAATAAAGGTAAGTATAGTACAGTACTTAGTACATACCATTCTAGTATAAAGGTAAGTATAGTACAGTACTTAGTACACACCATTCTAGTATAAAGGTAAGTATAGTACAGTACTTAATAGATACCATTCTAGAATAAATGTAAGTATAGCACAGTACTTAGTACATACCATTCTAGAATAAAGGTAAGTATAGTACAGTACTTAGTACATACCATTCTAGAATAAAGGTAAGTATAGTACAGTACTTAATACAAACTATTCTAGAATAAAGGTAAGTATAGTACAGTGCTTAATAGATTACATTCTAGAATAAAGGTAAGTATAGTACAGTAGTTAGTACATACCATTCTAGTATAAAGGAAAGTATAGTACAGTTCTTAATAGATACCATTCTAGAATAAAGGTAAGTATAGTACAGTGCTTAGTACATACCATTCTAGTATAAAGATAAGTATAGTACAGTACTTAATACATACCATTCTAGAATAACGGTAAGTATAGTACAGTACTTAATAAATACCATTCTAGAATAAAGATAAGCATAGTACAGTACTTAATAAATACCATTTTAGAATAAAGGTAAGCATAGTACAGTACTTAGTACATACCATTCTAGAATAAAGGTAAGTATAGTACAGTACTTAGTAAATACCATTCTAGAATAAAGGTAAGTATAGTACAGTACGTAATACATACCATTCTAGAATAAAGGTAAGTATAGTACAGTACTTAATATATACCATTCTAGAAAAAAGGTAAGTATAGTACAGTACTTAATAGATACTATTCTAGAATAAAGGTAAGCATAGTACAGTACTTAGTAGATACCATTCTAGAATAAAGGTAAGCATAGTACAGTACTTAATAGATACCATTCTAGAATAAAGGTAAGTATAGTACAGTACTTAATAGATACCATTCTAGAATTAAGGTAAGCATAGTACAGTACTTAGTACATACCATTCTAGAATAAAGGTAAGTATAGTACAGTACTTAGTACATACCATTCTAGTATAAAGGTAAGTATAGTACAGTACTTAATACATACCATTCTAGAATAAAGGTAAGTATAGTACAGTACTTAGTACATACCATTCTAGTATAAAGGTAAGTCTAGTACAATACTTAGTAAATACCATTCTAGAATAAAGGTAAATATAGTACAGTACTTAATACATACCATTCTAGAATAAAGGTAAGTATAGTACAGTACTTAATACATACCATTCTAGAATAAAGGTAAGTATAGTACAGTACTTAATAGATACTATTCTAGAATAAAGAAAAGCATAGTACAGTACTTAGTAGATACCATTCTAGAATAAAGGAAGCATAGTACAGTACTTAATAGATACCATTCTAGAATAAAGGTAAGTATAGCACAGTACTTAGTACATACCATTCTAGAATAAAAATAAGTATAGTACAGTACTTAGTACATACCATTCTAGTATAAAGGTAAGTATAGTACAGTACTTAATACATACCATTCTAGAATAAAGGTAAGTATAGTACAGTACTTAGTACATACCATTATAGTATAAAGGTAAGTATAGTACAGTACTTAATACATACCATTCTAGAATAAAGGTAAGTATAGTACAGTACTTAATAAATACCATTCTAGAATAAAGGTAAGTATAGTACAATACTTAGTACATACCATTCTATTATAAAGGTAAGCATAGTACAGTAATTAGTACATACCATTCTAGAATAAAGGTCAGTATCGTACAGTACTTAGTACATACCATTCTAGAATAAAGGTAAGTATAGTACAGTATTTAATACATACCATTCTAGAATAAAGGTAAGTATAGTACAATACTTAATGCATACCATTCTAGAATAAAGGTAAGTATAGTACAGTACTTAGTACATACCATTCTAGAATAAAGGTAAGAATAGTACAGTACTTAGTACATACCATTCTAGTATAAAGGTAATTATAGTACAGTACTTAGTACATACCATTCTAGTATAAAGGTAAGTATAGAACAGTACTTAGTACATACCATTCTAGTATAAATGTAAGTATAGTACAGTGCTTAGTAGATACCATTCTAGCATAAAGGTAAGTATATTACAGTACTTAGTACATACCATTCTAGTATAAAGGTAAGTATAGTACAGTACTTAGTACATACCATTCTAGTATAAAGGTAAGTATAGTACAGTACTTAGTACATACCATTCTAGTATAAAGGTAAGTATAGTACAGTACTTAATACATACCATTCTAGAATAAAGGTAAGTATAGTACAGTACTTAGTACATACCATTCTAGTATAAAGGTAAGTATAGTACAGTACTTAGTACACACCATTCTAGTATAAAGGTAAGTATAGTACAGTACTTAATAGATACCATTCTAGAATAAAGGTAAGTATAGCACAGTACTTAGTACATACCATTCTAGAATAAAGGTAAGTATAGTACAGTACTTAGTACATACCATTCTAGAATAAAGGTAAGTATAGTACAGTACTTAATACATACCATTCTAGAATAAAGGTAAGTATAGTACAGTGCTTAATAGATACCATTCTAGAATAAAGGTAAGTATAGTACAGTAGTTAGTACATATCATTCTAGTATAAAGGAAAGTATAGTACAGTACTTAATAGATACCATTCTAGAATAAAGGTAAGTATAGTACAGTGCTTAGTACATACCATTCTAGTATAAAGGTAAGTATAGTACAGTACTTAATGCATACCATTCTAGAATAAAGGTAAGTATAGTACAGTACTTAATAAATACCATTCTAGAATACATGTAAGTATAGTACAGTATTTAATAGATACCATTCTAGAATAAAGTAAGTATAGTACAGTACTTAATAGATACCATTCTAGAATAAAGGTAAGTATAGTACAATACTTAGTACATACCATTCTAGAATAAAGGTAAGTATAGTACAGTACTTAGTACATACCATTCTAGGATAAAGGTAAGTATAGTACAATAATTAGTACATACCTTTCTAGAATAAAGGTAAGTATAGTACAGTACTTAATAGATACCATTCTAGAATAAAGGAAGTATAGTACAGTACTTAATAGATACCATTCTAGAATAAAGGTAAGCATAGTACAATACTTAGTACATACCATTCTAGTATAAAGGTAAGTATAGTACAGTACTTAGTAAATACCATTCTAGAATAAAGGTAAGTATAATACAGCACTTAGTACATACCATTCGAGAATAAAGGGAAGTATAGTAGAGTACTTAGTACATACCATTCTAGAATAAAGGTAAGTATAATACAGCATTTAGTACATACCATTCTAGAATAAAGGTAAGTATAATACAGCACTTAGTACATACCATTCTAGAATAAAGGTAAGTATAGTACAGTACTTAGTACATACCATTCTAGAATAACGGTAAGTATAGTACAGTACTTAGTACATACCATTCTAGAATAAAGGAAAGTATAGTACAGTACTTAGTAAATACCATTCTAGAATAAAGGTAAGTATAGTACAGTACTTAGTAAATACCATTCTAGTATAAAGGGAAGTATAGTACAGTACTTAGTAATACCATTCTAGTATAACGGTAAGCATAGTACAGTACTTAGTACATACCATTCTAGTATAAAGGTCAGTATAGTACAGTACTTAGTACATACCATTCTAGAATAAAGGTAAGTATAGTACAGTACTTAGTACATACCATTCTAGAATAAAGGTAAGTATAGTACAGTACCTAGTAATACCATTCTAGTATAAAGGTAAGTATAGTACAGTACTTAGTATATACCATTCTAGTATAAAGGTAAGCATAGTACAGTACTTAGTACATACCATTCTAGTATAAAGGTCAGTATAGTACAGTACTTAGTACATATCATTCTAGAATAAAGGTAAGTATAGTACAGTACTTAGTATATACCATTCTAGTATAAAGGTAAGCATAGTACAGTACTTAGTACATACCATTATAGTATAAAGGTAAGCATAGTACAGTACTTAGTACATACCATTCTAGTATTAAGGTCAGTATAGTACAGTACTTAGTACATACCATTCTAGAATAAAGGTAAGTATAGTACAGTACTTAGTACATACCATTCTAGAATAAAGGTAAGCATAGTACAGTACTTAGTACATATCATTCTAGTATAAAGGTAAGTATAGTACATTATTTAGTACATACCATTCTAGAATAAAGGTAAGTATAGTACAGTACTTAGTACATACCTTTCTAGAATAAAGGAAAGTATAGTACAGTACTTAGTAATACCATTCTAGTATAAAGGTAAGCATAGTACAGTACTTAGTACATACCATTCTAGTATAAAGGTCAGTATAGTACAGTACTTAGTACATACCATTCTAGAATAAAGGTAAGTATAGTACAGTACTTAGTAATACCATTCTAGTATAAAGGTAAGTATAGTACAGTAGCTAGTACATACCATTCTAGAATAAAGGTAAGCATAGTACAGTACTTAGTACATACCATTCTAGTATAAAGGTAATTATAGTACAGTACTTAGTACATACCATTCTAGTATAAAGGTAAATATAGTACAGTACTTAGTACATACCATTCTAGTATAAAGGTAAGTATAGTACAGTGCTTAGTACATACCATTCTAGAATAAAGGTAAGTATATTACAGTACTTAGTACATACCATTCTAGTATAAAGGTAAGTATAGTACAGTACTTAGTACATACCATTCTAGTATAAAGGTAAGTATAGTACAGTACTTAGTACATACCATTCTAGTATAAAGGTAAGTATAGTACAGTACTTAATACATACCATTCTAGAATAAAGGTAAGTATAGTACAGTACTTAGTACACACCATTCTAGTATAAAGGTAAGTATAGTACAGTACTTAATACATACCATTCTAGTATAAAGGTAAGTATAGTACAGTACTTAGTACACACCATTCTAGTATAAAGGTAAGCATAGTACAGTACTTAATAGATACCATTCTAGAATAAAGGTAAGTATAGCACAGTACTTAGTACATACCATTCTAGAATAAAGGTAAGTATAGTACAGTACTTAGTACATACCATTCTAGAATAAAGGTAAGTATAGTACAGTACTTAATACAAACTATTCTAGAATAAAGGTAAGTATAGTATAGTGCTTAATAGATACCATTCTAGAATAAAGGTAAGTATAGTACAGTGCTTAGTACATACCATTCTAGTATAAAGATAAGTATAGTACAGTACTTAATACATACCATTCTAGAATAAAGGTAAGTATAGTACAGTACTTAATAAATACCATTCTAGAATAAAGATAAGTATAGTACAGTACTTAATAAATACCATTTTAGAATAAAGGTAAGCATAGTACAGTACTTAGTACATACCATTCTAGAATAAAGGTACGTATAGTACAGTACTTAGTAAATACCATTCTAGAATAAAGGTAAGTATAGTACAGTACCTAATACATACCATTCTAGAATAAAGGTAAGTATAGTACAGTACTTAATATATACCATTCTAGAAAAAAGGTAAGTATAGTACAGTACTTAATAGATACTATTCTAGAATAAAGGTAAGTATAGTACAGTACTTAGTAGATACCATTCTAGAATAAAGGTAAGCATAGTACAGTACTTAATAGATACCATTCTAGAATAAAGGTAAGTATAGTACAGTACTTAGTAATACCATTCTAGTATAAAGGTAAGTATAGTACAGTAGTTAGTACATACCATTCTAGTATAAAGGTCAGTATAGTACAGTACTTAGTACATACCATTCTAGAATAAAGGTAAGTATAGTACAGTACTTAGTACATACCATTCTAGAATAAAGGTAAGTATAGTACAGTACCTAGTAATACCATTCTAGTATAAAGGTAAGTATAGTACAGTACTTAGTATATACCATTCTAGTATAAAGGTAAGCATAGTACAGTACTTAGTACATACCATTCTAGTATAAAGGTCAGTATAGTACAGTACTTAGTACATATCATTCTAGAATAAAGGTAAGTATAGTACAGTACTTAGTATATACCATTCTAGTATAAAGGTAAGCATAGTACAGTACTTAGTACATACCATTCTAGTATAAAGGTCAGTATAGTACATTACTTAGTACATATCATTCTAGAATAAAGGTAAGTATAGTACAGTACTTAGTACATACCATTCTAGAATAAAGGTAAGTATAGTACAGTACTTAGTACATACCATTCTAGAATAAAGGTAAGCATAGTACAGTACTTAGTACATATCATTCTAGTATAAAGGTAAGTATAGTACATTATTTAGTACATACCATTCTAGAATAAAGGTAAGTATAGTACAGTACTTAGTACATACCTTTCTAGAATAAAGGAAAGTATAGTACAGTACTTAGTAATACCATTCTAGTATAAAGGTAAGCATAGTACAGTACTTAGTACATACCATTCTAGTATAAAGGTCAGTATAGTACAGTACTTAGTACATACCATTCTAGAATAAAGGTAAGTATAGTACAGTACTTAGTAATACCATTCTAGTATAAAGGTAAGTATAGTACAGTAGCTAGTACATACCATTCTAGAATAAAGGTAAGCATAGTACAGTACTTAGTAAATACCATTCTAGTATAAAGGTAATTATAGTACAGTACTTAGTACATACCATTCTAGTATAAAGGTCAGTATAGTACAGTACTTAGTACATATCATTCTAGAATAAAGGTATGTATAGTACAGTACTTAGTATATACCATTCTAGTATAAAGGTAAGCATAGTACAGTACTTAGTACATACCATTCTAGTATAAAGGTCAGTATAGTACATTACTTAGTACATATCATTCTAGAATAAAGGTAAGTATAGTACAGTACTTAGTACATACCATTCTAGAATAAAGGTAAGTATAGTACAGTACTTAGTACATACCATTCTAGAATAAAGGTAAGCATAGTACAGTACTTAGTACATATCATTCTAGTATAAAGGTAAGTATAGTACATTATTTAGTACATACCATTCTAGAATAAAGGTAAGTATAGTACAGTACTTAGTACATACCTTTCTAGAATAAAGGAAAGTATAGTACAGTACTTAGTAATACCATTCTAGTATAAAGGTAAGCATAGTACAGTACTTAGTACATACCATTCTAGTATAAAGGTCAGTATAGTACAGTACTTAGTACATACCATTCTAGAATAAAGGTAAGTATAGTACAGTACTTAGTAATACCATTCTAGTATAAAGGTAAGTATAGTACAGTAGCTAGTACATACCATTCTAGAATAAAGGTAAGCATAGTACAGTACTTAGTAAATACCATTCTAGTATAAAGGTAATTATAGTACAGTACTTAGTACATACCATTCTAGTATAAAGGTAAATATAGTACAGTACTTAGTACATACCATTCTAGTATAAAGGTAAGTATAGTACAGTGCTTAGTACATACCATTCTAGAATAAAGGTAAGTATATTACAGTACTTAGTACATACCATTCTAGTATAAAGGTAAGTATAGTACAGTACTTAGTACATACCATTCTAGTATAAAGGTAAGTATAGTACAGTACTTAGTACATACCATTCTAGTATAAAGGTAAGTATAGTACAGTACTTAATACATACCATTCTAGAATAAAGGTAAGTATAGTACAGTACTTAGTACATACCATTCTAGTATAAAGGTAAGTATAGTACAGTACTTAGTACACACCATTCTAGTATAAAGGTAAGTATAGTACAGTACTTAATAGATACCATTCTAGAATAAAGGTAAGTATAGCACAGTACTTAGTACATACCATTCTAGAATAAAGGTAAGTATAGTACAGTACTTAGTACATACCATTCTAGAATAAAGGTAAGTATAGTACAGTACTTAATACAAACTATTCTAGAATAAAGGTAAGTATAGTATAGTGCTTAATAGATACCATTCTAGAATAAAGATAAGTATAGTACAGTGCTTAGTACATACCATTCTAGTATAAAGATAAGTATAGTACAGTACTTAATACATACCATTCTAGAATAAAGGTAAGTATAGTACAGTACTTAATAAATACCATTCTAGAATAAAGATAAGTATAGTACAGTACTTAATAAATACCATTTTAGAATAAAGGTAAGCATAGTACAGTACTTAGTACATACCATTCTAGAATAAAGGTACGTATAGTACAGTACTTAGTAAATACCATTCTAGAATAAAGGTAAGTATAGTACAGTACCTAATACATACCATTCTAGAATAAAGGTAAGTATAGTACAGTACTTAATATATACCATTCTAGAAAAAAGGTAAGTATAGTACAGTACTTAATAGATACTATTCTAGAATAAAGGTAAGTATAGTACAGTACTTAGTAGATACCATTCTAGAACAAAGGTAAGCATAGTACAGTACTTAATAGATACCATTCTAGAATAAAGGTAAGTATAGTACAGTACTTAATAGATACCATTCTAGAATAAAGGTAAGCATAGTACAGTACTTAGTACATACCATTCTAGAATAAAGGTAAGTATAGTACAGTACTTAGTACATACCATTCTAGTATAAAGGTAAGTATAGTACAGTACTTAATACATACCATTCTAGAATAAAGGTAAGTATAGTACAGTACTTAGTACATACCATTCTAGTATAAAGGTAAGTATAATACAGTACTTAATAAATACCATTATAGAATAAAGGTAAGTATAGTACAGTACTTAATAAATACCATTCTAGAATAAAGGTAAGCATAGAACAGTACATAGTACATACCATTCTAGAATAAAGGTAAGTATAGTACAGTATTTAATAGATACCATTCTAGAATAAAGTAAGTATAGTACAATACTTAATAGATACCATTCTAGAATAAAGGTAAGTATAGTACAGTACTTAGTACATACCATTCTAGAATATAGGTAAGCATAGTACAGTACTTAGTACATACCATTCTAGAATAAAGGTAAGTATAGTACAATACTTAGTACATACCATTCTAGAATAAAGGTAAGTCTAGTACAATACTTAGTAAATACCATTCTAGAATAAAGGTAAATATAGTACAGTACTTAATACATACCATTCTAGAATAAAGGTAAGTATAGTACAGTACTTAATACATACCATTCTAGAATAAAGGTAAGTATAGTACAGTACTTAATAAATACCATTCTAGAATAAAGTTAAGCATAGTACAGTATTTAGTACATACCATTCTAGAATAAAGGTAAGTATAGTACAGTATTTAATAGATACCATTCTAGAATAAAGTAAGTATAGTACAGTACTTAATAGATACCATTCTAGAATAAAGGTAAGTATAGTACAGTACTTAGTACATACCATTCTAGAATAAAGGTAAGTATAGTACAGTACTTAGTACATACCATTCTAGAATAAAGGTAAGTATAGTACAATACTTAATACATACCATTCTAGAATAAAGGTAAGTATAGTACCGTACTTAATAGATACCATTCTAGAATAAAGGAAGTATAGTACAGTACTTAATAGATACCATTCTAGAATAAAGGTAAGCATAGTACAGTACTTAGTACATACCATTCTAGAATAAAGGTAAGTATAGTACAGTACTTAGTACATACCATTCTAGTATAAAGGTAAGTATAATACAGTACTTAGTAAATACCATTCTAGAATAAAGGTAAGTATAATATAGCACTTAGTACATACCATTCTAGAATAAAGGGAAGTATAGTAGAGTACTTAGTACATACCATTCTAGAATAAAGGTAAGTATAATACAGCATTTAGTACATACCATTCTAGAATAAAGGTAGGTATAATACAGCACTTAGTACATACCATTCTAGAATAAAGGTAAGTATAATACAGCATTTAGTACATACCATTCTAGAATAAAGGTAAGTATAATACAGCACTTAGTACATACCATTCTAGAATAAAGGTAAGTATAGTACAGTACTTAGTACATACCATTCTAGAATAACGGTAAGTATAGTACAGTACTTAGTAAATACCATTCTAGAATAAAGGTAAGTATAGTACAGTACTTAGTACATACCATTCTAGAATAAAGGTAAGTATAGTACAGTATTTAATAGATACCATTCTAGAATAAAGTAAGTATAGTACAATACTTAATAGATACCATTCTAGAATAAAGGTAAGTATAGTACAGTACTTAGTACATACCATTCTAGAATAAAGGTAAGCATAGTACAGTACTTAGTACATACCATTCTAGAATAAAGGTAAGTATAGTACAATACTTAGTACATACCATTCTAGAATAAAGGTAAGTCTAGTACAATACTTAGTAAATACCATTCTAGAATAAAGGTAAATATAGTACAGTACTTAATACATACCATTCTAGAATAAAGGTAAGTATAGTACAGTACTTAATACATACCATTCTAGAATAAAGGTAAGTATAGTACAGTACTTAATAAATACCATTCTAGAATAAAGTTAAGCATAGTACAGTATTTAGTACATACCATTCTAGAATAAAGGTAAGTATAGTACAGTATTTAATAGATACCATTCTAGAATAAAGTAAGTATAGTACAGTACTTAATAGATACCATTCTAGAATAAAGGTAAGTATAGTACAGTACTTAGTACATACCATTCTAGAATAAAGGTAAGTATAGTACAGTACTTAGTACATACCATTCTAGAATAAAGGTAAGTATAGTACAATACTTAATACATACCATTCTAGAATAAAGGTATGTATAGTACCGTACTTAATAGATACCATTCTAGAATAAAGGAAGTATAGTACAGTACTTAATAGATACCATTCTAGAATAAAGGTAAGCATAGTACAGTACTTAGTACATACCATTCTAGAATAAAGGTAAGTATAGTACAGTACTTAGTAAATACCATTCTAGAATAAAGGTAAGTATAATATAGCACTTAGTACATACCATTCTAGAATAAAGGGAAGTATAGTAGAGTACTTAGTACATACCATTCTAGAATAAAGGTAAGTATAATACAGCATTTAGTACATACCATTCTAGAATAAAGGTAGGTATAATACAGCACTTAGTACATACCATTCTAGAATAAAGGTAAGTATAATACAGCATTTAGTACATACCATTCTAGAATAAAGGTAAGTATAATACAGCACTTAGTACATACCATTCTAGAATAAAGGTAAGTTTAGTACAGTACTTAGTACATACCATTCTAGAATAACGGTAAGTATAGTACAGTACTTAGTAAATACCATTCTAGAATAAAGGTAAGTATAGTACAGTACTTAGTACATACCATTCTAGAATAAAGGTAAGTATAGTACAGTACTTAGTAAATACCATTCTAGTATAAAGGGAAGTATAGTACAGTACTTAGTAATACCATTCTAGTATAAAGGTAAGCATAGTACAGTACTTAGTACATACCATTCTAGTATAAAGGTCAGTATAGTACAGTACTTAGTACATACCATTCTAGAATAAAGGTAAGTATAGTACAGTACTTAGTATATACCATTCTAGTATAAAGGTAAGCATAGTACAGTACTTAGTACATACCATTCTAGTATAAAGGTCAGTATAGTACAGTACTTAGTACATAGCATTCTAGAATAAAGGTAAGTATAGTACAGTACTTAGTACATACCATTCTAGAATAAAGGTAAGTATAGTACAGTACTTAGTACATACCATTCTAGTATAAAGATAAGCATAGTACAGTACTTAGTACATACCATTCTAGTATTAAGGTCAGTATAGTACAGTACTTAGTACATACCATTCTAGAATAAAGGTAAGTATAGTACAGTACTTAGTACATACCATTTTAGAATAAAGGTAAGCATAGTACAGTACTTAGTACATACCATTCTAGTATAAAGGTAAGTATAGTACATTATTTAGTACATACCATTCTAGAAAAAAGGTAAGTAAAGTACAGTACTTAGTACATACCTTTCTAGAATAAAGGAAAGTATAGTACAGTACTTAGTAATACCATTCTAGTATAAAGGTCAGTATAGTACTGTACTTAGTACATACCATTCTAGAATAAAGGTCAGTATAGTACAGTACTTAGTACATACCATTCTAGAATAAAGGTAAGTATAGTACAGTACTTAGTACATACCATTCTAATATAAAGGTAAGCATAGTACAGTACTTAGTACATACAATTCTAGTATTAAGGTCAGTATAGTACAGTACTTAGTACATACCATTCTAGAATAAAGGTAAGTATAGTACAGTACTTAGTAATACCATTCTAGTATAAAGGTAAGTATAGTACAGTAGTTAGTATATACCATTCTAGATTAAAGGTAAGCATAGTACAGTACTTAGTACATACCATTCTAGTATAAAGGTAAGTATAGTACATTATTTAGTACATACCATTCTAGAATAAAGGTAAGTATAGTACAGTACTTAGTACATACCTTTCTAGAATAAAGGTAAGTATAGCACAGTACTTAGTACATACCATTCTAGAATAAAGGTAAGTATAGAACAGTACTTAGTACATACCATTCTAGAATAAAGGTAAGTATAGCACTGTACTTAGTATATACCATTCTAGAATACAGGAAAGCATAGTACAGTAATTAGTACATACCATTCTAGTATAAAGGTAAGTATAGTAAATTATTTAGTACATACCAGTCTAGAATAAAGGTAAGTATAGTACAGTACTTAGTACATACCATTCTAGAATAAAGGTAAGTATAGTACAGTACTTAGTACATACCATTCTAGAATAAAGGTAAGTATAGCACAGTACTTAGTATATACCATTCTAGAATACAGGTAAGTATAGTACAGTACTTAGTACATACCATTCTAGAATAAAGGTCAGTATAGTAAAGTACTTAGTACATTCCATTCTAGAATAAAGGCAAATATAGCACAGTACTTAGTATATACCAATCTAGAATAAAGGTAAGTATAGTACAGTACTTAGTACATACCATTCTAGAATAAAGGTCAGTATAGTACAGTACTTAGTACATACCATTCTAGAATAAAGGTAAGTAAAGCACAGTACTTAGTATATACCATTCTAGAATAAAGTAAGCATAGTAAAGTACTTAGTACATACCATTCTAGAATAAAGGTAAGTATAGCACAGTACTTAGTATATACCATTCTAGAATAAAGGTAAGTATAGCACGGTACTTAGTATATACCATTCTAGAATAAAGTAAGCATAGTACAGTACTTAGTACATACCATTCTAGAATAAAGGTAAGAATAGTAAAGTACGTAGTACATACCATTCTAGAATAAAGGTAAGTATAGTACAGTAGTTAGTACATACCATTCTAGAATAAAGGTAAGTATAGTACAGTAGTTAGTACATACCATTCTAGAATAAAGGTAAGTATAGTACAGTACTTAGTACATACCATTCTGGAATAAAGGTAAGCATAGTACAGTACTTAGTACATACCATTCTAGAATAAAGGTAAGTATTGTACAGTACTTAGTACATACCATTCTAGAATAAAGGTTAGCATAGTACAGTACTTAGTACATACCATTCTAGAATAAAGGTAAGTATAGTTCAGTACTTAGTACATACCATTCTAGAATAAAGGTAAGCATAGTACAATGCTTAGTACATACCATTCTAGAATAAAGGTCAGTATAGTACAGTACTTAATACATACCATTCTAGAATAAAGGTCAATATAGTACAGTACTTAATACATACCATTCTAGAATAAAGGTAAGTATAGTACAGTACTTAGTACATACCATTCTAGTATAAAGGTAAGCATAGTACAGTACTTAGTACATACCTTTCTAGTATAGAGGTAAGTATAGTACAGTAGTTAGTACATACCATTCTAGAATAAAGGTATGTATAGTACAGTAGTTAGTACATACCATTCTAGAATAAAGGTAGGTATAGTACAGTACTTAGTAAATACCATTCTAGAATAAAGGTAAGTATAGTACAATACTTAGTACATACCATTCTAGAATAAAGGTAAGTATAGTACAGTGCTTAGTACATACTATTCTAGAATAAAGGTAAGTATAGTACTGTACTTAATACATACCATTCTAGAATAAAGGTAAGTATAGTACAGTACTTAATAGATACCATTCTAAAATAAAGGTAAGTATAGTACAGTACTTAATACATACCATTCTAGAATAAAGGTAAGTATAGTACAATACTTAGTACATACCATTCTAGTATAAAGGTAAGCATAGTACAGTAATTAGTACATACAATTCTAGAATAAAGGTTAGTATAGTACAGTACTTGGTACATACCATTCTAGAATAAAGGTAAGTAAAGTACAGTACTTAATACATACCATTCTACTATAAAGGTAAGCATAGTACAGTACTTAGTACATACCTTTCTAGTATAAAGGTAAGTATAGTACAGTGCTTAATACATACCATTCTAGAATAAAGGTAAGTATAGTACAATACTTAGTACATACCATTCTATTATAAAGGTAAGCATAGTACAGTAATTAGTACATACCATTCTAGTATAAAGGTAAGTATAGTACATTATTTAGTACATACCATTCTAGAATAAAGGTAAGTATAGTACAGTACTTAGTACATACCTTTCTAGAATAAAGGAAAGTATAGTACAGTACTTAGTAATACCATTCTAGTATAAAGGTAAGCATAGTACAGTACTTAGTACATACCATTCTAGTATAAAGGTCAGTATAGTACAGTACTTAGTACATACCATTCTAGAATAAAGGTAAGTATAGTACAGTACTTAGTAATACCATTCTAGTATAAAGGTAAGTATAGTACAGTAGCTAGTACATACCATTCTAGAATAAAGGTAAGCATAGTACAGTACTTAGTAAATACCATTCTAGTATAAAGGTAATTATAGTACAGTACTTAGTACATACCATTCTAGTATAAAGGTAAATATAGTACAGTACTTAGTACATACCATTCTAGTATAAAGGTAAGTATAGTACAGTGCTTAGTACATACCATTCTAGAATAAAGGTAAGTATATTACAGTACTTAGTACATACCATTCTAGTATAAAGGTAAGTATAGTACAGTACTTAGTACATACCATTCTAGTATAAAGGTAAGTATAGTACAGTACTTAGTACATACCATTCTAGTATAAAGGTAAGTATAGTACAGTACTTAATACATACCATTCTAGAATAAAGGTAAGTATAGTACAGTACTTAGTACATACCATTCTAGTATAAAGGTAAGTATAGTACAGTACTTAGTACACACCATTCTAGTATAAAGGTAAGTATAGTACAGTACTTAATAGATACCATTCTAGAATAAAGGTAAGTATAGCACAGTACTTAGTACATACCATTCTAGAATAAAGGTAAGTATAGTACAGTACTTAGTACATACCATTCTAGAATAAAGGTAAGTATAGTACAGTACTTAATACAAACTATTCTAGAATAAAGGTAAGTATAGTATAGTGCTTAATAGATACCATTCTAGAATAAAGGTAAGTATAGTACAGTGCTTAGTACATACCATTCTAGTATAAAGATAAGTATAGTACAGTACTTAATACATACCATTCTAGAATAAAGGTAAGTATAGTACAGTACTTAATAAATACCATTCTAGAATAAAGATAAGTATAGTACAGTACTTAATAAATACCATTTTAGAATAAAGGTAAGCATAGTACAGTACTTAGTACATACCATTCTAGAATAAAGGTACGTATAGTACAGTACTTAGTAAATACCATTCTAGAATAAAGGTAAGTATAGTACAGTACCTAATACATACCATTCTAGAATAAAGGTAAGTATAGTACAGTACTTAATATATACCATTCTAGAAAAAAGGTAAGTATAGTACAGTACTTAATAGATACTATTCTAGAATAAAGGTAAGTATAGTACAGTACTTAGTAGATACCATTCTAGAATAAAGGTAAGCATAGTACAGTACTTAATAGATACCATTCTAGAATAAAGGTAAGTATAGTACAGTACTTAGTAATACCATTCTAGTATAAAGGTAAGTATAGTACAGTAGTTAGTACATACCATTCTAGTATAAAGGTCAGTATAGTACAGTACTTAGTACATACCATTCTAGAATAAAGGTAAGTATAGTACAGTACTTAGTACATACCATTCTAGAATAAAGGTAAGTATAGTACAGTACCTAGTAATACCATTCTAGTATAAAGGTAAGTATAGTACAGTACTTAGTATATACCATTCTAGTATAAAGGTAAGCATAGTACAGTACTTAGTACATACCATTCTAGTATAAAGGTCAGTATAGTACAGTACTTAGTACATATCATTCTAGAATAAAGGTAAGTATAGTACAGTACTTAGTATACACCATTCTAGTATAAAGGTAAGCATAGTACAGTACTTAGTACATACCATTCTAGTATAAAGGTCAGTATAGTACATTACTTAGTACATATCATTCTAGAATAAAGGTAAGTATAGTACAGTACTTAGTACATACCATTCTAGAATAAAGGTAAGTATAGTACAGTACTTAGTACATACCATTCTAGTATAAAGGTAAGCATAGTACAGTACTTAGTACATACCATTCTAGTATTAAGGTCAGTATAGTACAGTACTTAGTACATACCATTCTAGAATAAAGGTAAGTATAGTACAGTACTTAGTACATACCATTCTAGAATAAAGGTAAGCATAGTACAGTACTTAGTACATATCATTCTAGTATAAAGGTAAGTATAGTACATTATTTAGTACATACCATTCTAGAATAAAGGTAAGTATAGTACAGTACTTAGTACATACCTTTCTAGAATAAAGGAAAGTATAGTACAGTACTTAGTAATACCATTCTAGTATAAAGGTAAGCATAGTACAGTACTTAGTACATACCATTCTAGTATAAAGGTCAGTATAGTACAGTACTTAGTACATACCATTCTAGAATAAAGGTAAGTATAGTACAGTACTTAGTAATACCATTCTAGTATAAAGGTAAGTATAGTACAGTAGCTAGTACATACCATTCTAGAATAAAGGTAAGCATAGTACAGTACTTAGTAAATACCATTCTAGTATAAAGGTAATTATAGTACAGTACTTAGTACATACCATTCTAGTATAAAGGTAAATATAGTACAGTACTTAGTACATACCATTCTAGTATAAAGGTAAGTATAGTACAGTGCTTAGTACATACCATTCTAGAATAAAGGTAAGTATATTACAGTACTTAGTACATACCATTCTAGTATAAAGGTAAGTATAGTACAGTACTTAGTACATACCATTCTAGTATAAAGGTAAGTATAGTACAGTACTTAGTACATACCATTCTAGTATAAAGGTAAGTATAGTACAGTACTTAATACATACCATTCTAGAATAAAGGTAAGTATAGTACAGTACTTAGTACATACCATTCTAGTATAAAGGTAAGTATAGTACAGTACTTAGTACACACCATTCTAGTATAAAGGTAAGTATAGTACAGTACTTAATAGATACCATTCTAGAATAAAGGTAAGTATAGCACAGTACTTAGTACATACCATTCTAGAATAAAGGTAAGTATAGTACAGTACTTAGTACATACCATTCTAGAATAAAGGTAAGTATAGTACAGTACTTAATACAAACTATTCTAGAATAAAGGTAAGTATAGTATAGTGCTTAATAGATACCATTCTAGAATAAAGGTAAGTATAGTACAGTGCTTAGTACATACCATTCTAGTATAAAGATAAGTATAGTACAGTACTTAATACATACCATTCTAGAATAAAGGTAAGTATAGTACAGTACTTAATAAATACCATTCTAGAATAAAGATAAGTATAGTACAGTACTTAATAAATACCATTTTAGAATAAAGGTAAGCATAGTACAGTACTTAGTACATACCATTCTAGAATAAAGGTACGTATAGTACAGTACTTAGTAAATACCATTCTAGAATAAAGGTAAGTATAGTACAGTACCTAATACATACCATTCTAGAATAAAGGTAAGTATAGTACAGTACTTAATATATACCATTCTAGAAAAAAGGTAAGTATAGTACAGTACTTAATAGATACTATTCTAGAATAAAGGTAAGTATAGTACAGTACTTAGTAGATACCATTCTAGAATAAAGGTAAGCATAGTACAGTACTTAATAGATACCATTCTAGAATAAAGGTAAGTATAGTACAGTACTTAATAGATACCATTCTAGAATAAAGGTAAGCATAGTACAGTACTTAGTACATACCATTCTAGAATAAAGGTAAGTATAGTACAGTACTTAGTACATACCATTCTAGTATAAAGGTAAGTATAGTACAGTACTTAATACATACCATTCTAGAATAAAGGTAAGTATAGTACAGTACTTAGTACATACCATTCTAGTATAAAGGTAAGTATAATACAGTACTTAATAAATACCATTATAGAATAAAGGTAAGTATAGTACAGTACTTAATAAATACCATTCTAGAATAAAGGTAAGCATAGAACAGTACATAGTACATACCATTCTAGAATAAAGGTAAGTATAGTACAGTATTTAATAGATACCATTCTAGAATAAAGTAAGTATAGTACAATACTTAATAGATACCATTCTAGAATAAAGGTAAGTATAGTACAGTACTTAGTACATACCATTCTAGAATAAAGGTAAGCATAGTACAGTACTTAGTACATACCATTCTAGAATAAAGGTAAGTATAGTACAATACTTAGTACATACCATTCTAGAATAAAGGTAAGTCTAGTACAATACTTAGTAAATACCATTCTAGAATAAAGGTAAATATAGTACAGTACTTAATACATACCATTCTAGAATAAAGGTAAGTATAGTACAGTACTTAATACATACCATTCTAGAATAAAGGTAAGTATAGTACAGTACTTAATAAATACCATTCTAGAATAAAGTTAAGCATAGTACAGTATTTAGTACATACCATTCTAGAATAAAGGTAAGTATAGTACAGTATTTAATAGATACCATTCTAGAATAAAGTAAGTATAGTACAGTACTTAATAGATACCATTCTAGAATAAAGGTAAGTATAGTACAGTACTTAGTACATACCATTCTAGAATAAAGGTAAGTATAGTACAGTACTTAGTACATACCATTCTAGAATAAAGGTAAGTATAGTACAATACTTAATACATACCATTCTAGAATAAAGGTAAGTATAGTACCGTACTTAATAGATACCATTCTAGAATAAAGGAAGTATAGTACAGTACTTAATAGATACCATTCTAGAATAAAGGTAAGCATAGTACAGTACTTAGTACATACCATTCTAGAATAAAGGTAAGTATAGTACAGTACTTAGTAAATACCATTCTAGAATAAAGGTAAGTATAATATAGCACTTAGTACATACCATTCTAGAATAAAGGGAAGTATAGTAGAGTACTTAGTACATACCATTCTAGAATAAAGGTAAGTATAATACAGCATTTAGTACATACCATTCTAGAATAAAGGTAGGTATAATACAGCACTTAGTACATACCATTCTAGAATAAAGGTAAGTATAATACAGCATTTAGTACATACCATTCTAGAATAAAGGTAAGTATAATACAGCACTTAGTACATACCATTCTAGAATAAAGGTAAGTTTAGTACAGTACTTAGTACATACCATTCTAGAATAACGGTAAGTATAGTACAGTACTTAGTAAATACCATTCTAGAATAAAGGTAAGTATAGTACAGTACTTAGTACATACCATTCTAGAATAAAGGTAAGTATAGTACAGTACTTAGTAAATACCATTCTAGTATAAAGGGAAGTATAGTACAGTACTTAGTAATACCATTCTAGTATAAAGGTAAGCATAGTACAGTACTTAGTACATACCATTCTAGTATAAAGGTCAGTATAGTACAGTACTTAGTACATACCATTCTAGAATAAAGGTAAGTATAGTACAGTACTTAGTATATACCATTCTAGTATAAAGGTAAGCATAGTACAGTACTTAGTACATACCATTCTAGTATAAAGGTCAGTATAGTACAGTACTTAGTACATAGCATTCTAGAATAAAGGTAAGTATAGTACAGTACTTAGTACATACCATTCTAGAATAAAGGTAAGTATAGTACAGTACTTAGTACATACCATTCTAGTATAAAGATAAGCATAGTACAGTACTTAGTACATACCATTCTAGTATTAAGGTCAGTATAGTACAGTACTTAGTACATACCATTCTAGAATAAAGGTAAGTATAGTACAGTACTTAGTACATACCATTTTAGAATAAAGGTAAGCATAGTACAGTACTTAGTACATACCATTCTAGTATAAAGGTAAGTATAGTACATTATTTAGTACATACCATTCTAGAAAAAAGGTAAGTAAAGTACAGTACTTAGTACATACCTTTCTAGAATAAAGGAAAGTATAGTACAGTACTTAGTAATACCATTCTAGTATAAAGGTCAGTATAGTACTGTACTTAGTACATACCATTCTAGAATAAAGGTCAGTATAGTACAGTACTTAGTACATACCATTCTAGAATAAAGGTAAGTATAGTACAGTACTTAGTACATACCATTCTAATATAAAGGTAAGCATAGTACAGTACTTAGTACATACAATTCTAGTATTAAGGTCAGTATAGTACAGTACTTAGTACATACCATTCTAGAATAAAGGTAAGTATAGTACAGTACTTAGTAATACCATTCTAGTATAAAGGTAAGTATAGTACAGTAGTTAGTATATACCATTCTAGATTAAAGGTAAGCATAGTACAGTACTTAGTACATACCATTCTAGTATAAAGGTAAGTATAGTACATTATTTAGTACATACCATTCTAGAATAAAGGTAAGTATAGTACAGTACTTAGTACATACCTTTCTAGAATAAAGGTAAGTATAGCACAGTACTTAGTACATACCATTCTAGAATAAAGGTAAGTATAGAACAGTACTTAGTACATACCATTCTAGAATAAAGGTAAGTATAGCACTGTACTTAGTATATACCATTCTAGAATACAGGAAAGCATAGTACAGTAATTAGTACATAACATTCTAGTATAAAGGTAAGTATAGTAAATTATTTAGTACATACCAGTCTAGAATAAAGGTAAGTATAGTACAGTACTTAGTACATACCATTCTAGAATAAAGGTAAGTATAGTACAGTACTTAGTACATACCATTCTAGAATAAAGGTAAGTATAGCACAGTACTTAGTATATACCATTCTAGAATACAGGTAAGTATAGTACAGTACTTAGTACATACCATTCTAGAATAAAGGTCAGTATAGTAAAGTACTTAGTACATTCCATTCTAGAATAAAGGCAAATATAGCACAGTACTTAGTATATACCAATCTAGAATAAAGGTAAGTATAGTACAGTACTTAGTACATACCATTCTAGAATAAAGGTCAGCATAGTACAGTACTTAGTACATACCATTCTAGAATAAAGGTAAGTAAAGCACAGTACTTAGTATATACCATTCTAGAATAAAGTAAGCATAGTAAAGTACTTAGTACATACCATTCTAGAATAAAGGTAAGTATAGCACAGTACTTAGTATATACCATTCTAGAATAAAGGTAAGTATAGCACGGTACTTAGTATATACCATTCTAGAATAAAGTAAGCATAGTACAGTACTTAGTACATACCATTCTAGAATAAAGGTAAGAATAGTAAAGTACGTAGTACATACCATTCTAGAATAAAGGTAAGTATAGTACAGTAGTTAGTACATACCATTCTAGAATAAAGGTAAGTATAGTACAGTAGTTAGTACATACCATTCTAGAATAAAGGTAAGTATAGTACAGTACTTAGTACATACCATTCTGGAATAAAGGTAAGCATAGTACAGTACTTAGTACATACCATTCTAGAATAAAGGTAAGTATTGTACAGTACTTAGTACATACCATTCTAGAATAAAGGTTAGCATAGTACAGTACTTAGTACATACCATTCTAGAATAAAGGTAAGTATAGTTCAGTACTTAGTACATACCATTCTAGAATAAAGGTAAGCATAGTACAATGCTTAGTACATACCATTCTAGAATAAAGGTCAGTATAGTACAGTACTTAATACATACCATTCTAGAATAAAGGTCAGTATAGTACAGTACTTAGTACATACCATTCTAGAATAAAGGTAAGTATAGTACAGTACTTAGTACATACCATTCTAGTATAAAGGTAAGCATAGTACAGTACTTAGTACATACCTTTCTAGTATAGAGGTAAGTATAGTACAGTAGTTAGTACATACCATTCTAGAATAAAGGTAAGTATAGTACAGTAGTTAGTACATACCATTCTAGAATAAAGGTAGGTATAGTACAGTACTTAGTAAATACCATTCTAGAATAAAGGTAAGTATAGTACAATACTTAGTACATACCATTCTAGAATAAAGGTAAGTATAGTACAGTGCTTAGTACATACTATTCTAGAATAAAGGTAAGTATAGTACTGTACTTAATACATACCATTCTAGAATAAAGGTAAGTATAGTACAGTACTTAATAGATACCATTCTAAAATAAAGGTAAGTATAGTACAGTACTTAATACATACCATTCTAGAATAAAGGTAAGTATAGTACAATACTTAGTACATACCATTCTAGTATAAAGGTAAGCATAGTACAGTAATTAGTACATACAATTCTAGAATAAAGGTTAGTATAGTACAGTACTTGGTACATACCATTCTAGAATAAAGGTAAGTAAAGTACAGTACTTAGTACATACCATTCTACTATAAAGGTAAGCATAGTACAGTACTTAGTACATACCTTTCTAGTATAAAGGTAAGTATAGTACAGTGCTTAATACATACCATTCTAGAATAAAGGTAAGTATAGTACAATACTTAGTACATACCATTCTATTATAAAGGTAAGCATAGTACAGTAATTAGTACATACCATTCTAGAATAAAGGTCAGTATCGTACAGTACTTAGTAGATACCATTCTAGAATAAAGGTAAGTATAGTACAGTATTTAATACATACCATTCTAGAATAAAGGTAAGTATAGTACAATACTTAATGCATACCATTCTAGAATAAAGGTAAGTATAGTACAGTACTTAGTACATACCATTCTAGAATAAAGGTAAGAATAGTACAGTATTTAGTACATACCATTCTATAATAAAGGTAAATATAGTACAGTAGTTAGTACATACCATTCTAGAATAAAGGTAAGTATAGTACAGTATTTAATACATACCATTCTAGAATAAAGGTAAGTATAGTAGAGTACTTAGTACATACCATTCTAGTATAAAGGTAAGCATAGTACAGTACTTAGTACATACCATTCTAGTATAAAGGTAAGTATAGTACAGTACTTAGTACATACCATTCTAGTATAAAGGTAAGTATATTACAGTACTTAGTACATACCATTCTAGTATAAAGATAATTATAGTACAGTACTTAGTACATACCATTCTAGTATAAAGGTAAGTATAGTACAGTACTTAGTACATACCATTCTAGTATAAAGGTAAGTATAGTACAGTGCTTAGTACATACCATTCTAGTATAAAGGTAAGTATATTACAGTACTTAGTACATACCATTCTAGTATAAAGGTAAGTATAGTACAGTACTTAGTACATACCATTCTAGTATAAAGTTAAGTATAGTACATTACTTAGTACATACCATTCTAGTATAAAGGTAAGTATAGTACAGTACTTAATACATACCATTCTAGTATAAAGGTAAGTATAGTACAGTACTTAGTACACACCATTCTAGTATAAAGGTAAGTATAGTACAGTACTTAATAGATACCATTCTAGAATAAAGGTAAGTATAGCACAGTACTTAGTACATACCATTCTAGAATAAAGGTAAGTATAGTACAGTACTTAGTACATACCATTCTAGAATAAAGGTAAGTATAGTACAGTACTTAATACATACCATTCTAGAATAAAGGTAAGTATAGTATAGTGCTTAATAGATACCATTCTAGAATAAAGGTAAGTATAGTACAGTAGTTAGTACATACCATTCTAGTATAAAGGAAAGTATAGTACAGTACTTAATAGATACCATTCTAGAATAAAGGTAAGTATAGTACAGTGATTAGTACATACCATTCTAGTATAAAGGTAAGTATAGTACAGTACTTAATACATACCATTCTAGAATAAAGGTAAGTATAGTACAGTACTTAATAAATACCATTCTAGAATAAATGTAAGTATAGTACAGTACTTAATACATACCATTCTAGAATAAAGGTAAGCATAGTACAGTACTTAATACATACCATTCTAGAATAAAGGTAAGTATAGTACAGTACTTAATAAATACCATTCTAGAATAAAGATAATTATAGCACAGTACTTAGTACATACCATTCTAGTATAAAGATAATTATAGTACAGTACTTAGTACATACCATTCTAGTATAAAGGTAAGTATAGTACAGTACTTAGTACATACCATTCTAGTATAAAGGTAAGTATAGTACAGTGCTTAGTACATACCATTCTAGTATAAAGGTAAGTATATTACAGTACTTAGTACATACCATTCTAGTATAAAGGTAAGTATAGTACAGTACTTAGTACATACCATTCTAGTATAAAGTTAAGTATAGTACATTACTTAGTACATACCATTCTAGTATAAAGGTAAGTATAGTACAGTACTTAATACATACCAATCTAGTATAAAGGTAAGTATAGTACAGTACTTAGTACACACCATTCTAGTATAAAGGTAAGTATAGTACAGTACTTAATAGATACCATTCTAGAATAAAGGTAAGTATAGCACAGTACTTAGTACATACCATTCTAGAATAAAGGTAAGTATAGTACAGTACTTAGTACATACCATTCTAGAATAAAGGTAAGTATAGTACAGTACTTAATACATACCATTCTAGAATAAAGGTAAGTATAGTATAGTGCTTAATAGATACCATTCTAGAATAAAGGTAAGTATAGTACAGTAGTTAGTACATACCATTCTAGTATAAAGGAAAGTATAGTACAGTACTTAATAGATACCATTCTAGAATAAAGGTAAGTATAGTACAGTGATTAGTACATACCATTCTAGTATAAAGGTAAGTATAGTACAGTACTTAATACATACCATTCTAGAATAAAGGTAAGTATAGTACAGTACTTAATAAATACCATTCTAGAATAAATGTAAGTATAGTACAGTACTTAATACATACCATTCTAGAATAAAGGTAAGCATAGTACAGTACTTAATACATACCATTCTAGAATAAAGGTAAGTATAGTACAGTACTTAATAAATACCATTCTAGAATAAAGATAAGTATAGTACAGTACTTAATAAATACCATTTTAGAATAAAGGTAAGCATAGTACAGTACTTAGTACATACCATTCTAGAATAAAGGTAAGTATAGTACAGTACTTAGTAAATACCATTCTAGAATAAAGGTAAGTATAGTACAGTACTTAATACATACCATTCTAGAATAAAGGTAAGTATAGTACAGTACTTAATATATACCATTCTAGAAAAAAGGTAAGTATAGTACAGTACTTGATAGATACCATTCTAGAATAAAGGTAAATATAGTACAGTACTTAGTACATACCATTCTAGAATAAAGGTAAGTATAGTACAGTACTTAGTACAAACCATTCTAGTATAAAGGTAAGTATAGTACAGTACTTAATACATACCATTCTAGAATAAAGGTAAGTATAGTACAGTACTTAGTACATACCATTCTAGTATAAAGGTAAGTATAGTACAGTACTTAATACATACCATTATAGAATAAAGGTAAGTATAGTACAGTACTTAATAAATACCATTCTAGAATAAAGGTAAGCATAGTACAGTACATAGTACATACCATTCTAGAATAAAGGTAAGCATAGTACAGTATTTAATAGATACCATTCTAGAATAAAGGTAAGTATAGTACAGTACTTAATAGATACCATTCTAGAATAAAGGTAAGTATAGTACAATACTTAGTACATACCATTCTAGAATAAAGGTAAGTCTAGTACAATACTTAGTAAATACCATTCTAGAATAAAGGTAAGTATAGTACAATACTTAATACATACCATTCTAGAATAAAGGTAAGTATAGGACAGTACTTAATACATACCATTCTAGAATAAAGGTAAGTATAGTACAGTACTTAATAGATACTATTCTAGAATAAAGAAAAGTATAGTACAGTACTTAGTAGATACCATTCTAGAATAAAGGTAAGCATAGTACAGTACTTAATAGATACCATTCTAGAATAAAGGTAAGTATAGCACAGTACTTAGTACATACCATTCTAGAATAAAAATAAGTATAGTACAGTACTTAGTACATACCATTCTAGTATAAAGGTAAGTATAGTACAGTACTTAATACATACCATTCTAGAATAAAGGTAAGTATAGTACAGTACTTAGTACATACCATTCTAGTATAAAGGTAAGTATAGTACAGTACTTAATACATACCATTCTAGAATAAAGGTAAGTATAGTACAGTACTTAATAAATACCATTCTAGAATAAAGTTAAGCATAGTACAGTATTTAGTACATACCATTCTAGAATAAAGGTAAGTATAGTACAGTATTTAATAGATACCATTCTAGAATAAAGTAAGTATAGTACAGTACTTAATAGATACCATTCTAGAATAAAGGTAAGTATAGTACAATACTTAGTACATACCATTCTAGAATAAAGGTAAGTATAGTACAGTACTTAGTACATACCATTCTAGAATAAAGGTAAATATAGTACAATAATTAGTACATACCTTTCTAGAATAAAGGTAAGTATAGTACAATACTTAATACATACCATTCTATAATAAAGGTAAGTATAGTACAGTACTTAATAGATACCATTCTAGAATAAAGGAAGTATAGTACAGTACTTAATAGATACCATTCTAGAATAAAGGTAAGCATAGTACAGTACTTAGTACATACCATTCTAGAATAAAGGTAAGTATAGTACAGTACTTAGTACATACCATTCTAGTATAAAGGTAAGTATAGTACAGTACTTAGTAAATACCATTCTAGAATAAAGGTAAGTATAATACAGCACTTAGTACATACCATTCTAGAATAAAGGGAAGTATAGTAGAGTACTTAGTACATACCATTCTAGAATAAAGGTAAGTATAATACAGCATTTAGTACATACCATTCTAGAATAAAGGTAAGTATAATACAGCACTTAGTACATACCATTCTAGAATAAAGGTAAGTATAGTACAGTACTTAGTACATACCATTCTAGAATAACGGTAAGTATAGTACAGTACTTAGTAAATACCATTCTAGAATAAAGGTAAGTATAGTACAGTACTTAGTACATACCATTCTAGAATAAAGGTAAGTATAGTACAGTACTTAGTAAATACCATTCTAGTATAAAGGGAAGTATAGTACAGTACTTAGTAATACCATTCTAGTATAAAGGTAAGCATAGTACAGTACTTAGTACATACCATTCTAGTATAAAGGTCAGTATAGTACAGTACTTAGTACATACCATTCTAGATTAAAGGTAAGTATAGTACAGTACTTAGTAATACCATTCTAGTATAAAGGTAAGTATAGTACAGTACGTAGTACATACCATTCTAGAATAAAGGTAAGTATAGTACAGTACTTAGTAATACCATTCTAGTATAAAGGTAAGTATAGTACAGTACTTAGTACATACCATTCTAGAATAAAGGTAAGTATAGTACAGTACTTAGTATATACCATTCTAGTATAAAGGTAAGCATAGTACAGTACTTAGTACATACCATTCTAGTATAAAGGTCAGTATAGTACAGTACTTAGTACATACCATTCTAGAATAAAGGTAAGTATAGTACAGTACTTAGTACATACCATTCTAGAATAAAGGTAAGTATAGTACAGTACTTAGTACATACCATTCTAGTATAAAGGTAAGTATAGTACAGTACTTAGTACATACCATTCTAGTATTAAGGTCAGTATAGTACAGTACTTAGTACATACCATTCTAGAATAAAGTAAGTATAGTACAGTACTTAGTACATACCATTCTAGAATAAAGGTAAGCATAGTACAGTACTTAGTACATATCATTCTAGTATAAAGGTAAGTATAGTACATTATTTAGTACATACCATTCTAGAATAAAGGTAAGTATAGTACAGTACTTAGTACATACCTTTCTAGAATAAAGGAAAGTATAGTACAGTACTTAGTAATACCATTCTAGTATAAAGGTAAGCATAGTACAGTACTTAGTACATACCATTCTAGAATAAAGGTAAGTATAGTACAGTACTTAGTAATACCATTCTAGTATAAAGGTAAGTATAGTACAGTATCTAGTACATACCATTCTAGAATAAAGGTAAGCATAGTACAGTACTTAGTACATACCATTCTAGTATAAAGGTAATTATTGTACAGTACTTAGTACATACCATTCTGGTATATAGGTAAGTATAGTACAGTACTTAGTACATACCATTTTAGTATAAAGGTAAGTATAGTACAGTGCTTAGTACATACCATTCTAGTATAAAGGTAAGTATATCACAGTACTTAGTACATACCATTCTAGTATAAAGGTATGTATAGTACAGTACTTAGTACATACCATTCTAGTATAAAGGTAAGTATAGTACAGTACTTAGTACATACCATTCTAGTATAAAGGTAAGTATAGTACAGTACTTAATACATACCATTCTAGAATAAAGGTAAGTATAGTACAGTACTTAGTACATACCATTCTAGTATAAAGGTAAGTATAGTACAGTACTTAGTACACACCATTCTAGTATAAAGGTAAGTATAGTACAGTACTTAATAGATACCATTCTAGAATAAAGGTAAGTATAGCACAGTACTTAGTACATACCATTCTAGAATAAAGGTAAGTATAGTACAGTACTTAGTACATACCATTCTAGAATAAAGGTCAGTATAGTACAGTACTTAGTACATACCATTCTAGAATAAAGGTAAGTATAGCACAGTACTTAGTATATACCATTCTAGAATAAAGTAAGCAAAGTACAGTACTTAGTACATACCATTTTAGAATAAAGGTAAGGATAGCACAGTACTTAGTATATACCATTCTAGAATAAAGGTAAGTATAGCACGGTACTTAGTATATACCATTCTAGAATAAAGTAAGCATAGTACAGTACTTAATACATACCATTCTAGAATAAAGGTAAGAATAGTAAAGTATGTAGTACATACCATTCTAGAATAAAGGTAAGTATAGTACAGTAGTTAGTACATACCATTCTAGAATAAAGGTAAGTATAGTACAGTACTTAGTACATACCATTCTGGAATAAAGGTAAGCATAGTACAGTACTTAGTACATACCATTCTAGAATAAAGGTAAGTATTGTACAGTACTTAGTACATACCATTCTAGAATAAAGGTTAGCATAGTACAGTACTTAGTACATACCATTCTAGAATAAAGGTAAGTATAGTACAGTACTTAGTACATACCATTCGAGAATAAAGGTAAGCATAGTACAATACTTAGTACATACCATTCTAGAATAAAGGTCAGTATAGTACAGTACTTAATACATACCATTCTAGAATAAAGGTCAGTATAGTACAGTACTTAGTACATACCATTCTAGAATAAAGGTAAGTATAGTACAGTACTTAGTACATACCATTCTAGTATAAAGGTAAGCATAGTACAGTACTTAGTACATACCTTTCTAGTATAGAGGTAAGTATAGTACAGTAGTTAGTATATACCATTCTAGAATAAAGGTAAGCATAGTACAGTAGTTAGTACATACCATTCTAGAATAAAGGTAGGTATAGTACAGTACTTAGTAAATACCATTTTAGAATAAAGGTAAGTATAGTACAATACTTAGTACATACCATTCTAGAATAAAGGTAAGTATAGTACAGTGCTTAGTACATACTATTCTAGAATAAAGGTAAGTATAGTACTGTGCTTAATACATACCATTCTAAAATAAAGGTAAGTATAGTACAGTACTTAATAGATACCATTCTAAAATAAAGGTAAGTATAGTACAGTACTTAATACATACCATTCTAGAATAAAGGTAAGTATAGAACAATACTTAGTACATACCATTCTAGTATAAAGGTAAGCATAGTACAGTAATTAGTACATACAATTCTAGAATAAAGGTTAGTATAGTACAGTACTTAGTACATACCATTCTAGAATAAAGGTAAGTAAAGTACAGTACTTAGTACATACCATTCTAGTATAAAGGTAAGCATAGTACAGTACTTAGTACATACCTTTCTAGTATAAAGGTAAGTATAGTACAGTGCTTAATACATACCATTCTAGAATAAAGGTAAGTATAGTACAATGCTTAGTACATACCATTCTATTATAAAGGTAAGCATAGTACAGTAATTAGTACATACCATTCTAGAATAAAGGTCAGTATCGTACAGTACTTAGTACATACCATTCTAGAATAAAGGTAAGTATAGTACAGTATTTAATACATACCATTCTAGAATAAAGGTAAGTATAGTACAATACTTAATGCATACCATTCTAGAATAAAGGTAAGTATAGTACAGTACTTAGTACATACCATTCTAGAATAAAGGTAAGAATAGTACAGTATTTAGTAAATACCATTCTATAATAAAGGTAAATATAGTACAGTAGTTAGTACATACCATTATAGTATAAAGGTAAGTATAATACAGTACTTAATAGATACCATTCTAGAATAAAGGTAAGTATAGTACAGTACTTAATACATACCATTCTAGAATAAAGGTAAGTATAGTACAGTACTTAGTACATACCATTCTAGTATAAAGGTAAGTATAGTACAGTACTTAGTACACACCATTCTAGTATAAAGGTAAGTATAGTACAGTACTTAATAGATACCATTCTAGAATAAAGGTAAGTATAGCACAGTATTTAGTACATACCATTCTAGAATAAAGGTAAGTATAGTACAGTACTTAGTACATACCATTCTAGAATAAAGGTAAGTGTAGTACAATACTTAATACATACCATTCTAGAATAAAGGTAAGTATAGTACAGTACTTAATAGATACCATTCTAGAATAAAGGTAAGTATAGTACAGTAGTTAGTACATACCATTCTAGTATAAAGGAAAGTATAGTACAGTACTTAATAGATACCATTCTAGAATAAAGGTAAGTATAGTACAGTGCTTAGTACATACCATTCTAGTATAAAGGTAAGTATATTACAGTACTTAATACATACCATTCTAGAATAAAGGTAAGTATAGTACAGTACTTAATAAATACCATTCTAGAATAAATGTAAGTATAGTACAGTACTTAATACATACCATTCTAGAATAAAGGTAAGCATAGTACAGTACTTAATACATACCATTCTAGAATAAAGGTAAGTATAGTACAGTACTTAATAAATACCATTCTAGAATAAAGATAAGTATAGTACAGTACTTAATAAATACCATTTTAGAATAAAGGTAAGCATAGTACAGTACTTAGTACATACCATTCTAGAATAAAGGTAAGTATAGTACAGTACTTAGTAAATGCCATTCTAGAATAAAGGTAAGTATAGTACAGTACTTAATACATACCATTCTAGAATAAAGGTAAGTATAGTACAGTACTTAATATATACCATTCTAGAAAAAAGGTAAGTATAGTACAGTACTTAATAGATACTATTCTAGAATAAAGGTAAGTATAGTACAGTACTTAATAGATACCATTCTAGAATAAAGGTAAGTATAGTACAGTACTTAATAGATACCATTCTAGAATAAAGGTAAGTATAGTACAGTACTTAGTACATACCATTCTAGTATAAAGGTAAGTATAGTACAGTACTTAGTACACACCATTCTAGTATAAAGGTAAGTATAGTACAGTACTTAATAGATACCATTCTATAATAAAGGTAAGTATAGCACAGTATTTAGTACATACCATTCTAGAATAAAGGTAAGTATAGTACAGTACTTAGTACATACCATTCTAGAATAAAGGTAAGTGTAGTACAATACTTAATACATACCATTCTAGAATAAAGGTAAGTATAGTACAGTACTTAATAGATACCATTCTAGAATAAAGGTAAGTATAGTACAGTAGTTAGTACATACCATTCTAGTATAAAGGAAAGTATAGTACAGTACTTAATAGATACCATTCTAGAATAAAGGTAAGTATAGTACAGTGCTTAGTACATACCATTCTAGTATAAAGGTAAGTATATTACAGTACTTAATACATACCATTCTAGAATAAAGGTAAGTATAGTACAGTACTTAATAAATACCATTCTAGAATAAATGTAAGTATAGTACAGTACTTAATACATACCATTCTAGAATAAAGGTAAGCATAGTACAATACTTAATACATACCATTCTAGAATAAAGGTAAGTATAGTACAGTACTTAATAGATACCATTCTAGAATAAAGGTAAGTATAGTACAGTAGTTAGTACATACCATTCTAGTATAAAGGAAAGTATAGTACAGTACTTAATAGATACCATTCTAGAATAAAGGTAAGTATAGTACAGTGCTTAGTACATACCATTCTAGTATAAAGGTAAGTATATTACAGTACTTAATACATACCATTCTAGAATAAAGGTAAGTATAGTACAGTACTTAATAAATACCATTCTAGAATAAATGTAAGTATAGTACAGTACTTAATTCATACCATTCTAGAATAAAGGTAAGCATAGTACAGTACTTAATACATACCATTCTAGAATAAAGGTAAGTATAGTACAGTACTTAATAAATACCATTCTAGAATAAAGATAAGTATAGTACAGTACTTAATAAATACCATTTTAGAATAAAGGTAAGCATAGTACAGTACTTAGTACATACCATTCTAGAATAAAGGTAAGTATAGTACAGTACTTAGTAAATACCATTCTAGAATAAAGGTAAGTATAGTACAGTACTTAATACATACCATTCTAGAATAAAGGTAAGTATAGTACAGTACTTAATATATACCATTCTAGAAAAAAGGTAAGTATAGTACAGTACTTAATAGATACTATTCTAGAATAAAGGTAAGTATAGTACAGTACTTAGTAGATACCATTCTAGAATAAAGGTAAGCATAGTACAGTACTTAATAGATACCATTCTAGAATAAAAGTAAGTATAGTACAGTACTTAATAGATACCATTCTAGAATAAAGGTAAGTATAGTACAGTACTTAGTACATACCATTCTAGTATAAAGGTAAGTATAGTACAGTACTTAATACATATCATTCTAGAATAAAGGTAAGTATAGTACAGTACTTAGTACATACCATTCTAGTATAAAGGTAAGTATAGTACAGTACTTAATACATACCATTATAGAATAAAGGTAAGTATAGTACAGTACTTAATAAATACCATTCTAGAATAAAGGTAAGCATAGTACAGTACATAGTACATACCATTCTAGAATAAAGGTAAGCATAGTACAGTATTTAATAGATACCATTCTAGAATAAAGTAAGCATAGTACAGTACTTAATAGATACCATTCTAGAATAAAGGTAAGTATAGTACAATACTTAGTACATACCATTCTAGAATAAAGGTAAGTCTAGTACAATACTTAGTAAATACCATTCTAGAATAAAGGTAAGTATAGTACAGTACTTAATACATACCATTCTAGAATAAAGTTAAGTATAGTACAGTACTTAATACATACCATTCTAGAATAAAGGTAAGTATAGTACAGTACTTAATAGATACTATTCTAGAATAAAGAAAAGTATAGTACAGTACTTAGTAGATACCATTCTAGAATAAAGGTAAGCATAGCACAGTACTTAGTACATACCATTCTAGAATAAAAATAAGTATAGTACAGTACTTAGTACATACCATTCTAGTATAAAGGTAAGTATAGTACAGTACTTAATACATACCATTCTAGAATAAAGGTAAGTATAGTACAGTACTTAGTACATACCATTCTAGTATAAAGGTAAGTATAGTACAGTACTTAATACATACCATTCTAGAATAAAGGTAAGTATAGTACAGTACTTAATAAATACCATTCTAGAATAAAGTTAAGCATAGTACAGTATTTAGTACATACCATTCTAGAATAAAGGTAAGTATAGTACAGTATTTAATAGATACCATTCTAGAATAAAGTAAGTATAGTACAGTACTTAATAGATACCATTCTAGAATAAAGGTAAGTATAGTACAATACTTCATACATACCATTCTAGAATAAAGGTAAGTATAGTACAGTACTTAGTACATACCATTCTAGAATAAAGGTAAATATAGTACAATAATTAGTACATACCTTTCTAGAATAAAGGTAAGTATAGTACAATACTTAATACATACCATTCTAGAATAAAGGTAAGTATAGTACAGTACTTAATAGATACCATTCTAGAATAAAGGAAGTATAGTACAGTACTTAATAGATACCATTCTAGAATAAAGGTAAGCATAGTACAGTACTTAGTACATACCATTCTAGAATAAAGGTAAGTATAGTACAGTACTTAGTACATACCATTCTAGTATAAAGGTAAGTATAGTACAGTACTTAGTAAATACCATTCTAGAATAAAGGTAAGTATAATAGAGCACTTAGTACATACCATTCTAGAATAAAGGGAAGTATAGTAGAGTACTTAGTACATACCATTCTAGAATAAAGGTAAGTATAATACAGCATTTAGTACATACCATTCTAGAATAAAGGTAAGTATAATACAGCACTCAGTACATACCATTCTAGAATAAAGGTAAGTATAGTACAGTACTTAGTACATACCATTCTAGAATAACGGTAAGTATAGTACAGTACTTAGTAAATACCATTCTAGAATAAAGGTAAGCATAGTACAGTACTTAGTACATACCATTCTAGAATAAAGGTAAGTATAGTACAGTAGTTAGTAAATACCATTCTAGTATAAAGGGAAGTATAGTACAGTACTTAGTAATACCATTCTAGTATAAAGGTAAGCATAGTACAGTACTTAGTACATACCATTCTAGTATAAAGGTCAGTATAGTACAGTACTTAGTACATACCATTCTAGAATAAAGGTAAGTATAGTACAGTACTTAGTAATACCATTCTAGTATAAAGGTAAGTATAGTACAGTACTTAGTACATACCATTCTAGAATAAAGGTAATTATAGTACAGTACTTAGTAATACCATTCTAGTATAAAGGTAAGTATAGTACAGTACTTAGTACATACCATTCTAGAATAAAGGTAAGTATAGTACAGTACTTAGTACATACCATTCTAGAATAAAGGTAAGTATAGTATAGTACTTAGTACATACCATTCTAGAATAAAGGTAAGTATAGTACAGTACTTAGTACATACCATTCTAGTATAAAGGTAAGCATAGTTACAGTACTTAGTACATACCATTCTAGTATTAAGGTCAGTATAGTACAGTACTTAGTACATACCATTCTAGATTAAAGGTAAGTATAGTACAGTACTTAGTACATACCATTCTAGAATAAAGGTAAGCATAGTACAGTACTTAGTACATACCATTCTAGTATAAAGGTAAGTATAGTCCATTATTTAGTACATACCATTCTAGAATAAAGGTAAGTATAGTACAGTACTTAGTACATACCTTTCTAGAATAAAGGAAAGTATAGTACAGTACTTAGTAATACCATTCTAGTATAAAGGTAAGCATAGTACAGTACTTAGTACATACCATTCTAGAATAAAGGTAAGTATAGTACAGTACTTAATAGATACCATTCTAGAATAAAGGAAGTATAGTACAGTACTTAATAGATACCATTCTAGAATAAAGGTAAGCATAGTACAGTACTTAGTACATACCATTCTAGAATAAAGGTAAGTATAGTACAGTACTTAGTACATACCATTCTAGTATAAAGGTAAGTATAGTACAGTACTTAGTAAATACCATTCTAGAATAAAGGTAAGTATAATAGAGCACTTAGTACATACCATTCTAGAATAAAGGGAAGTATAGTAGAGTACTTAGTACATACCATTCTAGAATAAAGGTAAGTATAATACAGCATTTAGTACATACCATTCTAGAATAAAGGTAAGTATAATACAGCACTTAGTACATACCATTCTAGAATAAAGGTAAGTATAGTACAGTACTTAGTACATACCATTCTAGAATAACGGTAAGTATAGTACAGTACTTAGTAAATACCATTCTAGAATAAAGGTAAGTATAGTACAGTACTTAGTACATACCATTCTAGAATAAAGGTAAGTATAGTACAGTACTTAGTAAATACCATTCTAGTATAAAGGGAAGTATAGTACAGTACTTAGTAATACCATTCTAGTATAAAGGTAAGAATAGTACAGTACTTAGTACATACCATTCTAGTATAAAGGTCAGTATAGTAAAGTACTTAGTACATACCATTCTAGAATAAAGGTAAGTATAGTACAGTACTTAGTAATACCATTCTAGTATAAAGGTAAGTATAGTACAGTACTTAGTACATACCATTCTAGAATAAAGGTAAGTATAGTACAGTACTTAGTACATACCATTCTAGAATAAAGGTAAGTATAGTACAGTACTTAGTACATACCATTCTAGTATAAAGGTAAGCATAGTACAGTACTTAGTACATACCATTCTAGTATTAAGGTCAGTATAGTACAGTACTTAGTACATACCATTCTAGAAAAAAGGTAAGTATAGTACAGTACTTAGTACATACCATTCTAGAATAAAGGTAAGCATAGTATAGTACTTAGTACATATCATTCTAGTATAAAGATAAGTATAGTACAGTACTTAGTACATACCTTTCTAGAATAAAGGAAAGTATAGTACAGTACTTAGTAATACCATTCTAGTATAAAGGTAAGCATAGTACAGTACTTAGTACATACCATTCTAGAATAAAGGTAAGTATAGTACAGTACTTAGTAAATACCATTCTAGTATAAAGGGAAGTATAGTACAGTACTTAGTAATACCATTCTAGTATAAAGGTAAGTATAGTACAGTGCTTAATAGATTACATTCTAGAATAAAGGTAAGTATAGTACAGTAGTTAGTACATACCATTCTAGTATAAAGGAAAGTATAGTACAGTTCTTAATAGATACCATTCTAGAATAAAGGTAAGTATAGTACATTGCTTAGTACATACCATTCTAGTATAAAGATAAGTATAGTACAGTACTTAATACATACAATTCTAGAATAAAGGTAAGTATAGTACAGTACTTAATAAATACCATTCTAGAATAAATGTAAGTATAGTACAGTACTTAATACATACCATTCTAGAATAAAGGTAAGCATAGTACAGTACTTAATACATACCATTCTAGAATAAAGGTAAGTATAGTACAGTACTTAATAAATACCATTCTAGAATAAAGATAAGTATAGTACAGTACTTAATAAATACCATTTTAGAATAAAGGTAAGCATAGTACAGTACTTAGTACATACCATTCTAGAATAAAGGTAAGTATAGTACAGTACTTAGTAAATACCATTCTAGAATAAAGGTAAGTATAGTACAGTACCTAATACATACCATTCTAGAATAAAGGTAAGTATAGTACAGTACTTAATATATACCATTCTAGAAAAAAGGTAAGCATAGTACAGTACTTAATAGATACCATTCTAGAATAAAGGTAAGTATAGTACAGTACTTAATAGATACCATTCTAGAATAAAGGTAAGTATAGTACAGTACTTAGTACATACCATTCTAGAATAAAGGTAAGTATAGTACAGTACTTAGTACATACCATTCTAGTATAAAGGTAAGTATAGTACAGTACTTAATACATACCATTCTAGAATAAAGGTAAGTATAGTACAGTACTTAGTACATACCATTCTAGTATAAAGGTAAGTATAGTACAGTACTTAATACATACCATTATAGAATAAAGGTAAGTATAGTACAGTACTTAATAAATACCATTCTAGAATAAAGGTAAGCATAGTACAGTACATAGTAAATACCATTCTAGAATAAAGGTAAGTATAGTACAGTATTTAATAGATACCATTCTGGAATAAAGTAATTATAGTACAGTACTTAATAGATACCATTCTAGAATAAAGGTAAGTATAGTACAGTACTTAGTACATACCATTCTAGAATAAAGGTAAGCATAGTACAGTACTTAGTACATACCATTCTAGAATAAAGGTAAGTATAGTACAATACTTAGTACATACCATTCTAGAATAAAGGTAAGTCTAGTACAATACTTAGTAAATACCATTCTAGAATAAAGGTAAATATAGTACAGTACTTAATACATACCATTCTAGAATAAAGGTAAGTATAGTACAGTACTTAATATATACCATTCTAGAATAAAGGTAAGTATAGTACAGTACTTAATAGATACTATTCTAGAATAAAGAAAAGTATAGTACAGTACTTAGTAGATACCATTATAAAATAAAGGTAAGCATAGTACAGTACTTAATAGATACCATTCTAGAATAAAGGTAAGTATAGCACAGTACTTAGTACATACCATTCTAGAATAAAAATAAGCATAGTACAGTACTTAGTACATACCATTCTAGTATAAAGGTAAGTATATTACAGTACTTAATACATACCATTCTAGAATAAAGGTAAGTATAGTAAAGTACTTAGTACATACCATTATAGTATAAAGGTAAGTATAGTACAGTACTTAATACATACCATTCTAGAATAAAGGTAAGTATAGTACAGTACTTAATAAATACCATTCTAGAATAAAGTTAAGCATAGTACAGTATTTAGTACATACCATTCTAGAATAAAGGTAAGTATAGTACAATATTTAATAGATACCATTCTAGAATAAAGTAAGTATAGTACAGTACTTAATAGATACCATTCTAGAATAAAGGTAAGTATAGTACAGTACTTAGTACATAGCATTCTAGAATAAAGGTAAGTATAGTACAGTACTTAGTACATACCATTCTAGAATAAAGGTAAGTATAGTACAATACTTAATACATACCATTCTAGAATAAAGGTATGTATAGTACAGTACTTAATAGATACCATTCTAGAATAAAGGAAGTATAGTACAGTAATTAATAGATACCATTCTAGAATAAAGGTAAGCATAGTACAGTACTTAGTACATACCATTCTAGAATAAAGGTAAGTATAGTACAGTACTTAGTACATACCATTCTAGAATAAAGGTAAGTATAGTACAGTACTTAATAGATACCATTCTAGAATAAAGGTAAGTATAGTACAGTACTTAGTACATACCATTCTAGAATAAAGGTAAGTATAGTACAGTACTTAGTACATACCATTCTAGTATAAAGGTAAGTATAGTACAGTACTTAATACATACCATTCTAGAATAAAGGTAAGTATAGTACAGTACTTAGTACATACCATTCTAGTATAAAGGTAAGTATAGTACAGTACTTAATACATACCATTATAGAATAAAGGTAAGTATAGTACAGTACTTAATAAATACCATTCTAGAATAAAGGTAAGCATAGTACAGTACATAGTAAATACCATTCTAGAATAAAGGTAAGTATAGTACAGTATTTAATAGATACCATTCTGGAATAAAGTAATTATAGTACAGTACTTAATAGATACCATTCTAGAATAAAGGTAAGTATAGTACAGTACTTAGTACATACCATTCTAGAATAAAGGTAAGCATAGTACAGTACTTAGTACATACCATTCTAGAATAAAGGTAAGTATAGTACAATACTTAGTACATACCATTCTAGAATAAAGGTAAGTCTAGTACAATACTTAGTAAATACCATTCTAGAATAAAGGTAAATATAGTACAGTACTTAATACATACCATTCTAGAATAAAGGTAAGTATAGTACAGTACTTAATACATACCATTCTAGAATAAAGGTAAGTATAGTACAGTACTTAATAGATACTATTCTAGAATAAAGAAAAGTATAGTACAGTACTTAGTAGATACCATTATAAAATAAAGGTAAGCATAGTACAGTACTTAATAGATACCATTCTAGAATAAAGGTAAGTATAGCACAGTACTTAGTACATACCATTCTAGAATAAAAATAAGCATAGTACAGTACTTAGTACATACCATTCTAGTATAAAGGTAAGTATAGTACAGTACTTAATACATACCATTCTAGAATAAAGGTAAGTATAGTAAAGTACTTAGTACATACCATTATAGTATAAAGGTAAGTATAGTACAGTACTTAATACATACCATTCTAGAATAAAGGTAAGTATAGTACAGTACTTAATAAATACCATTCTAGAATAAAGTTAAGCATAGTACAGTATTTAGTACATACCATTCTAGAATAAAGGTAAGTATAGTACAGTATTTAATAGATACCATTCTAGAATAAAGTAAGTATAGTACAGTACTTAATAGATACCATTCTAGAATAAAGGTAAGTATAGTACAGTACTTAGTACATAGCATTCTAGAATAAAGGTAAGTATAGTACAGTACTTAGTACATACCATTCTAGAATAAAGGTAAGTATAGTACAATACTTAATACATACCATTCTAGAATAAAGGTATGTATAGTACAGTACTTAATAGATACCATTCTAGAATAAAGGAAGTATAGTACAGTACTTAATAGATACCATTCTAGAATAAAGGTAAGCATAGTACAGTACTTAGTACATACCATTCTAGAATAAAGGTAAGTATAGTACAGTACTTAGTACATACCATTCTAGAATAAAGGTAAGTATAGTACAGTACTTAGTAAATACCATTCTAGAATAAAGGTAAGTATAATACAGCACTTAGTACATACCATTCTAGAATAAAGGTAAGTATAATACAGCATTTAGTACATACCATTCTAGAATAAAGGTAAGTATAATACAGCACTTAGTACATACCATTCTAGAATAAAGGTAAGTATAGTACAGTACTTAGTACATACCATTCTAGAATAACGGTAAGTATAGTACAGTACTTAGTAAATACCATTCTAGAATAAAGGTAAGCATAGTACAGTACTTAGTACATACCATTCTAGAATAAAGGTAAGTATAGTACAGTACTTAGTAAATACCATTCTAGTATAAAGGGAAGTATAGTACAGTACTTAGTAATACCATTCTAGTATAAAGGTAAGCATAGTACAGTACTTAGTACATACCATTCTAGTATAAAGGTAAGTATAGTACAGTACTTAGTACATACCATTCTAGAATAAAGGTAAGTATAGTACAGTACTTAGTATATACCATTCTAGTATAAAGGTAAGCATAGTACAGTACTTAGTACATACCATTCTAGTATAAAGGTCAGTATAGTACAGTACTTAGTACATACCATTCTAGAATAAAGGTAAGTATAGTATAGTACTTAGTACATACCATTCTAGAATAAAGGTAAGTATAGTACAGTACTTAGTACATACCATTCTAGTATAAAGGTAAGCATAGTACAGTACTTAGTACATACCATTCTAGTATTAAGGTCAGTATAGTACAGTACTTAGTACATACCATTCTAGAATAAAGGTAAGTATAGTACAGTACTTAGTACATACCATTCTAGAATAAAGGTAAGCATAGTACAGTACTTAGTACATACCATTCTAGTATAAAGGTAAGTATAGTCCATTATTTAGTACATACCATTCTAGAATAAAGGTAAGTATAGTACAGTACTTAATAAATACCATTCTAGAATAAAGATAAGTATAGTACAGTACTTAATAAATACCATTTTAGAATAAAGGTAAGCATAGTACAGTACTTAGTACATACCATTCTAGAATAAAGGTAAGTATAGTACAGTACTTAGTAAATACCATTCTAGAATAAAGGTAAGTATAGTACAGTACTTAATACATACCATTCTAGAATAAAGGTAAGTATAGTACAGTACTTAATATATACCATTCTAGAAAAAAGGTAAGTATAGTACAGTACTTAATAGATACTATTCTAGAATAAAGGTAAGTATAGTACAGTACTTAGTAGATACCATTCTAGAATAAAGGTAAGCATAGTACAGTACTTAATAGATACCATTCTAGAATAAAAGTAAGTATAGTACAGTACTTAATAGATACCATTCTAGAATAAAGGTAAGTATAGTACAGTACTTAGTACATACCATTCTAGTATTAAGGAAAGTATAGTACAGTACTTAATACATATCATTCTAGAATAAAGGTAAGTATAGTACAGTACTTAGTACATACCATTCTAGTATAAAGGTAAGTATAGTACAGTACTTAATACATACCATTATAGAATAAAGGTAAGTATAGTACAGTACTTAATAAATACCATTCTAGAATAAAGGTAAGCATAGTACAGTACATAGTACATACCATTCTAGAATAAAGGTAAGCATAGTACAGTATTTAATAGATACCATTCTAGAATAAAGTAAGCATAGTACAGTACTTAATAGATACCATTCTAGAATAAAGGTAAGTATAGTACAATACTTAGTACATACCATTCTAGAATAAAGGTAAGTCTAGTACAATACTTAGTAAATACCATTCTAGAATAAAGGTAAGTATAGTACAGTACTTAATACATACCATTGTAGAATAAAGTTAAGTATAGTACAGTACTTAATACATACCATTCTAGAATAAAGGTAAGTATAGTACAGTACTTAATAGATACTATTCTAGAATAAAGAAAAGTATAGTACAGTACTTAGTAGATACCATTCTAGAATAAAGGTAAGCATAGCACAGTACTTAGTACATACCATTCTAGAATAAAAATAAGTATAGTACAGTACTTAGTACATACCATTCTAGTATAAAGGTATGTATAGTACAGTACTTAATACATACCATTCTAGAATAAAGGTAAGTATAGTACAGTACTTAGTACATACCATTCTAGTATAAAGGTAAGTATAGTACAGTACTTAATACATACCATTCTAGAATAAAGGTAAGTATAGTACAGTACTTAATAAATACCATTCTAGAATAAAGTTAAGCATAGTACAGTATTTAGTACATACCATTCTAGAATAAAGGTAAGCATAGTACAGTATTTAATAGATACCATTCTAGAATAAAGTAAGTATAGTACAGTACTTAATAGGTACCATTCTAGAATAAAGGTAAGTATAGTACAATACTTCATACATACCATTCTAGAATAAATGTAAGTATAGTACAGTACTTAGTACATACCATTCTAGAATAAAGGTAAATATAGTACAATAATTAGTACATACCTTTCTAGAATAAAGGTAAGTATAGTACAATACTTAATACATACCATTCTAGAATAAAGGTAAGTATAGTACAGTACTTAATAGATACCATTCTAGAATAAAGGAAGTATAGTACAGTACTTAATAGATACCATTCTAGAATAAAGGTAAGCATAGTACAGTACTTAGTACATACCATTCTAGAATAAAGGTAAGTATAGTACAGTACTTAGTACATACCATTCTAGTATAAAGGTAAGTATAGTACAGTACTTAGTAAATACCATTCTAGAATAAAGGTAAGTATAATAGAGCACTTAGTACATACCATTCTAGAATAAAGGGAAGTATAGTAGAGTACTTAGTACATACCATTCTAGAATAAAGGTAAGTATAATACAGCATTTAGTACATACCATTCTAGAATAAAGGTAAGTATAATACAGCACTTAGTACATACCATTCTAGAATAAAGGTAAGTATAGTACAGTACTTAGTACATACCATTCTAGAATAACGGTAAGTATAGTACAGTACTTAGTAAATACCATTCTAGAATAAAGGTAAGTATAGTACAGTACTTAGTACATACCATTCTAGAATAAAGGTAAGTATAGTACAGTACTTAGTAAATACCATTCTAGTATAAAGGGAAGTATAGTACAGTACTTAGTAATACCATTCTAGTATAAAGGTAAGCATAGTACAGTACTTAGTACATACAATTCTAGTATAAAGGTCAGTATAGTACAGTACTTAGTACATACCATTCTAGAATAAAGGTAAGTATAGTACAGTACTTAGTAATACCATTCTAGTATAAAGGTAAGTATAGTACAGTACTTAGTACATACCATTCTAGAATAAAGGTAATTATAGTACAGTACTTAGTAATACCATTCTAGTATAAAGGTAAGTATAGTACAGTACTTAGTACATACCATTCTAGAATAAAGGTAAGTATAGTACAGTACTTAGTACATACCATTCTAGAATAAAGGTAAGTATAGTATAGTACTTAGTACATACCATTCTAGAATAAAGGAAAGTATAGTACAGTACTTAGTACATACCATTCTAGTATAAAGGTAAGCATAGTACAGTACTTAGTACATACCATTCTAGTATTAAGGTCAGTATAGTACAGTACTTAGTACATACCATTCTAGATTAAAGGTAAGTATAGTACAGTACTTAGTACATACCATTCTAGAATAAAGGTAAGCATAGTACAGTACTTAGTACATACCATTCTAGTATAAAGGTAAGTATAGTCCATTATTTAGTACATACCATTCTAGAATAAAGGTAAGTATAGTACAGTACTTAGTACATACCTTTCTAGAATAAAGGAAAGTATAGTACAGTACTTAGTAATACCATTCTAGTATAAAGGTAAGCATAGTACAGTACTTAGTACATACCATTCTAGAATAAAGGTAAGTATAGTACAGTACTTAATAGATACCATTCTAGAATAAAGGAAGTATAGTACAGTACTTAATAGATACCATTCTAGAATAAAGGTAAGCATAGTACAGTACTTAGTACATACCATTCTAGAATAAAGGTAAGTATAGTACAGTACTTAGTACATACCATTCTAGTATAAAGGTAAGTATAGTACAGTACTTAGTAAATACCATTCTAGAATAAAGGTAAGTATAATAGAGCACTTAGTACATACCATTCTAGAATAAAGGGAAGTATAGTAGAGTACTTAGTACATACCATTCTAGAATAAAGGTAAGTATAATACAGCATTTAGTACATACCATTCTAGAATAAAGGTAAGTATAATACAGCACTTAGTACATACCATTCTAGAATAAAGGTAAGTATAGTACAGTACTTAGTACATACCATTCTAGAATAACGGTAAGTATAGTACAGTACTTAGTAAATACCATTCTAGAATAAAGGTAAGTATAGTACAGTACTTAGTACATACCATTCTAGAATAAAGGTAAGTATAGTACAGTACTTAGTAAATACCATTCTAGTATAAAGGGAAGTATAGTACAGTACTTAGTAATACCATTCTAGTATATAGGTAAGAATAGTACAGTACTTAGTACATACCATTCTAGTATAAAGGTCAGTATAGTAAAGTACTTAGTACATACCATTCTAGAATAAAGGTAAGTATAGTACAGTACTTAGTAATACCAATCTAGTATAAAGGTAAGTATAGTACAGTACTTAGTACATACCATTCTAGAATAAAGGTAAGTATAGTACAGTACTTAGTACATACCATTCTAGAATAAAGGTAAGTATAGTACAGTACTTAGTACATACCATTCTAGTATAAAGGTAAGCATAGTACAGTACTTAGTACATACCATTCTAGTATTAAGGTCAGTATAGTACAGTACTTAGTACATACCATTCTAGAATAAAGGTAAGTATAGTACAGTACTTAGTACATACCATTCTAGAATAAAGGTAAGCATAGTACAGTACTTAGTACATATCATTCTAGTATAAAGGTAAGTATAGTACAGTACTTAGTACATACCTTTCTAGAATAAAGGAAAGTATAGTACAGTACTTAGTAATACCATTCTAGTATAAAGGTAAGCATAGTACAGTACTTAGTACATACCATTCTAGCATAAAGGTCAGTATAGTACAGTACTTAGTGCATACCATTCTAGAATAAAGGTAAGTATAGTACAGTACTTAGTACATACCATTCTAGAATAAAGGTAAGTATAGTACAGTACTTAATACATACCATTCTAGAATAAAGGTAAGTATAGTACAGTGCTTAATAGATTACATTCTAGAATAAAGGTAAGTATAGTACAGTAGTTAGTACATACCATTCTAGTATAAAGGAAAGTATAGTACAGTTCTTAATAGATACCATTCTAGAATAAAGGTAAGTATAGTACATTGCTTAGTACATACCATTCTAGTATAAAGATAAGTATAGTACAGTACTTAATACATACCATTCTAGAATAAAGGTAAGTATAGTACAGTACTTAATAAATACCATTCTAGAATAAATGTAAGTATAGTACAGTACTTAATACATACCATTCTAGAATAAAGGTAAGCATAGTACAGTACTTAATACATACCATTCTAGAATAAAGGTAAGTATAGTACAGTACTTAATAAATACCATTCTAGAATAAAGATAAGTATAGTACAGTACTTAATAAATACCATTTTAGAATAAAGGTAAGCATAGTACAGTACTTAGTACATACCATTCTAGAATAAAGGTAAGTATAGTACAGTACTTAGTAAATACCATTCTAGAATAAAGGTAAGTATAGTACAGTACCTAATACATACCATTCTAGAATAAAGGTAAGTATAGTACAGTACTTAATATATACCATTCTAGAAAAAAGGTAAGCATAGTACAGTACTTAATAGATACCATTCTAGAATAAAGGTAAGTATAGTACAGTACTTAATAGATACCATTCTAGAATAAAGGTAAGTATAGTACAGTACTTAGTACATACCATTCTAGAATAAAAGTAAGTATAGTACAGTACTTAGTACATACCATTCTAGTATAAAGGTAAGTATAGTACAGTACTTAATACATACCATTCTAGAATAAAGGTAAGTATAGTACAGTACTTAGTACATACCATTCTAGTATAAAGGTAAGTATAGTACAGTACTTAATACATACCATTATAGAATAAAGGTAAGTATAGTACAGTACTTAATAAATACCATTCTAGAATAAAGGTAAGCATAGTACAGTACATAGTAAATACCATTCTAGAATAAAGGTAAGTATAGTACAGTATTTAATAGATACCATTCTGGAATAAAGTAATTATAGTACAGTACTTAATAGATACCATTCTAGAATAAAGGTAAGAATAGTACAGTACTTAGTACATACCATTCTAGAATAAAGGTAAGCATAGTACAGTACTTAGTACATACCATTCTAGAATAAAGGTAAGTATAGTACAATACTTAGTACATACCATTCTAGAATAAAGGTAAGTCTAGTACAATACTTAGTAAATACCATTCTAGAATAAAGGTAAATATAGTACAGTACTTAATACATACCATTCTAGAATAAAGGTAAGTATAGTACAGTACTTAATACATACCATTCTAGAATAAAGGTAAGTATAGTACAGTACTTAATAGATACTATTCTAGAATAAAGAAAAGTATAGTACAGTACTTAGTAGATACCATTATAAAATAAAGGTAAGCATAGTACAGTACTTAATAGATACCATTCTAGAATAAAGGTAAGTATAGCACAGTACTTAGTACATACCATTCTAGAATAAAAATAAGTATAGTACAGTACTTAGTACATACCATTCTAGTATAAAGGTAAGTATAGTACAGTACTTAATACATACCATTCTAGAATAAAGGTAAGTATAGTAAAGTACTTAGTACATACCATTATAGTATAAAGGTAAGTATAGTACAGTACTTAATACATACCATTCTAGAATAAAGGTAAGTATAGTACAGTACTTAATAAATACCATTCTAGAATAAAGTTAAGCATAGTACAGTATTTAGTACATACCATTCTAGAATAAAGGTAAGTATAGTACAGTATTTAATAGATACCATTCTAGAATAAAGTAAGTATAGTACAGTACTTAATAGATACCATTCTAGAATAAAAGTAAGTATAGTACAGTACTTAGTACATAGCATTCTAGAATAAAGGTAAGTATAGTACAGTACTTAGTACATACCATTCTAGAATAAAGGTAAGTATAGTACAATACTTAATACATACCATTCTAGAATAAAGGTATGTATAGTACAGTACTTAATAGATACCATTCTAGAATAAAGGAAGTATAGTACAGTACATAATAGATACCATTCTAGAATAAAGGTAAGCATAGTACAGTACTTAGTACATACCATTCTAGAATAAAGGTAAGTATAGTCCAGTACTTAGTACATACCATTCTAGAATAAAGGTAAGTATAGTACAGTACTTAGTAAATACCATTCTAGAATAAAGGTAAGCATAATACAGCACTTAGTACATACCATTCTAGAATAAAGGTAAGTATAATACAGCATTTAGTACATACCATTCTAGAATAAAGGTAAGTATAATACAGCACTTAGTACATACCATTCTAGAATAAAGGTAAGTATAGTACAGTACTTAGTACATACCATTCTAGAATAACGGTAAGCATAGTACAGTACTTAGTAAATACCATTCTAGAATAAAGGTAAGCATAGTACAGTACTTAGTACATACCATTCTAGAATAAAGGTAAGTATAGTACAGTACTTAGTAAATACCATTCTAGTATAAAGGGAAGTATAGTACAGTACTTAGTAATACCATTCTAGTATAAAGGTAAGCATAGTACAGTACTTAGTACATACCATTCTAGTATAAAGGTAAGTATAGTACAGTACTTAGTACATACCATTCTAGAATAAAGGTAAGTATAGTACAGTACTTAGTATATACCATTCTAGTATAAAGGTAAGCATAGTACAGTACTTAGTACATACCATTCTAGTATAAAGGTCAGTATAGTACAGTACTTAGTACATACCATTCTAGAATAAAGGTAAGTATAGTATAGTACTTAGTACATACCATTCTAGAATAAAGGTAAGTATAGTACAGTACTTAGTACATACCATTCTAGTATAAAGGTAAGCATAGTACAGTACTTAGTACATACCATTCTAGTATTAAGGTCAGTATAGTACAGTACTTAGTACATACCATTCTAGAATAAAGGTAAGTATAGTACAGTACTTAGTACATACCATTCTAGAATAAAGGTAAGCATAGTACAGTACTTAGTACATACCATTCTAGCATAAAGGTAAGTATAGTCCATTATTTAGTACATACCATTCTAGAATAAAGGTAAGTATAGTACAGTACTTAGTACATACCTTTCTAGAATAAAGGAAAGTATAGTACAGTACTTAGTAATACCATTCTTGTATAAAGGTAAGCATAGTACAGTACTTAGTACATACCATTCTAGTATATAGGTCAGTATAGTACAGTACTTAGTACATACCATTCTAGAATAAAGGTAAGTATAGTACAGTACTTAGTAATACCATTCTAGTATAAAAGTAAGTGTAGTACAGTAGTTAGTACATACCATTCTAGAATAAAGGTAAGCATAGTACAGTACTTAGTACATACCATTCTAGTATAAAGGTAAGCATAGTACAGTACTTAGTATATACCATTCTAGTATAAAGGTCAGTATAGTACAGTACTTAGTACATACCATTCTAGAATAAAGGTCAGTATAGTACAGTACTTAGTACATACCATTCTAGAATAAAGGTAAGTATAGTACAGTACTTAGTACATACCATTCTAATATAAAGGTAAGCATAGTACAGTACTTAGTACATACCATTCTAGTATTAAGGTCAGTATAGTACAGTACTTAGTACATACCATTCTAGAATAAAGGTAAGTATAGTACAGTACTTAGTACATACCATTCTAGAATAAAGGTAAGCATAGAACAGTACTTAGTACATACCATTCTAGTATAAAGGTAAGTATAGTACATTATTTAGTACATACCATTCTAGAATAAAGGTAAGTATAGTACAGTACTTAGTACATACCTTTCTAGAATAAAGGTAAGTATAGCACAGTACTTAGTACATACCATTCTAGAATAAAGGTAAGTATAGTACAGTACTTAGTACATACCATTCTAGAATAAAGGTAAGTATAGCACTGTACTTAGTATATACCATTCTAGAATACAGGTAATTATAGTACAGTACTTAGTACATACCATTCTAGAATAAAGGAAAGCATAGTACAGTAATTAGTACATACCATTATAGTATAAAGGTAAGTATAGTAAATTATTTAGTACATACCATTCTAGAATAAAGGTAAGTATAGTACAGTACTTAGTACATACCATTCTAGAATAAAGGTAAGTATAGTACAGTACTTAGTACATACCATTCTAGAATAAAGGTAAGTATAGTACAGTACTTAATAAATACCATTCTAGAATAAAGTTAAGCATAGTACAGTATTTAGTACATACCATTCTAGAATAAAGGTAAGTATAGTACAGTATTTAATAGATACCATTCTAGAATAAAGTAAGTATAGTACAGTACTTAATAGATACCATTCTAGAATAAAGGTAAGTATAGTACAGTACTTAGTACATACCATTCTAGAATAAAGGTAAGTATAGTACAGTACTTAGTACATACCATTCTAGAATAAAGGTAAGTATAGTACAATACTTAATACATACCATTCTAGAATAAAGGTAAGTATAGTACAGTACTTAATAGATACCATTCTAGAATAAAGGAAGTATAGTACAGTACTTAATAGATACCATTCTAGAATAAAGGTAAGCATAGTACAGTACTTAGTACATACCATTCTAGAATAAAGGTAAGTATAGTACAGTACTTAGTACATACCATTCTAGTATAAAGGTAAGTATAGTACAGTACTTAGTAAATACCATTCTAGAATAAAGGTAAGTATAATACAGCACTTAGTACATACCATTCTAGAATAAAGGGAAGTATAGTAGAGTACTTAGTACATACCATTCTAGAATAAAGGTAAGTATAATACAGCATTTAGTACATACCATTCTAGAATAAAGGTAAGTATAATACAGGACTTAGTACATACCATTCTAGAATAAAGGTAAGTAAAATACAGCATTTAGTACATACCATTCTAGAATAAAGGTAAGTATAATACAGCACTTAGTACATACCATTCTAGAATAAAGGTAAGTATAGTACAGTACTTAGTACATACCATTCTAGAATAACGGTAAGTATAGTACAGTACTTAGTAAATATCATTCTAGAATAAAGGTAAGTATAGTACAGTACTTAGTACATACCATTCTAGAATAAAGGTAAGTATAGTACAGTACTTAGTAAATACCATTCTAGTATAAAGGGAAGTATAGTACAGTACTTAGTAATACCATTCTAGTATAAAGGTAAGCATAGTACAGTACTTAGTACATACCATTCTAGTATAAAGGTCAGTATAGTACAGTACTTAGTACATACCATTCTAGAATAAAGGTAAGTATAGTACAGTACTTAGTAATACCATTCTAGTATAAAGGTAAGTATAGTACAGTACTTAGTAATACCATTCTAGTATAAAGGTAAGTATAGTACAGTACTTAGTACATACCATTCTAGAATAAAGGTAAGTATAGTACAGTACTTAGTAATACCATTCTAGTATAAAGGTAAGTATAGTACAGTACTTAGTACATACCATTCTAGAATAAAGGTAAGTATAGTACAGTACTTAGTATATACCATTCTAGTATAAAGGTAAGCATAGTACAGTACTTAGTACATACCATTCTAGTATAAAGGTCAGTATAGTACAGTACTTAGTACATACCATTCTAGAATAAAGGTAAGTATAGTACAGTACTTAGTACATACCATTCTAGAATAAAGGTAAGTATAGTACAGTACTTAGTACATACCATTCTAGTATAAAGGTAAGCATAGTACAGTACTTAGTACATACCATTCTAGTATTAAGGTCAGTATAGTACAGTACTTAGTACATACCATTCTAGAATAAAGGTAAGTATAGTACAGTACTTAGTACATACCATTCTAGAATAAAGGTAAGCATAGTACAGTACTTAGTACATACCATTCTAGTATAAAGGTAAGTATAGTCCATTATTTAGTACATACCATTCTAGAATAAAGGTAAGTATAGTACAGTACTTAGTACATACCTTTCTAGAATAAAGGAAAGTATAGTACAGTACTTAGTAATACCATTCTAGTATAAAGGTAAGCATAGTACAGTACTTAGTACATACCATTCTAGTATAAAGGTCAGTATAGTACAGTACTTAGTACATACCATTCTAGAATAAAGGTAAGTATAGTACAGTACTTAGTAATACCATTCTAGTATAAAGGTAAGTATAGTACAGTAGTTAGTACATACCATTCTAGAATAAAGGTAAGCATAGTACAGTACTTAGTACATACCATTCTAGTATAAAGGTAAGCATAGTACAGTACTTAGTATATACCATTCTAGTATAAAGGTCAGTATAGTACAGTACTTAGTACATACCATTCTAGAATAAAGGTCAGTATAGTACAGTACTTAGTACATACCATTCTAGAATAAAGGTAAGTATAGTACAGTACTTAGTACATACCATTCTAATATAAAGGTAAGCATAGTACAGTACTTAGTACATACCATTCTAGTATTAAGGTCAGTATAGTACAGTACTTAGTACATACCATTCTAGAATAAAGGTAAGTATAGTACAGTACTTAGTACATACCATTCTAGAATAATGGTAAGCATAGTACAGTACTTAGTACATACCATTCTAGTATAAAGGTAAGTATAGTACATTATTTAGTACATACCATTCTAGAATAAAGGTAAGTATAGTACAGTACTTAGTACATACCTTTCTAGAATAAAGGTAGGTATAGCACAGTACTTAGTACATACCATTCTAGAATAAAGGTAAGTATAGTACAGTACTTAGTACATACCATTGTAGAATAAAGGTAAGTATAGCACTGTACTTAGTATATACCATTCTAGAATACAGGTAATTATAGTACAGTACTTAGTACATACCATTCTAGAATAAAGGAAAGCATAGTACAGTAATTAGTACATACCATTATAGTATAAAGGTAAGTATAGTAAATTATTTAGTACATACCATTCTAGAATAAAGGTAAGTATAGTACAGTACTTAGTACATACCATTCTAGAATAAAGGTAAGTATAGTACAGTACTTAGTACATACCATTCTAGAATAAAGGTAAGTATAGCACAGTACTTAGTACATTCCATTCTAGAATAAAGGCAAATATAGCACAGTACTTAGTATATACCAATCTAGAATAAAGGTAAGTATAGTACAGTACTTAGTACATACCATTCTAGAATAAAGGTCAGTATAGTACAGTACTTAGTACATACCATTCTAGAATAAAGTTAAGTATAGCACAGTACTTAGTATATACCATTCTAGAATAAAGTAAGCATAGTACAGTACTTAGTACATACCATTCTAGAATAAAGGTAAGTATAGCACAGTACTTAGTATATACCATTCTAGAATAAAGGTAAGTATAGCACGGAACTTAGTATATACCATTCAAGAATAAAGTAAGCATAGTACAGTACTTAGTACATACCATTCTAGAATAAAGGTAAGAATAGTAAAGTACTTAGTACATACCATTCTAGAATAAAGGTAAGTATAGTACAGTAGTTAGTACATACCATTCTAGAATAAAGGTAAGTATAGTACAGTAGTTAGTACATACCATTCTAGAATAAAGGTAAGTATAGTACAGTACTTAGTACATACCATTCTAGAACAAAGATAAGTATAGTACAGCACTTAATACATACCATTCTAGAATAAAGGTAAGTATAGTACAGTAGTGAGTACATACCATTCGAAAATAAAGGTAAGAATAGTACAATAGTTAGTACATACCATTCTAGAATAAAGGTAAGTATAGTACAGTACTTAGTACATACCATTCTGGAATAAATGTAAGCATAGTACAGTACTTAGTACATACCATTCTAGAATAAAGGTAAGTATTGTACAGTACTTAGTACATACCATTCTAGAATAAAGGTTAGCATAGTACAGTACTTAGTACATACCATTCTAGAATAAAGGTAAGTATAGTACAGTACTTAGTACATACCAATCTAGAATAAAGGTAAGCATAGTACAATACTTAGTACATACCATTCTAGAATAAAGGTCAGTATAGTACAGTACTTAGTAATACCATTCTAGTATAAAGGTAAGTATAGTACAGTACTTAGTACATACCATTCTAGAATAAAGGTAAGTATAGTACAGTACTTAGTATATACCATTCTAGTATAAAGGTAAGCATAGTACAGTACTTAGTACATACCATTCTAGTATAAAGGTCAGTATAGTACAGTACTTAGTACATACCATTCTAAAATAAAGGTAAGTATAGTACAGTACTTAGTACATACCATTCTAGAATAAAGGTAAGTATAGTACAGTACTTAGTACATACCATTCTAGTATAAAGGTAAGCATAGTACAGTACTTAGTACATACCATTCTAGTATTAAGGTCAGTATAGTACAGTACTTAGTACATACCATTCTAGAATAAAGGTAAGTATAGTACAGTACTTAGTACATACCATTCTAGAATAAAGGTAAGCATAGTACAGTACTTAGTACATACCATTCTAGTATAAAGGTAAGTATAGTCCATTATTTAGTACATACCATTCTAGAATAAAGGTAAGTATAGTACAGTACTTAGTACATACCTTTCTAGAATAAAGGAAATTATAGTACAGTACTTAGTAATACCATTCTAGTATAAAGGTAAGCATAGTACAGTACTTAGTACATACCATTCTAGTATAAAGGTCAGTATAGTACAGTACTTAGTACATACCATTCTAGAATAAAGGTAAGTATAGTACAGTACTTAGTAATACCATTCTAGTATAAAGGTAAGTATAGTACAGTAGTTAGTACATACCATTCTAGAATAAAGGTAAGCATAGTACAGTACTTAGTACATACCATTCTAGTATAAAGGTAAGCATAGTACAGTACTTAGTATATACCATTCTAGTATAAAGGTCAGTATAGTACAGTACTTAGTACATACCATTCTAGAATAAAGGTCAGTATAGTACAGTACTTAGTACATACCATTCTAGAATAAAGGTAAGCATAGTACAGTACTTAGTACATACCATTCTAATATAAAGGTAAGCATAGTACAGTACTTAGTACATACCATTCTAGTATTAAGGTCAGTATAGTACAGTTATTAGTACATACCATTCTAGAATAAAGGTAAGTATAGTACAGTACTTAGTACATACCATTCTAGAATAAAGGTAAGCATAGTACAGTACTTAGTACATACCATTCTAGTATAAAGGTAAGTATAGTACATTATTTAGTACATACCATTCTAGAATAAAGGTAAGTATAGTACAGTACTTAGTACATACCTTTCTAGAATAAAGGTAAGTATAGCACAGTACTTAGTACATACCATTCTAGAATAAAGGTAAGTATAGTACAGTACTTAGTACATACCATTCTAGAATAAAGGTAAGTATAGCACTGTACTTAGTATATACCATTCTAGAATACAGGTAATTATAGTACAGTACTTAGTACATACCATTCTAGAATAAAGGAAAGCATAGTACAGTAATTAGTACATACCATTATAGTATAAAGGTAAGAATAGTAAATTATTTAGTACATACCTTTCTAGAATAAAGGTAAGTATAGTACAGTACTTAGTACATACCATTCTAGAATAAAGGTAAGTATAGTACAGTACTTAGTACATACCATTCTAGAATAAAGGTAAGTATAGCACAGTACTTAGTACATTCCATTCTAGAATAAAGGCAAATATAGCACAGTACTTAGTATATACCAATCTAGAATAAAGGTAAGTATAGTACAGTACTTAGTACATACCATTCTAGAATAAAGGTCAGTATAGTACAGAACTTAGTACATACCATTCTAGAATAAAGGTAAGTATAGCACAGTAATTAGTATATACCATTCTAGAATAAAGTAAGCATAGTACAGTACTTAGTACATACCATTCTAGAATAAAGGTAAGTATAGCACAGTACTTAGTATATACCATTCTAGAATAAAGGTAAGTATAGCACGGTACTTAGTATATACCATTCTAGAATAAAGTAAGCATAGTACAGTACTTAGTACATACCATTCTAGAATAAAGGTAAGAATGGTAAAGTACTTAGTACATACCATTCTAGAATAAAGGTAAGTATAGTACAGTAGTTAGTACATACCATTCTAGAATAAAGGTAAGTATAGTACAGTAGTTAGTACATACCATTCTAGAATAAAGGTAAGTATAGTACAGTACTTAGTACATACCATTCTAGAACAAAGATAAGTATAGTACAGCACTTAATACATACCATTCTAGAATAAAGGTAAGTATAGTACAGTAGTGAGTACATACCATTCGAAAATAAAGGTAAGAATAGTACAATAGTTAGTACATACCATTCTAGAATAAAGGTAAGTATAGTACAGTACTTAGTACATACCATTCTGGAATAAATGTAAGCATAGTACAGTACTTAGTACATACCATTCTAGAATAAAGGTAAGTATTGTACAGTACTTAGTACATACCATTCTAGAATAAAGGTTAGCATAGTACAGTACTTAGTACATACCATTCTAGAATAAAGGTAAGTATAGTACAGTACTTAGTACATACCATTCTAGAATAAAGGTAAGCATAGTACAATACTTAGTACATACCATTCTAGAATAAAGGTCAGTATAGTACAGTACTTAATACCTACCATTCTAGAATAAAGGTCAGTATAGTACAGTACTTAGTACATACCATTCTAGAATAAAGGTAAGTATAGTACAGTACTTAGTACATACCATTCTAGTATAAAGGTAAGCATAGTACAGTACTTAGTACATACCTTTCTAGTATAGAGGTAAGTATAGTACAGTACTTAATACATACCATTCTAGAATAAAGGTAAGTATAGTACGGTAGTTAGTACATACCATTCTAGAATAAAGGTAGGTATAGTACAGTACTTAGTAAATACCATTCTAGAATAAAGGTAAGTATAGTACAGTACTTAGTACATACCATTCTAGTATAAAGGTAAGTATAGTACAGTACTTAGTAAATACCATTCTAGAATAAAGGTAAGTATAATACAGCACTTAGTACATACCATTCTAGAATAAAGGGAAGTATAGTAGAGTACTTAGTACATACCATTCTAGAATAAAGGTAAGTATAATACAGCATTTAGTACATACCATTCTAGAATAAAGGTAAGTATAATACAGGACTTAGTACATACCATTCTAGAATAAAGGTAAGTATAATACAGCATTTAGTACATACCATTCTAGAATAAAGGTAAGTATAATACAGCACTTAGTACATACCATTCTAGAATAAAGGTAAGTATAGTACAGTACTTAGTACATACCATTCTAGAATAACGGTAAGTATAGTACAGTACTTAGTAAATACCATTCTAGAATAAAGGTAAGTATAGTACAGTACTTAGTACATACCATTCTAGAATAAAGGTAAGTATAGTACAGTACTTAGTAAATACCATTCTAGTATAAAGGGAAGTATAGTACAGTACTTAGTAATACCATTCTAGTATAAAGGTAAGCATAGTACAGTACTTAGTACATACCATTCTAGTATAAAGGTCAGTATAGTACAGTACTTAGTTCATACCATTCTAGAATAAAGGTAAGTATAGTACAGTACTTAGTAATACCATTCTAGTATAAAGGTAAGTATAGTACAGTACTTAGTACATACCATTCTTGTATTAAGGTCAGTATAGTACAGTACTTAGTACATACCATTCTAGAATAAAGGTAAGTATAGTACAGTACTTAGTACATACCATTCTAGTATAAAGGTAAGTATAGTACATTATTTAGTACATACCATTCTAGAATAAAGGTAAGTATAGTACAGTACTTAGTACATACCTTTCTAGAATAAAGGTAAGTATAGCACAGTACTTAGTACATACCATTCTAGAATAAAGGTCAGTATAGTACAGTACTTAGTACATACCATTCTAGAATAAAGGTAAGTATAGCACTGTACTTAGTATATACCATTCTAGAATACAGGTAATTATAGTACAGTACTTAGTACATACCATTCTAGAATAAAGGAAAGCATAGTACAGTAATTAGTACATACCATTATAGTATAAAGGTAAGTATAGTAAATTATTTAGTACATACCATTCTAGAATAAAGGTAAGTATAGTACAGTACTTAGTCCATACCATTCTAGAATAAAGGTAAGTATAGTACAGTACTTAGTACATACCATTCTAGAATAAAGGTAAGTATAGCACAGTACTTAGTACATTCCATTCTAGAATAAAGGCAAATATAGCACAGTACTTAGTATATACCAATCTAGAATAAAGGTAAGTATAGTACAGTACTTAGTACATACCATTCTAGAATAAAGGTCAGTATAGTACAGTACTTAGTACATACCATTCTAGCATAAAGGTAAGTATAGCACAGTACTTAGTATATACCATTCTAGAATAAAGTAAGCATAGTACAGTACTTAGTACATACCATTCTAGAATAAAGGTAAGTATAGCACAGTACTTAGTATATACCATTCTAGAATAAAGGTAAGTATAGCACGGTACTTAGTATATACCATTCAAGAATAAAGTAAGCATAGCACAGTACTTAGTACATACCATTCTAGAATAAAGGTAAGAATAGTAAAGTACTTAGTACATACCATTCTAGAATAAAGGTAAGTATAGTACAGTAGTTAGTACATACCATTCTAGAATAAAGGTAAGTATAGTACAGTAGTTAGTACATACCATTCTAGAATAAAGGTAAGTATAGTACAGTACTTAGTACATACCATTCTAGAACAAAGATAAGTATAGTACAGTACTTAATACATACCATTCTAGAATAAAGGTAAGTATAGTACAGTAGTGAGTACATACCATTCGAAAATAAAGGTAAGAATAGTACAATAGTTAGTACATACCATTCTAGAATAAAGGTAAGTATAGTACAGTACTTAGTACATACCATTCTGGAATAAATGTAAGCATAGTACAGTACTTAGTACATACCATTCTAGAATAAAGGTAAGTATTGTACAGTACTTAGTACATACCATTCTAGAATAAAGGTTAGCATAGTACAGTACTTAGTACATACCATTCTAGAATAAAGGTAAGTATAGTACAGTACTTAGTACATACCATTCTAGAATAAAGGTAAGCATAGTACAATACTTAGTACATACCATTCTAGAATAAAGGTCAGTATAGTACAGTACTTAATACCTACCATTCTAGAATAAAGGTCAGTATAGTACAGTACTTAGTACATACCATTCTAGAATAAAGGTAAGTATAGTACAGTACTTAGTACATACCATTCTAGTATAAAGGTAAGCATAGTACAGTACTTAGTACATACCTTTCTAGTATAGAGGTAAGTATAGTACAGTACTTAATACATACCATTCTAGAATAAAGGTAAGTATAGTACGGTAGTTAGTACATACCATTCTAGAATAAAGGTAGGTATAGTACAGTACTTAGTAAATACCATTCTAGAATAAAGGTAAGTATAGTACAATACTTAGTACATACCATTTTAGAATAAAGGTAAGTATAGTAAAGTGCCTAGTACATACCATTCTAGAATAAAGGTAAGTATAGTACAGTACTTAATACATACCATTCTAGAATAAAGGTAAGTATAGTACAGTACTTAATAGATACAATTCTAAAATAAAGGTAAGTATAGTACAGTACTTAATACATACCATTCTAGAATAAAGGTAAGTATAGTACAATACTTAGTACATACCATTCTAGTATAAAGGTAAGCATAGTACAGTAATTAGTACATACAATTCTAGAATAAAGGTAAGTATAGTACAGTACTTAGTACATACCATTCTAGAATAAAGGTAAGTAAAGTACAGTACTTAGTACATACCATTCTAGTATAAAGGTAAGCATAGTACAGTACTTAGTACATACCTTTCTAGTAAAAAGGTAAGTATAGTACAGTGCTTAATTCATACCATTCTAGAATAAAGGTAAGTATAGTACAATACTTAGTACATACCATTCTATTATAAAGGTAAGCATAGTACAGTAATTAGTACATACCATTCTAGAATAAAGGTCAGTATCGTACAGTACTTAGTACATACCATTCTAGAATAAAGGTAAGTATAGTACAGTATTTAATACATACCATTCTAAAATAAAGGTAAGTATAGTACAATGCTTAATGCATACCATTCTAGAATAAAGGTAAGTATAGTACAGTACTTAGTACATACCATTCTAGAATAAAGGTAAGAATAGTACAGTACTTAGTACATACCATTCTAGAATAAAGGTAAATATAGTACAGTAGTTAGTACATACCATTATAGTATAAAGGTAAGTATAGTACAGTACTTAATAGATACCATTCTAGAATAAAGGTAAGTATAGTACAATAGTTAGTACATACCATTCTAGAATAAAGGTAAGTATAGTAGAGTACTTAGTACATACCATTCTAGTATAAAGGTAAGCATAGTACAGTACTTAGTACATACCATTCTAGTATAAAGGTAAGTATAGTACAGTACTTAATAGATACCATTCTAGAATAAAGGTAAGTATAGCAAGGTACTTAGTACATACCATTCTAGAATAAAGGTAAGTATAGGATAGTACTTAGTACATACCATTCTAGAATAAAGGTAAGTATAGTACAGTACTTAATACATACCATTCTAGAATAAAGGTAAGTATAGTACAGTGCTTAATAGATACCATTCTAGAATAAAGGTAAGTATAGTACAGTAGTTAGTACATACCATTCTAGTATAAAGGAAAGTATAGTACAGTACTTAATAGATACCATTCTAGAATAAAGGTAAGTATAGTACAGTGCTTAGTACATACCATTCTAGTATAAAGGTAAGTATAGTACAGTACTTAATACATACCATTCTAGAATAAAGGTAAGTATAGTACAGTACTTAATAAATACCATTCTAGAATAAATGTAAGTATAGTACAGTACTTAATACATACCATTCTAGAATAAAGGTAAGCATAGTACAGTACTTAATACATACCATTCTAGAATAAAGGTAAGTATAGTACAGTACTTAATAAATACCATTCTAGAATAAAGATAAGCATAGTACAGTACTTAATAAATACCATTTTAGAATAAAGGTAAGCATAGTACAGTACTTAGTACATACCATTCTAGAATAAAGGTAAGTATAGTACAGTACTTAGTAAATACCATTCTAGAATAAAGGTAAGTATAGTACAGTACTTAATACATACCATTCTAGAATAAAGGTAAGTATAGTACAGTACTTAATATATACCATTCTAGAAAAAAGGTAAGCATAGTACAGTACTTAATAGATACTATTCTAGAATAAACGTAAGTATAGTACAGTACTTAGTAGATACCATTCTCGAATAAAGGTAAGCATAGTACAGTACTTAATAGATACCATTCTAGAATAAAGGTAAGTATAGTACAGTACTTAATAGATACCATTCTAGAATAAAGGTAAGTATAGTACAGTACTTAGTACATACCATTCTAGAATAAAGGTAAGTATAGTACAGTACTTAGTACATACCATTCTAGTATAAAGGTAAGTATAGTACAGTACTTAAAACATACCATTCTAGAATAAAGGTAAGTATAGTACAGTACTTAGTACATACCATTCTAGTATAAAGGTAAGTATAGTACAGTACTTAATACATACCATTATAGAATAAAGGTAAGCATAGTACAGTACTTAATAAATACCATTCTAGAATAAAGGTAAGCATAGTACAGTACATAGTACATACCATTCTAGAATAAAGGTAAGTATAGTACAGTATTTAATAGATACCATTCTAGAATAAAGTAAATATAGTACAGTACTTAATAGATACCATTCTAGAATAAAGGTAAGTATAGTACAGTACTTAGTACATACATTCTAGAATAAAGGTAAGCATAGTACAGTACTTAGTACATACCATTCTAGAATAAAGGTAAGTATAGTACAATACTTAGTACATACCATTCTAGAATAAAGGTAAGTATAGTACAATACTTGGTAAATACCATTCTAGAATAAAGGTAAGTATAGTACAGTACTTAATACATACCATTCTAGAATAAAGGTAAGTATAGTACAGTACTTAATACATACCATTCTAGAATAAAGGTAAGCATAGTAAAGTACTTAATAGATACTATTCTAGAATAAAGAAAAGTATAGTACAGTACTTAGTAGATACCATTCTAGAATAAAGGTAAGCATAGTACAGTACTTAATAGATACCATTCTAGAATAAAGGTAAGTATAGCACAGTACTTAGTACATACCATTCTAGAATAAAAATAAGTATAGTACAGTACTTAGTACATACCATTCTAGTATAAAGGTAAGTATAGTACAGTACTTAATACATAACATTCTAGAATAAAGGTAAGTATAGTACAGTACTTAGTACATACCATTCTAGTATAAAGGTAAGTATAGTACAGTACTTAATACATACCATTCTAGAATAAAGGTAAGTATATTACAATACTTAATAAATACCATTCTAGAATAAAGTTAAGCATAGTACAGTATTTAGTACATTCCATTCTAGAATAAAGGTAAGTATAGTACAGTATTTAATAGATACCATTCTAGAATAAAGTAAGTATAGTACAGTACTTAATAGATACCATTCTAGAATAAAGGTAAGTATAGTACAGTACTTAGTACATACCATTCTAGAATAAAGGTAAGTATAGTACAATACTTAGTACATACCATTCTAGAATAAAGGTAAGTATAGTACAATACTTAATACATACCATTCTAGAATAAAGGTATGTATAGTACAGTACTTAATAGATACCATTCTAGAATAAAGGAAGTATAGTACAGTACTTAATAGATACCATTCTAGAATAAAGGTAAGCATAGTACAGTACTTAGTACATACCATTCTAGAATAACGGTAAGTATAGTACAGTACTTAGTAAATACCATTCTAGAATAAAGGTAAGCATAGTACAGTACTTAGTACATACCATTCTAGAATAAAGGTAAGTATAGTACAGTACTTAGTAAATACCATTCTAGTATAAAGGGAAGTATAGTACAGTACTTAGTAATACCATTCTAGTATAAAGGTAAGCATAGTACAGTACTTAGTACATACCATTCTAGTATAGAGGTAAGTATAGTACAGTACTTAGTACATACCATTCTAGAATAAAGATAAGTATAGTACAGTACTTAGTAATACAATTCTAGTATAAAGGTAAGCATAGTACAGTACTTAGTACATACCATTCTAGAATAAAGGTAAGTATAGTGCAATACTTAGTAATACCATTCTAGTATAAAGGTAAGCATAGTACAGTACTTAGTACATACCATTCTAGAATAAAGGTAAGTATAGCACAGTACTTAGTATATACCATTCTAGTATAAAGGTAAGCATAGTACAGTACTTAGTACATACCATTCTAGTATAAAGGTCAGTATAGTACAGTACTTAGTACATACCATTCTAGAATAAAGGTAAGTATAGTACAGTACTTAGTACATACCATTCTAGAATAAAGGTAAGTATAGTACAGTACTTAGTACATACCATTCTAGTATAAAGGTAAGTATAGTACAGTACTTAAAACATACCATTCTAGAATAAAGGTAAGTATAGTACAGTACTTAGTACATACCATTCTAGTATAAAGGTAAGTATAGTACAGTACTTAATACATACCATTATAGAATAAAGGTAAGTATAGTACAGTACTTAATAAATACCATTCTAGAATAAAGGTAAGCATAGTACAGTACATAGTACATACCATTCTAGAATAAAGGTAAGTATAGTACAGTATTTAATAGATACCATTCTAGAATAAAGTAAATATAGTACAGTACTTAATAGATACCATTCTAGAATAAAGGTAAGTATAGTACAGTACTTAGTACATACATTCTAGAATAAAGGTAAGCATAGTACAGTACTTAGTACATACCATTCTAGAATAAAGGTAAGTATAGTACAATACTTAGTACATACCATTCTAGAATAAAGGTAAGTATAGTACAATACTTGGTAAATACCATTCTAGAATAAAGGTAAGTATAGTACAGTACTTAATACATACCATTCTAGAATAAAGGTAAGTATAGTACAGTACTTAATACATACCATTCTAGAATAAAGGTAAGTATAGTAAAGTACTTAATAGATACTATTCTAGAATAAAGAAAAGTATAGTACAGTACTTAGTAGATACCATTCTAGAATAAAGGTAAGCATAGTACAGTACTTAATAGATACCATTCTAGAATAAAGGTAAGTATAGCACAGTACTTAGTACATACCATTCTAGAATAAAAATAAGTATAGTACAGTACTTAGTACATACCATTCTAGTATAAAGGTAAGTATAGTACAGTACTTAATACATAACATTCTAGAATAAAGGTAAGTATAGTACAGTACTTAGTACATACCATTCTAGTATAAAGGTAAGTATAGTACAGTACTTAATACATACCATTCTAGAATAAAGGTAAGTATATTACAATACTTAATAAATACCATTCTAGAATAAAGTTAAGCATAGTACAGTATTTAGTACATTCCATTCTAGAATAAAGGTAAGTATAGTACAGTATTTAATAGATACCATTCTAGAATAAAGTAAGTATAGTACAGTACTTAATAGATACCATTCTAGAATAAAGGTAAGTATAGTACAGTACTTAGTACATACCATTCTAGAATAAAGGTAAGTATAGTACAATACTTAGTACATACCATTCTAGAATAAAGGTAAGTATAGTACAATACTTAATACATACCATTCTAGAATAAAGGTATGTATAGTACAGTACTTAATAGATACCATTCTAGAATAAAGGAAGTATAGTACAGTACTTAATAGATACCATTCTAGAATAAAGGTAAGCATAGTACAGTACTTAGTACATACCATTCTAGAATAACGGTAAGTATAGTACAGTACTTAGTAAATACCATTCTAGAATAAAGGTAAGCATAGTACAGTACTTAGTACATACCATTCTAGAATAAAGGTAAGTATAGTACAGTACTTAGTAAATACCATTCTAGTATAAAGGGAAGTATAGTACAGTACTTAGTAATACCATTCTAGTATAAAGGTAAGCATAGTACAGTACTTAGTACATACCATTCTAGTATAGAGGTAAGTATAGTACAGTACTTAGTACATACCATTCTAGAATAAAGATAAGTATAGTACAGTACTTAGTAATACAATTCTAGTATAAAGGTAAGCATAGTACAGTACTTAGTACATACCATTCTAGAATAAAGGTAAGTATAGTGCAATACTTAGTAATACCATTCTAGTATAAAGGTAAGCATAGTACAGTACTTAGTACATACCATTCTAGAATAAAGGTAAGTATAGCACAGTACTTAGTATATACCATTCTAGTATAAAGGTAAGCATAGTACAGTACTTAGTACATACCATTCTAGTATAAAGGTCAGTATAGTACAGTACTTAGTACATACCATTCTAGAATAAAGGTAAGTATAGTACAGTACTTAGTACATACCATTCTAGAATAAAGGTAAGTATAGTACAGTACTTAGTACATACCATTCTGGTATAAAGGTAAGCATAGTACAGTACTTAGTACATACCATTCTAGTATTAAGGTCAGTATAGTACAGTACTTAGTACATACCATTCTAGAATAAAGGTAAGTATAGTACAGTACTTAGTACATACCATTCTAGAATAAAGGTAAGCATAGTACAGTACTTAGTACATACCATTCTAGTATAAAGGTAAGTATAGTACAATATTTAGTACATACCATTCTAGAATAAAGGTAAGTATAGTACAGTACTTAGTACATACCTTTCTAGAATAAAGGAAAGTATAGTACAGTACTTAGTAATACCATTCTAGAATAAAGGTAAGCATAGTACAGTACTTAGTACATACCATTCTAGTATAAAGGTCAGTATAGTACAGTACTTAGTACATACCATTCTAGAATAAAGGTAAGTATAGTACAGTACTTAGTAATACCATTCTAGTATAAAGGTAAGTATAGTACAGTAGTTAGTACATACCATTCTAGAATAAAGGTAAGCATAGTACAGTACTTAGTACATACCATTCTAGTATAAAGGTAAGCATAGTACAGTACTTAGTATATACCATTCTAGTATAAAGGTCAGTATAGTACAGTACTTAGTACATACCATTCTAGAATAAAGGTCAGTATAGTACAGTACTTAGTACATATCATTCTAGAATAAAGGTAAGTATAGTACAGTACTTAGTACATACCATTCTAATATAAAGGTAAGCATAGTACAGTACTTAGTACATACCATTCTAGTATTAAGGTCAGTATAGTACAGTACTTAGTACATACCATTCTAGAATAAAGGTAAGTATAGTACAGTACTTAGTACATACCATTCTAGAATAAAGGTAAGCATAGTACAGTACTTAGTACATACCATTCTAGAATAAAGGTAAGTATAGTACATTATTTAGTACATACCATTCTAGAATAAATGTAAGTATAGTACAGTACTTAGTACATACCTTTCTAGAATAAAGGTAAGTATAGCACAGTACTTAGTACATACCATTCTAGAATAAAGGTAAGTATAGTACAGTACTTAGTACATACCATTCTAGAATAAAGGTAAGTATAGCACTGTACTTAGTATATACCATTCTAGAATACAGGTAATTATAGTACAGTAATTAGTACATACCATTATAGTATAAAGGTAAGTATAGTAAATTATTTAGTACATACCATTTTAGAATAAAGGTAAGTATAGTACAGTACTTAGTACATACCATTCTAGAATAAAGGTAAGTATAGTACAGTACTTAGTACATACCATTCTAGTATAAAAGTAAGTATAGTACAGTACTTAATACATACCATTCTAGAATAAAGGTAAGTATAGTACAGTACTTAGTACATACCATTCTAGTATAAAGGTAAGTATAGTACAGTTATTAATACATACCATTATAGAATAAAGGTAAGTATAGTACAGTACATAATAAATACCATTCTAGAATAAAGGTAAGCATAGTACAGTACATAGTACATACCATTCTAGAATAAAGGTAAGTATAGTACAGTATTTAATAGATACCATTCTAGAATAAAGTAAGTATAGTACAGTACTTAATAGATACCATTCTAGAATAAAGGTAAGTATAGTACAGTACTTAGTACATACCATTCTAGAATAAAGGTAAGCATAGTACAGTACTTAGTGCATACCATTCTAGAATAAAGGTAAGTATAGTACAGTACTTAGTACATACCATACTAGAATAAAGGTAAGTATAGTACAATACTTAGTAAATACCATTCTAGAATAAAGTTAAGTATAGTACAGTACTTAATACATACCATTCTAGAATAAAGGTAAGTATAGTACAGTACTTAATACATACCATTCTAGAATAAAGGTAAGTATAGTACAGTACTTAATAGATACTATTCTAGAATAAAGAAAAGTATAGTACAGTACTTAGTAGATACCATTCTAGAATAAAGGTAAGCATAGTACAGTACTTAATAGATACCATTCTAGAATAAAGGTAAGTATAGCACAGTACTTAGTACATACCATTCTAGAATAAAAATAAGTATAGTACAGTACTTAGTACATACCATTCTAGTATAAAGGTAAGAATAGTACAGTACTTAATACATACCATTCTAGAATAAAGGTAAGTATAGAACAGTACTTAGTACATACCATTGTAGTATAAAGGTAAGTATAGTACAGTACTTAATACATACCATTCTAGAATAAAGGTAAGTATATTACAGTACTTAATAAATACCATTCTACAATAAAGTTAAGCATAGTACAGTATTTAGGACATACCATTCTAGAATAAAGGTAAGTATAGTACAGTATTTAATAGATACCATTCTAGAATAAAGTAAGTATAGTACAGTACTTAATAGATACCAATCTAGAATAAAGGTAAGTATAGTACAGTACTTAGTACATACCATTCTAGAATAAAGGTAAGTATAGTACAGTACTTAGTACATACCATTCTAGAATAAAGGTAAGTATAGTACAATACTTAGTACATACCATTCTAGAATAAAGGTAAGCATAGTACAATACTTAATACATACCATTCTAGAATAAAGGTAAGTATAGTACAGTACTTAATAGATACCATTCTAGAATAAAGGAAGCATAGTACAGTACTTAATAGATACCATTCTAGAATAAAGGTAAGCATAGTACAGTACTTAGTACATACCATTCTAGAATAAAGGTAAGTATAGTACAGTACTTAGTACATACCATTCTAGTATAAAGGTAAGTATAGTACAGTACTTAGTAAATACCATTCTAGAATAAAGGTAAGTATAATACAGCACTTAGTACATACCATTCTAGAATAAAGGTAAGTATAGTACAGTACTTAGTACATACCATTCTAGAATAACGGTAAGCATAGTACAGTACTTAGTAAATACCATTCTAGAATAAAGGTAAGTATAGTACAGTACTTAGTACATACCATTCTAGAATAAAGGTAAGTATAGTACAGTACTTAGTAAATACCATTCTAGTATAAAGGGAAGTATAGTACAGTACTTAGTAATACCATTCTAGTATAAAGGTAAGCATAGTACAGTACTTAGTACATACCATTCTAGTATAAAGGTCAGTATAGTACAGTACTTAGTACATACCATTCTAGAATAAAGGTAAGCATAGTACAGTACTTAGTGCATACCATTCTAGAATAAAGGTAAGTATAGTACAATACTTAGTACATACCATACTAGAATAAAGGTAAGTATAGTACAATACTTAGTAAATACCATTCTAGAATAAAGTTAAGTATAGTACAGTACTTAATACATACCATTCTAGAATAAAGGTAAGTATAGTACAGTACTTAATACATACCATTCTAGAATAAAGGTAAGTATAGTACAGTACTTAATAGATACTATTCAAGAATAAAGAAAAGTATAGTACAGTACTTAGTAGATACCATTCTAGAATAAAGGTAAGCATAGTACAGCACTTAATAGATACCATTCTAGAATAAAGGTAAGTATAGCACAGTACTTAGTACATACCATTCTAGAATAAAAATAAGTATAGTACAGTACTTAGTACATACCATTCTAGTATAAAGGTAAGAATAGTACAGTACTTAATACATACCATTCTAGAATAAAGGTAAGTATAGAACAGTACTTAGTACATACCATTCTAGTATAAAGGTAAGTATAGTACAGTACTTAATACATACCATTCTAGAATAAAGTTAAGCATAGTACAGTATTTAGGACATACCATTCTAGAATAAAGGTAAGAATAGTACAGTATTTAATAGATACCATTCTAGAATAAAGTAAGTATAGTACAGTACGAAATAGATACCAATCTAGAATAAAGGTAAGTATAGTACAGTACTTAGTACATACCATTCTAGAATAAAGGTAAGTATAGTACAGTACTTAGTACATACCATTCTAGAATAAAGGTAAGTATAGTACAATACTTAGTACATACCATTCTAGAATAAAGGTAAGCATAGTACAATACTTAATACATACCATTCTAGAATAAAGGTAAGTATAGTACAGTACTTAATAGATACCATTCTAGAATAAAGGAAGCATAGTACAGTACTTAATAGATACCATTCTAGAATAAAGGTAAGCTTAGTACAGTACTTAGTACATACCATTCTAGAATAAAGGTAAGTATAGTACAGTACTTAGTACATACCATTCTAGTATAAAGGTAAGTATAGTACAGTACTTAGTAAATACCATTCTAGAATAAAGGTAAGTATAATACAGCACTTAGTACATACCATTCTAGAATAAAGGTAAGTATAGTACAGTACTTAGTACATACCATTCTAGAATAACGGTAAGCATAGTACAGTACTTAGTAAATACCATTCTAGAATAAAGGTAAGTATAGTACAGTACTTAGTACATACCATTCTAGAATAAAGGTAAGTATAGTACAGTACTTAGTAAATACCATTCTAGTATAAAGGGAAGTATAGTACAGTACTTAGTAATACCATTCTAGTATAAAGGTAAGCATAGTACAGTACTTAGTACATACCATTCTAGTATAAAGGTCAGTATAGTACAGTACTTAGTACATACCATTCTAGAATAAAGATAAGTATAGTACAGTACTTAGTAATACCATTCTAGTATTAAGGTAAGTATAGTACAGTACTTAGTACATACCATTCTAGAATAAAGGTAACTATAGTACAGTACTTAGTAATACCATTCTAGTATAAAGGTAAGTATAGTACAGTACTTAGTATATACCATTCTAGAATAAAGGTAAGTATAGCACAGTACTTAGTATATACCATTCTAGTATAAAGGTAAGCATAGTACAGTACTTAGTACATACCATTCTAGTATAAAGGTCAGTATAGTACAGTACTTAGTACATACCATTCTAGAATAAAGGTAAGTATAATACAGTACTTAGTACATACCATTCTAGAATAAAGGTAAGTATAGTACAGTACTTAGTACATACCATTCTGGTATAAAGGTAAGCATAGTACAGTACTTAGTACATACCATTCTAGTATTAAGGTCAGTATAGTACAGTACTTAGTACATACCATTCTAGAATAAAGGTAAGTATAGTACAGTACTTAGTACATACCATTCTAGAATAAAGGTAAGCATAGTACAGTACTTAGTACATACCATTCTAATATAAAGGTAAGTATAGTACATTATTTAGTACATACCATTCTAGAATAAAGGTAAGTATAGTACAGTACTTAGTACATACCTTTCTAGAATAAAGGAAAGTATAGTACAGTACTTAGTAATACCATTCTAGTATAAAGGTAAGCATAGTACAGTACTTAGTACATACCATTCTAGTATAAAGGTCAGTATAGTACAGTACTTAGTACATACCATTCTAGAATAAAGGTAAGTATAGTACAGTACTTAGTAATACCATTCTAGTATAAAGGTAAGTATAGTACAGTAGTTAGTACATACCATTCTAGAATAAAGGTAAGCATAGTACAGTACTTAGTACATACCATTCTAGTATAAAGGTAAGCATAATACAGTACTTAGTATATAAAATTCTAGTATAAAGGTCAGTATAGTACAGTACTTAGTACATACCATTCTAGAATAAAGGTCAGTATAGTACAGTACTTAGTACATACCATTCTAGAATAAAGGTAAGTATAGTACAGTACTTAGTACATACCATTCTAATATAAAGGTAAGCATAGTACAGTACTTAGTACATACCATTCTAGTATTAAGGTCAGTATAGTACAGTACTTAGTACATACCATTCTAGAATAAAGGTAAGTATAGTACAATACTTAGTACATACCATTCTAGTATAAAGGTTAGCATAGTACAGTAATTAGTACATACAATTCTAGAATAAAGGTAAGTATAGTACAGTACTTAGTACATACCATTCTAGAATAAAGGTAAGTAAAGTACAGTACTTAGTACATACCATTCTAGTATAAAGGTAAGCATAGTACAGTACTTAGTACATACCTTTCTAGTAAAAAGGTAAGTATAGTACAGTGCTTAATACATACCATTCTAGAATAAAGGTAAGTATAGTACAATACTTAGTACATACCATTCTATTATAAAGGTAAGCATAGTACAGTAATTAGTACATACCATTCTAGAATAAAGGTCAGTATCGTACAGTACTTAGTACATACCATTCTAGAATAAAGGTAAGTATAGTACAGTATTTAATACATACCATTCTAAAATAAAGGTAAGTATAGTACAATGCTTAATGCATACCATTCTAGAATAAAGGTAAGTATAGTACAGTACTTAGTACATACCATTCTAGAATAAAGGTAAGAATAGTACAGTACTTAGTACATACCATTCTAGAATAAAGGTAAATATAGTACAGTAGTTAGTACATACCATTATAGTATAAAGGTAAGTATAGTACAGTACTTAATAGATACCATTCTAGAATAAAGGTAAGTATAGTACAATAGTTAGTACATACCATTCTAGAATAAAGGAAAGCATAGTAGAGTACTTAGTACATACCATTCTAGTATAAAGGTAAGCATAGTACAGTACTTAGTCCATACCATTCTAGTATAAAGGTAAGTATAGTACAGTACTTAATAGATACCATTCTAGAATAAAGGTAAGTATAGCAAGGTACTTAGTACATACCATTCTAGAATAAAGGTAAGTATAGGATAGTACTTAGTACATACCATTCTAGAATAAAGGTAAGTATAGTACAGTACTTAATACATACCATTCTAGAATAAAGGTAAGTATAGTACAGTGCTTAATAGATACCATTCTAGAATAAAGGTAAGTATAGTACAGTAGTTAGTACATACCATTCTAGTATAAAGGAAAGTATAGTACAGTACTTAATAGATACCATTCTAGAATAAAGGTAAGTATAGTACAGTGCTTAGTACATACCATTCTAGTATAAAGGTAAGTATAGTACAGTACTTAATACATACCATTCTAGAATAAAGGTAAGTATAGTACAGTACTTAATAAATACCATTCTAGAATAAATGTAAGTATAGTACAGTACTTAATACATACCATTCTAGAATAAAGGTAAGCATAGTACAGTACTTAATACATACCATTCTAGAATAAAGGTAAGTATAGTACAGTACTTAATAAATACCATTCTAGAATAAAGATAAGCATAGTACAGTACTTAATAAATACCATTTTAGAATAAAGGTAAGCATAGTACAGTACTTAGTACATACCATTCTAGAATAAAGGTAAGTATAGTACAGTACTTAGTAAATACCATTCTAGAATAAAGGTAAGTATAGTACAGTACTTAATACATACCATTCTAGAATAAAGGTAAGTATAGTACAGTACTTAATATATACCATTCTAGAAAAAAGGTAAGCATAGTACAGTACTTAATAGATACTATTCTAGAATAAACGTAAGTATAGTACAGTACTTAGTAGATACCATTCTCGAATAAAGGTAAGCATAGTACAGTACTTAATAGATACCATTCTAGAATAAAGGTAAGTATAGTACAGTACTTAATAGATACCATTCTAGAATAAAGGTAAGTATAGTACAGTACTTAGTACATACCATTCTAGAATAAAGGTAAGTATAGTACAGTACTTAGTACATACCATTCTAGTATAAAGGTAAGTATAGTACAGTACTTAAAACATACCATTCTAGAATAAAGGTAAGTATAGTACAGTACTTAGTACATACCATTCTAGTATAAAGGTAAGTATAGTACAGTACTTAATACATACCATTATAGAATAAAGGTAAGTATAGTACAGTACTTAATAAATACCATTCTAGAATAAAGGTAAGCATAGTACAGTACATAGTACATACCATTCTAGAATAAAGGTAAGAATAGTACAGTATTTAATAGATACCATTCTAGAATAAAGTAAATATAGTACAGTACTTAATAGATACCATTCTAGAATAAAGGTAAGTATAGTACAGTACTTAGTACATACATTCTAGAATAAAGGTAAGCATAGTACAGTACTTAGTACATACCATTCTAGAATAAAGGTAAGTATAGTACAATACTTAGTACATACCATTCTAGAATAAAGGTAAGTATAGTACAATACTTGGTAAATACCATTCTAGAATAAAGGTAAGTATAGTACAGTACTTAATACATACCATTCTAGAATAAAGGTAAGAATAGTACAGTACTTAATACATACCATTCTAGAATAAAGGTAAGTATAGTAAAGTACTTAATAGATACTATTCTAGAATAAAGAAAAGTATAGTACAGTACTTAGTAGATACCATTCTAGAATAAAGGTAAGCATAGTACAGTACTTAATAGATACCATTCTAGAATAAAGGTAAGTATAGCACAGTACTTAGTACATACCATTCTAGAATAAAAATAAGTATAGTACAGTACTTAGTACATACCATTCTAGTATAAAGGTAAGTATAGTACAGTACTTAATACATACCATTCTAGAATAAAGGTAAGTATAGTACAGTACTTAGTACATACCATTCTAGTATAAAGGTAAGTATAGTACAGTACTTAATACATACCATTCTAGAATAAAGGTAAGTATATTACAATACTTAATAAATACCATTCTAGAATAAAGTTAAGCATAGTACAGTATTTAGTACATTCCATTCTAGAATAAAGGTAAGTATAGTACAGTATTTAATAGATACCATTCTAGAATAAAGTAAGTATAGTACAGTACTTAATAGATACCATTCTAGAATAAAGGTAAGTATAGTACAGTACTTAGTACATACCATTCTAGAATAAAGGTAAGTATAGTACAATACTTAGTACATACCATTCTAGAATAAAGGTAAGTATAGTACAATACTTAATACATACCATTCTAGAATAAAGGTATGTATAGTACAGTACTTAATAGATACCATTCTAGAATAAAGGAAGTATAGTACAGTACTTAATAGATACCATTCTAGAATAAAGGTAAGCATAGTACAGTACTTAGTACATACCATTCTAGAATAACGGTAAGTATAGTACAGTACTTAGTAAATACCATTCTAGAATAAAGGTAAGCATAGTACAGTACTTAGTACATACCATTCTAGAATAAAGGTAAGTATAGTACAGTACTTAGTAAATACCATTCTAGTATAAAGGGAAGTATAGTACAGTACTTAGTAATACCATTCTAGTATAAAGGTAAGCATAGTACAGTACTTAGTACATACCATTCTAGTATAGAGGTCAGTATAGTACAGTACTTAGTACATACCATTCTAGAATAAAGATAAGTATAGTACAGTACTTAGTAATACAATTCTAGTATAAAGGTAAGCATAGTACAGTACTTAGTACATACCATTCTAGAATAAAGGTAAGTATAGTGCAATACTTAGTAATACCATTCTAGTATAAAGGTAAGCATAGTACAGTACTTAGTACATACCATTCTAGAATAAAGGTAAGTATAGCACAGTACTTAGTATATACCATTCTAGTATAAAGGTAAGCATAGTACAGTACTTAGTACATACCATTCTAGTATAAGGGTCAGTATAGTACAGTACTTAGTACATACCATTCTAGAATAAAGGTAAGTATAGTACAGTACTTAGTACATACCATTCTAGAATAAAGGTAAGTATAGTACAGTACTTAGTACATACCATTCTGGTATAAAGGTAAGCATAGTACAGTACTTAGTACATACCATTCTAGTATTAAGGTCAGTATAGTACAGTACTTAGTACATACCATTCTAGAATAAAGGTAAGCATAGTACAGTACTTAGTACATACCATTCTAGTATAAAGGTAAGTATAGTACAATATTTAGTACATACCATTCTAGAATAAAGGTAAGTATAGTACAGTACTTAGTACATACCTTTCTAGAATAAAGGAAAGTATAGTACAGTACTTAGTAATACCATTCTAGAATAAAGGTAAGCATAGTACAGTACTTAGTACATACCATTCTAGTATAAAGGTCAGTATAGTACAGTACTTAGTACATACCATTCTAGAATAAAGGTAAGTATAGTACAGTACTTAGTAATACCATTCTAGTATAAAGGTAAGTATAGTACAGTAGTTAGTACATACCATTCTAGAATAAAGGTAAGCATAGTACAGTACTTAGTACATACCATTCTAGTATAAAGGTAAGCATAGTACAGTACTTAGTATATACCATTCTAGTATAAAGGTCAGTATAGTAGAGTACTTAGTACATACCATTCTAGAATAAAGGTCAGTATAGTACAGTACTTAGTACATATCATTCTAGAATAAAGGTAAGTATAGTACAGTACTTAGTACATACCATTCTAATATAAAGGTAAGCATAGTACAGTACTTAGTACATACCATTCTAGTATTAAGGTCAGTATAGTACAGTACTTAGTACATACCATTCTAGAATAAAGGTAAGTATAGTACAGTACTTAGTACATACCATTCTAGAATAAAGGTAAGCATAGTACAGTACTTAGTACATACCATTCTAGAATAAAGGTAAGTATAGTACATTATTTAGTACATACCATTCTAGAATAAATGTAAGTATAGTACAGTACTTAGTACATACCTTTCTAGAATAAAGGTAAGTATAGCACAGTACTTAGTACATACCATTCTAGAATAAAGGTAAGTATAGTACAGTACTTAGTACATACCATTCTAGAATAACGGTAAGTATAGTACAGTACTTAGTAAATACCATTCTAGAATAAAGGTAAGCATAGTACAGTACTTAGTACATACCATTCTAGAATAAAGGTAAGTATAGTACAGTACTTAGTAAATACCATTCTAGTATAAAGGGAAGTATAGTACAGTACTTAGTAATACCATTCTAGTATAAAGGTAAGCATAGTACAGTACTTAGTACATACCATTCTAGTATAGAGGTCAGTATAGTACAGTACTTAGTACATACCATTCTAGAATAAAGATAAGTATAGTACAGTACTTAGTAATACAATTCTAGTATAAAGGTAAGCATAGTACAGTACTTAGTACATACCATTCTAGAATAAAGGTAAGTATAGTGCAATACTTAGTAATACCATTCTAGTATAAAGGTAAGCATAGTACAGTACTTAGTACATACCATTCTAGAATAAAGGTAAGTATAGCACAGTACTTAGTATATACCATTCTAGTATAAAGGTAAGCATAGTACAGTACTTAGTACATACCATTCTAGTATAAGGGTCAGTATAGTACAGTACTTAGTACATACCATTCTAGAATAAAGGTAAGTATAGTACAGTACTTAGTACATACCATTCTAGAATAAAGGTAAGTATAGTACAGTACTTAGTACATACCATTCTGGTATAAAGGTAAGCATAGTACAGTACTTAGTACATACCATTCTAGTATTAAGGTCAGTATAGTACAGTACTTAGTACATACCATTCTAGAATAAAGGTAAGCATAGTACAGTACTTAGTACATACCATTCTAGTATAAAGGTAAGTATAGTACAATATTTAGTACATACCATTCTAGAATAAAGGTAAGTATAGTACAGTACTTAGTACATACCTTTCTAGAATAAAGGAAAGTATAGTACAGTACTTAGTAATACCATTCTAGAATAAAGGTAAGCATAGTACAGTACTTAGTACATACCATTCTAGTATAAAGGTCAGTATAGTACAGTACTTAGTACATACCATTCTAGAATAAAGGTAAGTATAGTACAGTACTTAGTAATACCATTCTAGTATAAAGGTAAGTATAGTACAGTAGTTAGTACATACCATTCTAGAATAAAGGTAAGCATAGTACAGTACTTAGTACATACCATTCTAGTATAAAGGTAAGCATAGTACAGTACTTAGTATATACCATTCTAGTATAAAGGTCAGTATAGTAGAGTACTTAGTACATACCATTCTAGAATAAAGGTCAGTATAGTACAGTACTTAGTACATATCATTCTAGAATAAAGGTAAGTATAGTACAGTACTTAGTACATACCATTCTAATATAAAGGTAAGCATAGTACAGTACTTAGTACATACCATTCTAGTATTAAGGTCAGTATAGTACAGTACTTAGTACATACCATTCTAGAATAAAGGTAAGTATAGTACAGTACTTAGTACATACCATTCTAGAATAAAGGTAAGCATAGTACAGTACTTAGTACATACCATTCTAGAATAAAGGTAAGTATAGTACATTATTTAGTACATACCATTCTAGAATAAATGTAAGTATAGTACAGTACTTAGTACATACCTTTCTAGAATAAAGGTAAGTATAGCACAGTACTTAGTACATACCATTCTAGAATAAAGGTAAGTATAGTACAGTACTTAGTACATACCATTCTAGAATAAAGGTAAGTATAGCACTGTACTTAGTATATACCATTCTAGAATACAGGTAATTATAGTACAGTAATTAGTACATACCATTATAGTATAAAGGTAAGTATAGTAAATTATTTAGTACATACCATTTTAGAATAAAGGTAAGTATAGTACAGTACTTAGTACATACCATTCTAGAATAAAGGTAAGTATAGTACAGTACTTAGTACATACCATTCTAGTATAAAAGTAAGTATAGTACAGTACTTAATACATACCATTCTAGAATAAAGGTAAGTATAGTACAGTACTTAGTACATACCATTCTAGTATAAAGGTAAGTATAGTACAGTTATTAATACATACCATTATAGAATAAAGGTAAGTATAGTACAGTACATAATAAATACCATTCTAGAATAAAGTAAGTATAGTACAGTACTTAATAGATACCATTCTAGAATAAAGGTAAGTATAGTACAGTACTTAGTACATACCATTCTAGAATAAAGGTAAGCATAGTACAGTACTTAGTGCATACCATTCTAGAATAAAGGTAAGTATAGTACAGTACTTAGTACATACCATACTAGAATAAAGGTAAGTATAGTACAATACTTAGTAAATACCATTCTAGAATAAAGTTAAGTATAGTACAGTACTTAATACATACCATTCTAGAATAAAGGTAAGTATAGTACAGTACTTAATACATACCATTCTAGAATAAAGGTAAGTATAGTACAGTACTTAATAGATACTATTCTAGAATAAAGAAAAGTATAGTACAGTACTTAGTAGATACCATTCTAGAATAAAGGTAAGCATAGTACAGTACTTAATAGATACCATTCTAGAATAAAGGTAAGTATAGCACAGTACTTAGTACATACCATTCTAGAATAAAAATAAGTATAGTACAGTACTTAGTACATACCATTCTAGTATAAAGGTAAGAATAGTACAGTACTTAATACATACCATTCTAGAATAAAGGTAAGTATAGAACAGTACTTAGTACATACCATTGTAGTATAAAGGTAAGTATAGTACAGTACTTAATACATACCATTCTAGAATAAAGGTAAGTATATTACAGTACTTAATAAATACCATTCTACAATAAAGTTAAGCATAGTACAGTATTTAGGACATACCATTCTAGAATAAAGGTAAGTATAGTACAGTATTTAATAGATACCATTCTAGAATAAAGTAAGTATAGTACAGTACTTAATAGATACCAATCTAGAATAAAGGTAAGTATAATACAGTACTTAGTACATACCATTCTAGAATAAAGGTAAGTATAGTACAGTACTTAGTACATACCATTCTAGAATAAAGGTAAGTATAGTACAATACTTAGTACATACCATTCTAGAATAAAGGTAAGCATAGTACAATACTTAATACATACCATTCTAGAATAAAGGTAAGTATAGTACAGTACTTAATAGATACCATTCTAGAATAAAGGAAGCATAGTACAGTACTTAATAGATACCATTCTAGAATAAAGGTAAGCATAGTACAGTACTTAGTACATACCATTCTAGAATAAAGGTAAGTATAGTACAGTACTTAGTACATACCATTCTAGTATAAAGGTAAGTATAGTACAGTACTTAGTAAATACCATTCTAGAATAAAGGTAAGTATAATACAGCACTTAGTACATACCATTCTAGAATAAAGGTAAGTATAGTACAGTACTTAGTACATACCATTCTAGAATAACGGTAAGCATAGTACAGTACTTAGTAAATACCATTCTAGAATAAAGGTAAGTATAGTACAGTACTTAGTACATACCATTCTAGAATAAAGGTAAGTATAGTACAGTACTTAGTAAATACCATTCTAGTATAAAGGGAAGTATAGTACAGTACTTAGTAATACCATTCTAGTATAAAGGTAAGCATAGTACAGTACTTAGTACATACCATTCTAGTATAAAGGTCAGTATAGTACAGTACTTAGTACATACCATTCTAGAATAAAGGTAAGCATAGTACAGTACTTAGTGCATACCATTCTAGAATAAATGTAAGTATAGTACAATACTTAGTACATACCATACTAGAATAAAGGTAAGTATAGTACAATACTTAGTAAATACCATTCTAGAATAAAGTTAAGTATAGTACAGTACTTAATACATACCATTCTAGAATAAAGGTAAGTATAGTACAGTACTTAATACATACCATTCTAGAATAAAGGTAAGTATAGTACAGTACTTAATAGATACTATTCTAGAATAAAGAAAAGTATAGTACAGTACTTAGTAGATACCATTCTAGAATAAAGGTAAGCATAGTACAGTACTTAATAGATACCATTCTAGAATAAAGGTAAGTATAGCACAGTACTTAGTACATACCATTCTAGAATAAAAATAAGTATAGTACAGTACTTAGTACATACCATTCTAGTATAAAGGTAAGAATAGTACAGTACTTAATACATACCATTCTAGAATAAAGGTAAGTATAGAACAGTACTTAGTACATACCATTCTAGTATAAAGGTAAGTATAGTACAGTACTTAATACATACCATTCTAGAATAAAGGTAAGTATATTACAGTACTTAATAAATACCATTCTAGGATAAAGTTAAGCATAGTACAGTATTTAGGACATACCATTCTAGAATAAAGGTAAGTATAGTACAGTATTTAATAGATACCATTCTAGAATAAAGTAAGTATAGTACAGTACGAAATAGATACCAATCTAGAATAAAGGTAAGTATAGTACAGTACTTAGTACATACCATTCTAGAATAAAGGTAAGTATAGTACAGTACTTAGTACATACCATTCTAGAATAAAGGTAAGTATAGTACAATACTTAGTACATACCATTCTAGAATAAAGGTAAGCATAGTACAATACTTAATACATACCATTCTAGAATAAAGGTAAGTATAGTACAGTACTTAATAGATACCATTCTAGAATAAAGGAAGCATAGTACAGTACTTAATAGATACCATTCTAGAATAAAGGTAAGCTTAGTACAGTACTTAGTACATACCATTCTAGAATAAAGGTAAGTATAGTACAGTACTTAGTACATACCATTCTAGTATAAAGGTAAGTATAGTACAGTACTTAGTAAATACCATTCTAGAATAAAGGTAAGTATAATACAGCACTTAGTACATACCATTCTAGAATAAAGGTAAGTATAGTACAGTACTTAGTACATACCATTCTAGAATAACGGTAAGCATAGTACAGTACTTAGTAAATACCATTCTAGAATAAAGGTAAGTATAGTACAGTACTTAGTACATACCATTCTAGAATAAAGGTAAGTATAGTACAGTACTTAGTAAATACCATTCTAGTATAAAGGGAAGTATAGTACAGTACTTAGTAATACCATTCTAGTATAAAGGTAAGCATAGTACAGTACTTAGTACATACCATTCTAGTATAAAGGTCAGTATAGTACAGTACTTAGTACATACCATTCTAGAATAAAGATAAGTATAGTACAGTACTTAGTAATACCATTCTAGTATAAAGGTAAGTATAGTACAGTACTTAGTACATACCATTCTAGAATAAAGGTAACTATAGTACAGTACTTAGTAATACCATTCTAGTATAAAGGTAAGTATAGTACAGTACTTAGTATATACCATTCTAGAATAAAGGTAAGTATAGCACAGTACTTAGTATATACCATTCTAGTATAAAGGTAAGCATAGTACAGTACTTAGTACATACCATTCTAGTATAAAGGTCAGTATAGTACAGTACTTAGTACATACCATTCTAGAATAAAGGTAAGTATAATACAGTACTTAGTACATACCATTCTAGAATAAAGGTAAGTATAGTACAGTACTTAGTACATACCATTCTGGTATAAAGGTAAGCATAGTACAGTACTTAGTACATACCATTCTAGTATTAAGGTCAGTATAGTACAGTACTTAGTACATACCATTCTAGAATAAAGGTAAGTATAGTACAGTACTTAGTACATACCATTCTAGAATAAAGGTAAGCATAGTACAGTACTTAGTACATACCATTCTAATATAAAGGTAAGTATAGTACATTATTTAGTACATACCATTCTAGAATAAAGGTAAGTATAGTACAGTACTTAGTACATACCTTTCTAGAATAAAGGAAAGTATAGTACAGTACTTAGTAATACCATTCTAGTATAAAGGTAAGCATAGTACAGTACTTAGTACATACCATTCTAGTATAAAGGTCAGTATAGTACAGTACTTAGTACATACCATTCTAGAATAAAGGTAAGTATAGTACAGTACTTAGTAATACCATTCTAGTATAAAGGTAAGTATAGTACAGTAGTTAGTACATACCATTCTAGAATAAAGGTAAGCATAGTACAGTACTTAGTACATACCATTCTAGTATAAAGGTAAGCATAATACAGTACTTAGTATATAAAATTCTAGTATAAAGGTCAGTATAGTACAGTACTTAGTACATACCATTCTAGAATAAAGGTCAGTATAGTACAGTACTTAGTACATACCATTCTAGAATAAAGGTAAGTATAGTACAGTACTTAGTACATACCATTCTAATATAAAGGTAAGCATAGTACAGTACTTAGTACATACCATTCTAGTATTAAGGTCAGTATAGTACAGTACTTAGTACATACCATTCTAGAATAAAGGTAAGTATAGTACAGTACTTAGTACATACCATTCTAGAATAAAGGTAAGCATAGAACAGTACTTAGTACATACCATTCTAGTATAAAGGTAAGTATAGTACATTATTTAGTACATACCATTATAGAATAAATGTAAGTATAGTACAGTACTTAGTACATACCTTTCTAGAATAAAGGTAAGTATAGCACAGTACTTAGTACATACCATTCTAGAATAAAGGTAAGTATAGTACAGTACTTAGTACATACCATTCTAGAATAAAGGTAAGTATAGCACTGTACTTAGTATATACCATTCTAGAATACAGGTAGTTATAGTACAGTACTTAGTACAAACCATTCTAGAATAAAGGAAAGCATAGTACAGTAATTAGTACATACCATTATAGTATAAAGGTAAGTATAGTAAATTATTTAGTACATACCATTCTAGAATAAAAGGTAAGTATAGTACAGTACTTAGTACATACCATTCCAGAATAAAGGTAAGTATAGTACAGTACTTAGTACATACCATTCTAGAATAAAGGTAAGTATAGCACAGTACTTAGTATATACCATTCTATTATTCAGGTAAGTATAGTACAGTACTTAGTACATACCATTCTAGAATAAAGGTCAGTATAGTAAAGTACTTAGTACATTCCATTCTAGAATAAAGGCAAATATAGCACAGTACTTAGTATATACCAATCTAGAATAAAGGTAAGTATAGCACAGTACTTAGTATATACCATTCTAGAATAAAGTAAGCATAGTACAGTACTTAGTACATACCATTCTAGAATAAAGGTAAGTATAGCACAGTACTTAGTATATACCATTCTAGAATAAAGGTAAGTATAGCACGGTACTTAGTATATACCATTCTAGAATAAAGTAAGCATAGTACAGTACTTAGTACATACCATTCTAGAATAAAGGTAAGAATAGTAAAGTACTTAGTACATACCATTCTAGAATAAAGGTAAGTATAGTACAGTAGTTAGTACATACCATTCTAGAATAAAGGTAAGTATAGTACAGTAGTTAGTACATACCATTCTAGAATAAAGGTAAGTATAGTACAGTACTTAGTACATACCATTCTAGAACAAAGATAAGTATAGTACAGTACTTAATACATACCATTCTAGAATAAAGGTAAGTATAGTACAGTAGTGAGTACATACCATTCGAGAATAAAGGTAAGTATAGTACAATAGTTAGTACATACCATTCTAGAATAAAGGTAAGTATAGTACAGTACTTAGTACATACCATTCTGGAATAAAGGTAAGCATAGTACAGTACTTAGTACATACCATTCTAGAATAAAGGTTAGCATAGTACAGTACTTAGCACATACCATTCTAGAATAAAGGTAAGTATAGTACAGTACTTAGTACATACCATTCTAGAATAAAGGTAAGCATAGTACGGTACTTAGTACATACCATTCTAGAATAAAGGTCAGTATAGTACAGTACTTAATACATACCATTCTAGAATAAAGGTCAGTATAGTACAGTACTTAGTACATGCCATTCTAGAATAAAGGTAAGTATAGTACAGTACTTAGTACATACCATTCTAGTATAAAGGTAAGCATAGTACAGTACTTAGTACATACCTTTCTAGTATAGAGGTAAGTATAGTACAGTACTTAGTACATACCATTCTATAATAAAGGTAAGTATAGTACGGTAGTTAGTACATACCATTCTAGAATAAAAGTAGGTATAGTACAGTACTTAGTAAATACCATTCTAGAATAAAGGTAAGTATAGTACAATACTTAGTACATACCATTCTAGAATAAAGGTAAGAATAGTACAGTGCTTAGTACATACCATTCTAGAATAAAGGTAAGTATAGTACAGTACTTAATACATACCATTCTAGAATAAAGGTAAGTATAGTACAGTACTTAATAAATACCATTCTAAAATAAAGGTAAGTATAGTACAGTACTTAATACATACCATTCTAGAATAAAGGTAAGTATAGTACAATACTTAGTACATACCATTCTAGTATAAAGGTAAGCATAGTACAGTAATTAGTACATACAATTCTAGAATAAAGGTTAGTATAGTACAGTACTTAGTACATACCATTCTAAAATAAAGGTAAGTAAAGTACAGTACTTAGTACATATCATTCTAGTATAAAGGTAAGCATAGTACAGTACTTAGTACATACCTTTCTAGTATAAAGGTAAGTATAGTACAGTGCTTAATACATACCATTCTAGAATAAAGGTAAGCATAGTACAGTACTTAATAGATACCATTCTAGAATAAACGTAAGTATAGTACAGTACTTAATAGATACCATTCTAGAATAAAGGTAAGTATAGTACAGTACTTAGTACATACCATTCTAGAATAAAGGAAAGTATAGGACAGTACTTAATAGATACCATTCTAGAATAAAGGTAAGTATAGTACAGTACTTAGTACATACCATTCTAGAATAAAGGTAAGTATAGTACAGTACTTAGTACATACCATTCTAATATAAAGGTAAGTATAGTACAGTACTTAATACATACCATTCTAGAATAAAGGTAAGTATAGTACAGTACTTAGTACATACCATTCTAGAATAAAGGTAAGTATAGTACAGTACTTAATACATACCATTCTAGAATAAAGGTAAGTATAGTACAGTACTTAGTACATACCATTCTAGAATAAAGGTAAGCATAGTACAGTACTTAGTACATACCATTCTAGAATAAAGGTAAGAATAGTACAGTACTTAATACATACCATTCTAGAATAAAGGTAAGTATAGTACAGTACTTAATACATACCATTCTAGAATAAAGGTAAGTATAGTACAGTACTTAATAAATACCATTCTAGAATAAAGTAAGTATAGTACAGTACTTAGTACATACCATTCTAGAATAAAGGTAAGTATAGTACAGTACTTAGTACATACCATTCTAGAATAAAGGTAAGTATAGTACAGTACTTAATACATACCATTCTAGAATAAAGGTAAGTATAGTACAGTACTTAATAGATACCATTCTAGAATAAAGGTAAGTATAGTACAGTACTTAGTTCATACCATTCTAGAATAAAGGTAAGCATAGTACAGTACTTAGTACATACCATTCTAAAATAAAGGTAAGTATAGTACAGTACTTAGTACATACCATTCTAGTATAAAGGTAAGCATAGTACAGTACTTAGTACATACCTTTCTAGTATAAAGGTAAGTATAGTACATTACTTAGTACATACCATTCTAGAATAAAGGTCAGTATAGTACAGCACTTAGTACATACCATTCTAGAATAAAGGTAAGTATAGTACAGTACTTAATACATACCATTCTAGAATAAAGGTCAGTATAGTACAGTACTTAGTACATACCATTCTAGAATAAAGGTAAGTATAGTACAGTACTTAGTACATACCATTCTAGAATAAAGGTAAATATAGTACAATACTTAGTACATACCATTCTAGTATAGAGGTAAGTATAGTACAGTACTTAGTACATACCATTCTAGAATAAAGGTAAGTATAGTACGGTAGTTAGTACATACCATTCTAGAATAAAAGTAGGTATAGTACAGTACTTAGTAAATACCATTCTAGAATAAAGGTAAGTATAGTACAATACTTAGTACATACCATTCTAGAATAAAGGTAAGAATAGTACAGTGCTTAGTACATACCATTCTAGAATAAAGGTAAGTATAGTACAGTCCTTAATACATACCATTCTAGAATAAAGGTAAGTATAGTACAGTACTTAGTACATACCATTCTAGAATAAAGGTAAGAATAGTACAGTACTTAATACATACCATTCTAGAATAAAGGTAAGTATAGTACAGTACTTAATACATACCATTCTAGAATAAAGGTAAGTATAGTACAGTACTTAATAAATACCATTCTAGAATAAAGTAAGTATATTACAGTACTTAGTACATACCATTCTAGAATAAAGGTAAGTATAGTACAGTACTTAGTACATACCATTCTAGAATAAAGGTTAGTATAGTACAGTACTTAATACATACCATTCTAGAATAAAGGTAAGTATAGTACAGTACTTAATAGATACCATTCTAGAATAAAGGTAAGTATAGTACAGTACTTAGTACATACCATTCTAGAATAAAGGTAAGTATAGTACAGTACTTAGTACATACCATTCTAAAATAAAGGTAAGTATAGTACAGTACTTAGTACATACCATTCTAGTATAAAGGTAAGCATAGTACAGTACTTAGTACATACCATTCTAATATAAAGGTAAGTATAGTACAGTACTTAATACATACCATTCTAGAATAAAGGTAAGTATAGTACAGTACTTAGTACATACCATTCTAGAATAAAGGTAAGTATAGTACAGTACTTAATACATACCATTCTAGAATAAAGGTAAGTATAGTACAGTACTTAGTACATACCATTCTAGAATAAAGGTAAGCATAGTACAGTACTTAGTACATACCATTCTAGAATAAAGGTAAGAATAGTACAGTACTTAATACATACCATTCTAGAATAAAGGTAAGTATAGTACAGTACTTAATACATACCATTCTAGAATAAAGGTAAGTATAGTACAGTACTTAATAAATACCATTCTAGAATAAAGTAAGTATAGTACAGTACTTAGTACATACCATTCTAGAATAAAGGTATGTATAGTACAGTACTTAGTACATACCATTCTAGAATAAAGGTAAGTATAGTACAGTACTTAATACATACCATTCTAGAATAAAGGTAAGTATAGTACAGTACTTAATAGATACCATTCTAGAATAAAGGTAAGTATAGTACAGTACTTAGTTCATACCATTCTAGAATAAAGGTAAGCATAGTACAGTACTTAGTACATACCATTCTAAAATAAAGGTAAGTATAGTACAGTACTTAGTACATACCATTCTAGTATAAAGGTAAGCATAGTACAGTACTTAGTACATACCTTTCTAGTATAAAGGTAAGTATAGTACATTACTTAGTACATACCATTCTAGAATAAAGGTCAGTATAGTACAGCACTTAGTACATACCATTCTAGAATAAAGGTAAGTATAGTACAGTACTTAATACATACCATTCTAGAATAAAGGTCAGTATAGTACAGTACTTAGTACATACCATTCTAGAATAAAGGTAAGTATAGTACAGTACTTAGTACATACCATTCTAGAATAAAGGTAAATATAGTACAATACTTAGTACATACCATTCTAGTATAGAGGTAAGTATAGTACAGTACTTAGTACATACCATTCTAGAATAAAGGTAAGTATAGTACGGTAGTTAGTACATACCATTCTAGAATAAAAGTAGGTATAGTACAGTACTTAGTAAATACCATTCTAGAATAAAGGTAAGTATAGTACAATACTTAGTACATACCATTCTAGAATAAAGGTAAGAATAGTACAGTGCTTAGTACATACCATTCTAGAATAAAGGTAAGTATAGTACAGTCCTTAATACATACCATTCTAGAATAAAGGTAAGTATAGTACAGTACTTAGTACATACCATTCTAGAATAAAGGTAAGAATAGTACAGTACTTAATACATACCATTCTAGAATAAAGGTAAGTATAGTACAGTACTTAATACATACCATTCTAGAATAAAGGTAAGTATAGTACAGTACTTAATAAATACCATTCTAGAATAAAGTAAGTATATTACAGTACTTAGTACATACCATTCTAGAATAAAGGTAAGTATAGTACAGTACTTAGTACATACCATTCTAGAATAAAGGTAAGTATAGTACAGTACTTAATACATACCATTCTAGAATAAAGGTAAGTATAGTACAGTACTTAATAGATACCATTCTAGAATAAAGGTAAGTATAGTACAGTACTTAGTACATACCATTCTAGAATAAAGGTAAGTATAGTACAGTACTTAGTACATACCATTCTAAAATAAAGGTAAGTATAATACAGTACTTAGTACATACCATTCTAGTATAAAGGTAAGCATAGTACAGTACTTAGTACATACCTTTCTAGTATAAAGGTAAGTATAGTACATTACTTAGTACATACCATTCTAGAATAAAGGTCAGTATAGTACAGCACTTAGTACATACCATTCTAGAATAAAGGTAGGTATAGTACAGTACTTAATACATACCATTCTAGAATAAAGGTCAGTATAGTACAGAACTTAGTACATACCATTCTAGAATAAAGGTAGGTATAGTACAGTACTTAGTACATACCATTCTAGAATAAAGGTAAATATAGTACAATACTTAGTACATACCATTCTAGAATAAAGGTAAGTATAGTACAGTGCTTAGTACATACCATTCTAGAATAAAGGTAAGTATAGTACAGTACTTAATACATACCTTTCTAGAATAAAGGTAAGTATAGTACAGTACTTAATACATACCATTCTAGAATAAAGGTATGTATAGTACAGTACTTAATAGATACCATTCTAAAATAAAGGTAAGTATAGTACAGTACTTAATACATACCATTCTAGAATAAAGGTAAGTATAGTACAATACTTAGTACATACCATTCTAGTATAAAGATAAGCATAGTACAGTACTTAGTACATACCATTCTAGAATAAAGGTAAGAATAGTACAGTACTTAATACATACCATTCTAGAATAAAGGTACGCATAGTACAGTACTTAATACATACCATTTTAGAATAAAGGTAAGTATAGTACAATACTTAGTACATACCATTCCAGTATAAAGGTTAGCATAGTACAGTACTTAGTACATACCATTCTAGAATAAAGGTAAGTATAGTACAGTACTTAGTACATACCATTCTAGAATAAAGGTTAGCATAGTACAATACTTAGTACATACCATTCTAGAATAAAGGTCAGTATAGTACAGTACTTAGTACATACCATTCTAGAATAAAGGTCATTATAGTACAGTACTTAGTACATACAATTCTAGAATAAAGGTAAGTATAGTACAGTGCTTAGTACATACCATTCTAGTATAAAGGTAAGCATAGTACAGTACTTAGTACATACCTTTCTAGTATAAAGGTAAGTATAGTACAATACTTAATACATACCATTCTAGAATAAAGGTTAGTATAGTACAGCACTTAGTACATACCATTCTAGAATAAAGGTAAGTATAGTACAGTACTTAGTACATACCATTCTAGAATAAAGGTTAGTATCGTACAGCACTTAGTACATACCATTCTAGAATAAAGGTAAGTATAGTACAGTACTTAGTACATATCATTCTAGAATAAAGGTAAGTATAGTACAGTAGTTAGTACATACCATTCTAGAATAAAGGTAAGTATAGTACAGTACTTAGTAAGTACCATTCTAGAATAAAGATAAATATAGTACAGTACTTAGTACATACCATTCTAGAATAAAGGTAAGTATAGTACAGTACTTAATACATACCATTCTAAAATAAAGGTAAGTATAGTACAGTACTTAATACATACCATTCTAGAATAAAGGTAAGTATAGTACACTACTTAATAGATACCATTTTAAAATAAAGGTAGGTATAGTACAGTACTTAATACATACCATTCTAGAATAAAGGTAAGCATAGTACAATACTTAGTACATACCATTCTAGTATAAAGGTAAGCATAGTACAGTACTTAGTACATACCATTCTAGAATAAAGGTAAGAATAGTACAGTACTTAAAACATACCATTCTAGAATAAAGGTACGCATAGTACAGTACTTAATACATACCATTCTAGAATAAAGGTAAGTATAGTACAATACTTAGTACATACCATTCTAGAATAAAGGTAAGAATAGTACAGTGCTTAGTACATACCATTCTAGAATAAAGGTAAGTATAGTACAGTCCTTAATACATACCATTCTAGAATAAAGGTAAGTATAGTACAGTACTTAGTACATACCATTCTAGAATAAAGGTAAGAATAGTACAGTACTTAATACATACCATTCTAGAATAAAGGTAAGTATAGTACAGTACTTAATACATACCATTCTAGAATAAAGGTAAGTATAGTACAGTACTTAATAAATACCATTCTAGAATAAAGTAAGTATATTACAGTACTTAGTACATACCATTCTAGAATAAAGGTAAGTATAGTACAGTACTTAGTACATACCATTCTAGAATAAAGGTTAGTATAGTACAGTACTTAATACATACCATTCTAGAATAAAGGTAAGTATAGTACAGTACTTAATAGATACCATTCTAGAATAAAGGTAAGTATAGTACAGTACTTAGTACATACCATTCTAGAATAAAGGTAAGTATAGTACAGTACTTAGTACATACCATTCTAAAATAAAGGTAAGTATAGTACAGTACTTAGTACATACCATTCTAGTATAAAGGTAAGCATAGTACAGTACTTAGTACATACCATTCTAATATAAAGGTAAGTATAGTACAGTACTTAATACATACCATTCTAGAATAAAGGTAAGTATAGTACAGTACTTAGTACATACCATTCTAGAATAAAGGTAAGTATAGTACAGTACTTAATACATACCATTCTAGAATAAAGGTAAGTATAGTACAGTACTTAGTACATACCATTCTAGAATAAAGGTAAGCATAGTACAGTACTTAGTACATACCATTCTAGAATAAAGGTAAGAATAGTACAGTACTTAATACATACCATTCTAGAATAAAGGTAAGTATAGTACAGTACTTAATACATACCATTCTAGAATAAAGGTAAGTATAGTACAGTACTTAATAAATACCATTCTAGAATAAAGTAAGTATAGTACAGTACTTAGTACATACCATTCTAGAATAAAGGTAAGTATAGTACAGTACTTAGTACATACCATTCTAGAATAAAGGTAAGTATAGTACAGTACTTAATACATACCATTCTAGAATAAAGGTAAGTATAGTACAGTACTTAATAGATACCATTCTAGAATAAAGGTAAGTATAGTACAGTACTTAGTTCATACCATTCTAGAATAAAGGTAAGCATAGTACAGTACTTAGTACATACCATTCTAAAATAAAGGTAAGTATAGTACAGTACTTAGTACATACCATTCTAGTATAAAGGTAAGCATAGTACAGTACTTAGTACATACCTTTCTAGTATAAAGGTAAGTATAGTACATTACTTAGTACATACCATTCTAGAATAAAGGTCAGTATAGTACAGCACTTAGTACATACCATTCTAGAATAAAGGTAAGTATAGTACAGTACTTAATACATACCATTCTAGAATAAAGGTCAGTATAGTACAGTACTTAGTACATACCATTCTAGAATAAAGGTAAGTATAGTACAGTACTTAGTACATACCATTCTAGAATAAAGGTAAATATAGTACAATACTTAGTACATACCATTCTAGTATAGAGGTAAGTATAGTACAGTACTTAGTACATACCATTCTAGAATAAAGGTAAGTATAGTACGGTAGTTAGTACATACCATTCTAGAATAAAAGTAGGTATAGTACAGTACTTAGTAAATACCATTCTAGAATAAAGGTAAGTATAGTACAATACTTAGTACATACCATTCTAGAATAAAGGTAAGAATAGTACAGTGCTTAGTACATACCATTCTAGAATAAAGGTAAGTATAGTACAGTCCTTAATACATACCATTCTAGAATAAAGGTAAGTATAGTACAGTACTTAGTACATACCATTCTAGAATAAAGGTAAGAATAGTACAGTACTTAATACATACCATTCTAGAATAAAGGTAAGTATAGTACAGTACTTAATACATACCATTCTAGAATAAAGGTAAGTATAGTACAGTACTTAATAAATACCATTCTAGAATAAAGTAAGTATATTACAGTACTTAGTACATACCATTCTAGAATAAAGGTAAGTATAGTACAGTACTTAGTACATACCATTCTAGAATAAAGGTAAGTATAGTACAGTACTTAATACATACCATTCTAGAATAAAGGTAAGTATAGTACAGTACTTAATAGATACCATTCTAGAATAAAGGTAAGTATAGTACAGTACTTAGTACATACCATTCTAGAATAAAGGTAAGTATAGTACAGTACTTAGTACATACCATTCTAAAATAAAGGTAAGTATAGAACAGTACTTAGTACATACCATTCTAGTATAAAGGTAAGCATAGTACAGTACTTAGTACATACCTTTCTAGTATAAAGGTAAGTATAGTACATTACTTAGTACATACCATTCTAGAATAAAGGTCAGTATAGTACAGCACTTAGTACATACCATTCTAGAATAAAGGTAGGTATAGTACAGTACTTAATACATACCATTCTAGAATAAAGGTCAGTATAGTACAGAACTTAGTACATACCATTCTAGAATAAAGGTAAGTATAGTACAGTACTTAGTACATACCATTCTAGAATAAAGGTAAATATAGTACAATACTTAGTACATACCATTCTAGAATAAAGGTAAGTATAGTACAGTACTTAGTACATACCATTCTAGTATAAAGGTAAGCATAGTACAGTACTTAGTACATACCTTTCTAGTATAAAGGTAAGTATAGTACATTACTTAGTACATACCATTCTAGAATAAAGGTCAGTATAGTACAGCACTTAGTACATACCATTCTAGAATAAAGGTAAGTATAGTACAGTACTTAATACATACCATTCTAGAATAAAGGTCAGTATAGTACAGTACTTAGTACATACCATTCTAGAATAAAGGTAAGTATAGTACAGTACTTAGTACATACCATTCTAGAATAAAGGTAAATATAGTACAATACTTAGTACATACCATTCTAGTATAGAGGTAAGTATAGTACAGTACTTAGTACATACCATTCTAGAATAAAGGTAAGTATAGTACGGTAGTTAGTACATACCATTCTAGAATAAAAGTAGGTATAGTACAGTACTTAGTAAATACCATTCTAGAATAAAGGTAAGTATAGTACAATACTTAGTACATACCATTCTAGAATAAAGGTAAGAATAGTACAGTGCTTAGTACATACCATTCTAGAATAAAGGTAAGTATAGTACAGTCCTTAATACATACCATTCTAGAATAAAGGTAAGTATAGTACAGTACTTAGTACATACCATTCTAGAATAAAGGTAAGAATAGTACAGTACTTAATACATACCATTCTAGAATAAAGGTAAGTATAGTACAGTACTTAATACATACCATTCTAGAATAAAGGTAAGTATAGTACAGTACTTAATAAATACCATTCTAGAATAAAGTAAGTATATTACAGTACTTAGTACATACCATTCTAGAATAAAGGTAAGTATAGTACAGTACTTAGTACATACCATTCTAGAATAAAGGTAAGTATAGTACAGTACTTAATACATACCATTCTAGAATAAAGGTAAGTATAGTACAGTACTTAATAGATACCATTCTAGAATAAAGGTAAGTATAGTACAGTACTTAGTACATACCATTCTAGAATAAAGGTAAGTATAGTACAGTACTTAGTACATACCATTCTAAAATAAAGGTAAGTATAGTACAGTACTTAGTACATACCATTCTAGTATAAAGGTAAGCATAGTACAGTACTTAGTACATACCTTTCTAGTATAAAGGTAAGTATAGTACATTACTTAGTACATACCATTCTAGAATAAAGGTCAGTATAGTACAGCACTTAGTACATACCATTCTAGAATAAAGGTAGGTATAGTACAGTACTTAATACATACCATTCTAGAATAAAGGTCAGTATAGTACAGAACTTAGTACATACCATTCTAGAATAAAGGTAAGTATAGTACAGTACTTAGTACATACCATTCTAGAATAAAGGTAAATATAGTACAATACTTAGTACATACCATTCTAGAATAAAGGTAAGTATAGTACAGTGCTTAGTACATACCATTCTAGAATAAAGGTAAGTATAGTACAGTACTTAATACATACCTTTCTAGAATAAAGGTAAGTATAGTACAGTACTTAATACATACCATTCTAGAATAAAGGTATGTATAGTACAGTACTTAATAGATACCATTCTAAAATAAAGGTAAGTATAGTACAGTACTTAATACATACCATTCTAGAATAAAGGTAAGTATAGTACAATACTTAGTACATACCATTCTAGTATAAAGATAAGCATAGTACAGTACTTAGTACATACCATTCTAGAATAAAGGTAAGAATAGTACAGTACTTAATACATACCATTCTAGAATAAAGGTACGCATAGTACAGTACTTAATACATACCATTTTAGAATAAAGGTAAGTATAGTACAATACTTAGTACATACCATTCCAGTATAAAGGTTAGCATAGTACAGTACTTAGTACATACCATTCTAGAATAAAGGTAAGTATAGTACAGTACTTAGTACATACCATTCTAGAATAAAGGTTAGCATAGTACAATACTTAGTACATACCATTCTAGAATAAAGGTCAGTATAGTACAGTACTTAGTACATACCATTCTAGAATAAAGGTCATTATAGTACAGTACTTAGTACATACAATTCTAGAATAAAGGTAAGTATAGTACAGTACTTAGTACATACCATTCTAGTATAAAGGTAAGCATAGTACAGTACTTAGTACATACCTTTCTAGTATAAAGGTAAGTATAGTACAATACTTAATACATACCATTCTAGAATAAAGGTTAGTATAGTACAGCACTTAGTACATACCATTCTAGAATAAAGGTAAGTATAGTACAGTACTTAGTACATACCATTCTAGAATAAAGGTTAGTATCGTACAGCACTTAGTACATACCATTCTAGAATAAAGGTAAGTATAGTACAGTACTTAGTACATATCATTCTAGAATAAAGGTAAGTATAGTACAGTAGTTAGTACATACCATTCTAGAATAAAGGTAAGTATAGTACAGTACTTAGTAAGTACCATTCTAGAATAAAGATAAGTATAGTACAGTACTTAGTACATACCATTCTAGAATAAAGGTAAGTATAGTACAGTACTTAATACATACCATTCTAAAATAAAGGTAAGTATAGTACAGTACTTAATACATACCATTCTAGAATAAAGGTAAGTATAGTACACTACTTAATAGATACCATTTTAAAATAAAGGTAGGTATAGTACAGTACTTAATACATACCATTCTAGAATAAAGGTAAGCATAGTACAATACTTAGTACATACCATTCTAGTATAAAGGTAAGCATAGTACAGTACTTAGTACATACCATTCTAGAATAAAGGTAAGAATAGTACAGTACTTAAAACATACCATTCTAGAATAAAGGTACGCATAGTACAGTACTTAATACATACCATTCTAGAATAAAGGTAAGTATAGTACAGTACTTAATAGATACCATTCTAGAATAAAGGTAAGCATAGTACAGTACTTAATAGATACCATTCTAGAATAAAGGTAAATATAGTACAGTACTTAATAGATACCATTCTAGAATAAAGGTAGGTATAGTACAGTACTTAGTACATACCATTCTAGAATAAAGGTAGGTATAGTACAGTACTTAATATATACCATTCTAGAATAAAGGTAAGCATAGTACAGTACTTAATAGATACCATTCTAGAATAAACGTAAGTATAGTACAGTACTTAATAGATACCATTCTAGAATAAAGGTAAGTATAGTACAGTACTTAGTACATACCATTCTAGAATAAAGGTAAGTATAGGACAGTACTTAATAGATACCATTCTAGAATAAAGGTAAGTATAGTACAGTACTTAATAGATACCATTCTAGAATAAAGGTAAGTATAGTACAGTACTTAGTACATACCATTCTAGGATAAAGGTAAGTATAGTACAGTACTTAGTACATACCATTCTAATATAAAGGTAAGTATAGTACAGTACTTAATACATACCATTCTAGAATAAAGGTAAGTATAGTACAGTACTTAGTACATACCATTCTAGAATAAAAGTAAGTATAGTACAGTACTTAATACATACCATTCTAGAATAAAGGTAAGTATAGTACAGTACTTAGTAAATACCATTCTAGAATAAAGTTAGGCATAGTACAGTACTTAGTACATACCATTCAAGAATAAAGGTAAGAATAGTACAGTACTTAATACATACCATTCTAGAATAAAGGTAAGTATAGTACAGTACTTAATAAATACCATTCTAGAATAAAGTAAGCATAGTACAGTATTTAGTACATACCATTCTAGAATAAAGTTAAGTATAGTACTGTACTTAGTACATACCATTCTAGAATAAAGGTAAGTATAGTACAGTACTTAATACATACCATTCTAGAATAAAGGTAAGTATAGTACAGTACTTAATAGATACCATTCTAGAATAAAGGTAAGTATAGTACAGTACTTAGTACATACCATTCTAGAATAAAGGTATGTATAGTACAGTACTTAGTACATACCATTCTAATATATAGGTAAGTATAGTACAGTACTTAATACATACCATTCTAGAATAAAGGTAAGTATAGTACAGTACTTAGTACATACCATTCTAAAATAAAGGTAAGTATAGTACAGTACTTAATATATACCATTCTAGAATAAAGGTAAGTATAGTACAGTGCTTAGTACATACCATTCTAGAATAAAGGTAAGTATAGTACAGTACTTAATACATACCATTCTAGAATAAAGGTAAGTATAGTACAGTACTTAATAGATACCATTTTAAAATAAAGGTAGGTATAGTACAGTACTTAATACATACCATTCTAGAATAAAGGTAAGTATAGTACAGTACTTAGTACATACCATTCTAGAATAAAGGTAAGTATAGTACAGTGCTTAATAGATATCATTCTAGAATAAAGGTAAGTATAGTACAGTACTTAGTACATACCATTCTAGAATAAAGGTAAGTATAGTACAGTACTTAGTACATACCATTCTAGAATAAAGGTACGCATAGTACAGTACTTAATACATACCATTCTAGAATAAAGGTAAGTATAGTACAGTACTTAATAGATACCATTCTAGAATAAAGGTAAGCATAGTACAGTACTTAATACATACCATTTTAGAATAAAGGTAAGTATAGTACAATACTTAGTACATACCATTCTAGTATAAAGGTTAGCATAGTACAGTACTTAGTACATACCATTGTAGAATAAAGGTAAGTATAGTACAGTACTTAATACATACCATTCTAGAATAAAGGTAAGTATAGTACAGTACTTAGTACATACCATTCAAGAATAAAGGTTAGCATAATACAATACTTAGTACACACCATTCTAGAATAAAGGTCAGTATAGTACAGTACTTAATAGATACCATTCTAGAATAAAGGTAAGTATAGTACAGTACTTAATAGATACCATTCTAGAATAAAGGTAAGTATAGTACAGTACTTAGTACATACCATTCTAGAATAAAGGTAAGCATAGTACAGTACTTAATAGATACCATTCTAGAATAAAGGTAAGTATAGTACAGTACTTAATAGATACCATTCTAGAATAAAGGTAAGTATAGTACAGTACTTAGTACATACCATTCTAGAATAAAGGTAAGTATAGTACAGTACTTAGTACATACCATTCTAATATAAAAGTAAGTATAGTACAGTACTTAATACATACCATTCTAGAATAAAGGTAAGTATAGTACAGTACTTAGTACATACCATTCTAGAATAAAGGTAAGTATAGTACAGTACTTAATACATACCATTCTAGAATAAAGGTAAGTATAGTACAGTACTTAGTACATACCATTCTAGAATAAAGGTAGCTATAGTACAGTACTTAGTACATACCATTCTAGAATAAAGGTAAGAATAGTACAGTACTTAATACATACCATTCTAGAATAAAGGTAAGTATAGTACAATACTTAATACATACCATTCTAGAATAAAGGTAAGTATAGTACAGTACTTAATAAATACCATTCTAGAATAAAGGTAAGTATAGTACAGTACTTAGTACATACCATTCTAGAATAAAGGTAAGTATAGTACAGTACTTAGTACATACCATTCTAGAATAAAGGTAAGTATAGTACAGTACTTAATACATACCATTCTAGAATAAAAGTAAGTATAGTGCAGTACTTAATACATACCATTCTAGAATAAAGTAAGCATAGTACAGTACTTAGTACATACCATTCTAGAATAAAGGTAAGCATAGTACAGTACTTAATAGATACCATTCTAGAATAAAGATAAGTATAGTACAGTACTTAATACATACCATTCTAGAATAAAGGTAAGTATAGTACAGTACTTAGCACATACCATTCTAGAATAAAGGTAAGCATAGTACAGTACTTAATAAATACCATTCTAGAATAAAAGTAAGCATATTACAGTACTTAGTACATACCATTCTAGGATAAAGGTAAGTATAGTACAGTGCTTAGTACATACCATTCTAGAATAAAGGTAAGTATAGTACAGTACTTAATACATACCATTCTAAAATAAAGGTAAGTATAGTACAGTACTTAATACATACCATTCTAGAATAAAGGTAAGTATAGTACAGTACTTAATAGATACCATTTTAAAATAAAGGTAGGTATAGTACAGTACTTAATACATACCATTCTAGAATAAAGGTAAGTATAGTACAATACTTAATACATACCATTCTAGTATAAAGGTAAGCATAGTACAGTACTTAGTACATACCATTCTAGAATAAAGGTAAGAATAGTACAGTACTTAATACATACCATTCTAGAATAAAGGTACGCATAGTACAGTACTTAATACATACCATTCTAGAATAAAGGTAAGCATAGTACAGTGCTTAGTACATACCATTCTAGAATAAAGGTAAGTATAGTACAGTACTTAATACATACCATTCTAAAATAAAGGTAAGTATAGTACAGTACTTAATACATACCATTCTAGAATAAAGGTAAGTGTAGTACACTACTTAATAGATACCATTTTAAAATAAAGGTAGGTATAGTACAGTACTTAATACATACCATTCTAGAATAAAGGTAAGTATAGTACAATACTTAATACATACCATTCTAGTATTAAGGTAAGCATAGTACAGTACTTAGTACATACCATTCTAGAATAAAGATAAGAATAGTACAGTACTTAATACATACCATTCTAGAATAAAGGTACGCATAGTACAGTACTTAATACATACCATTCTAGAATAAAGGTAAGTATAGTACAGTACTTAATAGATACCATTCTAGAATAAAGGTAAGCATAGTACAGTACTTAATACATACCATTCTAGAATAAAGGTAAGTATAGTACAATACTTAGTACATACCATTCTAGTATAAAGGTTAGCATAGTACAGTACTTAGTACATACCATTCTAGAATAAAGGTAAGTATAGTACAGTACTTAGTACATACCATTCTAGAATAAAGGTTAGCATAGTACAATACTTAGTACATACCATTCTAAAATAAAGGTCAGTATAGTACAGTACTTAATAGATACCATTCTAGAATAAAGGTAAGTATAGTACAGTACTTAATAGATACCATTCTAGAATAAAGGTAAGTATAGTACAGTACTTAGTACATACCATTCTAGAATAAAGGTAAGCATAGTACAGTACTTAATAGATACCATTCTAGAATAAAGGTAAGTATAGTACAGTACTTAATAGATACCATTCTAGAATAAAGGTAAGTATAGTACAGTACTTAGTACATACCATTCTAATATAAAGGTAAGTATAGTACAGTACTTAATACATACCATTCTAGAATAAAGGTAGGTATAGTACAGTACTTAGTACATACCATTCTAGAATAAAGGTAAGTATATTACAGTACTTAATACATACCATTCTAGAATAAAGGTAAGTATAGTACAGTACTTAGTACATACCATTCTAGAATAAAGGTAGGTATAGTACAGTACTTAATATATACCATTCTAGAATAAAGGTAAGCATAGTACAGTACTTAATAGATACCATTCTAGAATAAACGTAAGTATAGTACAGTACTTAATAGATACCATTCTAGAATAAAGGTAAGTATAGTACAGTACTTAGTACATACCATTCTAGAATAAAGGTAAGTATAGGACAGTACTTAATAGATACCATTCTAGAATAAAGGTAAGTATAGTACAGTACTTAATAGATACCATTCTAGAATAAAGGTAAGTATAGTACAGTACTTAGTACATACCATTCTAGGATAAAGGTAAGTATAGTACAGTACTTAGTACATACCATTCTAATATAAAGGTAAGTATAGTACAGTACTTAATACATACCATTCTAGAATAAAGGTAAGTATAGTACAGTACTTAGTACATACCATTCTAGAATAAAAGTAAGTATAGTACAGTACTTAATACATACCATTCTAGAATAAAGGTAAGTATAGTACAGTACTTAGTAAATACCATTCTAGAATAAAGGTAGGCATAGTACAGTACTTAGTACATACCATTCAAGAATAAAGGTAAGAATAGTACAGTACTTAATACATACCATTCTAGAATAAAGGTAAGTATAGTACAGTACTTAATAAATACCATTCTAGAATAAAGTAAGCATAGTACAGTATTTAGTACATACCATTCTAGAATAAAGTTAAGTATAGTACTGTACTTAGTACATACCATTCTAGAATAAAGGTAAGTATAGTACAGTACTTAATACATACCATTCTAGAATAAAGGTAAGTATAGTACAGTACTTAATAGATACCATTCTAGAATAAAGGTAAGTATAGTACAGTACTTAGTACATACCATTCTAGAATAAAGGTAAGTATAGTACAGTACTTAGTACATACCATTCTAATATATAGGTAAGTATAGTACAGTACTTAATACATACCATTCTAGAATAAAGGTAAGTATAGTACAGTACTTAGTACATACCATTCTAAAATAAAGGTAAGTATAGTACAGTACTTAATACATACCATTCTAGAATAAAGGTAAGTATAGTACAGTGCTTAGTACATACCATTCTAGAATAAAGGTAAGTATAGTACAGTACTTAATACATACCATTCTAAAATAAAGGTAAGTATAGTACAGTACTTAATACATACCATTCTAGAATAAAGGTAAGTATAGTACAGTACTTAATAGATACCATTTTAAAATAAAGGTAGGTATAGTACAGTACTTAATACATACCATTCTAGAATAAAGGTAAGTATAGTACAGTACTTAGTACATACCATTCTAGAATAAAGGTAAGTATAGTACAGTGCTTAATAGATATCATTCTAGAATAAAGGTAAGTATAGTACAGTACTTAGTACATACCATTCTAGAATAAAGGTAAGTATAGTACAGTACTTAGTACATACCATTCTAGAATAAAGGTACGCATAGTACAGTACTTAATACATACCATTCTAGAATAAAGGTAAGTATAGTACAGTACTTAATAGATACCATTCTAGAATAAAGGTAAGCATAGTACAGTACTTAATACATACCATTTTAGAATAAAGGTAAGTATAGTACAATACTTAGTACATACCATTCTAGTATAAAGGTTAGCATAGTACAGTACTTAGTACATACCATTGTAGAATAAAGGTAAGTATAGTACAGTACTTAATACATACCATTCTAGAATAAAGGTAAGTATAGTACAGTACTTAGTACATACCATTCAAGAATAAAGGTTAGCATAATACAATACTTAGTACACACCATTCTAGAATAAAGGTCAGTATAGTACAGTACTTAATAGATACCAATCTAGAATAAAGGTAAGTATAGTACAGTACTTAATAGATACCATTCTAGAATAAAGGTAAGTATAGTACAGTACTTAGTACATACCATTCTAGAATAAAGGTAAGCATAGTACAGTACTTAATAGATACCATTCTAGAATAAAGGTAAGTATAGTACAGTACTTAATAGATACCATTCTAGAATAAAGGTAAGTATAGTACAGTACTTAGTACATACCATTCTAGAATAAAGGTAAGTATAGTACAGTACTTAGTACATACCATTCTAATATAAAAGTAAGTATAGTACAGTACTTAATACATACCATTCTAGAATAAAGGTAAGTATAGTACAGTACTTAATACATACCATTCTAGAATAAAGGTAAGTATAGTACAATACTTAATACATACCATTCTAGAATAAAGGTAAGTATAGTACAGTACTTAATAAATACCATTCTAGAATAAAGTAAGTATAGTACAGTACTTAGTACATACCATTCTAGAATAAAGGTAAGTATAGTACAGTACTTAGTACATACCATTCTAGAATAAAGGTAAGTATAGTACAGTACTTAATACATACCATTCTAGAATAAAAGTAAGTATAGTGCAGTACTTAATACATACCATTCTAGAATAAAGTAAGCATAGTACAGTACTTAGTACATACCATTCTAGAATAAAGGTAAGCATAGTACAGTACTTAATAGATACCATTCTAGAATAAAGATAAGTATAGTACAGTACTTAATACATACCATTCTAGAATAAAGGTAAGTATAGTACAGTACTTAGCACATACCATTCTAGAATAAAGGTAAGCATAGTACAGTACTTAATAAATACCATTCTAGAATAAAAGTAAGCATATTACAGTACTTAGTACATACCATTCTAGGATAAAGGTAAGTATAGTACAGTGCTTAGTACATACCATTCTAGAATAAAGGTAAGTATAGTACAGTACTTAATACATACCATTCTAAAATAAAGGTAAGTATAGTACAGTACTTAATACATACCATTCTAGAATAAAGGTAAGTATAGTACAGTACTTAATAGATACCATTTTAAAATAAAGGTAGGTATAGTACAGTACTTAATACATACCATTCTAGAATAAAGGTAAGTATAGTACAATACTTAATACATACCATTCTAGTATAAAGGTAAGCATAGTACAGTACTTAGTACATACCATTCTAGAATAAAGGTAAGAATAGTACAGTACTTAATACATACCATTCTAGAATAAAGGTACGCATAGTACAGTACTTAATACATACCATTCTAGAATAAAGGTAAGCATAGTACAGTGCTTAGTACATACCATTCTAGAATAAAGGTAAGTATAGTACAGTACTTAATACATACCATTCTAAAATAAAGGTAAGTATAGTACAGTACTTAATACATACCATTCTAGAATAAAGGTAAGTGTAGTACACTACTTAATAGATACCATTTTAAAATAAAGGTAGGTATAGTACAGTACTTAATACATACCATTCTAGAATAAAGGTAAGTATAGTACAATACTTAATACATACCATTCTAGTATTAAGGTAAGCATAGTACAGTACTTAGTACATACCATTCTAGAATAAAGATAAGAATAGTACAGTACTTAATACATACCATTCTAGAATAAAGGTACGCATAGTACAGTACTTAATACATACCATTCTAGAATAAAGGTAAGTATAGTACAGTACTTAATAGATACCATTCTAGAATAAAGGTAAGCATAGTACAGTACTTAATACATACCATTCTAGAATAAAGGTAAGTATAGTACAATACTTAGTACATACCATTCTAGTATAAAGGTTAGCATAGTACAGTACTTAGTACATACCATTCTAGAATAAAGGTAAGTATAGTACAGTACTTAGTACATACCATTCTAGAATAAAGGTTAGCATAGTACAATACTTAGTACATACCATTCTAAAATAAAGGTCAGTATAGTACAGTACCTAATAGATACCATTCTAGAATAAAGGTAAGTATAGTACAGTACTTAATAGATACCATTCTAGAATAAAGGTAAGTATAGTACAGTACTTAGTACATACCATTCTAGAATAAAGGTAAGCATAGTACAGTACTTAATAGATACCATTCTAGAATAAAGGTAAGTATAGTACAGTACTTAATAGATACCATTCTAGAATAAAGGTAAGTATAGTACAGTACTTAGTACATACCATTCTAATATAAAGGTAAGTATAGTACAGTACTTAATACATACCATTCTAGAATAAAGGTAGGTATAGTACAGTACTTAGTACATACCATTCTAGAATAAAGGTAAGTATATTACAGTACTTAATACATACCATTCTAGAATAAAGGTAAGTATAGTACAGTACTTAGTACATACCATTCTAGAATAAAGGTAGGTATAGTACAGTACTTAGTACATACCATTCTAGAATAAAGTAAAGAATAGTACAGTACTTAATACATACCATTCTAGAATAAAGGTAAGTATAGTACAGTACTTAACACATACCATTCTAGAATAAAGGTAAGTATAGTACAGTACTTAATAAATACCATTCTAGAATAAAGTAAGTATAGTACAGTACTTATTACATACCATTCTAGAATAAAGGTAAGTATGGTACAGTACTTAGTACATACCATTCTAGAATAAAGGTAAGTATAGTACAGTACTTAATACATACCATTCTAGAATAAAAGTAAGTATAGTACAGTACTTAATACATACCATTCTAGAATAAAGTAAGCATAGTACAGTACTTAGTACATACCATTCTAGAATAAAGGTAAGCATAGTACAGTACTTAATAGATACCATTCTAGAATAAAGATAAGTATAGTACAGTACTTAATACATACCATTCTAGAATAAAGGTAAGTATAGTACATTACTTAGTACATACCATTCTAGAATAAAGGTAAGCATAGTACAGTATTTAATAAATACCATTCTAGAATAAAGGTAAGCATAGTACAGTACTTAGTACATACCATTCTAGGATAAAGGTAAGTATAGTACAGTGCTTAGTACATACCATTCTAGAATAAAGGTAAGTATAGTACAGTACTTAATACATACCATTCTAAAATAAAGGTAAGTATAGTACAGTACTTAATACATACCATTCTAGAATAAAGGTAAGTATAGTACAATACTTAATAGATACCGTTTTAAAATAAATGTAGGTATAGTACAGTACTTAATACATACCATTCTAGAATAAAGGTAAGTATAGTACAATACTTAGTACATACCATTCTAGTATAAAGGTAAGCATAGTACAGTACTTAGTACATACCATTCTAGAATAAAGGTAAGAATAGTACAGTACTTAATACATACCATTCTAGAATAAAGGTACGCATAGTACAGTACTTAATACATACCATTCTAGAATAAAGGTAAGTATAGTACAGTGCTTAGTACATACCATTCTAGAATAAAGGTAAGTATAGTACAGTACTTAATACATACCATTCTAAAATAAAGGTAAGTATAGTACAGTACTTAATACATACCATTCTAGAATAAAGGTAAGTATAGTACAGTACTTAATAGATACCATTTTAAAATAAAGATAGGTATAGTAGAGTACTTAATACATACCATTCTAGAATAAAGGTAAGTATAGTACAATGCTTAATACATACCATTCTAGTATAAAGGTAAGCATAGTACAGTACTTAGTACATACCATTCTAGAATAAAGATAAGAATAGTACAGTACTTAATACATACCATTCTAGAATAAAGGTACGCATAGTACAGTACTTAATACATACCATTCTAGAATAAAGGTAAGTATAGTACAGTACTTAATAGATACCATTCTAGAATAAAGGTAAGCATAGTACAGTACTTAATACATACCATTCTAGAATAAAGGTAAGTATAGTACAATACTTAGTACATACCATTCTAGTATAAAGGTTAGCATAGTACAGTACTTAGTACATACCATTCTAGAATAAAGGTAAGTATAGTACAGTACTTAGTACATACCATTCTAGAATAAAGGTTAGCATAGTACAATACTTAGTACACACCATTCTAAAATAAAGGTCAGTATAGTACAGTACTTAATAGATACCATTCTAGAATAAAGGTAAGTATAGTACAGTACTTAATAGATACCATTCTAGAATAAAGGTAAGTATAGTACAGTACTTCGTACATACCATTCTAGAATAAAGGTAAGCATAGTACAGTACTTAATAGATACCATTCTAGAATAAAGGTAAGTATAGTACAGTACTTAATAGATACCATTCTAGAATAAAGGTAAGTATAGTACAGTACTTAGTACATACCATTCTAAAATAAAGGTAAGTATAGTACAGTACTTAGTACATACCATTCTAATATAAAGGTAAGTATAGTACAGTACTTAATACATACCATTCTAGAATAAAGGTAAGTATAGTACAGTACTTAGTACATACCATTCTAGAATAAAGGTAAGTATAGTACAGTACTTAATACATACCATTCTAGAATAAAGGTAAGTATAGTACAGTACTTAGTACATACCATTCTAGAATAAAGGTAGGTATAGTACAGTACTTAGTACATACCATTCTAGAATAAAGGTAAGAATAGTACAGTACTTAATACATACCATTCTAGAATAAAGGTAAGTATAGTACAGTACTTAATACATACCATTCTAGAATAAAGGTAAGTATAGTACAGTACTTAATAAATACCATTCTAGAATAAAGTAAGAATAGTACAGTACTTAGTACATACCATTCTAGAATAAAGGTAAGTATAGTACAGTACTTAGTACATACCATTCTAGAATAAAGGTAAGTATAGTACAGTACTTAATACATACCATTCTAGAATAAAGGTAAATATAGTACAGTACTTAATACATACTATTCTAGAATAAAGTAAGCATAGTACAGTACTTAGTACATACCATTCTAGAATAATGGTAAGCATAGTACAGTACTTAATAGATACCATTCTAGAATAAAGATAAGTATAGTAGAGTACTTAATACATACCATTCTAAAATAAAGGTAAGTATAGTACAGTACTTAATACATACCATTCTAGAATAAAGGTAAGTATAGTACAATACTTAATAGATACCGTTTTAAAATAAATGTAGGTATAGTACAGTACTTAATACATACCATTCTAGAATAAAGGTAAGTATAGTACAATACTTAGTACATACCATTCTAGTATAAAGGTAAGCATAGTACAGTACTTAGTACATACCATTCTAGAATAAAGGTAAGAATAGTACAGTACTTAATACATACCATTCTAGAATAAAGGTACGCATAGTACAGTACTTAATACATACCATTCTAGAATAAAGGTAAGTATAGTACAGTGCTTAGTACATACCATTCTAGAATAAAGGTAAGTATAGTACAGTACTTAATACATACCATTCTAAAATAAAGGTAAGTATAGTACAGTACTTAATACATACCATTCTAGAATAAAGGTAAGTATAGTACAGTACTTAATAGATACCATTTTAAAATAAAGATAGGTATAGTAGAGTACTTAATACATACCATTCTAGAATAAAGGTAAGTATAGTACAATGCTTAATACATACCATTCTAGTATAAAGGTAAGCATAGTACAGTACTTAGTACATACCATTCTAGAATAAAGATAAGAATAGTACAGTACTTAATACATACCATTCTAGAATAAAGGTACGCATAGTACAGTACTTAATACATACCATTCTAGAATAAAGGTAAGTATAGTACAGTACTTAATAGATACCATTCTAGAATAAAGGTAAGCATAGTACAGTACTTAATACATACCATTCTAGAATAAAGGTAAGTATAGTACAATACTTAGTACATACCATTCTAGTATAAAGGTTAGCATAGTACAGTACTTAGTACATACCATTCTAGAATAAAGGTAAGTATAGTACAGTACTTAGTACATACCATTCTAGAATAAAGGTTAGCATAGTACAATACTTAGTACACACCATTCTAAAATAAAGGTCAGTATAGTACAGTACTTAATAGATACCATTCTAGAATAAAGGTAAGTATAGTACAGTACTTAATAGATACCATTCTAGAATAAAGGTAAGTATAGTACAGTACTTCGTACATACCATTCTAGAATAAAGGTAAGCATAGTACAGTACTTAATAGATACCATTCTAGAATAAAGGTAAGTATAGTACAGTACTTAATAGATACCATTCTAGAATAAAGGTAAGTATAGTACAGTACTTAGTACATACCATTCTAAAATAAAGGTAAGTATAGTACAGTACTTAGTACATACCATTCTAATATAAAGGTAAGTATAGTACAGTACTTAATACATACCATTCTAGAATAAAGGTAAGTATAGTACAGTACTTAGTACATACCATTCTAGAATAAAGGTAAGTATAGTACAGTACTTAATACATACCATTCTAGAATAAAGGTAAGTATAGTACAGTACTTAGTACATACCATTCTAGAATAAAGGTAGGTATAGTACAGTACTTAGTACATACCATTCTAGAATAAAGGTAAGAATAGTACAGTACTTAATACATACCATTCTAGAATAAAGGTAAGTATAGTACAGTACTTAATACATACCATTCTAGAATAAAGGTAAGTATAGTACAGTACTTAATAAATACCATTCTAGAATAAAGTAAGAATAGTACAGTACTTAGTACATACCATTCTAGAATAAAGGTAAGTATAGTACAGTACTTAGTACATACCATTCTAGAATAAAGGTAAGTATAGTACAGTACTTAATACATACCATTCTAGAATAAAGGTAAATATAGTACAGTACTTAATACATACTATTCTAGAATAAAGTAAGCATAGTACAGTACTTAGTACATACCATTCTAGAATAATGGTAAGCATAGTACAGTACTTAATAGATACCATTCTAGAATAAAGATAAGTATAGTAGAGTACTTAATACATACCATTCTAGAATAAAGGTAAGTATAGTACAGTACTTAGTACATACCATTCTAGAATAAAGGTAAGCATAGTACAGTACTTAATAAATACCATTCTAGAATAAAGGTAAGCATAGTACAGTACTTAGTACATACCATTCTAGGATAGAGGTAAGTATAGTACAGTGCTTAGTACATACCATTCTAGAATAAAGGTAAGTATAGTACAGTACTTAATACATACCATTCTAGAATAAAGGTAAGTATAGTACAGTACTTAATAGATACCATTTTAAAATAAAGGTAGGTATAGTACAGTACTTAATACATACCATTCTAGAATAAAGGTAAGTATAGTACAATACTTAGTACATACCATTCTAGTATAAAGGTAAGCATAGTACAGTACTTAGTACATACCATTCTAGAATAAAGGTAAGAATAGTACAGTACTTAATACATACCATTCTAGAATAAAGGTACGCATAGTACAGTACTTAATAGATACCATTCTAGAATAAAGGTAAGCATAGTACAGTACTTAATACATACCATTTTAGAATAAAGGTAGGTATAGTTAAATACTTAGTACATACCATTCTAGTATAAAGGTTAGCATAGTACAGTACTTAGTACATACCATTCTAGAATAAAGGTAAGTATAGTACAGTACTTAGTACATACCATTCTAGAATAAAGGTTAGCATAGTACAATACTTAGTACACACCATTCTAAAATAAAGGTCAGTATAGTACAGTACTTAATAGATACCATTCTAGAATAAAGGTAAGTATAGTACAGTACTTAATAGATACCATTCTAGAATAAAGGTAAGTATAGTACAGTACTTAGTACATATCATTCTAGAATAAAGGTAAGCATAGTACAGTACTTAATAGATACCATTCTAGAATAAAGGTAAGTATAGTACAGTACTTAATAGATACCATTCTAGAATAAAGGTAAGTATAGTACAGTACTTAGTACATACCATTCTAAAATAAAGGTAAGTATAGTACAGTACTTAGTGCATACCATTCTAATATAAAGGTAAGTATAGTACAGTACTTAATACATACCATTCTAGAATAAAGGTAAGTATAGTACAGTACTTAGTACATACCATTCTAGAATAAAGGTAAGTATAGTACAGTACTTAATACATACCATTCTAGAATAAAGGTAAGTATAGTACAGTACTTAGTACATACCATTCTAGAATAAAGGTAGGTATAGTACAGTACTTAGTACATACCATTCTAGAATAAAGGTAAGTATAGTACAGTACTTAATACATACCATTCTAAAATAAAGGTAAGTATAGTACAGTACTTAATACATACCATTCTAGAATAAAGGTAAGTATAGTACAGTACTTAATAGATACAATTTTAAAATAAAGGTAGGTATAGTACAGTACTTAATACATACCATTCTAGAATAAAGGTAAGTATAGTACAATACTTAATACATACCATTCTAGTATAAAGGTAAGCATAGTACAGTACTTAGTACATACCATTCTAGAATAAAGGTAAGAATAGTACAGTACTTAATACATACCATTCTAGAATAAAGGTACGCATAGTACAGTACTTAATACATACCATTCTAGAATAAAGGTAAGCATAGTACAGTGCTTAGTACATACCATTCTAGAATAAAGGTAAGTATAGTACAGTACTTAATACATACCATTCTAAAATAAAGGTAAGTATAGTACAGTACTTAATACATACCATTCTAGAATAAAGGTAAGTGTAGTACACTACTTAATAGATACCATTTTAAAATAAAGGTAGGTATAGTACAGTACTTAATACATACCATTCTAGAATAAAGGTAAGTATAGTACAATACTTAATACATACCATTCTAGTATTAAGGTAAGCATAGTACAGTACTTAGTACATACCATTCTAGAATAAAGATAAGAATAGTACAGTACTTAATACATACCATTCTAGAATAAAGGTACGCATAGTACAGTACTTAATACATACCATTCTAGAATAAAGGTAAGTATAGTACAGTACTTAATAGATACCATTCTAGAATAAAGGTAAGCATAGTACAGTACTTAATACATACCATTCTAGAATAAAGGTAAGTATAGTACAATACTTAGTACATACCATTCTAGTATAAAGGTTAGCATAGTACAGTACTTAGTACATACCATTCTAGAATAAAGGTAAGTATAGTACAGTACTTAGTACATACCATTCTAGAATAAAGGTTAGCATAGTACAATACTTAGTACATACCATTCTAAAATAAAGGTCAGTATAGTACAGTACTTAATAGATACCATTCTAGAATAAAGGTAAGTATAGTACAGTACTTAATAGATACCATTCTAGAATAAAGGTAAGTATAGTACAGTACTTAGTACATACCATTCTAGAATAAAGGTAAGCATAGTACAGTACTTAATAGATACCATTCTAGAATAAAGGTAAGTATAGTACAGTACTTAATAGATACCATTCTAGAATAAAGGTAAGTATAGTACAGTACTTAGTACATACCATTCTAATATAAAGGTAAGTATAGTACAGTACTTAATACATACCATTCTAGAATAAAGGTAGGTATAGTACAGTACTTAGTACATACCATTCTAGAATAAAGGTAAGTATATTACAGTACTTAATACATACCATTCTAGAATAAAGGTAAGTATAGTACAGTACTTAGTACATACCATTCTAGAATAAAGGTAGGTATAGTACAGTACTTAGTACATACCATTCTAGAATAAAGTAAAGAATAGTACAGTACTTAATACATACCATTCTAGAATAAAGGTAAGTATAGTACAGTACTTAACACATACCATTCTAGAATAAAGGTAAGTATAGTACAGTACTTAATAAATACCATTCTAGAATAAAGTAAGTATAGTACAGTACTTATTACATACCATTCTAGAATAAAGGTAAGTATGGTACAGTACTTAGTACATACCATTCTAGAATAAAGGTAAGTATAGTACAGTACTTAATACATACCATTCTAGAATAAAAGTAAGTATAGTACAGTACTTAATACATACCATTCTAGAATAAAGTAAGCATAGTACAGTACTTAGTACATACCATTCTAGAATAAAGGTAAGCATAGTACAGTACTTAATAGATACCATTCTAGAATAAAGATAAGTATAGTACAGTACTTAATACATACCATTCTAGAATAAAGGTAAGTATAGTACATTACTTAGTACATACCATTCTAGAATAAAGGTAAGCATAGTACAGTATTTAATAAATACCATTCTAGAATAAAGGTAAGCATAGTACAGTACTTAGTACATACCATTCTAGGATAAAGGTAAGTATAGTACAGTGCTTAGTACATACCATTCTAGAATAAAGGTAAGTATAGTACAGTACTTAATACATACCATTCTAAAATAAAGGTAAGTATAGTACAGTACTTAATACATACCATTCTAGAATAAAGGTAAGTATAGTACAATACTTAATAGATACCATTTTAAAATAAATGTAGGTATAGTACAGTACTTAATACATACCATTCTAGAATAAAGGTAAGTATAGTACAATACTTAGTACATACCATTCTAGTATAAAGGTAAGCATAGTACAGTACTTAGTACATACCATTCTAGAATAAAGGTAAGAATAGTACAGTACTTAATACATACCATTCTAGAATAAAGGTACGCATAGTACAGTACTTAATACATACCATTCTAGAATAAAGGTAAGTATAGTACAGTGCTTAGTACATACCATTCTAGAATAAAGGTAAGTATAGTACAGTACTTAATACATACCATTCTAAAATAAAGGTAAGTATAGTACAGTACTTAATACATACCATTCTAGAATAAAGGTAAGTATAGTACAGTACTTAATAGATACCATTTTAAAATAAAGATATGTATAGTAGAGTACTTAATACATACCATTCTAGAATAAAGGTAAGTATAGTACAATACTTAATACATACCATTCTAGTATAAAGGTAAGCATAGTACAGTACTTAGTACATACCATTCTAGAATAAAGATAAGAATAGTACAGTACTTAATACATACCATTCTAGAATAAAGGTACGCATAGTACAGTACTTAATACATACCATTCTAGAATAAAGGTAAGTATAGTACAGTACTTAATAGATACCATTCTAGAATAAAGGTAAGCATAGTACAGTACTTAATACATACCATTCTAGAATAAAGGTAAGTATAGTACAATACTTAGTACATACCATTCTAGTATAAAGGTTAGCATAGTACAGTACTTAGTACATACCATTCTAGAATAAAGGTAAGTATAGTACAGTACTTAGTACATACCATTCTAGAATAAAGGTTAGCATAGTACAATACTTAGTACACACCATTCTAAAATAAAGGTCAGTATAGTACAGTACTTAATAGATACCATTCTAGAATAAAGGTAAGTATAGTACAGTACTTAATAGATACCATTCTAGAATAAAGGTAAGTATAGTACAGTACTTCGTACATACCATTCTAGAATAAAGGTAAGCATAGTACAGTACTTAATAGATACCATTCTAGAATAAAGGTAAGTATAGTACAGTACTTAATATATACCATTCTAGAATAAAGGTAAGTATAGTACAGTACTTAGTACATACCATTCTAAAATAAAGGTAAGTATAGTACAGTACTTAGTACATACCATTCTAATATAAAGGTAAGTATAGTACAGTACTTAATACATACCATTCTAGAATAAAGGTAAGTATAGTACAGTACTTAGTACATACCATTCTAGAATAAAGGTATGTATAGTACAGTACTTAATACATACCATTCTAGAATAAAGGTAAGTATAGTACAGTACTTAGTACATACCATTCTAGAATAAAGGTAGGTATAGTACAGTACTTAGTACATACCATTCTAGAATAAAGGTAAGAATAGTACAGTACTTAATACATACCATTCTAGAATAAAGGTAAGTATAGTACAGTACTTAATACATACCATTCTAGAATAAAGGTAAGTATAGTACAGTACTTAATAAATACCATTCTAGAATAAAGTAAGAATAGTACAGTACTTAGTACATACCATTCTAGAATAAAGGTAAGTATAGTACAGTACTTAGTACATACCATTCTAGAATAAAGGTAAGTATAGTACAGTACTTAATACATACCATTCTAGAATAAAGGTAAATATAGTACAGTACTTAATACATACTATTCTAGAATAAAGTAAGCATAGTACAGTACTTAGTACATACCATTCTAGAATAATGGTAAGCATAGTACAGTACTTAATAGATACCATTCTAGAATAAAGATAAGTATAGTACAGTACTTAATACATACCATTCTAGAATAAAGGTAAGTATAGTACAGTACTTAGTACATACCATTCTAGAATAAAGGTAAGCATAGTACAGTACTTAATAAATACCATTCTAGAATAAAGGTAAGCATAGTACAGTACTTAGTACATACCATTCTAGGATAGAGGTAAGTATAGTACAGTGCTTAGTACATACCATTCTAGAATAAAGGTAAGTATAGTACAGTACTTAATACATACCATTCTAGAATAAAGGTAAGTATAGTACAGTACTTAATAGATACCATTTTAAAATAAAGGTAGGTATAGTACAGTACTTAATACATACCATTCTAGAATAAAGGTAAGTATAGTACAATACTTAGTACATACCATTCTAGTATAAAGGTAAGCATAGTACAGTACTTAGTACATACCATTCTAGAATAAAGGTAAGAATAGTACAGTACTTAATACATACCATTCTAGAATAAAGGTACGCATAGTACAGTACTTAATAGATACCATTCTAGAATAAAGGTAAGCATAGTACAGTACTTAATACATACCATTTTAGAATAAAGGTAGGTATAGTTAAATACTTAGTACATACCATTCTAGTATAAAGGTTAGCATAGTACAGTACTTAGTACATACCATTCTAGAATAAAGGTAAGTATAGTACAGTACTTAGTACATACCATTCTAGAATAAAGGTTAGCATAGTACAATACTTAGTACACACCATTCTAAAATAAAGGTCAGTATAGTACAGTACTTAATAGATACCATTCTAGAATAAAGGTAAGTATAGTACAGTACTTAATAGATACCATTCTAGAATAAAGGTAAGTATAGTACAGTACTTAGTACATATCATTCTAGAATAAAGGTAAGCATAGTACAGTACTTAATAGATACCATTCTAGAATAAAGGTAAGTATAGTACAGTACTTAATAGATACCATTCTAGAATAAAGGTAAGTATAGTACAGTACTTAGTACATACCATTCTAAAATAAAGGTAAGTATAGTACAGTACTTAGTACATACCATTCTAATATAAAGGTAAGTATAGTACAGTACTTAATACATACCATTCTAGAATAAAGGTAAGTATAGTACAGTACTTAGTACATACCATTCTAGAATAAAGGTAAGTATAGTACAGTACTTAATACATACCATTCTAGAATAAAGGTAAGTATAGTACAGTACTTAGTACATACCATTCTAGAATAAAGGTAGGTATAGTACAGTACTTAGTACATACCATTCTAGAATAAAAGTAAGAATAGTACAGTACTTAATACATACCATTCTAGAATAAAGGTAAGTATAGTACAGTACTTAATACATACCATTCTAGAATAAAGGTAAGTATAGTACAGTACTTAATAAATACCATTCTAGAATAAAGTAAGTATAGTACAGTACTTAGTACATACCATTCTAGAATAAAGGTAAGTATAGTACAGTACTTAGTACATACCATTCTAGAATAAAGGTAAGTATAGTACAGTACTTAATACATACCATTCTAGAATAAAGGTAAATATAGTACAGTACTTAATACATACTATTCTAGAATAAAGGTAAGCATAGTACAGTACTTAGTACATACCATTCTAGAATAATGGTAAGCATAGTACAGTACTTAATATATACCATTCTAGAATAAAGATAAGTATAGTAGAGTACTTAATACATACCATTCTAGAATAAAGGTAAGTATAGTACAGTACTTAGTACATACCATTCTAGAATAAAGGTAAGCATAGTACAGTACTTAATAAATACCATTCTAGAATAAAGGTAAGCATAGTACAGTACTTAGTACATACCATTCTAGGATAAAGGTAAGTATAGTACAGTGCTTAGTACATACCATTCTAGAATAAAGGTAAGTATAGTACAGTACTTAATACATACCATTCTAAAATAAAGGTAAGTATAGTACAGTACTTAATACATACCATTCTAGAATAAAGGTAAGTATAGTACAGTACTTAATAGATACCATTTTAAAATAAAGGTAGGTATAGTACAGTACTTAATACATACCATTCTAGAATAAAGGTAAGTATAGTACAATACTTAGTAAATACCATTCTAGTATAAAGGTAAGCATAGTACAGTACTTAGTACATACCATTCTAGAATAAAGGTAAGAATAGTACAGTACTTAATACATACCATTCTAGAATAAAGGTACGCATAGTACAGTACTTAATACATACCATTCTAGAATAAAGGTAAGTATAGTACAGTACTTAATAGATACCATTCTAGAATAAAGGTAAGCATAGTACAGTACTTAATACATACCATTTTAGAATAAAGGTAGGTATAGTTAAATACTTAGTACATACCATTCTAGTATAAAGGTTTGCATAGTACAGTACTTAGTACATACCATTCTAGAATAAAGGTAAGTATAGTACAGTACTTAGTACATACCATTCTAGAATAAAGGTAAGCATAGTACAATACTTAGTACATACCATTCTAGAATAAAGGTAAGTATAGTACAGTACTTAGTACATACCATTCTAGAATAAAGGTCAGTATAGTACAGTACTTAGTACATACAATTCTTGAATAAAGGTAAGTATAGTACAGTACTTAGTACATACCATTATAGTATAAAGGTAAGCATAGTACTGTACTTAGTACATACCTTTCTAGTATAAAGGTAAGTATAGTACAGTACTTAGTACATACCATTCTAAAATAAAGGTCAGTATAGTACAACACATAGTACATACCATTCTAGAATAAAGGTAAGCATAGTACAGTACTTAGTACATACCATTCTAGAATAAAGGTTAGTATAGTACAGCACTTAGTACATACCATTCTAGAATAAAGGTAAGTATAGTACAGTACTTAGTACATACCATTCTAGAATAAATGTAAGCATAGTACAATAGTTAGTACATACCATTCCAGAATAAAGGTAAGTATAGTACAGTACTTAGTAAATACCATTCTAGAATAAAGGTAAGTATAGTACAATACTTAGTACATACCATTCTAGGATAAAGGTAAGTATAGTACAGTGCTTAGTACATACCATTCTAGAATAAAGGTAAGTATAGTACAGTACTTAATACATACCATTCTAAAATAAAGGTAAGTATAGTACAGTACTTAATACATACCATTCTAGAATAAAGGTAAGCATAGTACAGTACTTAATAGATACCATTTTAAAATAAAGGTAAGTATAGTACAGTACTTAATACATACCATTCTAGAATAAAGGTAAGTATAGTACAATACTTAATACATACCATTCTAGAATAAAGGTAAGTATAGTACAATACTTAGTACATACCATTCTAGTATAAAGGTAAGCATAGTACAGTACTTAGTACATACCATTCTAGAATAAAGGTAAGAATAGTACAGTACTTAATACATACCATTCTAGAATAGAGGTACGCATAGTACAGTACTTAATACATACCATTCTAGAATAAAGGTAAGTATAGTACAGTACTTAATAGATACCATTCTAGAATAAAGGTAAGCATAGTACAGTACTTAATAGATACCATTCTAGAATAAAGGTAAGTATAGTACAGTACTTAATAGATACCATTCTAGAATAAAGGTAGGTATAGTACAGTACTTAGTACATACCATTCTAGAATAAAGGTAGGTATAGTACAGTACTTAATAGATACCATTCTAGAATAAAGGTAAGCATAGTACAGTACTTAATAGATACCATTCTAGAATAAAGGTAAGTATAGTACAGTACTTAATAGATACCATTCTAGAATAAAGGTAAGTACAGTACAGTACTTAATAGATACCATTCTAGAATAAAGGTAAGTATAGTACAGTACTTAATAGATACCATTCTAGAATAAAGGTAAGTATAGTACAGTACTTAGTACATACCATTCTAGAATAAAGGTAAGTATAGTACAGTACTTAGTACATACCATTCTAATATAAAGGTAAGTATAGTACAGTACTTAATACATACCATTCTAGAATAAAGGTAAGTATAGTACAGTACTTAGTACATATCATTCTAGAATAAAGGTAAGTATAGTACAGTACTTAATACATACCATTCTAGAATAAAGGTAAGCATAGTACAGTACTTAGTACATACCATTCTAGAATAAAGGTAAGCATAGTACAGTACTTAGTACATACCATTCTAGAATAAAGATAGGTATAGTACAGTACTTAATACATACCATTCTAGAATAAAGGTAAGTATAGTACAGTACTTAATACATACCATTCTAGAATAAAGGTAAGTATAGTACAGTACTTAATAAATACCATTCTAGAATAAAGTAAGTATAGTACAGTACTTAGTACATACCATTCTAGAATAAAGGTAAGTATAGTACAGTACTTAGTACATACCATTCTAGAATAAAGGTAAGTATAGTACAGTACTTAATACATACCATTCTAGAATAAAGGTAAGTATAGTACAGTACTTAATACATACCATTCTAGAATAAAGTAAGTATAGTACAGTACTTAGTACATACCATTCTAGAATAAAGGTAAGCATAGTACAGTACTTAATAGGTACCATTCTAGAATAAAGATAAGTATAGTACAGTACTTAATACATACCATTCTAGAATAAAGGTAAGTATAGTACAGTACTTAATACATACCATTCTAGAATAAAAGTAAGTATAGTACAGTACTTAATACATACCATTCTAGAATAAAGTAAGCATAGTACAGTACTTAGTACATACCATTCTAGAATAAAGGTAAGCATAGTACAGTACTTAATAGATACCATTCTAGAATAAAGATAAGTATAGTACAGTACTTAATACATACCATTCTAGAATAAAGGTAAGTATAGTACATTACTTAGTACATACCATTCTAGAATAAAGGTAAGCATAGTACAGTATTTAATAAATACCATTCTAGAATAAAGGTAAGCATAGTACAGTACTTAGTACATACCATTCTAGGATAAAGGTAAGTATAGTACAGTGCTTAGTACATACCATTCTAGAATAAAGGTAAGTATAGTACAGTACTTAATACATACCATTCTAAAATAAAGGTAAGTATAGTACAGTACTTAATACATACCATTCTAGAATAAAGGTAAGTATAGTACAATACTTAATAGATACCGTTTTAAAATAAATGTAGGTATAGTACAGTACTTAATACATACCATTCTAGAATAAAGGTAAGTATAGTACAATACTTAGTACATACCATTCTAGTATAAAGGTAAGCATAGTACAGTACTTAGTACATACCATTCTAGAATAAAGGTAAGAATAGTACAGTACTTAATACATACCATTCTAGAATAAAGGTACGCATAGTACAGTACTTAATACATACCATTCTAGAATAAAGGTAAGTATAGTACAGTGCTTAGTACATACCATTCTAGAATAAAGGTAAGTATAGTACAGTACTTAATACATACCATTCTAAAATAAAGGTAAGTATAGTACAGTACTTAATACATACCATTCTAGAATAAAGGTAAGTATAGTACAGTACTTAATAGATACCATTTTAAAATAAAGATAGGTATAGTAGAGTACTTAATACATACCATTCTAGAATAAAGGTAAGTATAGTACAATGCTTAATACATACCATTCTAGTATAAAGGTAAGCATAGTACAGTACTTAGTACATACCATTCTAGAATAAAGATAAGAATAGTACAGTACTTAATACATACCATTCTAGAATAAAGGTACGCATAGTACAGTACTTAATACATACCATTCTAGAATAAAGGTAAGTATAGTACAGTACTTAATAGATACCATTCTAGAATAAAGGTAAGCATAGTACAGTACTTAATACATACCATTCTAGAATAAAGGTAAGTATAGTACAATACTTAGTACATACCATTCTAGTATAAAGGTTAGCATAGTACAGTACTTAGTACATACCATTCTAGAATAAAGGTAAGTATAGTACAGTACTTAGTACATACCATTCTAGAATAAAGGTTAGCATAGTACAATACTTAGTACACACCATTCTAAAATAAAGGTCAGTATAGTACAGTACTTAATAGATACCATTCTAGAATAAAGGTAAGTATAGTACAGTACTTAATAGATACCATTCTAGAATAAAGGTAAGTATAGTACAGTACTTCGTACATACCATTCTAGAATAAAGGTAAGCATAGTACAGTACTTAATAGATACCATTCTAGAATAAAGGTAAGTATAGTACAGTACTTAATAGATACCATTCTAGAATAAAGGTAAGTATAGTACAGTACTTAGTACATACCATTCTAAAATAAAGGTAAGTATAGTACAGTACTTAGTACATACCATTCTAATATAAAGGTAAGTATAGTACAGTACTTAATACATACCATTCTAGAATAAAGGTAAGTATAGTACAGTACTTAGTACATACCATTCTAGAATAAAGGTAAGTATAGTACAGTACTTAATACATACCATTCTAGAATAAAGGTAAGTATAGTACAGTACTTAGTACATACCATTCTAGAATAAAGGTAGGTATAGTACAGTACTTAGTACATACCATTCTAGAATAAAGGTAAGAATAGTACAGTACTTAATACATACCATTCTAGAATAAAGGTAAGTATAGTACAGTACTTAATACATACCATTCTAGAATAAAGGTAAGTATAGTACAGTACTTAATAAATACCATTCTAGAATAAAGTAAGAATAGTACAGTACTTAGTACATACCATTCTAGAATAAAGGTAAGTATAGTACAGTACTTAGTACATACCATTCTAGAATAAAGGTAAGTATAGTACAGTACTTAATACATACCATTCTAGAATAAAGGTAAATATAGTACAGTACTTAATACATACTATTCTAGAATAAAGTAAGCATAGTACAGTACTTAGTACATACCATTCTAGAATAATGGTAAGCATAGTACAGTACTTAATAGATACCATTCTAGAATAAAGATAAGTATAGTAGAGTACTTAATACATACCATTCTAGAATAAAGGTAAGTATAGTACAGTACTTAGTACATACCATTCTAGAATAAAGGTAAGCATAGTACAGTACTTAATAAATACCATTCTAGAATAAAGGTAAGCATAGTACAGTACTTAGTACATACCATTCTAGGATAGAGGTAAGTATAGTACAGTGCTTAGTACATACCATTCTAGAATAAAGGTAAGTATAGTACAGTACTTAATACATACCATTCTAGAATAAAGGTAAGTATAGTACAGTACTTAATAGATACCATTTTAAAATAAAGGTAGGTATAGTACAGTACTTAATACATACCATTCTAGAATAAAGGTAAGTATAGTACAATACTTAGTACATACCATTCTAGTATAAAGGTAAGCATAGTACAGTACTTAGTACATACCATTCTAGAATAAAGGTAAGAATAGTACAGTACTTAATACATACCATTCTAGAATAAAGGTACGCATAGTACAGTACTTAATAGATACCATTCTAGAATAAAGGTAAGCATAGTACAGTACTTAATACATACCATTTTAGAATAAAGGTAGGTATAGTTAAATACTTAGTACATACCATTCTAGTATAAAGGTTAGCATAGTACAGTACTTAGTACATACCATTCTAGAATAAAGGTAAGTATAGTACAGTACTTAGTACATACCATTCTAGAATAAAGGTTAGCATAGTACAATACTTAGTACACACCATTCTAAAATAAAGGTCAGTATAGTACAGTACTTAATAGATACCATTCTAGAATAAAGGTAAGTATAGTACAGTACTTAATAGATACCATTCTAGAATAAAGGTAAGTATAGTACAGTACTTAATAGATACCATTCTAGAATAAAGGTAAGTATAGTACAGTACTTAGTACATACCATTCTAAAATAAAGGTAAGTATAGTACAGTACTTAGTGCATACCATTCTAATATAAAGGTAAGTATAGTACAGTACTTAATACATACCATTCTAGAATAAAGGTAAGTATAGTACAGTACTTAGTACATACCATTCTAGAATAAAGGTAAGTATAGTACAGTACTTAATACATACCATTCTAGAATAAAGGTAAGTATAGTACAGTACTTAGTACATACCATTCTAGAATAAAGGTAGGTATAGTACAGTACTTAGTACATACCATTCTAGAATAAAGGTAAGTATAGTACAGTACTTAATACATACCATTCTAAAATAAAGGTAAGTATAGTACAGTACTTAATACATACCATTCTAGAATAAAGGTAAGTATAGTACAGTACTTAATAGATACCATTTTAAAATAAAGGTAGGTATAGTACAGTACTTAATACATACCATTCTAGAATAAAGGTAAGTATAGTACAATACTTAATACATACCATTCTAGTATAAAGGTAAGCATAGTACAGTACTTAGTACATACCATTCTAGAATAAAGGTAAGAATAGTACAGTACTTAATACATACCATTCTAGAATAAAGGTACGCATAGTACAGTACTTAATACATACCATTCTAGAATAAAGGTAAGCATAGTACAGTGCTTAGTACATACCATTCTAGAATAAAGGTAAGTATAGTACAGTACTTAATACATACCATTCTAAAATAAAGGTAAGTATAGTACAGTACTTAATACATACCATTCTAGAATAAAGGTAAGTGTAGTACACTACTTAATAGATACCATTTTAAAATAAAGGTAGGTATAGTACAGTACTTAATACATACCATTCTAGAATAAAGGTAAGTATAGTACAATACTTAATACATACCATTCTAGTATTAAGGTAAGCATAGTACAGTACTTAGTACATACCATTCTAGAATAAAGATAAGAATAGTACAGTACTTAATACATACCATTCTAGAATAAAGGTACGCATAGTACAGTACTTAATACATACCATTCTAGAATAAAGGTAAGTATAGTACAGTACTTAATAGATACCATTCTAGAATAAAGGTAAGCATAGTACAGTACTTAATACATACCATTCTAGAATAAAGGTAAGTATAGTACAATACTTAGTACATACCATTCTAGTATAAAGGTTAGCATAGTACAGTACTTAGTACATACCATTCTAGAATAAAGGTAAGTATAGTACAGTACTTAGTACATACCATTCTAGAATAAAGGTTAGCATAGTACAATACTTAGTACATACCATTCTAAAATAAAGGTCAGTATAGTACAGTACTTAATAGATACCATTCTAGAATAAAGGTAAGTATAGTACAGTACTTAATAGATACCATTCTAGAATAAAGGTAAGTATAGTACAGTACTTAGTACATACCATTCTAGAATAAAGGTAAGCATAGTACAGTACTTAATAGATACCATTCTAGAATAAAGGTAAGTATAGTACAGTACTTAATAGATACCATTCTAGAATAAAGGTAAGTATAGTACAGTACTTAGTACATACCATTCTAATATAAAGGTAAGTATAGTACAGTACTTAATACATACCATTCTAGAATAAAGGTAGGTATAGTACAGTACTTAGTACATACCATTCTAGAATAAAGGTAAGTATATTACAGTACTTAATACATACCATTCTAGAATAAAGGTAAGTATAGTACAGTACTTAGTACATACCATTCTAGAATAAAGGTAGGTATAGTACAGTACTTAGTACATACCATTCTAGAATAAAGTAAAGAATAGTACAGTACTTAATACATACCATTCTAGAATAAAGGTAAGTATAGTACAGTACTTAACACATACCATTCTAGAATAAAGGTAAGTATAGTACAGTACTTAATAAATACCATTCTAGAATAAAGTAAGTATAGTACAGTACTTATTACATACCATTCTAGAATAAAGGTAAGTATGGTACAGTACTTAGTACATACCATTCTAGAATAAAGGTAAGTATAGTACAGTACTTAATACATACCATTCTAGAATAAAAGTAAGTATAGTACAGTACTTAATACATACCATTCTAGAATAAAGTAAGCATAGTACAGTACTTAGTACATACCATTCTAGAATAAAGGTAAGCATAGTACAGTACTTAATAGATACCATTCTAGAATAAAGATAAGTATAGTACAGTACTTAATACATACCATTCTAGAATAAAGGTAAGTATAGTACATTACTTAGTACATACCATTCTAGAATAAAGGTAAGCATAGTACAGTATTTAATAAATACCATTCTAGAATAAAGGTAAGCATAGTACAGTACTTAGTACATACCATTCTAGGATAAAGGTAAGTATAGTACAGTGCTTAGTACATACCATTCTAGAATAAAGGTAAGTATAGTACAGTACTTAATACATACCATTCTAAAATAAAGGTAAGTATAGTACAGTACTTAATACATACCATTCTAGAATAAAGGTAAGTATAGTACAATACTTAATAGATACCATTTTAAAATAAATGTAGGTATAGTACAGTACTTAATACATACCATTCTAGAATAAAGGTAAGTATAGTACAATACTTAGTACATACCATTCTAGTAAAAAGGTAAGCATAGTACAGTACTTAGTACATACCATTCTAGAATAAAGGTAAGAATAGTACAGTACTTAATACATACCATTCTAGAATAAAGGTACGCATAGTACAGTACTTAATACATACCATTCTAGAATAAAGGTAAGTATAGTACAGTGCTTAGTACATACCATTCTAGAATAAAGGTAAGTATAGTACAGTACTTAATACATACCATTCTAAAATAAAGGTAAGTATAGTACAGTACTTAATACATACCATTCTAGAATAAAGGTAAGTATAGTACAGTACTTAATAGATACCATTTTAAAATAAAGATATGTATAGTAGAGTACTTAATACATACCATTCTAGAATAAAGGTAAGTATAGTACAATACTTAATACATACCATTCTAGTATAAAGGTAAGCATAGTACAGTACTTAGTACATACCATTCTAGAATAAAGATAAGAATAGTACAGTACTTAATACATACCATTCTAGAATAAAGGTACGCATAGTACAGTACTTAATACATACCATTCTAGAATAAAGGTAAGTATAGTACAGTACTTAATAGATACCATTCTAGAATAAAGGTAAGCATAGTACAGTACTTAATACATACCATTCTAGAATAAAGGTAAGTATAGTACAATACTTAGTACATACCATTCTAGTATAAAGGTTAGCATAGTACAGTACTTAGTACATACCATTCTAGAATAAAGGTAAGTATAGTACAGTACTTAGTACATACCATTCTAGAATAAAGGTTAGCATAGTACAATACTTAGTACACACCATTCTAAAATAAAGGTCAGTATAGTACAGTACTTAATAGATACCATTCTAGAATAAAGGTAAGTATAGTACAGTACTTAATAGATACCATTCTAGAATAAAGGTAAGTATAGTACAGTACTTCGTACATACCATTCTAGAATAAAGGTAAGCATAGTACAGTACTTAATAGATACCATTCTAGAATAAAGGTAAGTATAGTACAGTACTTAATATATACCATTCTAGAATAAAGGTAAGTATAGTACAGTACTTAGTACATACCATTCTAAAATAAAGGTAAGTATAGTACAGTACTTAGTACATACCATTCTAATATAAAGGTAAGTATAGTACAGTACTTAATACATACCATTCTAGAATAAAGGTAAGTATAGTACAGTACTTAGTACATACCATTCTAGAATAAAGGTATGTATAGTACAGTACTTAATACATACCATTCTAGAATAAAGGTAAGTATAGTACAGTACTTAGTACATACCATTCTAGAATAAAGGTAGGTATAGTACAGTACTTAGTACATACCATTCTAGAATAAAGGTAAGAATAGTACAGTACTTAATACATACCATTCTAGAATAAAGGTAAGTATAGTACAGTACTTAATACATACCATTCTAGAATAAAGGTAAGTATAGTACAGTACTTAATAAATACCATTCTAGAATAAAGTAAGAATAGTACAGTACTTAGTACATACCATTCTAGAATAAAGGTAAGTATAGTACAGTACTTAGTACATACCATTCTAGAATAAAGGTAAGTATAGTACAGTACTTAATACATACCATTCTAGAATAAAGGTAAATATAGTACAGTACTTAATACATACTATTCTAGAATAAAGTAAGCATAGTACAGTACTTAGTACATACCATTCTAGAATAATGGTAAGCATAGTACAGTACTTAATAGATACCATTCTAGAATAAAGATAAGTATAGTAGAGTACTTAATACATACCATTCTAGAATAAAGGTAAGTATAGTACAATACTTAGTACATACCATTCTAGAATAAAGGTAAGCATAGTACAGTACTTAATAAATACCATTCTAGAATAAAGGTAAGCATAGTACAGTACTTAGTACATACCATTCTAGGATAGAGGTAAGTATAGTACAGTGCTTAGTACATACCATTCTAGAATAAAGGTAAGTATAGTACAGTACTTAATACATACCATTCTAGAATAAAGGTAAGTATAGTACAGTACTTAATAGATACCATTTTAAAATAAAGGTAGGTATAGTACAGTACTTAATACATACCATTCTAGAATAAAGGTAAGTATAGTACAATACTTAGTACATACCATTCTAGTATAAAGGTAAGCATAGTACAGTACTTAGTACATACCATTCTAGAATAAAGGTAAGAATAGTACAGTACTTAATACATACCATTCTAGAATAAAGGTACGCATAGTACAGTACTTAATAGATACCATTCTAGAATAAAGGTAAGCATAGTACAGTACTTAATACATACCATTTTAGAATAAAGGTAGGTATAGTTAAATACTTAGTACATACCATTCTAGTATAAAGGTTAGCATAGTACAGTACTTAGTACATACCATTCTAGAATAAAGGTAAGTATAGTACAGTACTTAGTACATACCATTCTAGAATAAAGGTTAGCATAGTACAATACTTAGTACACACCATTCTAAAATAAAGGTCAGTATAGTACAGTACTTAATAGATACCATTCTAGAATAAAGGTAAGTATAGTACAGTACTTAATAGATACCATTCTAGAATAAAGGTAAGTATAGTACAGTACTTAGTACATATCATTCTAGAATAAAGGTAAGCATAGTACAGTACTTAATAGATACCATTCTAGAATAAAGGTAAGTATAGTACAGTACTTAATAGATACCATTCTAGAATAAAGGTAAGTATAGTACAGTACTTAGTACATACCATTCTAAAATAAAGGTAAGTATAGTACAGTACTTAGTACATACCATTCTAATATAAAGGTAAGTATAGTACAGTACTTAATACATACCATTCTAGAATAAAGGTAAGTATAGTACAGTACTTAGTACATACCATTCTAGAATAAAGGTAAGTATAGTACAGTACTTAATACATACCATTCTAGAATAAAGGTAAGTATAGTACAGTACTTAGTACATACCATTCTAGAATAAAGGTAGGTATAGTACAGTACTTAGTACATACCATTCTAGAATAAAAGTAAGAATAGTACAGTACTTAATACATACCATTCTAGAATAAAGGTAAGTATAGTACAGTACTTAATACATACCATTCTAGAATAAAGGTAAGTATAGTACAGTACTTAATAAATACCATTCTAGAATAAAGTAAGTATAGTACAGTACTTAGTACATACCATTCTAGAATAAAGGTAAGTATAGTACAGTACTTAGTACATACCATTCTAGAATAAAGGTAAGTATAGTACAGTACTTAATACATACCATTCTAGAATAAAGGTAAATATAGTACAGTACTTAATACATACTATTCTAGAATAAAGGTAAGCATAGTACAGTACTTAGTACATACCATTCTAGAATAATGGTAAGCATAGTACAGTACTTAATAGATACCATTCTAGAATAAAGATAAGTATAGTAGAGTACTTAATACATACCATTCTAGAATAAAGGTAAGTATAGTACAGTACTTAGTACATACCATTCTAGAATAAAGGTAAGCATAGTACAGTACTTAATAAATACCATTCTAGAATAAAGGTAAGCATAGTACAGTACTTAGTACATACCATTCTAGGATAAAGGTAAGTATAGTACAGTGCTTAGTACATACCATTCTAGAATAAAGGTAAGTATAGTACAGTACTTAATACATACCATTCTAAAATAAAGGTAAGTATAGTACAGTACTTAATACATACCATTCTAGAATAAAGGTAAGTATAGTACAGTACTTAATAGATACCATTTTAAAATAAAGGTAGGTATAGTACAGTACTTAATACATACCATTCTAGAATAAAGGTAAGTATAGTACAATACTTAGTAAATACCATTCTAGTATAAAGGTAAGCATAGTACAGTACTTAGTACATACCATTCTAGAATAAAGGTAAGAATAGTACATTACTTAATACATACCATTCTAGAATAAAGGTACGCATAGTACAGTACTTAATACATACCATTCTAGAATAAAGGTAAGTATAGTACAGTACTTAATAGATACCATTCTAGAATAAAGGTAAGCATAGTACAGTACTTAATACATACCATTTTAGAATAAAGGTAGGTATAGTTAAATACTTAGTACATACCATTCTAGTATAAAGGTTTGCATAGTACAGTACTTAGTACATACCATTCTAGAATAAAGGTAAGTATAGTACAGTACTTAGTACATACCATTCTAGAATAAAGGTAAGCATAGTACAATACTTAGTACATACCATTCTAGAATAAAGGTAAGTATAGTACAGTACTTAGTACATACCATTCTAGAATAAAGGTCAGTATAGTACAGTACTTAGTACATACAATTCTTGAATAAAGGTAAGTATAGTACAGTACTTAGTACATACCATTATAGTATAAAGGTAAGCATAGTACTGTACTTAGTACATACCTTTCTAGTATAAAGGTAAGTATAGTACAGTACTTAGTACATACCATTCTAAAATAAAGGTCAGTATAGTACAACACATAGTACATACCATTCTAGAATAAAGGTAAGCATAGTACAGTACTTAGTACATACCATTCTAGAATAAAGGTTAGTATAGTACAGCACTTAGTACATACCATTCTAGAATAAAGGTAAGTATAGTACAGTACTTAGTACATACCATTCTAGAATAAATGTAAGCATAGTACAATAGTTAGTACATACCATTCCAGAATAAAGGTAAGTATAGTACAGTACTTAGTAAATACCATTCTAGAATAAAGGTAAGTATAGTACAATACTTAGTACATACCATTCTAGGATAAAGGTAAGTATAGTACAGTGCTTAGTACATACCATTCTAGAATAAAGGTAAGTATAGTACAGTACTTAATACATACCATTCTAAAATAAAGGTAAGTATAGTACAGTACTTAATACATACCATTCTAGAATAAAGGTAAGCATAGTACAGTACTTAATAGATACCATTTTAAAATAAAGGTAAGTATAGTACAGTACTTAATACATACCATTCTAGAATAAAGGTAAGTATAGTACAATACTTAATACATACCATTCTAGAATAAAGGTAAGTATAGTACAATACTTAGTACATACCATTCTAGTATAAAGGTAAGCATAGTACAGTACTTAGTACATACCATTCTAGAATAAAGGTAAGAATAGTACAGTACTTAATACATACCATTCTAGAATAGAGGTACGCATAGTACAGTACTTAATACATACCATTCTAGAATAAAGGTAAGTATAGTACAGTACTTAATAGATACCATTCTAGAATAAAGGTAAGCATAGTACAGTACTTAATAGATACCATTCTAGAATAAAGGTAAGTATAGTACAGTACTTAATAGATACCATTCTAGAATAAAGGTAGGTATAGTACAGTACTTAGTACATACCATTCTAGAATAAAGGTAGGTATAGTACAGTACTTAATAGATACCATTCTAGAATAAAGGTAAGCATAGTACAGTACTTAATAGATACCATTCTAGAATAAAGGTAAGTATAGTACAGTACTTAATAGATACCATTCTAGAATAAAGGTAAGTACAGTACAGTACTTAATAGATACCATTCTAGAATAAAGGTAAGTATAGTACAGTACTTAATAGATACCATTCTAGAATAAAGGTAAGTATAGTACAGTACTTAGTACATACCATTCTAGAATAAAGGTAAGTATAGTACAGTACTTAGTACATACCATTCTAATATAAAGGTAAGTATAGTACAGTACTTAATACATACCATTCTAGAATAAAGGTAAGTATAGTACAGTACTTAGTACATATCATTCTAGAATAAAGGTAAGTATAGTACAGTACTTAATACATACCATTCTAGAATAAAGGTAAGCATAGTACAGTACTTAGTACATACCATTCTAGAATAAAGGTAAGCATAGTACAGTACTTAGTACATACCATTCTAGAATAAAGATAGGTATAGTACAGTACTTAATACATACCATTCTAGAATAAAGGTAAGTATAGTACAGTACTTAATACATACCATTCTAGAATAAAGGTAAGTATAGTACAGTACTTAATAAATACCATTCTAGAATAAAGTAAGTATAGTACAGTACTTAGTACATACCATTCTAGAATAAAGGTAAGTATAGTACAGTACTTAGTACATACCATTCTAGAATAAAGGTAAGTATAGTACAGTACTTAATACATACCATTCTAGAATAAAGGTAAGTATAGTACAGTACTTAATACATACCATTCTAGAATAAAGTAAGTATAGTACAGTACTTAGTACATACCATTCTAGAATAAAGGTAAGCATAGTACAGTACTTAATAGGTACCATTCTAGAATAAAGATAAGTATAGTACAGTACTTAATACATACCATTCTAGAATAAAGGTAAGAATAGTACAGTACTTAGTACATACCATTCTAGAATAAAGGTAAGCATAGTACAGTACTTAATAGATACCATTCTAGAATAAAGGTAAGTATAGTACAGTACTTAGTACATACCATTCTAGGATAAAGGTAAGTATAGTACAGTGCTTAGTACATACCATTCTAGAATAAAGGTAAGTATAGTACAGTACTTAATACATACCATTCTAAAATAAAGGTAAGCATAGTACAGTACTTAATACATACCATTCTAGAATAAAGGTAAGTATAGTACAGTACTTAATAGATACCATTTTAAAATAAAGGTAGGTATAGTACAGTACTTAATACATACTATTCTAGAATAAAGGTAAGCATAGTACAATACTTAGTACATACCATTCTAGTATAAAGGTAAGCATAGTACAGTACTTAATACATACCATTCTAGAATAAAGGTACGCATAGTACAGTACTTAATACATACCATTCTAGAATAAAGGTAAGTATAGTACAGTACTTAATAGATACCAGTCTAGAATAAAGGTAGGTATAGTACAGTACTTAGTACATACCATTCTAGAATAAAGGTAGGTATAGTACAGTACTTAGTACATACCATTCTAGAATAAAGGTAGGTATAGTACAGTACTTAATAGATACCATTCTAGAATAAAGGTAAGCATAGTACAGTACTTAATAGATACCATTCTAGAATAAAGGTAAGTATAGTACAGTACTTAATAGATACCATTCTAGAATAAAAGGTAAGTAAAGTACAGTACTTAGTACATACCATTCTAGAATAAAGGTAAGCATAGTACAGTACTTAATAGATAACATTCTAGAATAAAGGTAAGTATAGTACAGTACTTAATAGATACCATTCTAGAATAAAGGTAAGTATAGTACAGTACTTAGTACATACCATTCTAGAATAAAGGTAAGTATAGTACAGTACTTAGTACATACCATTCTAGTATAAAGGTAAGTATAGTACAGTACTTAATACATACCATTCTAGAATAAAGGTAAGTATAGTACAGTACTTAGTACATACCATTCTAGAATAAAGGTAAGTATAGTACAGTACTTAATACATACCATTCTAGAATAAAGGTAAGTATAGTACAGTAGTTATTACATACCATTCTAGAATAAAGGTAGGTATAGTACAGTACTTAGTACATACCATTCTAGAATAAAGGTAAGAATAGTACAGTACTTAATACATACCATTCTAGAATAAAGGTAAGCATAGTACAGTACTTAATACATACCATTCTAGAATAAAGGTAAGTATAGTACAGTACTTAATAAATACCATTTTAGAATAAAGTAAGTATAGTACAGTACTTAGTACATACCATTCTAGAATAAAGGTAAGTATATTACAGTACTTAGTACATACCATTCTAGAATAAAGGTAAGTATAGTACAGTACTTAATACATACCATTCTAGAATAAAGGTAAGTATAGTACAGTACTTAATACATACCATTCTAGAATAAAGTAAGTATAGTACAGTACTTAATACATACCATTCTAGAATAAAGGTAAGCATAGTACAGTACTTAATAGATACCATTCTAGAATAAAGATAAGTATAGTACAGTACTTAATACATACCATTCTAGAATAAAGGTAAGTATAGTACAGTACTTAGTACATACCATTCTAGAATAAAGGTAAGCATAGTACAGTACTTAATAGATACCATTCTAGAATAAAGGTAAGTATAGTACAGTACTTAATAAATCCATTCTAGAATAAAGGTAAGCATAGTACAGTAGTTAGTACATACCATTCTAGAATAAAGGTAAGTATAGTACAGTAGTTAGTACATACCATTCTAGAATAAAGGTAAGCATAGTACAATACTTAGTACATACTATTCTAGAATAAAGGTAAGCATAGTACAGTACTTAATAGATACCATTCTAGAATAAAGGTAAGCATAGTACAGTACTTAATAGATACCATTCTAGAATAAAGGTAAGTATAGTACAGTACTTAATAGATACCATTCTAGAATACAGGTAAGTATAGTACAGTACTTAGTACATACCATTCTAGAAAAAAGGTAAGTATAGTACAGTACTTAGTACATACCATTCTAGTATAAAGGTAAGTATAGTACAGTACTTAATACATACCATTCTAGAATAAAGGTAAGCATAGTACAGTACTTAGTACATACCATTCTAGAATAAAGGTATGTATAGTACAGTACTTAATACATACCATTCTAGAATAAAGGTAAGTATAGTACAGTACTTAGTACATACCATTCTAGAATAAAGGTAGGTATAGCATAGTACTTAGTACATACCATTCTAGAATAAAGGTAAGAATAGTACAGTATTTAATACATACCATTCTAGAATAAAGGTAAGTATAGTACAGTACTTAATACATACCATTCTAGAATAAAGGTAAGTATAGTACAGTACTTAATAAATACCATTCTAGAATAAAGGTAAGTATAGTACAGTACTTAGTACATACCATTCTAGAATAAAGGTAAGTATAGTACAGTACTTAGTACATACCATTCTAGAATAAAGGTAAGTATAGTACAGTACTTAATACATACCATTCTAGAATAAAGGTATGTATAGTACAGTACTTAATACATACCATTCTAGAATAAAGTAAGTATAGTACAGTACTTAGTACATACCATTCTAGAATAAAGGTAAGCATAGTACAGTACTTAATAGATACCATTCTAGAATAAAGGTAAGTATAGTACAGTACTTAATAAATCCATTCTAGAATAAAGGTAAGTATAGTACAGTAGTTAGTACATACCATTCTAGAATAAAGGTAAGTATAGTACAGTAGTTAGTACATACCATTCTAGAATAAAGGTAAGTATAGTACAGTAGTTAGTACATACCATTCTAGAATAAAGGTAAGTATAGTACAGTACTTAATACATACCATTCTAGAATAAAGTAAGCATAGTACAGTACTTAATAGATACCATTCTAGAATAAAGGTAAGCATAGTACAATACTTAGTACATACCATTCTAGAATAAAGGTAAGCATAGTACAGTTCTTAATAGATACCATTCTAAGATAAAGGTAAGTATAGTACAGTAGTTAGTACATACCATTCTAGAATAAAGGTAAGTATAGTACAGTAGTTAGTACATACCATTCTAGAATAAAGGTAAGTATAGTACAGTACTTAGTACATACCATTCTAGAATAAAGGTAAGCATAGTACAATACTTAGTACATACCATTCTAGAATAAAGGTAAGTATAGTACAGTACTTAGTACATACCATTCTAGAATAAAGGTCAGTATAGTACAGTACTTAGTACATACAATTCTTGAATAAAGGTAAGTATAGTACAGTACTTAGTACATACCATTATAGTATAAAGGTAAGCATAGTACTGTACTTAGTACATACCTTTCTAGTATAAAGGTAAGTATAGTACAGTACTTAGTACATACCATTCTAAAATAAAGGTCAGTATAGTACAACACATAGTACATACCATTCTAGAATAAAGGTAAGCATAGTACAGTACTTAGTACATACCATTCTAGAATAAAGGTTAGTATAGTACAGCACTTAGTACATACCATTCTAGAATAAAGGTAAGTATAGTACAGTACTTAGTACATACCATTCTAGAATAAATGTAAGCATAGTACAGTAGTTAGTACATACCATTCCAGAATAAAGGTAAGTATAGTACAGTACTTAGTAAATACCATTCTAGAATAAAGGTAAGTATAGTACAATACTTAGTACATACCATTCTAGGATAAAGGTAAGTATAGTACAGTGCTTAGTACATACCATTCTAGAATAAAGGTAAGTATAGTACAGTACTTAATACATACCATTCTAAAATAAAGGTAAGTATAGTACAGTACTTAATACATACCATTCTAGAATAAAGGTAAGCATAGTACAGTACTTAATAGATACCATTTTAAAATAAAGGTAAGTATAGTACAGTACTTAATACATACCATTCTAGAATAAAGGTAAGTATAGTACAATACTTAATACATACCATTCTAGAATAAAGGTAAGAATAGTACAATACTTAGTACATACCATTCTAGTATAAAGGTAAGCATAGTACAGTACTTAGTACATACCATTCTAGAATAAAGGTAAGAATAGTACAGTACTTAATACATACCATTCTAGAATAGAGGTACGCATAGTACAGTACTTAATACATACCATTCTAGAATAAAGGTAAGTATAGTACAGTACTTAATAGATACCATTCTAGAATAAAGGTAAGCATAGTACAGTACTTAATAGATACCATTCTAGAATAAAGGTAAGTATAGTACAGTACTTAATAGATACCATTCTAGAATAAAGGTAGGTATAGTACAGTACTTAGTACATACCATTCTAGAATAAAGGTAGGTATAGTACAGTACTTAATAGATACCATTCTAGAATAAAGGTAAGCATAGTACAGTACTTAATAGATACCATTCTAGAATAAAGGTAAGTATAGTACAGTACTTAATAGATACCATTCTAGAATAAAGGTAAGTACAGTACAGTACTTAATAGATACCATTCTAGAATAAAGGTAAGTATAGTACAGTACTTAATAGATACCATTCTAGAATAAAGGTAAGTATAGTACAGTACTTAGTACATACCATTCTAGAATAAAGGTAAGTATAGTACAGTACTTAGTACATACCATTCTAATATAAAGGTAAGTATAGTACAGTACTTAATACATACCATTCTAGAATAAAGGTAAGTATAGTACAGTACTTAGTACATATCATTCTAGAATAAAGGTAAGTATAGTACAGTACTTAATACATACCATTCTAGAATAAAGGTAAGCATAGTACAGTACTTAGTACATACCATTCTAGAATAAAGGTAAGCATAGTACAGTACTTAGTACATACCATTCTAGAATAAAGATAGGTATAGTACAGTACTTAATACATACCATTCTAGAATAAAGGTAAGTATAGTACAGTACTTAATACATACCATTCTAGAATAAAGGTAAGTATAGTACAGTACTTAATAAATACCATTCTAGAATAAAGTAAGCATAGTACAGTACTTAGTACATACCATTCTAGAATAAAGGTAAGTATAGTACAGTACTTAGTACATACCATTCTAGAATAAAGGTAAGTATAGTACAGTACTTAATACATACCATTCTAGAATAAAGGTAAGTATAGTACAGTACTTAATACATACCATTCTAGAATAAAGTAAGTATAGTACAGTACTTAGTACATACCATTCTAGAATAAAGGTAAGCATAGTACAGTACTTAATAGATACCATTCTAGAATAAAGATAAGTATAGTACAGTACTTAATACATACCATTCTAGAATAAAGGTAAGAATAGTACAGTACTTAGTACATACCATTCTAGAATAAAGGTAAGCATAGTACAGTACTTAATAGATACCATTCTAGAATAAAGGTAAGTATAGTACAGTACTTAGTACATACCATTCTAGGATAAAGGTAAGTATAGTACAGTGCTTAGTACATACCATTCTAGAATAAAGGTAAGTATAGTACAGTACTTAATACATACCATTCTAAAATAAAGGTAAGCATAGTACAGTACTTAATACATACCATTCTAGAATAAAGGTAAGTATAGTACAGTACTTAATAGATACCATTTTAAAATAAAGGTAGGTATAGTAGAGTACTTAATACATACTATTCTAGAATAAAGGTAAGCATAGTACAATACTTAGTACATACCATTCTAGTATAAAGGTAAGCATAGTACAGTACTTAATACATACCATTCTAGAATAAAGGTACGCATAGTACAGTACTTAATACATACCATTCTAGAATAAAGGTAAGTATAGTACAGTACTTAATAGATACCAGTCTAGAATAAAGGTAAGCATAGTACAGTACTTAATAGATACCATTCTAGAATAAAGGTAAGTATAGTACAGTACTTAATAGATACCATTCTAGAATAAAGGTAGGTATAGTACAGTACTTAGTACATACCATTCTAGAATAAAGGTAGGTATAGTACAGTACTTAATAGATACCATTCTAGAATAAAGGTAAGCATAGTACAGTACTTAATAGATACCATTCTAGAATAAAGGTAAGTATAGTACAGTACTTAATAGATACCATTCTAGAATAAAAGGTAAGTAAAGTACAGTACTTAGTACATACCATTCTAGAATAAAGGTAAGCATAGTACAGTACTTAATAGATAACATTCTAGAATAAAGGTAAGTATAGTACAGTACTTAATAGATACCATTCTAGAATAAAGGTAAGTATAGTACAGTACTTAGTACATACCATTCTAGAATAAAGGTAAGTATAGTACAGTACTTAGTACATACCATTCTAGTATAAAGGTAAGTATAGTACAGTACTTAATACATACCATTCTAGAATAAAGGTAAGTATAGTACAGTACTTAGTACATACCATTCTAGAATAAAGGTAAGTATAGTACAGTACTTAATACATACCATTCTAGAATAAAGGTAAGTATAGTACAGTAGTTATTACATACCATTCTAGAATAAAGGTAGGTATAGTACAGTACTTAGTACATACCATTCTAGAATAAAGGTAAGAATAGTACAGTACTTAATACATACCATTCTAGAATAAAGGTAAGTATAGTACAGTACTTAATACATACCATTCTAGAATAAAGGTAAGTATAGTACAGTACTTAATAAATACCATTTTAGAATAAAGTAAGTATAGTACAGTACTTAGTACATACCATTCTAGAATAAAGGTAAGTATAGTACAGTACTTAGTACATACCATTCTAGAATAAAGGTAAGTATAGTACAGTACTTAATACATACCATTCTAGAATAAAGGTAAGTATAGTACAGTACTTAATACATACCATTCTAGAATAAAGTAAGTATAGTACAGTACTTAATACATACCATTCTAGAATAAAGGTAAGCATAGTACAGTACTTAATAGATACCATTCTAGAATAAAGATAAGTATAGTACAGTACTTAATACATACCATTCTAGAATAAAGGTAAGTATAGTACAGTACTTAGTACATACCATTCTAGAATAAAGGTAAGCATAGTACAGTACTTAATAGATACCATTCTAGAATAAAGGTAAGTATAGTACAGTACTTAATAAATCCATTCTAGAATAAAGGTAAGCATAGTACAGTAGTTAGTACATACCATTCTAGAATAAAGGTAAGTATAGTACAGTAGTTAGTACATACCATTCTAGAATAAAGGTAAGCATAGTACAATACTTAGTACATACTATTCTAGAATAAAGGTAAGCATAGTACAGTACTTAATAGATACCATTCTAGAATAAAGGTAAGCATAGTACAGTACTTAATAGATACCATTCTAGAATAAAGGTAAGTATAGTACAGTACTTAATAGATACCATTCTAGAATACAGGTAAGTATAGTACAGTACTTAGTACATACCATTCTAGAAAAAAGGTAAGTATAGTACAGTACTTAGTACATACCATTCTAGTATAAAGGTAAGTATAGTACAGTACTTAATACATACCATTCTAGAATAAAGGTAAGCATAGTACAGTACTTAGTACATACCATTCTAGAATAAAGGTATGTATAGTACAGTACTTAATACATACCATTCTAGAATAAAGGTAAGTATAGTACAGTACTTAGTACATACCATTCTAGAATAAAGGTAGGTATAGCATAGTACTTAGTACATACCATTCTAGAATAAAGGTAAGAATAGTACAGTATTTAATACATACCATTCTAGAATAAAGGTAAGTATAGTACAGTACTTAATACATACCATTCTAGAATAAAGGTAAGTATAGTACAGTACTTAATAAATACCATTCTAGAATAAAGGTAAGTATAGTACAGTACTTAGTACATACCATTCTAGAATAAAGGTAAGTATAGTACAGTACTTAGTACATACCATTCTAGAATAAAGGTAAGTATAGTACAGTACTTAATACATACCATTCTAGAATAAAGGTAAGTATAGTACAGTACTTAATACATACCATTCTAGAATAAAGTAAGCATAGTACAGTACTTAATAGATACCATTCTAGAATAAAGGTAAGCATAGTACAATACTTAGTACATACCATTCTAGAATAAAGGTAAGCATAGTACAGTTCTTAATAGATACCATTCTAAGATAAAGGTAAGTATAGTACAGTAGTTAGTACATACCATTCTAGAATAAAGGTAAGTATAGTACAGTAGTTAGTACATACCATTCTAGAATAAAGGTAAGTATAGTACAGTACTTAGTACATACCATTCTAGAATAAAGGTAAGCATAGTACAATACTTAGTACATACCATTCTAGAATAAAGGTAAGTATAGTACAGTACTTAGTACATACCATTCTAGAATAAAGGTCAGTATAGTACAGTACTTAGTACATACAATTCTTGAATAAAGGTAAGTATAGTACAGTACTTAGTACATACCATTATAGTATAAAGGTAAGCATAGTACTGTACTTAGTACATACCTTTCTAGTATAAAGGTAAGTATAGTACAGTACTTAGTACATACCATTCTAAAATAAAGGTCAGTATAGTACAACACATAGTACATACCATTCTAGAATAAAGGTAAGCATAGTACAGTACTTAGTACATACCATTCTAGAATAAAGGTTAGTATAGTACAGCACTTAGTACATACCATTCTAGAATAAAGGTAAGTATAGTACAGTACTTAGTACATACCATTCTAGAATAAATGTAAGCATAGTACAGTAGTTAGTACATACCATTCCAGAATAAAGGTAAGTATAGTACAGTACTTAGTAAATACCATTCTAGAATAAAGGTAAGTATAGTACAATACTTAGTACATAGCATTCTAGGATAAAGGTAAGTATAGTACAGTGCTTAGTACATACCATTCTAGAATAAAGGTAAGTATAGTACAGTACTTAATACATACCATTCTAGAATAAAGGTAAGTATAGTACAGTACTTAATAAATACCATTCTAGAATAAAGTAAGCATAGTACAGTACTTAGTACATACCATTCTAGAATAAAGGTAAGTATAGTACAGTACTTAGTACATACCATTCTAGAATAAAGGTAAGTATAGTACAGTACTTAATACATACCATTCTAGAATAAAGGTAAGTATAGTACAGTACTTAATACATACCATTCTAGAATAAAGTAAGTATAGTACAGTACTTAGTACATACCATTCTAGAATAAAGGTAAGCATAGTACAGTACTTAATAGATACCATTCTAGAATAAAGATAAGTATAGTACAGTACTTAATACATACCATTCTAGAATAAAGGTAAGAATAGTACAGTACTTAGTACATACCATTCTAGAATAAAGGTAAGCATAGTACAGTACTTAATAGATACCATTCTAGAATAAAGGTAAGTATAGTACAGTACTTAGTACATACCATTCTAGGATAAAGGTAAGTATAGTACAGTGCTTAGTACATACCATTCTAGAATAAAGGTAAGTATAGTACAGTACTTAATACATACCATTCTAAAATAAAGGTAAGCATAGTACAGTACTTAATACATACCATTCTAGAATAAAGGTAAGTATAGTACAGTACTTAATAGATACCATTTTAAAATAAAGGTAGGTATAGTAGAGTACTTAATACATACTATTCTAGAATAAAGGTAAGCATAGTACAATACTTAGTACATACCATTCTAGTATAAAGGTAAGCATAGTACAGTACTTAATACATACCATTCTAGAATAAAGGTACGCATAGTACAGTACTTAATACATACCATTCTAGAATAAAGGTAAGTATAGTACAGTACTTAATAGATACCAGTCTAGAATAAAGGTAAGCATAGTACAGTACTTAATAGATACCATTCTAGAATAAAGGTAAGTATAGTACAGTACTTAATAGATACCATTCTAGAATAAAGGTAGGTATAGTACAGTACTTAGTACATACCATTCTAGAATAAAGGTAGGTATAGTACAGTACTTAATAGATACCATTCTAGAATAAAGGTAAGCATAGTACAGTACTTAATAGATACCATTCTAGAATAAAGGTAAGTATAGTACAGTACTTAATAGATACCATTCTAGAATAAAAGGTAAGTAAAGTACAGTACTTAGTACATACCATTCTAGAATAAAGGTAAGCATAGTACAGTACTTAATAGATAACATTCTAGAATAAAGGTAAGTATAGTACAGTACTTAATAGATACCATTCTAGAATAAAGGTAAGTATAGTACAGTACTTAGTACATACCATTCTAGAATAAAGGTAAGTATAGTACAGTACTTAGTACATACCATTCTAGTATAAAGGTAAGTATAGTACAGTACTTAATACATACCATTCTAGAATAAAGGTAAGTATAGTACAGTACTTAGTACATACCATTCTAGAATAAAGGTAAGTATAGTACAGTACTTAATACATACCATTCTAGAATAAAGGTAAGTATAGTACAGTAGTTATTACATACCATTCTAGAATAAAGGTAGGTATAGTACAGTACTTAGTACATACCATTCTAGAATAAAGGTAAGAATAGTACAGTACTTAATACATACCATTCTAGAATAAAGGTAAGTATAGTACAGTACTTAATACATACCATTCTAGAATAAAGGTAAGTATAGTACAGTACTTAATAAATACCATTTTAGAATAAAGTAAGTATAGTACAGTACTTAGTACATACCATTCTAGAATAAAGGTAAGTATAGTACAGTACTTAGTACATACCATTCTAGAATAAAGGTAAGTATAGTACAGTACTTAATACATACCATTCTAGAATAAAGGTAAGTATAGTACAGTACTTAATACATACCATTCTAGAATAAAGTAAGTATAGTACAGTACTTAATACATACCATTCTAGAATAAAGGTAAGCATAGTACAGTACTTAATAGATACCATTCTAGAATAAAGATAAGTATAGTACAGTACTTAATACATACCATTCTAGAATAAAGGTAAGTATAGTACAGTACTTAGTACATACCATTCTAGAATAAAGGTAAGCATAGTACAGTACTTAATAGATACCATTCTAGAATAAAGGTAAGTATAGTACAGTACTTAATAAATCCATTCTAGAATAAAGGTAAGCATAGTACAGTAGTTAGTACATACCATTCTAGAATAAAGGTAAGTATAGTACAGTAGTTAGTACATACCATTCTAGAATAAAGGTAAGCATAGTACAATACTTAGTACATACTATTCTAGAATAAAGGTAAGCATAGTACAGTACTTAATAGATACCATTCTAGAATAAAGGTAAGCATAGTACAGTACTTAATAGATACCATTCTAGAATAAAGGTAAGTATAGTACAGTACTTAATAGATACCATTCTAGAATACAGGTAAGTATAGTACAGTACTTAGTACATACCATTCTAGAAAAAAGGTAAGTATAGTACAGTACTTAGTACATACCATTCTAGTATAAAGGTAAGTATAGTACAGTACTTAATACATACCATTCTAGAATAAAGGTAAGCATAGTACAGTACTTAGTACATACCATTCTAGAATAAAGGTATGTATAGTACAGTACTTAATACATACCATTCTAGAATAAAGGTAAGTATAGTACAGTACTTAGTACATACCATTCTAGAATAAAGGTAGGTATAGCATAGTACTTAGTACATACCATTCTAGAATAAAGGTAAGAATAGTACAGTATTTAATACATACCATTCTAGAATAAAGGTAAGTATAGTACAGTACTTAATACATACCATTCTAGAATAAAGGTAAGTATAGTACAGTACTTAATAAATACCATTCTAGAATAAAGGTAAGTATAGTACAGTACTTAGTACATACCATTCTAGAATAAAGGTAAGTATAGTACAGTACTTAGTACATACCATTCTAGAATAAAGGTAAGTATAGTACAGTACTTAATACATACCATTCTAGAATAAAGGTATGTATAGTACAGTACTTAATACATACCATTCTAGAATAAAGTAAGTATAGTACAGTACTTAGTACATACCATTCTAGAATAAAGGTAAGCATAGTACAGTACTTAATAGATACCATTCTAGAATAAAGGTAAGTATAGTACAGTACTTAATAAATCCATTCTAGAATAAAGGTAAGTATAGTACAGTAGTTAGTACATACCATTCTAGAATAAAGGTAAGTATAGTACAGTAGTTAGTACATACCATTCTAGAATAAAGGTAAGTATAGTACAGTAGTTAGTACATACCATTCTAGAATAAAGGTAAGTATAGTACAGTACTTAATACATACCATTCTAGAATAAAGTAAGCATAGTACAGTACTTAATAGATACCATTCTAGAATAAAGGTAAGCATAGTACAATACTTAGTACATACCATTCTAGAATAAAGGTAAGCATAGTACAGTTCTTAATAGATACCATTCTAAGATAAAGGTAAGTATAGTACAGTAGTTAGTACATACCATTCTAGAATAAAGGTAAGTATAGTACAGTAGTTAGTACATACCATTCTAGAATAAAGGTAAGTATAGTACAGTACTTAATACATACCATTCTAGAATAAAGGTAAGCATAGTACAGTACTTAGTACATACCATTCTAGAATAAAGGTAAGCATAGTACAATACTTAGTACATACCATTCTAGAATAAAGGTAAGTATATTACAGTACTTAGTACATACCATTCTAGAATAAAGGTAAGTATAGTACAGTAGTTATTACATACCATTCTAGAATAAAGGTAAGTATAGTACAGTACTTAGTACATACCAATCTGGAATAAAGGTAAGTATAGTACAGTACTTAGTACATACCATTCTAGAATAAACGTAAGTATTGTACAGTACTTAGTACATACCATTCTAGAATAAAGGTTAGCATAGTACAGAACTTAGTACATACCATTCTAGAATAAAGGTAAGTATAGTATAATACTTAGTACATACCATTCTAGAATAAAGGTAAGTATAGTACAATACTTAATAAATACCATTCTAGAATAAAGGTAAGTATAGTACAGTACTTAATAAATACCATTCTAGAATAAAGGTAAGCATAGTACAATACGTAGTACATACCATTCTAGAATAAAGGTAAGCATAGTACAGTACTTAATAGATACCATTCTAGAATAAAGGTAAGCATAGTACCGTACTTAATAGATACCATTCTAGAATAAAGTAAGTATAGTACAGTACTTAATAAATACCATTCTAGAATAAAGGTAAGTATAGTACAGTACTTAGTACATACCATTCTAGAATAAAGGTAAGCATAGTACAGTACTTAATAGATACCATTCTAGAATAAAGGTAAGTATAGTACAGTACTTAATAGATACCATTCTAGAATAAAGGTAAGCATAGTACAGTACTTAGTACATACCATTCTAGAATAAAGGTAAGTATAGTACAGTACTTAGTACATACCATTCTAGTATAAAGGTAAGTATAGTACAGTACTTAATACATACCATTCTAAAATAAAGGTAAGTATAGTACAGTACTTAGTACATACCATTCTAGAATAAAGGTAAGTATAGTACAGTACTTAATAGATACCATTCTAAAATAAAGTAAGCATAGTACAGTACTTAGTACATACCATTCTAGAATAAAGGTAAGTATAGTACAGTACTTAGTACATACCATTCTAGAATAAAGGTAAGTATAGTACAGTACTTAATAAATACCATTCTAGAATAAAGGTAAGCATAGTACAGTACTTAGTACATACCATTCTAGTATAAAGGTAAGTATAGTACAATACTTAGTACATACCATTCTAGAATAAAGGTAAGTATAGTACAATACTTAATATATACCATTCTAGAATAAAGGTAAGTATAGTACAGTACTTAGTACATACCATTCTAGAATAAAGGTAAGTATAGTACAGTACTTAGTACATACCATTCTAGTATAAAGGTAAGTATAGTACAGTACTTAATACATACCATTCTAAAATAAAGGTAAGCATAGTACAGTACTTAGTACATACCATTCTAGAATAAAGGTAAGTATAGTACAGTACTTAATAGATACCATTCTAAAATAAAGTAAGTATAGTACAGTACTTAGTACATACCATTCTAGAATAAAGGTAAGTATAGTACAGTACTTAGTACATACCATTCTAGAATAAAGGTAAGTATAGTACAGTACTTAATAAATACCATTCTAGAATAAAGGTAAGCATAGTACAGTACTTAGTACATACCATTCTAGTATAAAGGTAAGTATAGTACAATACTTAGTACATACCATTCTAGAATAAAGGTAAGTATAGTACAATACTTAATATATACCATTCTAGAATAAAGGTAAGTATAGTACAGTACTTAGTACATACCATTCTAGAATAAAGGTAAGTATAGTACAGTACTTAATACATACCATTCTAGAATAAAGGTAAGTATAGTACAGTACTTAGTACATACCATTCTAGAATAAAGGTAAGCATAGAATAGTACTTAGTACATACCATTCTAGAATAAAGGTATGTATAGTACAGTACTTAGTACATACCATTCTAGTATAAAGGTAAGTATAGTACAGTACTTAGTACATACCATTCTAGAATAAAGGTTAGCATAGTACAATACTTAGTACATACCATTCTAGAATAAAGGTAAGCATAGAATAGTACTTAGTACATACCATTCTAGAATAAAGGTATGCATAGTACAGTACTTAGTACATACCATTCTAGTATAAAGGTAAGTATAGTACAGTACTTAGTACATACCATTCTAGAATAAAGGTTAGCATAGTACAATACTTAGTACATACCATTCTAGAATAAAGGTAAGCATAGAATAGTACTTAGTACATACCATTCTAGAATAAAGGTATGTATAGTACAGTACTTAGTACATACCATTCTAGTATAAAGGTAAGTATAGTACAGTACTTAGTACATACCATTCTAGAATAAAGGTAAGTATAGTACAGTACTTAGTACATACCATTCTAGAATAAAGGTAAGTATAGTACAATACTTAGTACATACCATTCTAGTATAAAGGTAAGTATAGTACAGTACTTAGTACATACCATTCTAGAATAAAGGTATGTATAGTACAGTACTTAGTACATACCATTCTAGAATAAAGGTAAGTATAGTACAGTACTTAGTACATACCATTCTAGAATAAAGGTAAGTATAGTACAATACTTAGTACATACCATTCTAGTATAAAGGTAAGTATAGTACAGTACTTAGTACATACCATTCTAGAATAAAGGTAAGTATAGTACAGGACTTAGTACATACTATTCTAGAATAAAGGTAAGTATAGTACAGTACTTAGTACATACCATTCTAGAATAAAGGTAAGTATTGTACAGTACTTAGTACATACCATTCTAGAATAAAGGTAAGTATAGTACAGTACTTAGTACATACCATTCTAGAATAAAGGTAAGTATAGTACAATACTTAGTACATACCATTCTAGAATAAAGGTAAGTATAGTACAGTACTTAGTACATACCATTCTAGAATAAAGGTAAGTATAGTACAGGACTTAGTACATACTATTCTAGAATAAAGGTAAGTATAGTACAGTACTTAGTACATACCATTCTAGAATAAAGGTAAGTATAGTACAATACTTAGTACATACCATTCTAGAATAAAGGTAAGTATAGTACAGTACTTAGTACATACCATTCTAGAATAAAGGTAAGTATAATACAGCACTTAGTACATACCATTCTAGAATAAAGGTAAGTATAGTACAGTACTTAGTACATACCATTCTAGAATAAAGGTAAGTATAGTACAGTACTTAGTACATACCATTCTAGAATAAAGGTAAGTATAATACAGCACTTAGTACATACCATTCTAGAATAAAGGTAAGTATAGTACAGGACTTAGTACATACCATTCTAGAATAAAGGTAAGTATAGTACAGGACTTAGTACATACCATTCTAGAATAAAGGTAAGTATAGTACAGTACTTAGTACATACCATTCTAGAATAAAGGTAAGTATAGTACAGTACTTAGTACATACCATTCTAGAATAAAGGTAAGTATAGTACAATACTTAGTACATACCATTCTAGAATAAAGGTATGTATAGTACAGTACTTAGTACATACCATTCATGCATCAAAACCTCCATACAGATACAACTAAATGCCACCAAATTTGGGCTCAAGATAATCCTTATATATTTAACATTAATAATCAATTTTATTTATTCCATTCCATTCAGTATTATTCACAATACAACAAAGTGAAAGGAACTTTTTTCTTTAAAAGGGACTACTTTTGTATATGTTCTAATCTCTGTTTGGTGAATTAAATTAGTGGTTTGGCACATTTAAATACACAATTTACAAATAAATAGATAAAACAAAATAATGCTATTTATTAAATAAATGTGACGCGCACATGCAAGGTTTGAATTTTGTTTATTTTTATAAAACGTATTGCTATATTTTTCTAATGTTGTATATTTACATTTTTTTATAGATTTATGAGACGTCTTCATGTCAACGGGTAATCTTAGGACTTTATTTTGTTTGACAAAATGGTGGCAAATCCAAATTATATACCGATTTACATGAAAGTAAATTATTTGCTTACGCTATGTTTATTTAAAGTTGGCCGACTGTTTTGTAAGCTCGCCATCCCAAAATATATTTGTCTTCTTTATTTAGCCCAGTAAATGGAAGAGATATTTTATGTTCGGATGAACATGGGAAATAGAATATACCATATATTGTCTTTTACTTACATGAGTGCCTGTCTGAGATTCTGCACTTTAGGTCTATAGTAGGGTGTCAAATGTCAACTTAGTGACATTGTGGAGAGGGGGGCTACAGAAATATTTCCTGTATGCCCAGATGTCGATTCAATGTGTTGAATGTGCATTTACAGTAATATATCTATTATTGGTCGCTAGGAATCTTTAAAAGTACATTTTGCACCTATTTATTTTTTTGGTTTTGAGACATATCGCCTTATTGGTCACTAGCTTAGTGGTCTCGCTAGAAATTGGTCGCTAGTTTGAGTCTGGTTATGATTGTTCCACTTTCGTAAGTGTTTTCGGGGTATATGTAATATTTAGAGTACTTTTAATTTCGTGTATGTGCTGATAAACTTGTCGAGGGCGTGCCCGAGATCAGTTTAGCTGCGCATACAAGAAATTAAAAGCATTCTAAATGTTTTGTATCATAACCAATCAAACGGAAGCAAATGTGTGATTGACATCTGTCGCACTTCAGAAGACTGATATTGGTCACATATACCAGCAGTCAGTTACGTGGTAAAAAGTTTTTAATAGAACACGTGATTAACGTCAAAACGTTAAATGGCAGCAAACATGACGGACGATCTTTTAAACGATGATATGGATTTTATGTTTTCACAGGTGGCAGAGAACATTTCATTTTTTTTTTATTGAAATTGAAAATTTTAGAGGCCAAGGTAAAATGTTGATGCGGCACACACATGACACAACTTTTTCTGAAAAAATTCTTGATTTTTACAAAATTTTAGAAGAGAGCGAACAGTTTTTCATTTCATTTTTAAAGAAAATGGAAAATCTGAGGCGGTTTTTCAGCATTTCTGATGTGCGAGGCGGCAAATATTTTTTGAACGAGGTGTGACTCAAATATGATCACTTTTTTATTGCAAAACTGATAATTTGTCTTGTTTGAATAAAAAAAATTGCACGGACCACCCCCCTTTTTCTAACTTTCTGTTTACAAACTTATTTTCAATAAGATTTCTTTATTTTTTTATTATTTCATCTCTTTTTCCTTATTTTAACTTGTTTGTGTCAATATTCATACAATCTTATGCTAACATCAAATAGCATGTGTCGACCCTATAATAGTCGTAGATACTAAGGGACCGACCATTTAACTTGAAGGGGGGGGGGGGGGGGGGGTTATGATTATTTGTTTCGTTCAGAAATTTTTTTTCGGACAACACGAGAGTTAGAATATTTATTTTTTTCAGAATTCCACATTAGGTTATATGACAAAAACTCTGAATCAGATTATTTTTTTTCCTCCACCAAAATCAGAATATTTTTTTCAGCAACATTGGGAATCAGAATATTTTTTTTAGAAAAAAAACATAACCCCCCCCCCCCTTCAAGTTAAATGGTCGTTCCCTAATAGGGTCGACACATGCAATTTGATGTTAACATAAGATTGTATGAATATTGACACGAACAAGTTAAAATAAGGAAAAAGAGATGAAATAATAAAGAAATAAAGAAATGTTATTGAAAATAAATTTGTAAACAGAAAGTTAGAAAAAAGGGGGGGTGGTCCGTGCCACGAGCGCCTGTGGTTTTATAGTTTTTTTCCAGTGTCAGATTTAAGTAAGCTTGCACTTAGTACCACTTTGCACCCAAAATGTCTATCACTTGGTCAAAAAATTACAGTGTGTACCAATTCAAGGCAATTATCAAAAAAAAAGTTACAATGTGTTTATTTCTGTGTTCTATCAAAATTAGGTCACAGTTAAAGCACACTAAATAGAACATGCTTTGCCCAAAAATAGCTATCTTGACTCCACCTCCTATATGGTTATCTTCATTTAGGAAATAATAAAGATCAAAGGAAAACACACTGGGTTGTGATACAAGTAGGGTTACAATACATGTTGCCGCAATAATAGTGGCCATAAATCCCCAGTGATTTCCTGTATTTTTACAGGACCCTGTTATATAACTGTATGTATAGATTAGGAAAAAAAGTTGAAGATAGCAAAATGGGTAATCAGAATCCGTAAATCAAAGAAGAACAAACAATACAATGACCAAGAAAAAATATAAAAGGACATGACGTCATTTTGACAATATTGTGACGTTTCTTACCGTTGATTTTTAATTTTAAAGGAGTTTTATATGTGAAACATATGTATCTGATTTCAAATTGTGCAATCTAATTATTATGTATTTGCGGAACTTGTTCATAAAGAAAATAAACGTAAGTTTTTTTTTCTCGAGGGACACATTATATGTCCCTAGAGCAGTCAAAGGGTTAACACAACACATCCTGGTCATCTGCCCAACTGACCTTTGCACAGGATGACGTATCGAAATCTAGTCTATTTCACTCATCACGATTTTCGCAAAATCACCTGTTATCATTTTTTAATAAAAAAATGACGATTTTTTAGTCAAAGACGAAAGAAACAAAACTCAAGTGAACGTTTTAAAATTTGGCGCCGTTTTTTTCATAATGGACGACTTTTTTTCCATAATGCCCTGTATTAATGCCCCGTAAATCCATACATGCCAACCCTACCGATTTACGCGGTAGTCTACCGATTTTTTTAAGTCTTCTACCGCCTACCGATTTTAGATGTTTTCCTACCGATTTTAAAAAAAAATGTAAAAGAAATTATCGGGAATTATTCATGTTTTTTTTTTTTTTTTTTTTTTTTTTTCTCTCTCAACTGCAAAATACATCAATACAGAATAGAGTACAATAATATAATAACATATAAAACAACATACAATCTATATAGTAAAGTACAATTAAATCTTCTTACAATCTTTTCCAATATACACATGTATCATATGTATATTGCAGAGGAGGTTGTTTTTTTTTAGAATATAAAAGATGAGAAAAGAGGTATTTCGCAGAGTTTAAAATTGTTTACTATTGATATATGTGAAAAATAATTTTTTTTGCATAATTAGGAAAAAAAGTAGATAAGAATTTTAGTGTATTTATGAAAAAAAAAAGAGATATTGAGAAGATGAGATTGTACTTTATATTGGTATTTATATGTAAAACTTTTATGGTCTGGTCTGGTGCAAACAATCAATTGGACTATAACACTGTACCAGATACACAAAAGTATTATTTGGATGGATCAAACATTCATATTGTTTTAATTATCCCGTAATGAGTATACTATAGTATAGTAAATATAAACAAGAAAAGTATATTTAGATAGACTATATCAGTTATTATTTAGTGGTGTCTCTAAGGAAAGGGAATTTACATAAGAATAAAAAATATGTCAACAATCCTCAAACAGTTTTTCAAAAGTACTCCAATGTAATTGAAATTCTGCAATTGTTCATATGTTGATTATTCTTGTATAGATTTCTATGACGTATAAATGAGTACAAATCCAAATTATTTAGGCCCTTTCCGTAATCGTTTCCCTCTTAATTTGTACCGGAAACTTCCATTGGTCAATTCTATATCATTAAACCAATCAGATATGGTATTTAGAATAAAGTTTTGAAGCACTACATTTTGAACTTATGATTCCAAAACATCAACAGATCAATGTCTGAATGAATATGTCCGAAACGCCAGAACAAAAGAAGGCTCGTTTACGTTTAGACAACGTATGGACTGATGAGTTTCATTTCATTAAACATTCCCGAAAGGGAAATAAATTTGCATTTTGTGAATTCTGCAGGACTGATGTTTCAATCAATCACGGAGGTCATAGTGATGTGACAAAGCATGTAGATACTGCAAATCCATTTTTTCATGGTTTTATCATACTATATTCAAAGTTTTGACAACACAGATTTTATATCCAAAATGCAGCCTAATGCACCATTTTGCGTCCTTCTGAAAAAAAAGACCCCCTCCTACCGCTTTTAGTCTCTCGAGGGTTGGCATGTATGTAAATCCCGTAATGCCCTGCCAGGAGATTTATAAGACATAGGCATTTATAATCATAATATAGTAAGTTGGTTAATAAATTGAAATAATTCATGGAAGTCATAGTTTGTATGAAGTCTTAACATGGTAAAAAATGTCTTTGTTGCATTATATCCCGTGTTATCGCTCGGGATTTAATATTTACGAAAATTATGTTACCTATATTAAAATTACATACAAACTATGGCTTCCATGAATTATTTCTTTAATTACACCTTATATAAGAATGCTGGATTCTGATTGGCTAATAGCCGTGATATTTTTTACAAATTCAGGCCTTGCATTGTGAATTTGCAGAATTTTTACTTCATGTAGGTGTATTTGCATAAGATTTAACTTTTTTTCATAGTATTTGCAAAATCGTATTTTCCGTTTTTACTCTTCACAAAATTTGTGAAACGTTTTCAGTTGTGCGTTTTATGTTACATCATTCGGTAGAATTAAACAGATACATCATGTTAGGTCCTGAAAACGACAAACAAAAGGTATTATTTATTTAGCCAGTGTTCTAAATAATACTCGGTGTAATTAAACAGATATGTCATGTTTGGGAGGGGTATTTGCGAAAAATACCAGTTTTGAGACTAAATTTCCCTCGCCATTCGGCTGGGGAAATTTTTCGTCTCTCAACTAGTATATTTCGCAAATACCCCTCCCAAGAATGATATATCTGTATACAATATCATGGAAATAATACAATTATACAATAAAAAATAAAATAAACTTAGTGCAGTTTTTATATCCCGGACATTTGTTTAGTTTGTCGGGATTTTAATTATTTTTGGCTCATTGGCACGGATATGGGGTACGGGTTTTGAAAGTAGTTCAAATGCCTTTCATAAATATATCTAAATAAATGTTCATCATTATTTTGACGCATGAACATTATTATCACTTTAATAACTTCTCTGTTATATAATTTGTTAATTCCATAATCCTGTAACTTTCTGATAGTCTTATTCTTTGCCGGATATCGTAATTTGTTTATTTGACAGAAACAATAATCACATATATCTTTTAAGCGGATCAACTAATTATGTGTCGTGCGATCTTACTACAGATTAAAAACAGGAACTATAGCTAAAAGTTGAAGAACTAAATATTGATTATAACCACATAAAATACATGAAAACATGCAAGAAATATAAAATAAAAACATTAAAATATTCAAAAGGTCAAGATTTTTCCGACACGTGCTGCTTAAAAAAGACGTGATCCTGTGTTACATCTGCACATTGCCGAAAAAGAAATCCCTTCGTTTATTGCCTGCATTTTCCTGTAAATGATTTCCGAAGTCGGAAAACATCAGCATAATAAATACAATGACGATGAGAACAGAACATACAACAATGACGGCTGTACATATTGTTAAATGAAGACAGAACATAAAACAATGACGACTGTATATATTGTTAAATGAACACAGAACACACAACAATGACGACTGTATATATTGTTAAATGAACACAGAACATAAAACAATGATGACTGTATATATTGTTAAATGAATACAGAACATACAACAATGACGACTGTATATGTGGTTAAATGAACACAGAACACACAACAATGACGACTGTATATATTGTTAAATGAACACAGAACATACAACAATGATGACTGTATATATTGTTAAATGAAGACAGAACATACAACAATGACGACTGTATATATTGTTAAATGAACACAGAACACACAACAATGACGACTGTATATATTGTTAAATGAACACAGAACATAAAACAATGATGACTGTATATATTGTTAAATGAATACAGAACATACAACAATGACGACTGTATATGTGGTTAAATGAACACAGAACACACAACAATGACTACTGTATATATTGTTAAATGAACACAGAACATACAACAATGATGACTGCATATATTGTTAAATGAAGACAGAACATAAAACAATGACGACTGTATATATTGTTAAATGAACACAGAACATAAAACAATGATGACTGTATATATTGTTAAATGAACACAGAACATACAACAATGATGACTGCATATATTGTTAAATGAAGACAGAACATACAACAATGACGACTGTATATGTGGTTAAATGAACACAGAACACACAACAATGACGACTGTATATATTGTTAAATGAACACAGAACATAAAACAATGATGACTGCATATATTGTTAAATGAACACAGAACATACAACAATGACGACTGTATATATTGTTAAATGAACACAGAACATACAACAATGATGACTGTATATATTGTTAAATGAAGACAGAACATACAACAATGACGACTTTATATATTGTTAAATGAACACAGAACATACAACAATGACGACTGTATATATTGTTAAATGAACACAGAACATACAACAATGACGACTATATATATTGTGAAATGAACAGAGAACATACAACAATGACGACTGTATATGTGGTTAAATGAACAGAGAACATACAACAATGATGACTGTATATATTGTTAAATGAACACAGAACATACAACAATGACGACTATATATATTGTTAAATGAACACAGAACACACAACAATGACGACTGTATATATTGTTAAATGAACACAGAACATAAAACAATGACGACTGTATATATTGTTAAATGAACACAGAACATAAAACAATGACGACTGTATATATTGTTAAATGAAGACAGAACATACAACAATGATGACTGTATATATTGTTAAATGAACACAGAACATACAACAATGACGACTGTATATATTGTTAAATGAACACAGAACATACAACAATGATGACTGTATATATAGTTAAATGAAGACAGAACATAAAACAATGACGACTGTATATATTGTTAAATGAACACAGAACACACAACAATGACTACTGTATTTATTGTTAAATGAACACAGAACATAAAACAATGACGACTGTATATATTGTTAAATGAACACAGAACATAAAACAATGACGACTGTATATATAGTTAAATGAACACAGAACATACAACAATGACGACTGTATATATTGTTAAATGAACACAGAACATAAAACAATGACGACTGTATATATTGTTAAATTAGAACAGAACATAAAACAATGACGACTGCATATATTGTTAAATTAGAACAGAACATACAGCAATGACGACTGCATATATTGTTAAATGAACACAGAACATACAACAATGATGACTGTATATATTGTTAAATGAACACAGAACATAAAACAATGACGACTGTATATATTGTTAAATGAATACAGAACATACAACAATGACGACTGTATATGTGGTTAAATGAACACAGAACATACAACAATGACGACTGTATATATTGTTAAATGAACACAGAACATAAAACAATGACGACTGTATATATTGTTAAATGAACACAGAACATACAACAATGACGACTGTATATATTGTTAAATGAACACAGAACATACAACAATGACGACTGTATATATTGTTAAATGAACACAGAGCATACAACAATGATGACTGTATATATTGTTAAATGAACACAGAACATACAACAATGATGACTGCATATATTGTTAAATGAACACAGAACATACAACAATGATGACTGCATATATTGTTAAATGAACACAGAACATACAACAATGATGACTGCATATATTGTTAAATGAACACAGAACATACAACAATGATGACTGTATATATTGTTAAATGAACACAGAACATAAAACAATGACGACTGTATATATTGTTAAATGAACACAGAACATACACCAATGACGACTGTATATATTGTTAAATGAACACAGAACATACAACAATGACGACTGTATATATTGTTAAATGAACACAGAACATACACCAATGACGACTGTATATATTGTTAAATGAACACAGAACATACAACAATGATGACTGCATATATTGTTAAATGAACACAGAACATAAAACAATGACGACTGTATATATTGTTAAATTAGAACAGAACATAAAACAATGACGACTGCATATATTGTTAAATTAGAACAGAACATACAGCAATGACGACTGCATATATTGTTAAATGAACACAGAACATACAACAATGATGACTGTATATATTGTTAAATGAACACAGAACATAAAACAATGACGACTGTATATATTGTTAAATGAACACAGAACATACAACAATGACGACTGCATATATTGTTAAATGAACACAGAACATACAACAATGATGACTGTATATATTGTTAAATGAACACAGAACATTAAACAATGACGACTGTATATATTGTTAAATGAACACAGAACATACACCAATGACGACTGTATATATTGTTAAATGAACACAGAACATACAACAATGACGACTGTATATATTGTTAAATGAACACAGAACACACAACAATGACGACTGCATATATTGTTAAATGAACACAGAACAAACAACAATGACGACTGCATATATTGTTAAATGAACACAGAACATACAACAATGATGACTGCATATATTGTTAAATGAACACAGAACATAAAAAACAATGATGACTGCATATATTGTTAAATGAACACAGAACACACTACAATGACTACTGCATATATTGTTAAATGAACACAGAACATACAACATTGACGACTGTATATATTGTTAAATGAACACCGAACATACAACAATGATGACTGTATATATTGTTAAATGAACACAGAACATACAATGATGACTGTATATATTGTTAAATGAACACAGAACATAAAACAATGACGACTGCATATATTGTTAAATGAACACAGAACATACAACAATAATGACTGCATATATTGTTAAATGAACACAGAACATACAACAATGATGACTGCATATATTGTTAAATGAACACAGAACATACAACAATGATGACTGCATATATTGTTAAATGAACACAGAACATACAACAATGACGACTGTATATATTGTTAAATGAACACAGAACATACAACAATGATGACTGCATATATTGTTAAATGAACACAGAACATACAACAATGACGACTGTATATATTGTTAAATGAACACAGAACATACACCAATGACGACTGTATATATTGTTAAATGAACACAGAACATACAACAATGACGACTGTATATATTGTTAAATGAACACAGAACATACAACAATGACGACTGTATATATTGTTAAATGAACACAGAACATACACCAATGACGACTGTATATATTGTTAAATGAACACAGAACATACAACAATGATGACTGCATATATTGTTAAATGAATACAGAACATACAACAATGATGACTGTATATATATTGTTAAATGAACACAGAACATACAACAATGACGACTGTATATATATTGTTAAATGAACACAGAACATACAACAATGATGACTGTATATATTGTTAAATGAACACAGAGCATACAACAATGACGACTGTATATATTGTTATATGAACACAGAACATACAACAATGACGACTGTATATATTGTTAAATGAACACTGAACATACAACAATGACGACTGTATATATTGTTAAATGAACACAGAACATAAAACAATGATGACTGTATATATTATTAAATGAACACAGAACATACAACAATGATGACTGCATATATTGTTAAATGAACACAGAACATACAACAATGACGACTGTATATATTGTTAAATGAACACAGAACATACAACAATGATGACTGCATTTATTGTTAAATGAATACAGAACATACAACAATGATGACTGCATATATTGTTAAATGAACACAGAACATACACCAATGATGACTGCATATATTGTTAAATGAATACAGAACATACAACAATGATGACTGCATATATTGTTAAATGAACACAGAACATACAACAATGATGACTGCATATATTGTTAAATGAATACAGAACATACAACAATGACGACTGTATATATTGTTAAATGAACACAGAACATACACCAATGACGACTGTATATATTGTTAAATGAACACAGAACATACAACAATGACGACTGTATATATTGTTAAATGAACACAGAACATACAACAATGACGACTGTATATATTGTTAAATGAACACAGAACATACAACAATGACGACTGTATATATTGTTAAATGAACACAGAACATACAACAATGACGACTGTATATATATTGTTAAATGAACACAGAACATACAACAATGACGACTGTATATATTGTTAAATGAATACAGAACATACAACAATGACGACTGTATATATTGTTAAATGAACACAGAACATACAACAATGATGACGGCATATATTGTTAAATGAACACAGAACATACAACAATGATGACTGTATATATTGTTAAATGAACAGAGAACATACAACAATGATGACTGCATATATTGTTAAATGAATACAGAACATACAACAATGATGACTGTATATATTGTTAAATGAACACAGAACATACAACAATGACGACTGTATATATTGTTAAATGAACACAGAACATACAACAATGACGACTGTATATATTGTTAAATGAACACAGAGCATACAACAATGACGACTGTATATATTGTTAAATGAACACAGAACACACAACAATGACTACTGCATATATTGTTAAATGAACACAGAACATACAACATTGACGACTGTATATATTGTTAAATGAACACCGAACATACAACAATGATGACTGTATATATTGTTAAATGAACACAGAACATACAATGATGACTGTATATATTGTTAAATGAACACAGAACATAAAACAATGACGACTGCATATATTGTTAAATGAACACAGAACATACAACAATAATGACTGCATATATTGTTAAATGAACACAGAACATACAACAATGATCACTGCATATATTGTTAAATGAACACAGAACATACAACAATGATGACTGCATATATTGTTAAATGAACACAGAACATACAACAATGACGACTGTATATATTGTTAAATGAACACAGAACATACAACAATGATGACTGCATATATTGTTAAATGAACACAGAACATACAACAATGACGACTGTATATATTGTTAAATGAACACAGAACATACACCAATGACGACTGTATATATTGTTAAATGAACACAGAACATACAACAATGACGACTGTATATATTGTTAAATGAACACAGAACATACAACAATGACGACTGTATATATTGTTAAATGAACACAGAACATACACCAATGACGACTGTATATATTGTTAAATGAACACAGAACATACAACAATGATGACTGCATATATTGTTAAATGAACACTGAACATACAACAATGACGACTGTATATATTGTTAAATGAACACAGAACATAAAACAATGATGACTGTATATATTATTAAATGAACACAGAACATACAACAATGATGACTGCATATATTGTTAAATGAACACAGAACATACAACAATGACGACTGTATATATTGTTAAATGAACACAGAACATACAACAATGATGACTGCATATATTGTTAAATGAATACAGAACATACAACAATGATGACTGCATATATTGTTAAATGAACACAGAACATACACCAATGATGACCGCATATATTGTTAAATGAATACAGAACATACAACAATGATGACTGCATATATTGTTAAATGAACACAGAACATACAACAATGATGACTGCATATATTGTTAAATGAATAAAGAACATACAACAATGACGACTGTATATATTGTTAAATGAACACAGAACATACACCAATGACGACTGTATATATTGTAAAATGAACACAGAACATACAACAATGACGACTGTATATATTGTTAAATGAACACAGAACATACAACAATGACGACTGTATATATTGTTAAATGAACACAGAACATACAACAATGACGACTGTATATATTGTTAAATGAACACAGAACATACAACAATGACGACTGTATATATATTGTTAAATGAACACAGAACATACAACACTGACGACTGTATATATTGTTAAATGAATACAGAACATACAACAATGACGACTGTATATATTGTTAAATGAACACAGAACATACAGCAATGATGACTGCATATATTGTTAAATGAACACAGAACATACAACAATGATGACTGTATATATTGTTAAATGAACAGAGAACATACAACAATGATGACTGCATATATTGTTAAATGAATACAGAACATACAACAATGATGACTGTATATATTGTTAAATGAACACAGAACATACAACAATGACGACTGTATATATTGTTAAATGAACACAGAACATACAACAATGACGACTGTATATATTGTTAAATGAATACAGAACATACAACAATGACCACTGTATATATAGTTAAATGAACACAGAGCATACAACAATGACGACTGTATATATTGTTAAATGAACACAGAACATACAACAATGACGACTGTATATATTGTTAAATGAACACAGAACATACAACAATGATGACTGCATATATTGTTAAATGAACACAGAACATACAACAATGACGACTGTATATATTGTTAAATGAACACAGAACATAAAACAATGACGACTGTATATATTGTTAAATGAATACAGAACATACAACAATGATGACTGCATATATTGTTAAATGAATACAGAACATACAACAATGACGACTGTATATATTGTTAAATTAACACAGAACATACACCAATGACGACTGTATATATATTGTTAAATGAACACAGAACATACAACAATGACGACTGTATATAATTGTCAAATGAACGCAGAACATAAAACAATGATGACTGCATATATTGTTAAATGAACACAGAGCATACAACAATGACGACTGTATATATTGTTAAATGAACACAGAACATACAACAATGATGACTGCATATATTGTTAAATGAACACAGAACATAAAAAACAATGATGACTGCATATATTGTTAAATGAACACAGAACACACAACAATGACTACTGCATATATTGTTAAATGAACACAGAACATACAACATTGACGACTGTATATATTGTTAAATGAACACCGAACATACAACAATGATGACTGTATATATTGTTAAATGAACACAGAACATACAATGATGACTGTATATATTGTTAAATGAACACAGAACATAAAACAATGACGACTGCATATATTGTTAAATGAACACAGAACATACAACAATAATGACTGCATATATTGTTAAATGAACACAGAACATACAACAATGATGACTGCATATATTGTTAAATGAACACAGAACATACAACAATGATGACTGCATATATTGTTAAATGAACACAGAACATACAACAATGACGACTGTATATATTGTTAAATGAACACAGAACATACAACAATGATGACTGCATATATTGTTAAATGAACACAGAACATACAACAATGACGACTGTATATATTGTTAAATGAACACAGAACATACACCAATGACGACTGTATATATTGTTAAATGAACACAGAACATACAACAATGACGACTGTATATATTGTTAAATGAACACAGAACATACAACAATGACGACTGTATATATTGTTAAATGAACACAGAACATACACCAATGACGACTGTATATATTGTTAAATGAACACAGAACATACAACAATGATGACTGCATATATTGTTAAATGAATACAGAACATACAACAATGATGACTGTATATATATTGTTAAATGAACACAGAACATACAACAATGACGACTGTATATATATTGTTAAATGAACACAGAACATACAACAATGATGACTGTATATATTGTTAAATGAACACAGAGCATACAACAATGACGACTGTATATATTGTTATATGAACACAGAACATACAACAATGACGACTGTATATATTGTTAAATGAACACTGAACATACAACAATGACGACTGTATATATTGTTAAATGAACACAGAACATAAAACAATGATGACTGTATATATTATTAAATGAACACAGAACATACAACAATGATGACTGCATATATTGTTAAATGAACACAGAACATACAACAATGACGACTGTATATATTGTTAAATGAACACAGAACATACAACAATGATGACTGCATATATTGTTAAATGAATACAGAACATACAACAATGATGACTGCATATATTGTTAAATGAACACAGAACATACACCAATGATGACTGCATATATTGTTAAATGAATACAGAACATACAACAATGATGACTGCATATATTGTTAAATGAACACAGAACATACAACAATGATGACTGCATATATTGTTAAATGAATACAGAACATACAACAATGACGACTGTATATATTGTTAAATGAACACAGAACATACACCAATGACGACTGTATATATTGTTAAATGAACACAGAACATACAACAATGACGACTGTATATATTGTTAAATGAACACAGAACATACAACAATGACGACTGTATATATTGTTAAATGAACACAGAACATACAACAATGACGACTGTATATATTGTTAAATGAACACAGAACATACAACAATGACGACTGTATATATATTGTTAAATGAACACAGAACATACAACAATGACGACTGTATATATTGTTAAATGAATACAGAACATACAACAATGACGACTGTATATATTGTTAAATGAACACAGAACATACAACAATGATGACTGCATATATTGTTAAATGAACACAGAACATACAACAATGATGACTGTATATATTGTTAAATGAACAGAGAACATACAACAATGATGACTGCATATATTGTTAAATGAATACAGAACATACAACAATGATGACTGTATATATTGTTAAATGAACACAGAACATACAACAATGACGACTGTATATATTGTTAAATGAACACAGAACATATAACAATGACGACTGTATATATTGTTAAATGAACACAGAGCATACAACAATGACGACTGTATATATTGTTAAATGAACACAGAACACACAACAATGACTACTGCATATATTGTTAAATGAACACAGAACATACAACATTGACGACTGTATATATTGTTAAATGAACACAGAACATACAATGATGACTGTATATATTGTTAAATGAACACAGAACATAAAACAATGACGACTGCATATATTGTTAAATGAACACAGAACATACAACAATAATGACTGCATATATTGTTAAATGAACACAGAACATACAACAATGATGACTGCATATATTGTTAAATGAACACAGAACATACAACAATGATGACTGCATATATTGTTAAATGAACACAGAACATACAACAATGACGACTGTATATATTGTTAAATGAACACAGAACATACAACAATGATGACTGCATATATTGTTAAATGAACACAGAACATACAACAATGACGACTGTATATATTGTTAAATGAACACAGAACATACACCAATGACGACTGTATATATTGTTAAATGAACACAGAACATACAACAATGACGACTGTATATATTGTTAAATGAACACAGAACATACAACAATGACGACTGTATATATTGTTAAATGAACACAGAACATACACCAATGACGACTGTATATATTGTTAAATGAACACAGAACATACAACAATGATGACTGCATATATTGTTAAATGAATACAGAACATACAACAATGATGACTGTATATATATTGTTAAATGAACACAGAACATACAACAATGACGACTGTATATATATTGTTAAATGAACACAGAACATACAACAATGATGACTGTATATATTGTTAAATGAACACAGAGCATACAACAATGACGACTGTATATATTGTTATATGAACACAGAACATACAACAATGACGACTGTATATATTGTTAAATGAACACTGAACATACAACAATGACGACTGTATATATTGTTAAATGAACACAGAACATAAAACAATGATGACTGTATATATTATTAAATGAACACAGAACATACAACAATGATGACTGCATATATTGTTAAATGAACACAGAACATACAACAATGACGACTGTATATATTGTTAAATGAACACAGAACATACAACAATGATGACTGCATATATTGTTAAATGAATACAGAACATACAACAATGATGACTGCATATATTGTTAAATGAACACAGAACATACACCAATGATGACTGCATATATTGTTAAATGAATACAGAACATACAACAATGATGACTGCATATATTGTTAAATGAACACAGAACATACAACAATGATGACTGCATATATTGTTAAATGAATACAGAACATACAACAATGACGACTGTATATATTGTTAAATGAACACAGAACATACACCAATGACGACTGTATATATTGTTAAATGAACACAGAACATACAACAATGACGACTGTATATATTGTTAAATGAACACAGAACATACAACAATGACGACTGTATATATTGTTAAATGAACACAGAACATACAACAATGACGACTGTATATATATTGTTAAATGAACACAGAACATACAACACTGACGACTGTATATATTGTTAAATGAATACAGAACATACAACAATGACGACTGTATATATTGTTAAATGAACACAGAACATACAGCAATGATGACTGCATATATTGTTAAATGAACACAGAACATACAACAATGATGACTGTATATATTGTTAAATGAACAGAGAACATACAACAATGATGACTGCATATATTGTTAAATGAATACAGAACATACAACAATGATGACTGTATATATTGTTAAATGAACACAGAACATACAACAATGACGACTGTATATATTGTTAAATGAACACAGAACATACAACAATGACGACTGTATATATTGTTAAATGAATACAGAACATACAACAATGACCACTGTATATATAGTTAAATGAACACAGAGCATACAACAATGACGACTGTATATATTGTTAAATGAACACAGAACATACAACAATGACGACTGTATATATTGTTAAATGAACACAGAACATACAACAATGATGACTGCATATATTGTTAAATGAACACAGAACATACAACAATGACGACTGTATATATTGTTAAATGAACACAGAACATAAAACAATGACGACTGTATATATTGTTAAATGAATACAGAACATACAACAATGATGACTGCATATATTGTTAAATGAATACAGAACATACAACAATGACGACTGTATATATTGTTAAATTAACACAGAACATACACCAATGACGACTGTATATATATTGTTAAATGAACACAGAACATACAACAATGACGACTGTATATAATTGTCAAATGAACGCAGAACATAAAACAATGATGACTGCATATATTGTTAAATGAACACAGAGCATACAACAATGACGACTGTATATATTGTTAAATGAACACAGAGCATACCACAATGACGACTGTATATATTGTTAAATGAACACAGAGCATACAACAATGACGACTGTATATATATTGTTAAATGAACACAGAGCATACAACAATGACGACTGTATATATATTGTTAAATGAACACAGAACATACAACAATGACGACTGTATATATATTGTTAAATGAACACAGAGCATACAACAATGACGACTGTATATATATTGTTAAATGAACACAGAGCATACAACAATGACGACTGTATATATTGTTAAATGAACACAGAGCATACAACAATGACGACTGTATATATTGTTATATGAACACAGAACATACAACAATGATGACTGTATATATTGTTAAATGAACACAGAACATACAACAATGACGACTGTATATATTGTTAAATGAACACAGAACATACAACAATGACGACTGTATATATATTGTTAAATGAACACAGAACATACAACAATGACGACTGTATATATATTGTTAAATGAATACAGAACATACAACAATGATGACTGTATATATTGTTAAATGAACACAGAACATACAACAATGACGACTGTATATATATTGTTAAATGAACACAGAGCATACAACAATGACGACTGTATATATATTGTTAAATGAACACAGAACATACAACAATGACGACTGTATATATATTGTTAAATGAACACAGAGCATACAACAATGACGACTGTATATATATTGTTAAATGAACACAGAGCATACAACAATGACGACTGTATATATATTGTTAAATGAACACAGAGCATACCACAATGACGACTGTATATATTGTTAAATGAACACAGAGCATACAACAATGACGACTGTATAAATTGTTAAATGAACACAGAGTATACAACAATGACGACTGTATATATTGTTAAATGAATACAGAACATACAACAATGATGACTGTATATATTGTTAAATGAATACAGAACAAACAACAATGATGACTGTATATATTGTTAAATGAACACAGAACATACAACAATGACGACTGTATATATTGTTAAATGAACACAGAACACACAACAATGATGACTGTATATATTGTTAAATGAATACAGAACAAACAACAATGATGACTGTATATATTGTTAAATGAACACAGAACATACAACAATGACGACTTTATATATTGTTAAATGAATACAGAACATACAACAATGATGACTGTATATATTGTTAAATGAATACAGAACATACAACAATGATGACTGTATATATTGTTAAATGAATACAGAACAAACAACAATGATGACTGTATATATTGTTAAATGAACACAGAACATACAACAATGACGACTGTATATATTGTTAAATGAATACAGAACAAACAACAATGATGACTGTATATATTGTTAAATGAACACAGAACATACAACAATGACGACTGTATATATTGTTAAATGAACACAGAACATACAACAATGATGACTGTATATATTGTTAAATGAATACAGAACATACAACAATGATGACTGTATATATTGTTAAATGAACACAGAACATACAACAATGACGACTGTATATATTGTTAAATGAACACAGAACACACAACAATGATGACTGTATATATTGTTAAATGAACACAGAACATAAAACAATGACGACTGTATATATTGCTAAATGAACACAGAACACACAACAATGATGATTGTATATATTGTTAAATGAACACAGAACATACAACAATGATGACTGTATATATTGTTAAATGAACACAGAACACACAACAATGATGACTGCATATATTGTTAAATGAACACAGAACATACAACAATGATGACTGCATATATTGTTAAATGAACACAGAACATAAAACAATGACGACTGTATATATTGTTAAATGAACACAGAACACACAACAATGATGACTGTATATATTGTTAAATGAACAGAGAACATACAACAATGATGACTGCATATATTGTTAAATGAACACAGAACATAAAACAATGACGACTGTATATATTGTTAAATGAACACAGAACACACAACAATGATGACTGCATATATTGTTAAATGAACACAGAACATAAAACAATGACGACTGTATATATTGTTAAATGAACACAGAACACACAGCAATGATGACTGCATATATTGTTAAATGAACAGAGAACATACAACAATGATGACTGCATATATTGTTAAATGAACACAGAACATAAAACAATGACGACTGTATATATTGTTAAATGAACACAGAACACACAACAATGACGACTGTATATATTGTTAAATGAACACAGAACATAAAACAATGACGACTGTATATATTGTTAAATGAACACAGAACACACAACAATGACTACTGTATATATTGTTAAATGAACACAGAACATAAACCAATGACGACTGTATATATTGTTAAATGAACACAGAACATACAACAATGACGACTGTATATATTGTTAAATGAACACAGAACACACAACAATGATGACTGTATATATTGTTAAATGAACACAGAACATACAACAATGACGACTGTATATATTGTTAAATGAACAGAGAACATACAACAATGATGACTGCATATATTGTTAAATGAACACAGAACATAAAACAATGACGACTGTATATATTGTTAAATGAACACAGAGCATACAACAATGACGACTGTATATATTGTTAAATGAACACAGAACATACAACAATGATGACTGCATATATTGTTAAATGAACACAGAACATACAACAATGATGACTGCATATATTGTTAAATGAATACAGAACATACAACAATGATGACTGTATATATTGTTAAATGAACACAGAACATACACCAATGACGACTGTATATATATTGTTAAATGAACACAGAACATACAACAATGACGACTGTATATAATTGTCAAATGAACGCAGAACATAAAACAATGATGACTGCATATATTGTTAAATGAACACAGAGCATACAACAATGACGACTGTATATATTGTTAAATGAACACAGAACATACAACAATGACGACTGTATATATATTGTTAAATGAACACAGAACATACAACAATGACGACTGTATATATATTGTTAAATGAACACAGAACATACAACAATGATGACTGTATATATTGTTAAATGAACACAGAGCATACAACAATGACGACTGTATATATTGTTAAATGAACACAGAACATACAACAATGACGACTGTATATATTGTTAAATGAACACAGAACATACAACAATGACGACTGTATATATTGTTAAATGAACACAGAACATACAACAATGACGACTGTATATATTGTTAAATGAAAACAGAGCATACAACAATGACGACTCTATATATTGTTATATGAACACAGAACATACAACAATGACGACTGTATATATTGTTAAATGAACACAGAACATACAACAATGACGACTGTATATATTGTTAAATGAACACAGAACATACAACAATGACGACTGTATATATTGTTAAATGAACACAGAACATACACCAATGACGACTGTATATATATTGTTAAATGAACACAGAACATACAACAATGATGACTGTATATATTGTTAAATGAACACAGAGCATACAACAATGACGACTGTATATATTGTTAAATGAACACAGAACATACACCAATGACGACTGTATATATATTGTTAAATGAACACAGAACATACAACAATGACGACTGTATATATTGTCAAATGAACGCAGAACATACAACAATGACGACTGTATATATTGTTAAATGAACACAGAGCATACAACAATGACGACTGTATATATATTGTTAAATGAACACAGAACATACAACAATGACGACTGTATATATATTGTTAAATGAACACAGAACATACAACAATGATGACTGTATATATTGTTAAATGAAAACAGAGCATACAACAATGACGACTGTATATATTGTTAAATGAAGACAGAACATACAACAATGATGACTGTATATATTGTTAAATGAACACAGAACATACAACAATGATGACTGTATATATTGTTAAATGAACACAGAACATACAACAATGACGACTGTATATATTGTTAAATGAACACAGAACATACAACAATGATGACTGCATATATTGTTAAATGAACACAGAACATACAACAATGACGACTGTATATATTGTTAAATGAACACAGAACATACAACAATGATGACTGCATATATTGTTAAATGAATACAGAACATACAACAATGATGACTGCATATATTGTTAAATGAACACAGAACATACAACAATGATGACTGCATATATTGTTAAATGAATACAGAACATACAACAATGATGACTGTATATATTGTTAAATGAACACAGAACATACACCAATGACGACTGTATATATATTGTTAAATGAACACAGAACATACAACAATGACGACTGTATATATTGTCAAATGAACGCAGAACATAAAACAATGATGACTGCATATATTGTTAAATGAACACAGAGCATACCACTATGACGACTGTATATATTGTTAAATGAACACAGAGCATACAACAATGACGACTGTATATATATTGTTAAATGAACACAGAACATACAACAATGACGACTGTATATATTGTCAAATGAACGCAGAACATACAACAATGATGACTGCATATATTGTTAAATGAATACAGAACATACAACAATGATGACTGCATATATTGTTAAATGAACACAGAACATACAACAATGATGACTGCATATATTGTTAAATGAATACAGAACATACAACAATGACGACTGTATATATTGTTAAATGAACACAGAACATACACCAATGACGACTGTATATATATTGTTAAATGAACACAGAACATACAACAATGACGACTGTATATATTGTCAAATGAACGCAGAACATAAAACAATGATGACTGCATATATTGTTAAATGAACACAGAGCATACAACTATGACGACTGTATATATTGTTAAATGAACACAGAGCATACAACAATGACGACTGTATATATATTGTTAAATGAACACAGAACATACAACAATGACGACTGTATATATTGTCAAATGAACGCAGAACATAAAACAATGATGACTGTATATATATTGTTAAATGAACACAGAACATACAACAATGACGACTGTATATATTGTTAAATGAACACAGAGCATACAACAATGACGACTGTATATATATTGTTAAATGAACACAGAGCATACAACAATGACGACTGTATATATTGTTAAATGAACACAGAGCATACAACAATGACGACTGTATATATTGTTAAATGAACACAGAGCATACAACAATGACGACTGTATATATTGCTATATGAACACAGAACATACAACAATGACGACTGTATATATTGTTAAATGAACACAGAACATACAACAATGATGACTGTATATATTGTTAAATGAATACAGAACATACAACAATGATGACTGTATATATTGTTAAATGAACACAGAACATACAACAATGACGACTGTATATATTGTTAAATGAATACAGAACATACAACAATGATGACTGTATATATTGTTAAATGAACACAGAACACACAACAATGATGACTGTATATATTGTTAAATGAACACAGAACATACAACAATGATGACTGTATATATTGTTAAATGAACACAGAACACACAACAATGATGACTGCATATATTGTTAAATGAACACAGAACATACAACAATGATGACTGCATATATTGTTAAATGAACACAGAACATAAAACAATGACGACTGTATATATTGTTAAATGAACACAGAACACACAACAATGATGACTGTATATATTGTTAAATGAACAGAGAACATACAACAATGATGACTGCATATATTGTTAAATGAACACAGAACATAAAACAATGACGACTGTATATATTGTTAAATGAACACAGAACACACAACAATGATGACAGCATATATTGTTAAGTGAACACAGAACATAAAACAATGACGACTGTATATATTGTTAAATGAACACAGAACACACAACAATGATGACTGCATATATTGTTAAATGAACAGAGAACATACAACAATGATGACTGCATATATTGTTAAATGAACACAGAACATAAAACAATGACGACTGTATATATTGTTAAATGAACACAGAACACACAACAATGACGACTGTATATATTGTTAAATGAACACAGAACATAAAACAATGACGACTGTATATATTGTTAAATGAACACAGAACACACAACAATGACTACTGTATATATTGTTAAATGAACACAGAACATAAAACAATGACGACTGTATATATTGTTAAATGAACACAGAACATACAACAATGACGACTGTATATATTGTTAAATGAACACAGAACACAAAACAATGATGACTGTATATATTGTTAAATGAACACAGAACATACAACAATGACGACTGTATATATTGTTAAATGAACAGAGAACATACAACAATGATGACTGCATATATTGTTAAATGAACACAGAACATAAAACAATGACGACTGTATATATTGTTAAATGAACACAGAACACACAACAATGATGACTGTATATGTGGTTAGATGAACACAGAACACACAACAATGATGACTGCATATATTGTTAAATGAACACAGAACATACAACAATGACGACTGTATATATTGTTAAATGAACACAGAACACACAACAATGATGACTGTATATATTGTTAAATGAACACAGAACATACAACAATGATGACTGTATATATTGTTAAATGAACAGAGAACATACAACAATGATGACTGCATATATTGTTAAATGAATACAGAACATACAACAATGATGACTGTATATATTGTTAAATGAACACAGAACATACAACAATGACGACTGTATATATTGTTAAATGAACACAGAACATACAACAATGACGACTCTATATATTGTTATATGAACACAGAACATACAACAATGACGACTGTATATATTGTTAAATGAACACAGAACATACAACAATGACGACTGTATATATTGTTAAATGAACACAGAACATACAACAATGACGACTGTATATATTGTTAAATGAACACAGAACATACACCAATGACGACTGTATATATATTGTTAAATGAACACAGAACATACAACAATGATGACTGTATATATTGTTAAATGAACACAGAGCATACAACAATGACGACTGTATATATTGTTAAATGAACACAGAACATACACCAATGACGACTGTATATATATTGTTAAATGAACACAGAACATACAACAATGACGACTGTATATATTGTCAAATGAACGCAGAACATACAACAATGACGACTGTATATATTGTTAAATGAACACAGAGCATACAACAATGACGACTGTATATATATTGTTAAATGAACACAGAACATACAACAATGACGACTGTATATATATTGTTAAATGAACACAGAACATACAACAATGATGACTGTATATATTGTTAAATGAAAACAGAGCATACAACAATGACGACTGTATATATTGTTAAATGAACACAGAACATACAACAATGATGACTGTATATATTGTTAAATGAACACAGAACATACAACAATGATGACTGTATATATTGTTAAATGAACACAGAACATACAACAATGACGACTGTATATATTGTTAAATGAACACAGAACATACAACAATGATGACTGCATATATTGTTAAATGAACACAGAACATACAACAATGACGACTGTATATATTGTTAAATGAACACAGAACATACAACAATGATGACTGCATATATTGTTAAATGAATACAGAACATACAACAATGATGACTGCATATATTGTTAAATGAACACAGAACATACAACAATGATGACTGCATATATTGTTAAATGAATACAGAACATACAACAATGATGACTGTATATATTGTTAAATGAACACAGAACATACACCAATGACGACTGTATATATATTGTTAAATGAACACAGAACATACAACAATGACGACTGTATATATTGTCAAATGAACGCAGAACATAAAACAATGATGACTGCATATATTGTTAAATGAACACAGAGCATACAACTATGACGACTGTATATATTGTTAAATGAACACAGAGCATACAACAATGACGACTGTATATATATTGTTAAATGAACACAGAACATACAACAATGACGACTGTATATATTGTCAAATGAACGCAGAACATACAACAATGATGACTGCATATATTGTTAAATGAATACAGAACATACAACAATGATGACTGCATATATTGTTAAATGAACACAGAACATACAACAATGATGACTGCATATATTGTTAAATGAATACAGAACATACAACAATGACGACTGTATATATTGTTAAATGAACACAGAACATACACCAATGACGACTGTATATATATTGTTAAATGAACACAGAACATACAACAATGACGACTGTATATATTGTCAAATGAACGCAGAACATAAAACAATGATGACTGCATATATTGTTAAATGAACACAGAGCATACAACTATGACGACTGTATATATTGTTAAATGAACACAGAGCATACAACAATGACGACTGTATATATATTGTTAAATGAACACAGAACATACAACAATGACGACTGTATATATTGTCAAATGAACGCAGAACATAAAACAATGATGACTGTATATATATTGTTAAATGAACACAGAACATACAACAATGACGACTGTATATATTGTTAAATGAACACAGAGCATACAACAATGACGACTGTATATATATTGTTAAATGAACACAGAGCATACAACAATGACGACTGTATATATTGTTAAATGAACACAGAGCATACAACAATGACGACTGTATATATTGTTAAATGAACACAGAGCATACAACAATGACGACTGTATATATTGCTATATGAACACAGAACATACAACAATGACGACTGTATATATTGTTAAATGAACACAGAACATACAACAATGATGACTGTATATATTGTTAAATGAATACAGAACATACAACAATGATGACTGTATATATTGTTAAATGAACACAGAACATACAACAATGACGACTGTATATATTGTTAAATGAATACAGAACATACAACAATGATGACTGTATATATTGTTAAATGAACACAGAACACACAACAATGATGACTGTATTTATTGTTAAATGAACACAGAACATACAACAATGATGACTGTATATATTGTTAAATGAACACAGAACACACAACAATGATGACTGCATATATTGTTAAATGAACACAGAACATACAACAATGATGACTGCATATATTGTTAAATGAACACAGAACATAAAACAATGACGACTGTATATATTGTTAAATGAACACAGAACACACAACAATGATGACTGTATATATTGTTAAATGAACAGAGAACATACAACAATGATGACTGCATATATTGTTAAATGAACACAGAACATAAAACAATGACGACTGTATATATTGTTAAATGAACACAGAACACACAACAATGATGACAGCATATATTGTTAAGTGAACACAGAACATAAAACAATGACGACTGTATATATTGTTAAATGAACACAGAACACACAACAATGATGACTGCATATATTGTTAAATGAACAGAGAACATACAACAATGATGACTGCATATATTGTTAAATGAACACAGAACATAAAACAATGACGACTGTATATATTGTTAAATGAACACAGAACACACAACAATGACGACTGTATATATTGTTAAATGAACACAGAACATAAAACAATGACGACTGTATATATTGTTAAATGAACACAGAACACACAACAATGACTACTGTATATATTGTTAAATGAACACAGAACATAAAACAATGACGACTGTATATATTGTTAAATGAACACAGAACATACAACAATGACGACTGTATATATTGTTAAATGAACACAGAACACAAAACAATGATGACTGTATATATTGTTAAATGAACACAGAACATACAACAATGACGACTGTATATATTGTTAAATGAACAGAGAACATACAACAATGATGACTGCATATATTGTTAAATGAACACAGAACATAAAACAATGACGACTGTATATATTGTTAAATGAACACAGAACACACAACAATGATGACTGTATATGTGGTTAGATGAACACAGAACACACAACAATGATGACTGCATATATTGTTAAATGAACACAGAACATACAACAATGACGACTGTATATATTGTTAAATGAACACAGAACACACAACAATGATGACTGTATATATTGTTAAATGAACACAGAACATACAACAATGATGACTGTATATATTGTTAAATGAACAGAGAACATACAACAATGATGACTGCATATATTGTTAAATGAATACAGAACATACAACAATGATGACTGTATATATTGTTAAATGAACACAGAACATACAACAATGACGACTGTATATATTGTTAAATGAACACAGAACATACAACAATGACGACTCTATATATTGTTATATGAACACAGAACATACAACAATGACGACTGTATATATTGTAAAATGAACACAGAACATACAACAATGACGACTGTATATATTGTTAAATGAACACAGAACATACAACAATGACGACTGTATATATTGTTAAATGAACACAGAACATACACCAATGACGACTGAATATATATTGTTAAATGAACACAGAACATACAACAATGATGACTGTATATATTGTTAAATGAACACAGAGCATACAACAATGACGACTGTATATATTGTTAAATGAACACAGAACATACACCAATGACGACTGTATATATATTGTTAAATGAACACAGAACATACAACAATGACGACTGTATATATTGTCAAATGAACGCAGAACATACAACAATGACGACTGTATATATTGTTAAATGAACACAGAGCATACAACAATGACGACTGTATATATATTGTTAAATGAACACAGAACATACAACAATGACGACTGTATATATATTGTTAAATGAACACAGAACATACAACAATGATGACTGTATATATTGTTAAATGAAAACAGAGCATACAACAATGACGACTGTATATATTGTTAAATGAACACAGAACATACAACAATGATGACTGTATATATTGTTAAATGAACACAGAACATACAACAATGATGACTGTATATATTGTTAAATGAACACAGAACATACAACAATGACGACTGTATATATTGTTAAATGAACACAGAACATACAACAATGATGACTGCATATATTGTTAAATGAACACAGAACATACAACAATGACGACTGTATATATTGTTAAATGAACACAGAACATACAACAATGATGACTGCATATATTGTTAAATGAATACAGAACATACAACAATGATGACTGCATATATTGTTAAATGAACACAGAACATACAACAATGATGACTGCATATATTGTTAAATGAATACAGAACATACAACAATGATGACTGTATATATTGTTAAATGAACACAGAACATACACCAATGACGACTGTATATATATTGTTAAATGAACACAGAACATACAACAATGACGACTGTATATATTGTCAAATGAACGCAGAACATAAAACAATGATGACTGCATATATTGTTAAATGAACACAGAGCATACAACTATGACGACTGTATATATTGTTAAATGAACACAGAGCATACAACAATGACGACTGTATATATATTGTTAAATGAACACAGAACATACAACAATGACGACTGTATATATTGTCAAATGAACGCAGAACATACAACAATGATGACTGCATATATTGTTAAATGAATACAGAACATACAACAATGATGACTGCATATATTGTTAAATGAACACAGAACATACAACAATGATGACTGCATATATTGTTAAATGAATACAGAACATACAACAATGACGACTGTATATATTGTTAAATGAACACAGAACATACACCAATGACGACTGTATATATATTGTTAAATGAACACAGAACATACAACAATGACGACTGTATATATTGTCAAATGAACGCAGAACATAAAACAATTATGACTGCATATATTGTTAAATGAACACAGAGCATACAACTATGACGACTGTATATATTGTTAAATGAACACAGAGCATACAACAATGACGACTGTATATATATTGTTAAATGAACACAGAACATACAACAATGACGACTGTATATATTGTCAAATGAACGCAGAACATAAAACAATGATGACTGTATATATATTGTTAAATGAACACAGAACATACAACAATGACGACTGTATATATTGTTAAATGAACACAGAGCATACAACAATGACGACTGTATATATATTGTTAAATGAACACAGAGCATACAACAATGACGACTGTATATATTGTTAAATGAACACAGAGCATACAACAATGACGACTGTATATATTGTTAAATGAACACAGAGCATACAACAATGACGACTGTATATATTGCTATATGAACACAGAACATACAACAATGACGACTGTATATATTGTTAAATGAACACAGAACATACAACAATGATGACTGTATATATTGTTAAATGAATACAGAACATACAACAATGATGACTGTATATATTGTTAAATGAACACAGAACATACAACAATGACGACTGTATATATTGTTAAATGAATACAGAACATACAACAATGATGACTGTATATATTGTTAAATGAACACAGAACACACAACAATGATGACTGTATATATTGTTAAATGAACACAGAACATACAACAATGATGACTGTATATATTGTTAAATGAACACAGAACACACAACAATGATGACTGCATATATTGTTAAATGAACACAGAACATACAACAATGATGACTGCATATATTGTTAAATGAACACAGAACATAAAACAATGACGACTGTATATATTGTTAAATGAACACAGAACACACAACAATGATGACTGTATATATTGTTAAATGAACAGAGAACATACAACAATGATGACTGCATATATTGTTAAATGAACACAGAACATAAAACAATGACGACTGTATATATTGTTAAATGAACACAGAACACACAACAATGATGACAGCATATATTGTTAAGTGAACACAGAACATAAAACAATGACGACTGTATATATTGTTAAATGAACACAGAACACACAACAATGATGACTGCATATATTGTTAAATGAACAGAGAACATACAACAATGATGACTGCATATATTGTTAAATGAACACAGAACATAAAACAATGACGACTGTATATATTGTTAAATGAACACAGAACACACAACAATGACGACTGTATATATTGTTAAATGAACACAGAACATAAAACAATGACGACTGTATATATTGTTAAATGAACACAGAACACACAACAATGACTACTGTATATATTGTTAAATGAACACAGAACATAAAACAATGACGACTGTATATATTGTTAAATGAACACAGAACATACAACAATGACGACTGTATATATTGTTAAATGAACACAGAACACAAAACAATGATGACTGTATATATTGTTAAATGAACACAGAACATACAACAATGACGACTGTATATATTGTTAAATGAACAGAGAACATACAACAATGATGACTGCATATATTGTTAAATGAACACAGAACATAAAACAATGACGACTGTATATATTGTTAAATGAACACAGAACACACAACAATGATGACTGTATATGTGGTTAGATGAACACAGAACACACAACAATGATGACTGCATATATTGTTAAATGAACACAGAACATACAACAATGACGACTGTATATATTGTTAAATGAACACAGAACACACAACAATGATGACTGTATATATTGTTAAATGAACACAGAACATACAACAATGATGACTGTATATATTGTTAAATGAACAGAGAACATACAACAATGATGACTGCATATATTGTTAAATGAATACAGAACATACAACAATGATGACTGTATATATTGTTAAATGAACACAGAACATACAACAATGACGACTGTATATATTGTTAAATGAACACAGAACATACAACAATGACGACTGTATATATTGTTAAATGAACACAGAGCATACAACAATGACGACTGTATATATTGTTAAATGAACACAGAACATACAACAATGATGACTGCATATATTGTTAAATGAACACAGAACATACAACAATGATGACTGCATATATTGTTAAATGAATACAGAACATACAACAATGATGACTGTATATATTGTTAAATGAACACAGAACATACAACAATGACGACTGTATATATTGTTAAATGAACACAGAACACACAACAATGATGACTGTATATATTGTTAAATGAACACAGAACATACAACAATGATGATTGCATATATTGTTAAATGAACACAGAACATACAACAATGACGACTGTATATATTGTTAAATGAACACAGAACATAAAACAATGACGACTGTATATATTGTTAAATGAATACAGAACATACAACAATGATGACTGCATATATTGTTAAATGAATACAGAACATACAACAATGACGACTGTATATATTGTTAAATGAACACAGAACATACACCAATGACGACTGTATATATATATTGTTAAATGAACACAGAACATACAACAATGACGACTGTATATATTGTCAAATGAACGCAGAACATAAAACAATGATTACTGCATATATTGTTAAATGAACACAGAGCATACAACAATGACGACTGTATATATTGTTAAATGAACACAGAACATACAACAATGACGACTGTATATATTGTTAAATGAACACAGAGCATACAACAATGACGACTGTATATATATTGTTAAATGAAAACAGAACATACAACAATGACGACTGTATATATATTGTTAAATGAACACAGAACATACAACAATGATGACTGTATATATTGTTAAATGAACACAGAGCATACAACAATGACGACTGTATATATTGTTATATGAACACAGAACATACAACAATGACGACTGTATATATTGTTAAATGAACACAGAACATACAACAATGACGACTGTATATATTATTAAATGAACACAGAACATAAAACAATGATGACTGTATATATTGTTAAATGAACACAGAACATACAACAATGATGACTTCATATATTGTTAAATGAACACAGAACATACAACAATGACGACTGTATATATTGTTAAATGAACACAGAACATACACCAATGATGACTGCATATATTGTTAAATGAATACAGAACATACAACAATGATGACTGCACATATTGTTAAATGAACACAGAACATACAACAATGATGACTGCATATATTGTTAAATGAATACAGAACATACAACAATGACGACTGTATATATTGTTAAATGAACACAGAACATACACCAATGACGACTGTATATATTGTTAAATGAACACAGAACATACAACAATGACGACTGTATATATTGTTAAATGAACACAGAACATACAACAATGACGACTGTATATATTGTTAAATGAACACAGAACATACAACAATGACGACTGTATATATTGTTAAATGAACACAGAACATACACCAATGACGACTGTATATATATTGTTAAATGAACACAGAACATACAACAATGACGACTGTATATATTGTCAAATGAACGCAGAACATAGAACAATGACGACTGTATATATTGTTAAATGAACACAGAGCATACAACAATGATGACTGCATATATTGTTAAATGAACACAGAACATACAACAATGACGACTGTATATATTGTTAAATGAACACAGAACATACAACAATGATGACTGCATATATTGTTAAATGAATACAGAACATACAACAATGATGACTGCATATATTGTTAAATGAACACAGAACATACAACAATGATGACTGCATATATTGTTAAATGAATACAGAACATACAACAATGACGACTGTATATATTGTTAAATGAACACAGAACATACACCAATGATGACTGCATATATTGTTAAATGAATACAGAACATACAACAATGATGACTGCATATATTGTTAAATGAACACAGAACATACAACAATGACGACTGTATATATTGTTGAATGAACACAGAACATACAACAATGACGACTGTATATATATTGTTAAATGAACACAGAACATACAACAATGACGACTGTATATATTGTTAAATGAATACAGAACATACAACAATGACGACTGTATATATTGTTAAATGAACACAGAACATACAACAATGATGACTGCATATATTGTTAAATGAACACAGAACATACAACAATGATGACTGTATATATTGTTAAATGAACAGAGAACATACAACAATGATGACTGCATATATTGTTAAATGAATACAGAACATACAACAATGATGACTGTATATATTGTTAAATGAACACAGAACATACAACAATGACGACTGTATATATTGTTAAATGAACACAGAACATACAACAATGACGACTGTATATATTGTTAAATGAACACAGAGCATACAACAATGACGACTGTATATATTGTTAAATGAACACAGAACATACAACAATGACGACTGTATATATTGTTAAATGAACACAGAACATACAACAATGATGACTGCATATATTGTTAAATGAACACAGAACATACAACAATGACGACTGTATATATTGTTAAATGAACACAGAACGTAAAACAATGACGACTGTATATATTGTTAAATGAATACAGAACATTCAACAATGATGACTGCATATATTATTAAATGAATACAGAACATACAACAATGACGACTGTATATATTGTTAAATGAACACAGAACATACACCAATGACGACTGTATATATATTGTTAAATGAACACAGAACATACAACAATGACGACTGTATATAATTGTCAAATGAACGCAGAACATAAAACAATGATGACTGCATATATTGTTAAATGAACACAGAGCATACAACAATGACGACTGTATATATTGTTAAATGAACACAGAGCATACAACAATGACGACTGTATATATATTGTTAAATGAACACAGAACATACAACAATGACGACTGTATATATTGTCAAATGAACGCAGAACATAAAACAATGATGACTGCATATATTGTTAAATGAACACAGAGCATACAACAATGACGACTGTATATATTGTTAAATGAACACAGAGCATACAACAATGACGACTGTATATATTGTTAAATGAACACAGAGCATACAACAATGACGACTGTATATATTGTTAAATGAACACAGAGCATACAACAATGACGACTGTATATATATATTGTTAAATGAACACAGAGCATACAACAATGGCGACTGTATATATTGTTAAATGAACACAGAGCATACAACAATGACGACTGTATATATTGTTAAATGAACACAGAGCATAAAACAATGACGACTGTATATATTGTTATATGAACACAGAACATACAACAATGATGACTGTATATATTGTTAAATGAACACAGACCATACAACAATGACGACTGTATATATTGTTAAATGAACACAGAACATACAACAATGATGACTGTATATATTGTTAAATGAAAACAGAACATACAACAATGATGACTGTATATATTGTTAAATGAACACAGAACATACAACAATGACGACTGTATATATTGTTAAATGAACACAGAACATACAACAATGATGACTGCATATATTGTTAAATGAACACAGAACATACAACAATGACGACTGTATATATTGTTAAATGAACACAGAACATACAACAATGATGACTGCATATATTGTTAAATGAATACAGAACATACAACAATGATGACTGCATATATTGTTAAATGAACACAGAACATACAACAATGATGACTGCATATATTGTTAAATGAATACAGAACATACAACAATGACGACTGTATATATTGTTAAATGAACACAGAACATACACCAATGATGACTGCATATATTGTTAAATGAATACAGAACATACAACAATGATGACTGCATATATTGTTAAATGAACACAGAACATACAACAATGATGACTGCATATATTGTTAAATGAATACAGAACATACAACAATGACGACTGTATATATTGTTAAATGAACACAGAACATACACCAATGACGACTGTATATATTGTTAAATGAACACAGAACATACAACAATGACGACTGTATATATTGTTAAATGAACACAGAACATACAACAATGACGACTGTATATATTGTTGAATGAACACAGAACATACAACAATGACGACTGTATATATATTGTTAAATGAACACAGAACATATAACAATGACGACTGTATATATTGTTAAATGAATACAGAACATACAACAATGACGACTGTATATATTGTTAAATGAACACAGAACATACAACAATGATGACTGCATATATTGTTAAATGAACACAGAACATACAACAATGATGACTGTATATATTGTTAAATGAACAGAGAACATACAACAATGATGACTGCATATATTGTTAAATGAATACAGAACATACAACAATGATGACTGTATATATTGTTAAATGAACACAGAACATACAACAATGACGACTGTATATATTGTTAAATGAACACAGAACATACAACAATGACGACTGTATATATTGTTAAATGAACACAGAGCATACAACAATGACGACTGTATATATTGTTAAATGAACACAGAACATACAACAATGACGACTGTATATATTGTTAAATGAACACAGAACATACAACAATGATGACTGCATATATTGTTAAATGAACACAGAACATACAACAATGACGACTGTATATATTGTTAAATGAACACAGAACGTAAAACAATGACGACTGTATATATTGTTAAATGAATACAGAACATACAACAATGATGACTGCATATATTGTTAAATGAATACAGAACATACAACAATGACGACTGTATATATTGTTAAATGAACACAGAACATACACCAATGACAACTGTATATATATTGTTAAATGAACACAGAACATACAACAATGACGACTGTATATAATTGTCAAATGAACGCAGAACATAAAACAATGATGACTGCATATATTGTTAAATGAACACAGAGCATACAACAATGACGACTGTATATATTGTTAAATGAACACAGAGCATACAACAATGACGACTGTATATATATTGTTAAATGAACACAGAACATACAACAATGACGACTGTATATATTGTCAAATGAACGCAGAACATAAAACAATGATGACTGCATATATTGTTAAATGAACACAGAGCATACAACAATGACGACTGTATATATTGTTAAATGAACACAGAGCATACAACAATGACGACTGTATATATTGTTAAATGAACACAGAGCATACAACAATGACGACTGTATATATTGTTAAATGAACACAGAGCATACAACAATGACGACTGTATATATATATTGTTAAATGAACACAGAGCATACAACAATGACGACTGTATATATTGTTAAATGAACACAGAGCATACAACAATGACGACTGTATATATTGTTAAATGAACACAGAGCATAAAACAATGACGACTGTATATATTGTTATATGAACACAGAACATACAACAATGATGACTGTATATATTGTTAAATGAACACAGACCATACAACAATGACGACTGTATATATTGTTAAATGAACACAGAACATACAACAATGATGACTGTATATATTGTTAAATGAATACAGAACATACAACAATGATGACTGTATATATTGTTAAATGAACACAGAACATACAACAATGACGACTGTATATATTGTTAAATGAACACAGAACACACAACAATGATGACTGTATATATTGTTAAATGAACACAGAACATAAAACAATGACGACTGTATATATTGTTAAATGAACACAGAACACACAACAATGATGACTGTATATATTGTCAAATGAACACAGAACATACAACAATGATGACTGTATATATTGTTAAATGAACACAGAACACACAACAATGATGACTGCATATATTGTTAAATGAACACAGAACATACAACAATGATGACTGCATATATTGTTAAATGAACACAGAACATAAAACAATGACGACTGTATATATTGTTAAATGAACACAGAACACACAACAATGATGACTGTATATATTGTTAAATGAACAGAGAACATACAACAATGATGACTGCATATATTGTTAAATGAACACAGAACATAAAACCATGACGACTGTATATATTGTTAAATGAACACAGAACACACAACAATGATGACTGCATATATTGTTAAATGAACACAGAACATAAAACAATGACGACTGTATATATTGTTAAATGAACACAGAACATACAACAATGATGACTGCATATATTGTTAAATGAACACAGAACATACAACAATGACGACTGTATATATTGTTAAATGAACACAGAACGTAAAACAATGACGACTGTATATATTGTTAAATGAATACAGAACATACAACAATGATGACTGCATATATTGTTAAATGAATACAGAACATACAACAATGACGACTGTATATATTGTTAAATGAACACAGAACATACACCAATGACGACTGTATATATATTGTTAAATGAACACAGAACATACAACAATGACGACTGTATATAATTGTCAAATGAACGCAGAACATAAAACAATGATGACTGCATATATTGTTAAATGAACACAGAGCATACAACAATGACGACTGTATATATTGTTAAATGAACACAGAGCATACAACAATGACGACTGTATATATATTGTTAAATGAACACAGAACATACAACAATGACGACTGTATATATTGTCAAATGAACGCAGAACATAAAACAATGATGACTGCATATATTGTTAAATGAACACAGAGCATACAACAATGACGACTGTATATATTGTTAAATGAACACAGAGCATACAACAATGACGACTGTATATATTGTTAAATGAACACAGAGCATACAACAATGACGACTGTATATATTGTTAAATGAACACAGAGCATACAACAATGACGACTGTATATATATATTGTTAAATGAACACAGAGCATACAACAATGACGACTGTATATATTGTTAAATGAACACAGAGCATACAACAATGACGACTGTATATATTGTTAAATGAACACAGAGCATAAAACGATGACGACTGTATATATTGTTATATGAACACAGAACATACAACAATGATGACTGTATATATTGTTAAATGAACACAGACCATACAACAATGACGACTGTATATATTGTTAAATGAACACAGAACATACAACAATGATGACTGTATATATTGTTAAATGAATACAGAACATACAACAATGATGACTGTATATATTGTTAAATGAACACAGAACATACAACAATGACGACTGTATATATTGTTAAATGAACACAGAACACACAACAATGATGACTGTATATATTGTTAAATGAACACAGAACATAAAACAATGACGACTGTATATATTGTTAAATGAACACAGAACACACAACAATGATGACTGTATATATTGTCAAATGAACACAGAGCATACAACAATGATGACTGTATATATTGTTAAATGAACACAGAACACACAACAATGATGACTGCATATATTGTTAAATGAACACAGAACATACAACAATGATGACTGCATATATTGTTAAATGAACACAGAACATAAAACAATGACGACTGTATATATTGTTAAATGAACACAGAACACACAACAATGATGACTGTATATATTGTTAAATGAACAGAGAACATACAACAATGATGACTGCATATATTGTTAAATGAACACAGAACATAAAACCATGACGACTGTATATATTGTTAAATGAACACAGAACACACAACAATGATGACTGCATATATTGTTAAATGAACACAGAACATAAAACAATGACGACTGTATATATTGTTAAATGAACACAGAACACACAGCAATGATGACTGCATATATTGTTAAATGAACAGAGAACATACAACAATGATGACTGCATATATTGTTAAATGAACACAGAACATACAACAATGACGACTGTATATATTGTTAAATGAACACAGAACACACAACAATGACGACTGTATATATTGTTAAATGAACACAGAACATAAAACAATGACGACTGTATATATTGTTAAATGAACACAGAACACACAACAATGACTACTGTATATATTGTTAAATGAACACAGAACATACAACAATGACGACTGTATATATTGTCAAATGAACGCAGAACATAAAACAATGATGACTGCATATATTGTTAAATGAACACAGAGCATACAACAATGACGACTGTATGTATTGTTAAATGAACACAGAACACACAACAATGATGACTGTATATATTGTTAAATGAACACAGAACATACAACAATGACGACTGTATATATTGTTAAATGAACAGAGAACATACAACAATGATGACTGCATATATTGTTAAATGAACACAGAACATAAAACAATGACGACTGTATATATTGTTAAATGAACACAGAACACACAACAATGATGACTGTATATGTGGTTAGATGAACACAGAACACACAACAATGATGACTGCATATATTGTTAAATGAACACAGAACATACAACAATGATGACTGCATATATTGTTAAATGAACACAGAACATAAAACAATGACGACTGTATATATTGTTAAATGAACACAGAACACACAACAATGATGACTGTATATATTGTTAAATGAACACAGAACATACAACAATGATGACTGTATATATTGTTAAATGAACAGAGAACATACAACAATGATGACTGCATATATTGTTAAATGAATACAGAACATACAACAATGATGACTGTATATATTGTTAAATGAACACAGAACATACAACAATGACGACTGTATATATTGTTAAATGAACACAGAACATACAACAATGACGACTGTATATATTGTTAAATGAACACAGAGCATACAACAATGACGACTGTATATATTGTTAAATGAACACAGAACATACAACAATGATGACTGCATATATTGTTAAATGAACACAGAACATACAACAATGATGACTGCATATATTGTTAAATGAATACAGAACATACAACAATGATGACTGTATATATTGTTAAATGAACACAGAACATACAACAATGACGACTGTATATATTGTTAAATGAACACAGAACACACAACAATGATGACTGTATATATTGTTAAATGAACACAGAACATACAACAATGATGACTGCATATATTGTTAAATGAACACAGAACATACAACAATGACGACTGTATATATTGTTAAATGAACACAGAACATAAAACAATGACGACTGTATATATATTGTTAAATGAACACAGAACATACAACAATAACGACTGTATATATTGTCAAATGAACGCAGAACATAAAACAATGATGACTGCATATATTGTTAAATGAACACAGAGCATACAACAATGACGACTGTATATATTGTTAAATGAACACAGAGCATACAACAATGACGACTGTATATATATTGTTAAATGAACACAGAACATACAACAATGACGACTGTATATATTGTCAAATGAACGCAGAACATAAAACAATGATGACTGCATATATTGTTAAATGAACACAGAGCATACAACAATGACGACTGTATATATTGTTAAATGAACACAGAGCGTACAACAATGACAACTGTATATATTGTTAAATGAACACAGAGCATACAACAATGACGACTGTATATATATTGTTAAATGAACACAGAGCATACAACAATGACGACTGTATATATTGTTAAATGAACACAGAGCATACAACAATGACGACTGTATATATATTGTTAAATGAACACAGAGCATACAACAATGACGACTGTATATATTGTTAAATGAACACAGAGCATACAACAATGACGACTGTATATATTGTTAAATGAACACAGAGCATACAACAATGACGACTGTATATATTGTTATATGAACACAGAACATACAGCATTGATGAATGTATATATTGTTAAATGAACACAGAACATACAACAATGACGACTGTATATATTGTTAAATGAACACAGAACATACAACAATGATGACTGTATATATTGTTAAATGAATACAGAACATACAACAATGATGACTGTATATATTGTTAAATGAACACAGAACATACAACAATGACGACTCTATATATTGTTAAATGAACACAGAACACACAACAATGATGACTGTATATATTGTTAAATGAACACAGAACATAAAACAATGACGACTGTATATATTGTTAAATGAACACAGAACACACAACAATGATGACTGTATATATTGTTAAATGAACACAGAACATACAACAATGATGACTGTATATATTGTTAAATGAACACAGAACACACAACAATGATGACTGCATATATTGTTAAATGAACACAGAACATACAACAATGATGACTGCATATATTGTTAAATGAAAACAGAACATAAAACAATGACGACTGTATATATTGTTAAATGAACACAGAACACAAAACAATGATGACTGTATATATTGTTAAATGAATACAGAACATACAACAATGATGACTGCATATATTGTTAAATGAACACAGAACATAAAACAATGACGACTGTATATATTGTTAAATGAACACAGAACACACAACAATGATGACTGCATATATTGTTAAATGAACACAGAACATAAAACAATGACGACTGTATATATTGTTAAATGAACACAGAACACACAACAAAGATGACTGCATATATTGTTAAATGAACAGAGAACATACAACAATGATGACTGCATATATTGTTAAATGAACACAGAACATAAAACAATGACGACTGTATATATTGTTAAATGAACACAGAACACACAACAATGCCGATTGTATATATTGTTAAATGAACACAGAACATAAAACAATGACGACTGTATATATTGTTAAATGAACACAGAACACACAACAATGACTACTGTATATATTGTTAAATGAACACAGAACATAAAACAATGACGACTGTATATATTGTTAAATGAACACAGAACATACAACAATGACGACTGTATATATTGTTAAATGAACACAGAACACACAACAATGATGACTGTATATATTGTTAAATGAACACAGAACATACAACAATGACGACTGTATATATTGTTAAATGAACACAGAGCATACAACAATGACGACTGTATATATATTGTTAAATGAACACAGAGCATACAACAATGACGACTGTATATATTGTTAAATGAACACAGAGCATACAACAATGACGACTGTATATATTGTTAAATGAACACAGAGCATACAACAATGACGACTGTATATATTGTTATATGAACACAGAACATACAGCATTGATGACTGTATATATTGTTAAATGAACACAGAACATACAACAATGACGACTGTATATATTGTTAAATGAATACAGAACATACAACAATGATGACTGTATATATTGTTAAATGAACACAGAACATACAACAATGACGACTGTATATATTGTTAAATGAACACAGAACACACAACAATGATGACTGTATATATTGTTAAATGAACACAGAACATACAACAATGATGACTGTATATATTGTTAAATGAACACAGAACACACAACAATGATGACTGCATATATTGTTAAATGAACACAGAACATACAACAATGATGACTGCATATATTGTTAAATGAAAACAGAACATAAAACAATGACGACTGTATATATTGTTAAATGAACACAGAACACAAAACAATGATGACTGTATATATTGTTAAATGAATACAGAACATACAACAATGATGACTGCATTTATTGTTAAATGAACACAGAACATAAAACAATGACGACTGTATATATTGTTAAATGAACACAGAACACACAACAATGATGACTGCATATATTGTTAAATGAACACAGAACGTAAAACAATGACGACTGTATATATTGTTAAATGAACACAGAACACACAACAAAGATGACTGCATATATTGTTAAATGAACAGAGAACATACAACAATGATGACTGCATATATTGTTAAATGAACACAGAACATAAAACAATGACGACTGTATATATTGTTAAATGAACACAGAACACACAACAATGCCGACTGTATATATTGTTAAATGAACACAGAACATAAAACAATGACGACTGTATATATTGTTAAATGAACACAGAACACACAACAATGACTACTGTATATATTGTTAAATGAACACAGAACATACAACAATGACGACTGTATATATTGTTAAATGAACACAGAACATACAACAATGACGACTGTATATATTGTTAAATGAACACAGAACACACAACAATGATGACTGTATATATTGTTAAATGAACACAGAACATACAACAATGACGACTGTATATATTGTTAAATGAACACAGAGCATACAACAATGACGACTGTATATATATTGTTAAATGAACACAGAGCATACAACAATGACGACTGTATATATTGTTAAATGAACACAGAGCATACAACAATGACGACTGTATATATTGTTAAATGAACACAGAGCATACAACAATGACGACTGTATATATTGTTATATGAACACAGAACATACAGCATTGATGACTGTATATATTGTTAAATGAACACAGAACATACAACAATGACGACTGTATATATTGTTAAATGAACACAGAACATACAACAATGATGACTGTATATATTGTTAAATGAATACAGAACATACAACAATGATGACTGTATATATTGTTAAATGAACACAGAACATACAACAATGACGACTGTATATATTGTTAAATGAACACAGAACACACAACAATGATGACTGTATATATTGTTAAATGAACACAGAACATAAAACAATGACGACTGTATATATTGTTAAATGAACACAGAACACACAACAATGATGACTGTATATATTGTTAAATGAACACAGAACATACAACAATGATGACTGTATATATTGTTAAATGAACACAGAACACACAACAATGATGACTGCATATATTGTTAAATGAACACAGAACATACAACAATGATGACTGCATATATTGTTAAATGAAAACAGAACATAAAACAATGACGACTGTATATATTGTTAAATGAACACAGAACACAAAACAATGATGACTGTATATATTGTTAAATGAATACAGAACATACAACAATGATGACTGCATATATTGTTAAATGAACACAGAACATAAAACAATGACGACTGTATATATTGTTAAATGAACACAGAACACACAACAATGATGACTGCATATATTGTTAAATGAACACAGAACATAAAACAATGACGACTGTATATATTGTTAAATGAACACAGAACACACAACAATGATGACTGCATATATTGTTAAATGAACACAGAACATAAAACAATGACGACTGTATATATTGTTAAATGAACACAGAACACACAACAAAGATGACTGCATATATTGTTAAATGAACAGAGAACATACAACAATGATGACTGCATATATTGTTAAATGAACACAGAACATAAAACAATGACGACTGTATATATTGTTAAATGAACACAGAACACACAACAATGCCGACTGTATATATTGTTAAATGAACACAGAACATAAAACAATGACGACTGTATATATTGTTAAATGAACACAGAACACACAACAATGACTACTGTATATATTGTTAAATGAACACAGAACATAAAACAATGACGACTGTATATATTGTTAAATGAACACAGAACATACAACAATGACGACTGTATATATTGTTAAATGAACACAGAACACACAACAATGATGACTGTATATATTGTTAAATGAACACAGAACATACAACAATGACGACTGTATATATTGTTAAATGAACACAGAGCATACAACAATGACGACTGTATATATATTGTTAAATGAACACAGAGCATACAACAATGACGACTGTATATATTGTTAAATGAACACAGAGCATACAACAATGACGACTGTATATATTGTTATATGAACACAGAACATACAGCATTGATGACTGTATATATTGTTAAATGAACACAGAACATACAACAATGACGACTGTATATATTGTTAAATGAACACAGAACATACAACAATGATGACTGTATATATTGTTAAATGAATACAGAACATACAACAATGATGACTGTATATATTGTTAAATGAACACAGAACATACAACAATGACGACTGTATATATTGTTAAATGAACACAGAACACACAACAATGATGACTGTATATATTGTTAAATGAACACAGAACATAAAACAATGACGACTGTATATATTGTTAAATGAACACAGAACATACAACAATGATGACTGTATATATTGTTAAATGAACACAGAACATACAACAATGATGACTGTATATATTGTTAAATGAACACAGAACACACAACAATGATGACTGCATATATTGTTAAATGAACACAGAACATACAACAATGATGACTGCATATATTGTTAAATGAAAACAGAACATAAAACAATGACGACTGTATATATTGTTAAATGAACACAGAACACAAAACAATGATGACTGTATATATTGTTAAATGAATACAGAACATACAACAATGATGACTGCATATATTGTTAAATGAACACAGAACATAAAACAATGACGACTGTATATATTGTTAAATGAACACAGAACACACAACAATGATGACTGCATATATTGTTAAATGAACACAGAATATAAAACAATGACGACTGTATATATTGTTAAATGAACACAGAACACACAACAAAGATGACTGCATATATTGTTAAATGAACAGAGAACATACAACAATGATGACTGCATATATTGTTAAATGAACACAGAACATAAAACAATGACGACTGTATATATTGTTAAATGAACACAGAACACACAACAATGCCGACTGTATATATTGTTAAATGAACACAGAACACAAAACAATGACGACTGTATATATTGTTAAATGAACACAGAACACACAACAATGACTACTGTATATATTGTTAAATGAACACAGAACATAAAACAATGACGACTGTATATATTGTTAGATGAACACAGAACATACAACAATGACGACTGTATATATTGTTAAATGAACACAGAACACACAACAATGATGACTGTATATATTGTTAAATGAACACAGAACATACAACAATGACGACTGTATATATTGTTAAATGAACACAGAACATAAAACAATGACGACTGTATATATTGTTAAATGAAAACAGAACACACAACAATGATGACTGCATATATTGTTAAATGAACACAGAACATACAACAATGATGACTGCATATATTGTTAAATGAACACAGAACATAAAACAATGACGACTGTATATATTGTTAAATGAACACAGAACACACAACAATGATGACTGTATATATTGTTAAATGAACAGAGAACATACAACAATGATGACTGCATATATTGTTAAATGAACACAGAGCATACAACAATGACGACTGTATATATATTGTTAAATGAACACAGAGCATACAACAATGACGACTGTATATATTGTTAAATGAACACAGAGCATACAACAATGACGACTGTATATATTGTTAAATGAACACAGAGCATACAACAATGACGACTGTATATATTGTTATATGAACACAGAACATACAGCATTGATGACTGTATATATTGTTAAATGAACACAGAACATACAACAATGACGACTGTATATATTGTTAAATGAACACAGAACATACAACAATGATGACTGTATATATTGTTAAATGAATACAGAACATACAACAATGATGACTGTATATATTGTTAAATGAACACAGAACATACAACAATGACGACTGTATATATTGTTAAATGAACACAGAACACAAAACAATGATGACTGTATATATTGTTAAATGAACACAGAACATACAACAATGACGACTGTATATATTGTTAAATGAGCACAGAGCATACAACAATGACGACTGTATATATTGTTAAATGAACACAGAACATACAACAATGATGACTGCATATATTGTTAAATGAACACAGAACATACAACAATGACGACTGTATATATTGTTAAATGAACACAGAACACACAACAATGATGACTGTATATATTGTTAAATGAACACAGAACATACAACAATGACGACTGTATATATTGTTAAATGAACACAGAACATAAAACAATGACGACTGTATATATTGTTAAATGAACACAGAACACACAACAATGATGACTGTATATGTGGTTAAATGAAAACAGAACACACAACAATGATGACTGCATATATTGTTAAATGAACACAGAACATACAACAATGATGACTGCATCTATTGTTAAATGAACACAGAACATAAAACAATGACGACTGTATATATTGTTAAATGAACACAGAACACACAACAATGATGACTGTATATATTGTTAAATGAACAGAGAACATACAACAATGATGACTGCATATATTGTTAAATGAACACAGAACATAAAACAATGACGACTGTATATATTGTTAAATGAACACAGAACTCACAACAATGATGACTGTATATGTGGTTAAATGAACACAGAACATAAAACAATGATGACTGTATATATTGTTAAATGAACAGAGAACATACAACAATGATGACTGTATATGTGGTTAAATGAACACAGAACATAAAACAATGACGACTGTATATGTGGTTAAATGAACACAGAACATAAAACAATGACGACTGTATATATTGTTAAATGAATACAGAACATACAACAATGATGACTGTGTATATTGTTAAATGAACACAGAAAATACAACAATGACGACTGTATATATTGTTAAATGAACACAGAACATACAACAATGACGACTGTATATATTGTTAAATGAACACAGAGCATACAACAATGACGACTGTATATATTGTTAAATGAACACAGAACATACAACAATGATGACTGCATATATTGTTAAATGAACACAGAACATACAACAATGATGACTGCATATATTGTTTAATGAACACAGAACATACAACAATGACGACTGTATATATTGTTAAATGAACACAGAACATACAACAATGATGACTGCATATATTGTTATATGAACACAGAACATACAACAATGACGACTGTATATATTGTTAAATGAACACAGAACATACAACAATGATGACTGTATATATTGTTAAATGAACACAGAACATACAACAATGACGACTGTATATATTGTTAAATGAACACAGAACATACAACAATGACGACTGTATATATTGTTAAATGAACACAGAACATACACCAATGACGACTGTATATATTGTTATATGAACACAGAACATACAACAATGACGACTGTATATATTGTTAAATGAACACAGAACATACAACAATGATGACTGTATATATTGTTAAATGAACACAGAACATACAACAATGACGACTGTATATATTGTTAAATGAACACAGAACACACAACAATGATGACTGTATATATTGTTTAATGAACACAGAACACACAACAATGATGACTGCATATATTGTTAAATGAACACAGAACATACAACAATGACGACTGTATATATTGTTAAATGAACACAGAACATAAAACAATGATGACTGCATATATTGTTAAATGAACACAGAACACACAACAATGATGACTGTATATATTGTTAAATGAACACAGAGCATACAACAATGACGACTGTATATATTGTTAAATGAACACAGAACATAAAACAATGACGACTGTATATATTGTTAAATGAACACAGAACATACAACAATGACGACTGTATATATTGTTAAATGAACACAGAACATACAACAATGATGACTGCATATATTGTTAAATGAACACAGAGCATACAACAATGACGACTGTATATATTGTTAAATGAACACAGAACATAAAACAATGATGACTGCATATATTGTTAAATGAACACAGAACATACAACAATGACGACTGTATATATTGTTAAATGAACACAGAACATAAAACAATGATGACTGCATATATTGTTAAATGAACACAGAACACACAACAATGATGACTGTATATATAGTTAAATGAACACAGAGCATACAACAATGACGACTGTATATATTGTTAAATGAACACAGAACATACAACAATGATGACTGCATATATTGTTAAATGAACACAGAGCATACAACAATGACGACTGTATATATTGTTAAATGAACACAGAACATACAACAATGATGACTGCATATATTGTTAAATGAACACAGAGCATACAACAATGACGACTGTATATATTGTTAAATGAACACAGAACATACAACAATGACGACTGTATATATTGTTAAATGAACACAGAACATACAACAATGATGACTGCATATATTGTTAAATGAACACAGAGCATACAACAATGACGACTGTATATATTGTTAAATGAACACAGAACATACAACAATGACGACTGTATATATTGTTAAATGAACACAGAACACAGAACGTAATAATGAAAAAAAATGCTTACACCCCTACAACAAAGAGAAAATTATTTAATTTTCATAATAAAAATATTTTGACTTCAATGGTTAATATCTTAATTACCGGTAATCTATCATTAATTTGTTGATGTTTAAATATTTGAGCTTTTTTCTCATATCAGTTGCCTATTTATTTAAAACAACAGCAATTTTGTACATCGTCATCCTTGTTTACAACTTAATAATTTCCTACATTTTAATCTTTTCCATAGTTTGATATACATCTTAATTTCAATTTCCTACAACATAATCCATTTTGAAGCAAATTTTCTATTTAAAAAATATGCAGTTTTAATTAATTTTTCTTACGAACAACGTTCCACACAAATGGAATAGCTACACCTATAAATGGTAACTATATACGACTTGCATGTGAATGAAACCTTCCATTTATATATAGCAACACCCAACAATACCTGCATATTGTCTCTATATCTCTTTTATTATACACGATATTCCTGAAAATGTGCTACCTATCACAATTACCATGGTAGAAGGTGGCTTTTTATCAAAAACGTTACTAAAACAAAGATTCCTACTGGTGAAGATGAAGTCAACATTACACAAAAACGTTACTACAGCAAGGGTTCCTTGTGGTAAAGTTGAAGTCATCATTAAACAAAAACGTTACTACAGCAAGAGTTACTAGTGGTAAAGTTGAAGTCATCATTAAACAAAAAGTTACTACAGCAAGGGTTCCTAGTGGTAAAGTTGAAGACATCATTACAAAAAAACGTTACTACAGCAAGGGTTCCTAGTGGTAAAGTTGAAGTCATCATTAAACAAAAACGTTACTACAGCAAGAGTTACTAGTGGTAAAGTAGAAGTCATCAATAAACAAAAAGTTACTACAGCAAGGGTTCCTTGTGGTAAAGTTGAAGACATCATTACAAAAAAACGTTACTACAGCAAGGGTTCCTAGCGGTAAATTTGAAGTCATCATTAAACAAAAACGTTACTACAGTAAGGGTTCCTAGTGGTAAAGTTGAAGTCATCATTAAACAAAAACGTTACTACAGCAAGGGTTACTAGCGGTAAAGTTGAAGTCATCATTAAACAAAAACGTTACTACAGCAAGAGTTACTGGTGGTAAAGTTGAAGTCATCATTAAACAAAAACGTTACTACAGCAAGAGTTACTGGTGGTAAAGTTGAAGTCATCATTAAACAAAAACGTTACTACAGCAAGAGTTACTAGTGGTAAATTTGAAGTCATCATTAAACAAAAACGTTACTACAGTACGGGTTCCTAGTGGTAAAGTTGAAGTCATCATTACATGAAAACGTTACTACAGCAAGGGTTCCTAGTGGTAAAGTTGAAGACATCATTACAAAAAAACGTTACTACATCAAGGGTTCCTAGTGGTAAAGTTGAAGTCATCATTAAACAAAAACGTTACTACAGCAAGAGTTACTAGTGGTAAAGTAGAAGTCATCAATAAACAAAAAGTTACTACAGCAAGGGTTCCTTGTGGTAAAGTTGAAGACATCATTACAAAAAAACGTTACTACAGCAAGGGTTCCTAGCGGTAAATTTGAAGTCATCATTAAACAAAAACGTTACTACAGTAAGGGTTCCTAGTGGTAAAGTTGAAGTCATCATTAAACAAAAACGTTACTACAGCAAGGGTTACTAGCGGTAAAGTTGAAGTCATCATTAAACAAAAACGTTACTACAGCAAGAGTTACTGGTGGTAAAGTTGAAGTCATCATTAAACAAAAACGTTACTACAGCAAGAGTTACTGGTGGTAAAGTTGAAGTCATCATTAAACAAAAACGTTACTACAGCAAGAGTTACTAGTGGTAAATTTGAAGTCATCATTAAACAAAAACGTTACTACAGTACGGGTTCCTAGTGGTAAAGTTGAAGTCATCATTACATGAAAACGTTACTACAGCAAGGGTTCCTAGTGGTAAAGTTGAAGTCATCATTAAACAAAAACGTTACTACAGCAAGAGTTACTGGTGGTAAAGTTGAAGTCATCATTAAACAAAAACGTTACTACAGTAAGGGTTCCTAGTGGTAAAGTTGAAGTCATCATAAAACAGAAACGTTACTACAGCAAGAGTTACTAGCGGTAAAGTTGAAGTCATCATTAAACAAAAACGTTACTACAGCAAGGGTTCCTAGTGGTAAAGTTGAAGTCATCATTAAATAAAAACGTTACTACAGCAAGAGTTACTAGTGGTAAAGTTGAGGTCATCATTAAACAAAAACGTTACTACAGCAAGGGTTACTAGTGGTAAAGTTGAATTCATCATTAAATAAAAACGTTACTACAGCAAGAGTTACTAGTGGTAAAGTTGAATTCATCATTAAATAAAAACGTTACTACAGCAAGGGTGACTAGTGGTAAAGTTGAAGTCATCATTAAACAAAAACGTTACTACAGCAAGAGTTACTAGTGATAAAGTTGAGGTCATCATTAAACAAAAACGTTACTACAGCAAGAGTTGCTAGCGGTAAAGTTGAAGTCATCATTAAACAAAAACGTTACTACAGCAAGGGTTACTAGTGGTAAAGTTGAAGTCATCATTAAACAAAAACGTTACTACAGCAAGGGTTCCTAGTGGTAAAGTTGAAGTCATCAATAAATAAAAACATTACTACAGCAAGAGTTACTGGTGGTAAAGTTGAAGTCATCATTCAACAGAAACGTTACTACAGCAAGAGTTACTAGTGGTAAAGTTGAGGTCATCATAAAACAAAAACGTTACTACAGCAAGAGTTACTAGTGGTAAAGTTGAAGTCATCATTAAACAAAAACGTTACTACAGCAAGAGTTACTAGTGGTAAAGTTGAATTCATCATTAAACAAAAACGTTACTACAGCAAGAGTTACTAGTGGTAAAGTTGAAGTCATCATTAAACAAAAACGTTACTACAGCAAGGGTTCCTAGTGATAAAGTTGAAGTCATCATTAAATAAAAACGTTACTACAGCAAGAGTTACTAGTGGTAAAGTTGAAGTCATCAGTAAACAAAAACGTTACTACAGCAAGGGTTACTATTGGTAAAGTTGAAGTCATCATTAAACAAAAACGTTACTACAGCAAGAGTTACTAGTGGTAAAGTTGAGGTCATCATTAAACAAAAACGTTACTACAGCAAGAGTTACTAGCGGTAAAGTTGAGGTCATCATTAAACAAAAACGTTACTACAGCAAGGGTTACTAGTGGTAAAGTTGAATTCATCATTAAATAAAAACATTACTACAGCAAGAGTTACTGGTGGTAAAGTTGAAGTCATCATTAAACAAAAACGTTACTACAGCAAGAGTTACTAGTGGTAAAGTTGAAGTCATCATTAAACAAAAACGTTACTACAGCAAGAGTTACTAGCGGTAAAGTTGAAGTCATCATTAAACAAAAACGTTACTACAGCAAGGGTTACTAGTGGTAAAGTTGAAGTCATCATTAAACAAAAACGTTACTACATCAAGGGTTCCTAGTGGTAAAGTTGAAGTCATCATTAAATAAAAACGTTACTACAGCAAGAGTTACTAGTGGTAAAGTTGAAGTCATCATTAAACAAAAACGTTACTACAGCAAGGGTTCCTAGTGGTAAAGTTGAAGTCATCATTAAACAAAAACGTTACTACAATAAGGGTTCCTAGTGGTAAAGTTGAAGTCATCATTAAACAGAAACTTTACTACAGCAAGTGTTACTAGTGGTAATGTTGAAGTCATCATTAAATAAAAACGTTACTACAGCAAGGGTTCCTAGTGGTAAAGTTGAAGTCATCATTAAACAGAAACGTTACTACAGCAAGTGTTACTAGTGGTAATGTTGAAGTCATCATTAAATAAAAACGTTACTATAGCAAGGGTTCCTAGTGGTAAAGTTGAAGTCATCATTACATAAAAACGTTACTACAGCAAGAGTTACTAGTGGTAAAGTTGAAGTCATCATTAAATAAAAACGTTACTATAGCAAGGGTTCCTAGTGGTAAAGTTTAAGTCATCATTAAACAAAATCGTTACTACAGCAAGTGTTACTAGTGGTAAAGTTGAAGTCATCAGTAAACAAAAACGTTACTGCAGCAGGAGTTACTAGTGGAAAAGTTGAGGTCATCATTAAACAAAAACGTTACTACAGCAAGAGTTACTAGTGGTAAAGTTGAAGTCATCTTTAAACAAAAACGTTACTACAGCAAGGGTTGCTAGTGGTAAAGATGAAGTCATCATTAAATAAAAACGTTACTACAGCAAGAGTTACTAGTGGTAAAGTTGAAGTCATCATTAAACAAAAACGTTACTACAGTAAGGGTTCCTAGTGGTAAAGTTGAAGTTATCATTAAATAAAAAGGTTACTACAGTAAGGGTTCCTAGTGGTAAAGTTGAAGTCATCATTAAGCAAAAAAGTTACTACAGCAAGGGTTCCTAGTGGTAAAATTGAAGTCATCATTAAACAAAAACGTTACTACAGCAAGAGTTACTAGTAATAAAGTTGAATTCATCATTAAGCAAAAACGTTACTACAGCAAGAGTTACTAGTGGTAAAGTTGAAGTCATCATTAAACAAAAACGTTACTACAGCAAGAGTTACTAGTGGTAAAGTTGAAGTAATCATTAAACAAAAACGTTACTACAGCAAGGGTTCCTAGTGGTAAAGTCGAAGTCATCATTAAAAAAAAACGTTACTACAGCAAGAGTTACTAGTGGTAAAGTTGAATTCATCATTAAACAAAAACGTTACTACAGCAAGGGTTACTAGTGGTAAAGTTGAATGCATCATTAAACAAAAACGTTACTACAGCAAGAGTTACTAGTGGTAAAGTTGAAGTCATCATTAAACAATAAAGTTACTACAGAAAGGGTTCCTAGTGGTAAAGTTGAAGTCATCATTACATAAAAACGTTACTACAGCAAGAGTTACTAGTGGTAAAGTTGAAGTCATCATTAAATAAAAACGTTACTATAGCAAGAGTTCCTAGTGGTAAAGTTTAAGTCATCATTAAACAAAATCGTTACTACAGCAAGTGTTACTAGTGGTAAAGTTGAAGTCATCTGTAAACAAAAACGTTACTGCAGCAGGAGTTACTAGTGGAAAAGTTGAGGTCATCATTAAACAAAAACGTTACTACAGCAAGAGTTACTAGTGGTAAAGTTGAAGTCATCTTTAAACAAAAACGTTACTATAGCAAGGGTTCCTAGTGGTAAAGTTGAAGTCATCATTAAACAAAAAAGTTACTACAGCAAGGGTTGCTAGTGGTAAAGATGAAGTCATCATTAAATAAAAACGTTACTACAGCAAGGATTACTAGTGGTAAAGTTGAAGTCATCATTAAACAAAAACGTTACTACAGCAAGAGTTACTAGTGGTAAAGTTGAAGTCATCATTAAACAATAAAGTTACTACAGAAAGGGTTCCTAGTGGTAAAGTTGAAGTCATTATTAAACAAAAACGTTACTACAGGAAGAGTTCCTAGTGATAAAGTTGAAGTCATCATTAAATAAAAACGTTACTACAGCAAGAGTTACAAGTGGTAAAGTTGAAGTCATCAGTAAACAAAAAGTTACTACAGCAAGGGTTACTAGTGGTAAAGTTGAAGTCATCATTAAACAAAAACGTTACTACAGCAAGAGTTACTAGTGGTAAAGTTGAAGTCATCATTAAACAAAAACGTGACTACAGCAAGAGTTACTAGCGGTAAAGTTGAAGTCATCATTAAACAAAAACGTTACTACAGCAAGGGTTCCTAGTGGTAAAGTTGAAGTCATCATTAAATAAAAACGTTACTACAGCAAGAGTTACTAGTGGTAAAGTTGAGGTCATCATTAAACAAAAACGTTACTACAGCAAGGGTTACTAGTGGTAAAGTTGAATTCATCATTAAATAAAAACATTACTACAGCAAGAGTTACTGGTGGTAAAGTTGAAGTCATCATTAAACAAAAAGGTTACTACAGCAAGAGTTACTAGCGGTAAAGTTGAAGTCATCATTAAACAAAAACGTTACTACTGGAAGGGTTACTAGTGGTAAAGTTGAAGTCATCATTAAACAAAAACGTTACTACATCAAGGGTTCCTAGTGGTAAAGTTGAAGTCATCATTAAATAAAAACGTTACTACAGCAAGAGTTACTAGTGGTAAAGTAGAAGTCATCATTAAATAAAAACGTTACTACAGCAAGGGTTCCTAGTGGTAAAGTTGAAGTCATCATTAAACAAAAACGTTACTACAGCAAGAGTTACTAGTGGTAAAGTTGAAGTCATCATTAAACAAAAACGTTACTACAGCAAGGGTTCCTAGTGGTAAAATTGAAGTCATCATTAAACAAAAACGTTACTACAGCAAGAGTTACTAGTAATAAAGTTGAATTCATCATTAAACAAAAACGTTACTACAGCAAGAGTTACTAGTGGTAAAGTTGAAGTCATCATTAAACAAAAACGTTACTACAGCAAGAGTTACTAGTGGTAAAGTTGAAGTCATCATTAAACAAAAACGTTACTACAGCAAGGGTTCCTAGTGGTAAAGTTGAAGTCATCATTAAAAAAAACCGTTACTACAGCAAGAGTTACTAGTGGTAAAGTTGAATTCATCATTAAACAAAAACGTTACTACAGCAAGGGTTACTAGTGGTAAAGTTGAGGTCATCATTAAACAAAAACGTTACTACAGCAAGGGTTACTAGTGGTAAAGTTGAAGTCATCATTAAACAAAAACGTTACTACATCAAGGGTTCCTAGTGGTAAAGTTGAAGTCATCATTAAATAAAAACGTTACTACAGCAAGAGTTACTAGTGGTAAAGTTGAAGTCATCATTAAACAAAAACGTTACTACAGCAAGGGTTCCTAGTGGTAAAGTTGAAGTCATCATTAAACAAAAACGTTACTACAATAAGGGTTCCTAGTGGTAAATTTGAAGTCATCATTAAACAGAAACGTTACTACAGCAAGTGTTACTAGTGGTAATGTTGAAGTCATCATTAAATAAAAACGTTACTACAGCAAGGGTTCCTAGTGGTAAAGTTGAAGTCATCATTAAACAGAAACGTTACTACAGCAAGTGTTACTAGTGGTAATGTTGAAGTCATCATTAAATAAAAACGTTACTATAGCAAGGGTTCCTAGTGGTAAAGTTGAAGTCATCATTACATAAAAACGTTACTACAGCAAGAGTTACTAGTGGTAAAGTTGAAGTCATCATTAAATAAAAACGTTACTATAGCAAGGGTTCCTAGTGGTAAAGTTTAAGTCATCATTAAACAAAATCGTTACTACAGCAAGTGTTACTAGTGGTAAAGTTGAAGTCATCAGTAAACAAAAACGTTACTGCAGCAGGAGTTACTAGTGGAAAAGTTGAGGTCATCATTAAACAAAAACGTTACTACAGCAAGAGTTACTAGTGGTAAAGTTGAAGTCATCTTTAAACAAAAACGTTACTATAGCAAGGGTTCCTAGTGGTAAAGTTGAAGTCATCATTAAACAAAAAAGTTACTACAGCAAGGGTTGCTAGTGGTAAAGATGAAGTCATCATTAAATAAAAACGTTACTACAGCAAGAGTTACTAGTGGTAAAGTTGAAGTCATCATTAAACAAAAAGGTTACTACAGTAAGGGTTCCTAGTGGTAAAGTTGAAGTCATCATTAAGCAAAAAAGTTACTACAGCAAGGGTTCCTAGTGGTAAAATTGAAGTCATCATTAAACAAAAACGTTACTACAGCAAGAGTTACTAGTAATAAAGTTGAATTCATCATTAAACAAAAACGTTACTACAGCAAGAGTTACTAGTGGTAAAGTTGAAGTCATCATTAAACAAAAACGTTACTACAGCAAGAGTTACTAGTGGTAAAGTTGAAGTCATCATTAAACAAAAACGTTACTACAGCAAGGGTTCCTAGTGGTAAAGTCGAAGTCATCATTAAGAAAAAACGTTACTACAGCAAGAGTTACTAGTGGTAAAGTTGAATTCATCATTAAACAAAAACGTTACTACAGCAAGGGTTACTAGTGGTAAAGTTGAATGCATCATTAAACAAAAACGTTACTACAGCAAGAGTTACTAGTGGTAAAGTTGAAGTCATCATTAAACAATAAAGTTACTACAGAAAGGGTTCCTAGTGGTAAAGTTGAAGTCATCATTACATAAAAACGTTACTACAGCAAGAGTTACTAGTGGTAAAGTTGAAGTCATCATTAAATAAAAACGTTACTATAGCAAGGGTTCCTAGTGGTAAAGTTTAAGTCATCATTAAACAAAATCGTTACTACAGCAAGTGTTACTAGTGGTAAAGTTGAAGTCATCTGTAAACAAAAACGTTACTGCAGCAGGAGTTACTAGTGGAAAAGTTGAGGTCATCATTAAACAAAAACGTTACTACAGCAAGAGTTACTAGTGGTAAAGTTGAAGTCATCTTTAAACAAAAACGTTACTATAGCAAGGGTTCCTAGTGGTAAAGTTGAAGTCATCATTAAACAAAAAAGTTACTACAGCAAGGGTTGCTAGTGGTAAAGATGAAGTCATCATTAAATAAAAACGTTACTACAGCAAGGATTACTAGTGGTAAAGTTGAAGTCATCATTAAACAAAAACGTTACTACAGCAAGAGTTACTAGTGGTAAAGTTGAAGTCATCATTAAACAATAAAGTTACTACAGAAAGGGTTCCTAGTGGTAAAGTTGAAGTCATTATTAAACAAAAACGTTACTACAGCAAGAGTTCCTAGTGATAAAGTTGAAGTCATCATTAAATAAAAACGTTACTACAGCAAGAGTTACAAGTGGTAAAGTTGAAGTCATCAGTAAACAAAAAGTTACTACAGCAAGGGTTACTAGTGGTAAAGTTGAAGTCATCATTAAACAAAAACGTTACTACAGCAAGAGTTACTAGTGGTAAAGTTGAAGTCATCATTAAACAAAAACGTGACTACAGCAAGAGTTACTAGCGAAAAAGTTGAAGTCATCATTAAACAAAAACGTTACTACAGCAAGGGTTCCTAGTGGTAAAGTTGAAGTCATCATTAAATAAAAACGTTACTACAGCAAGAGTTACTAGTGGTAAAGTTGAGGTCATCATTAAACAAAAACGTTACTACAGCAAGGGTTACTAGTGGTAAAGTTGAATTCATCATTAAATAAAAACATTACTACAGCAAGAGTTACTGGTGGTAAAGTTGAAGTCATCATTAAACAAAAAGGTTACTACAGCAAGAGTTACTAGTGGTAAAGTTGAAGTCATCATTAAACATAAACGTTACTACTGCAAGGGTTGCTAGTGGTAAAGTTGAAGTCATCATTAAACAAAAACGTTACTACATCAAGGGTTCCTAGTGGTAAAGTTGAAGTCATCATTAAATAAAAACGTTACTACAGCAAGAGTTACTAGTGGTAAAGTAGAAGTCATCATTAAATAAAAACGTTACTACAGCAAGAGTTACTAGTGGTATAGTTGAACTCATCATTAAACAAAAACGTTACTACAGCAAGAGTTACTAGTGGTAAAGTTGAAGTCATCATTAAACAAAAACGTTACTACAGCAAGGGTTCCTAGTGGTAAAGTTGAAGTCATCATTAAAAAAAACCGTTACTACAGCAAGAGTTACTAGTGGTAAAGTTGAATTCATCATTAAACAAAAACGTTACTACAGCAAGGGTTACTAGTGGTAAAGTTGAAGTCATCATTAAACAAAAACGTTACTACAGCAAGAGTTACTAGTGGTAAAGTTGAAGTCATCATTAAACAATAAAGTTACTACATCAAGGGTTCCTAGTGGTAAAGTTGAAGTCATCATTACATAAAAACGTTACTACAGCAATAGTTACTAGTGGTAAAGTTGAAGTCATCATTAAATAAAAACGTTACTATAGCAAGGGTTCCTAGTGGTAAAGTTGAATTCATCATTAAACAAAATCGTTACTACAGCAAGTGTTACTAGTGGTAAAGTTGAAGTCATCTGTAAACAAAAACGTTACTGCAGCAGGAGTTACTAGTGGAAAAGTTGAGGTCATCATTAAACAAAAATGATACTACAGCAAGAGTTACTAGTGGTAAAGTTGAAGTCATCTTTAAACAAAAACGTTACTATAGCAAGGGTTCCTAGTGGTAAAGTTGAAGTCATCATTAAACAAAAAAGTTACTACAGCAAGGGTTGCTAGTGGTAAAGATGAAGTCATCATTAAATAAAAACGTTACTACAGCAAGAGTTACTAGTGGTAAAGTTGAAGTCATCATTAAACAAAAACGTTACTACAGTAAGGTTCCTAGTGGTAATGTTGAAGTTATCATTAAATAAAAAGGTTACTACAGTAAGGGTTCCTAGTGGTAAAGTTGAAGTCATCATTAAGCAAAAAAGTTACTACAGCAAGGGTTCCTAGTGGTAAAATTGAAGTCATCATTAAACAAAAACGTTACTACAGCAAGAGTTACTAGTAATAAAGTTGAATTCATCATTAAACAAAAACGTTACTACAGCAAGAGTTACTAGTGGTAAAGTTGAAGTCATCATTAAACAAAAACGTTACTACAGCAAGAGTTACTAGTGGTAAAGTTGAAGTCATCATTAAACAAAAACGTTACTACAGCAAGGGTTCCTAGTGGTAAAGTTGAAGTCATCATTAAAAAAAAACGTTACTACAGCAAGAGTTACTAGTGGTAAAGTTGAAGTCATCATTAAACAAAAACGTTACTACAGCAAGATTTACTAGTGGTAAAGTTGAAGTCATCATTAAACAATAAAGTTACTACAGAAAGGGTTCCTAGTGGTAAAGTTGAAGTCATTATTAAACAAAAACGTTACTACAGAAAGGGTTCCTAGTGGTAAAGTTGAAGTCATTATTAAACAAAAACGTTACTACAGCAAGAGTTACTAGTGGTAAAGTTGAATTCATCATTAAACAAAAACGTTACTACAGCAAGAGTTACTAATGGTAAAGTTGAAGTCATCATTAAACAAAAACGTTACTGCAGCAAGGGTTCCTAGTGATAAAGTTGAAGTCATCATTAAATAAAAACGTTACTACAGCAAGAGTTACAAGTGGTAGAGTTGAAGTCATCATTAAACAAAAACGTTACTACAGCAAGGGTTACTAGTGGTAAAGTTGAAGTCATCATTAAACAAAAACGTTACTGCAGCAATAGTTACTAGTGGTAAAGTTGAAGTCATCATTAAACAAAAACGTGACTACAGCAAGAGTTACTAGCGGTAACGTTGAAGTCATCATTAAACAAAAACGTTACTACAGCAAGGGTTCCTAGTGGTAAAGTTGAAGTCATCATTAAATAAAAACGTTACTACAGCAAGAGTTACTAGTGGTAAAGTTGAAGTCATCATTAAACAAAAACGTTACTACAGCAAGGGTTCCTAGTGGTAAAATTGAAGTCATCATTAAACAAAAACGTTACTACAGCAAGGTTACTAGTGGTAAAGTTGAAGTCATCTGTAAACAAAAACGTTACTGCAGCAGGAGTTACTAGTGGAAAAGTTGAGGTCATCATTAAACAAAAACGTTACTACAGCAAGAGTTACTAGTGGTAAAGTTGAAGTCATCTTTAAGCAAAAACGTTACTATAGCAAGGGTTCCTAGTGGTAAAGTTGAAGTCATCATTAAACAAAAAAGTTACTACAGCAAGGGTTGCTAGTGGTAAAGATGAAGTCATCATTAAATAAAAACGTTACTACAGCAAGAGTTACTAGTGGTAAAGTTGAAGTCATCATTAAGCAAAAACGTTACTACAGTAAGGGTTCCTAGTGGTAATGTTGAAGTTATCATTAAATAAAAAGGTTACTACAGTAAGGGTTCCTAGTGGTAAAGTTGAAGTCATCATTAAGCAAAGAAGTTATAAACAGCAAGGGTTCCTAGTGGTAAAATTGAAGTCATCATTAAACAAAAACGTTACTACAGCAAGAGTTACTAGTAATAAAGTTGAATTCATCATTAAACAAAAACGTTACTACAGCAAGAGTTACTAGTGGTAAAGTTGAAGTCATCATTAAACAAAAACGTTACTACAGCAAGAGTTACTAGTGGTAAAGTTGAAGTCATCATTAAACAAAAACGTTACTACAGCAAGGGTTCCTAGTGGTAAAGTTGAAGTCATCATTAAAAAAAAACGTTACTACAGCAAGAGTTACTAGTGGTAAAGTTGAATTCATCATTAAACAAAGACGTTACTACAGCAAGGATTACTAGTGGTAAAGTTGAAGTCATCATTAAACAAAAACGTTACTACAGCAAGAGTTACTAGTGGTAAAGTTGAAGTCATCATTAAACAATAAAGTTACTACAGAAAGGGTTCCTAGTGGTAAAGTTGAAGTCATTATTAAACAAAAACGTTACTACAGCAAGAGTTACTAGTGGTAAAGTTGAATTCATCATTAAACAAAAACGTTACTACAGCAAGAGTTACTAATGGTAAAGTTGAAGTCATCATTAAACAAAAACGTTACTACAGCAAGGGTTCCTAGTGATAATGTTGAAGTCATCATTAAACAAAAACGTTACTACAGCAAGAGTTACTAGTGGTAAAGTTGAAGTCATCATTAAACAAAAACGTGACTACAGCAAGAGTTACTAGCGGTAAAGTTGAAGTCATCATTAAACAAAAACGTTACTACAGCAAGGGTTCCTAGTGGTAAAGTTGAAGTCATCATTAAATAAAAACGTTACTACAGCAAGAGTTACTAGTGGTAAAGTTGAGGTCATCATTAAACAAAAACGTTACTACAGCAAGGGTTACTAGTGGTAAAGTTGAATTCATCATTAAATAAAAACATTACTACAGCAAGAGTTACTGGTGGTAAAGTTGAAGTCATCATTAAACAAAAACGTTACTACAGCAAGAGTTACTAGCGGTAAAGTTGAAGTCATCATAAAACAAAAACGTTACTACAGCAAGGGTTACTAGTGGTAAAGTTGAAGTCATCATTAAACAAAAACGTTACTACATCAAGGGTTCCTAGTGGTAAAGTTGAAGTCATCATTAAATAAAAACGTTACTACAGCAAGAGTTACTAGTGGTAAAGTAGAAGTCATCATTAAATAAAAACGTTACTACAGCAAGGGTTCCTAGTGGTAAAGTTGAAGTCATCATTAAACAAAAACGTTACTACAGCAAGGGTTCCTAGTGGTAAAGTTGAAGTCATCATTAAATAAAAACGTTACTACGGCAAGAGTTACTAGTGGTAAAGTTGAGGTCATCATTAAACAAAAACGTTACTACAGCAAGGGTTACTAGTGGTAAAGTTGAATTCATCATTAAATAAAAACATTACTACAGCAAGAGTTACTGGTGGTAAAGTTGAAGTCATCATTAAACAAAAACGTTACTACAGCAAGAGTTACTAGCGGTAAAGTTGAAGTCATCATTAAACAAAAACGTTACTACAGCAAGGGTTACTAGTGGTAAAGTTGAAGTCATCATTAAACAAAAACGTTACTACATCAAGGGTTCCTAGTGGTAAAGTTGAAGTCATCATTAAATAAAAACGTTACTACAGCAAGAGTAACTAGTGGTAAAGTAGAAGTCATCATTAAATAAAAACGTTACTACAGCAAGGGTTCCTAGTGGTAAAGTTGAAGTCATCATTAAACAAAAACGTTACTACAGCAAGAGTTACTAGTGGTAAAGTTGAAGTCATCATTAAATAAAAACGTTACTACAGCAAGAGTTACTAGTGGTAAAGTAGAAGTCATCATTAAATAAAAACGTTACTACAGCAAGGGTTCCTAGTGGTAAAGTTGAAGTCATCATTAAACAAAAACGTTACTACAGCAAGAGTTACTAGTGGTAAAGTTGAAGTCATCATTAAACAAAAACGTTACATTAGCAAGGGTTCCTAGTGGTAAAGTTGAAGTCATCATTAAATAAAAACGTTACTACAGCAAGAGTTACTAGTGGTAAAGTTGAAGTCATCATTAAACAAAAACGTTACTACAGCAAGGGTTACTAGTGGTAAAGTTGAATTCATCATTAAACAAAAACGTTACTACAGCAAGAGTTACTAGTTGTAAAGTTGAAGTCATCATTAAACAAAAACGTTACTACAGCAAGGGTTCCTAGTGGTAAAGTTGAAGTCATCATTAAATAAAAACGTTACTACAGCAAGAGTTTCTAGTGGTAAAGTTGAAGTCATCATTAAACAAAAACGTTACTACAATAAGAGTTCCTAGTGGGAAAGTTGAAGTCATCATTAAACAGAAACGTTACTACAGCAAGTGTTACTAGTGGTAATGTTGAAGTCATCATTAAATAAAAACATTACTACAGCAAGGGTCCCTAGTGGTAAAGTTGAAGTCATCATTAAACAGAAACATTACTACAGCAAGTGTTACTAGTGGTAATGTTGAAGTCATCATTAAATAAAAACGTTACTATAGCAAGGGTTCCTAGTGGTAAAGTTGAAGTCATCATTATATAAAAACGTTACTACAGCAAGAGTTACTAGGGGTAATGTTGAAGTCATCATTAAATAAAAACGTTAGTATAGCAAGAGTTACTAGTGGTAAAGTAGAAGTCATCATTAAATAAAAACGTTACTACAGCAAGGGTTCCTAGTGGTAAAGTTGAAGTCATCATTAAACAAAAACGTTACTACAGCAAGGGTTCCTAGTGGTAAAGTTGAAGTCATCATTAAATAAAAACGTTACTACAGCAAGAGTTACTAGTGGTAAAGTAGAAGTCATCATTAAATAAAAACGTTACTACAGCAAGGGTTCCTAGTGGTAAAGTTGAAGTCATCATTAAACAAAAACGTTACTACAGCAAGGGTTCCTAGTGGTAAAGTTGAAGTCATCATTAAATAAAAACGTTACTACAGCAAAAGTTACTAGTGGTAAAGTTGAATTCATCATTAAATAAAAACATTACTACAGCAAGAGTTACTGGTGGTAAAGTTGAAGTCATCATTAAACAAAAACGTTACTACAGCAAGAGTTACTAGCGGTAAAGTTGAAGTCATCATTAAACAAAAACGTTACTACAGCAAGGGTTACTAGTGGTAAAGTTGAAGTCATCATTAAACAAAAACGTTACTACATCAAGGGTTCCTAGTGGTAAAGTTGAAGTCATCATTAAATAAAAACGTTACTACAGCAAGAGTTACTAGTGGTAAAGTAGAAGTCATCATTAAATAAAAACGTTACTACAGCAAGGGTTCCTAGTGGTAAAGTTGAAGTCATCATTAAACAAAAACGTTACTACAGCAAGAGTTACTAGTGGTAAAGTTGAAGTCATCATTAAACAAAAACGTTACATTAGCAAGGGTTCCTAGTGGTAAAGTTGAAGTCATCATTAAATAAAAACGTTACTACAGCAAGAGTTACTAGTGGTAAAGTTGAAGTCATCATTAAACAAAAAAGTTACTACAGCAAGGGTTACTAGTGGTAAAGTTGAATTCATCATTAAACAAAAACGTTACTACAGCAAGAGTTACTAGTGGTAAAGTTGAAGTCATCATTAAACAAAAACGTTACTACAGCAATGGTTCCTAGTGGTAAAGTTGAAGTCATCATTAAATAAAAACGTTACTACAGCAAGAGTTACTAGTGGTAAAGTTGAAGTCATCATTAAACAAAAACGTTACTACAATAAGAGTTCCTAGTGGGAAAGTTGAAGTCATCATTAAACAGAAACGTTACTACAGCAAGTGTTACTAGTGGTAATGTTGAAGTCATCATTAAATAAAAACATTACTACAGCAAGGGTCCCTAGTGGTAAAGTTGAAGTCATCATTAAACAGAAACATTACTACAGCAAGTGTTACTAGTGGTAATGTTGAAGTCATCATTAAATAAAAACGTTACTATAGCAAGGGTTCCTAGTGGTAAAGTTGAAGTCATCATTATATAAAAACGTTACTACAGCAAGAGTTACTAGTGGTAATGTTGAAGTCATCATTAAATAAAAACGTTAGTATAGCAAGGGTTCCTAGTGGTAAAGTTGAAGTCATCATTAAACAAAAACGTTACGACAGCAAGTGTTACTAGTGGTAAAGTTGAAGTCATCAGTAAACAAAAACGTTACTACAGCAAGAGTTACTAGTGGAAAAGTTGAGGTCATCATTAAACAAAAACGTTACTACAGCAAGGGTTCCTAGTGGTAAAGTTGAGGTCATCATTAAACAAAAACGTTACTACAGCAAGAGTTACTAGTGATAACGTTGAAGTCATCATTAAACAAAAACGTTACTACAGCAAGAGTTACTAGTGGTAAAGTTGAAGTCATCATTAAACAAAAACGTTACTAGAGTAAGGGTTCCTAGTGGTAAAGTTGAAGTCATCATTAAACAAAAACGTTACTATAGCAAGGGTTCCTAGTGGTAAAGTTGAAGTCATCATTACATAAAAACGTTACTACAGCCAGACTTACTAGTGGTAAAGTTGAAGTCATCATTAAATAAAAACGTTACTATAGCAAGGGTTCCTAGTGGTAAAGTTGAAGTCATCATTAAACAAAAACGTTACTACAGCAAGAGTTATTAGCGGTAAAGTTGAAGTCATCATCAAACAGAAACGTTACTACAGCAAGGGTTCCTAGTGGTAAAGTTGAAGTCATCATTACATAAAAACGTTACTACAGCAAGATTTACTAGTGGGAAAGTTGGAGTCATCATTAAATAAAAACGTTACAATAGCAAGGGTTCCTAGTGGTAAAGTTGAAGTCATCATTAAACAAAAACGTTACTACAGCAAGGGTTCCTAGTGGTAAAGTTGAAGTCATCATTAAACAAAAACGTTACTACAGCAAGTGTTACTGATGGTAAAGTTGAAGTCATCAGTAAACAAAAACGTTACTGAAGCAAGAGTTACTAGTGATAAAGTTGAGGTCATCATTAAACAAAAACGTTACTACAGCAAGAGTTACTAGTGGTAAAGTTGAAATCATCATTAAACAAAAACGTTAGTATAGTAAGGGTTACTAGTGGTAAAGTTGAGGTCATCATTAAACAAAAACGTTACTACAGCAAGGGTTCCTAGTGGTAAAGTTGAAGTCATCATTAAACAAAAACGTTACTACAGCAAGAGTTACTAGTGATAAAGTTGAAGTCATCATTAAACAAAAACGTTACTACAGCAAGAGTTACTAGCGGTAAAGTTGAAGTCATCATTAAACAAAAATGTTACTACAGCAAGAGTTACTAGTGGTAAAGTTGAAGTCATCATTAAGCAAAAACGTTACTACAGTAAGGGTTACTAGTGGTAAAGTTGAAGTCATCATTAAACAAAAACGCTAATACAGCAAGAGTTACTAGTGGTAAAGTTGAAGTCATCATTAAACAAAAACGTTACTACAGCAAGGGTTCCTAGTGGTAAAGTTGAGGTCATCATTAAACAAAAACGTTACTACAGCAAGAGTTACTAGTGGTAAAGTTGAAGTCATCATTAAACAAAAACGTTACTACAGCAAGGGTTCCTAGTGGTAAAGTTGAAGTCATCATTAAATAAAAACGTTACTACAGCAAGAGTTACTAGTGGTAAAGTTGAGGTCATCATTAAACAAAAACGTTACTACAGCAAGGGTTACTAGTGGTAAAGTTGAATTCATCATTAAATAAAAACATTACTACAGCAAGAGTTACTGGTGGTAAAGTTGAAGTCATCATTAAACAAAAACGTTACTACAGCAAGAGTTACTAGTGGTAAAGTTGAAGTCATCATTAAACAAAAACGTTACTACAGCAAGAGTTACTAGCGGTAAAGTTGAAGTCATCATTAAACAAAAACGTTACTACAGCAAGGGTTACTAGTGGTAAAGTTGAAGTCATCATTAAACAAAAACGTTGCTACATCAAGGGTTCCTAGTGGTAAAGTTGAAGTCATCATTAAATAAAAACGTTACTACAGCAAGAGTTACTAGTGGTAAAGTTGAAGTCATCATTAAACAAAAACGTTACTACAGCAAGGGTTCCTAGTGGTAAAGTTGAAGTCATCATTAAACAAAAACGTTACTACAATAAGGGTTCCTAGTGGTAAAGTTGAAGTCATCATTAAACAGAAACGTTACTACAGCAAGTGTTACTAGTGGTAATGTTGAAGTCATCATTAAATAAAAACGTTACTACAGCAAGGGTTCCTAGTGGTAAAGTTGAAGTCATCATTACATAAAAACGTTACTACAGCAAGAGTTACTAGTGGTAAAGTTGAAGTCATCATTAAATAAAAACGTTACTATAGCAAGGGTTCCTAGTGGTAAAGTTTAAGTCATCATTAAACAAAATCGTTACTACAGCAAGGGTTACTAGTGGTAAAGTTGAAGTCATCAGTAAACAAAAACGTTACTGCAGCAGGAGTTACTAGTGGAAAAGTTGAGGTCATCATTAAACAAAAACGTTACTACCGCAAGAGTTACTAGTGGTAAAGTTGAAGTCATCTTTAAACAAAAACGTTACTATAGCAAGGGTTCCTAGTGGTAAAGTTGAAGTCATCATTAAACAAAAAAGTTACTACAGCAAGGGTTGCTAGTGGTAAAGATGAAGTCATCATTAAATAAAAACGTTACTACAGCAAGAGTTACTAGTGGTAAAGTTGAAGTCATCATTAAACAAAAACGTTACTACAGTAAGGGTTCCTAGTGGTAATGTTGAAGTTATCATTAAATAAAAAGGTTACTACAGTAAGGGTTCCTAGTGGTAAAGTTGAAGTCATCATTAAGCAAAAAAGTTACTACAGCAAGGGTTCCTAGTGGTAAAATTGAAGTCATCATTAAACAAAAACGTTACTACAGCAAGAGTTACTAGTAATAAAGTTGAATTCATCATTAAACAAAAACGTTACTACAGCAAGAGTTACTAGTGGTAAAGTTGAAGTCATCATTAAACAAAAACGTTACTACAGCAAGAGTTACTAGTGGTAAAGTTGAAGTCATCATTAAACAAAAACGTTACTACAGCAAGGGTTCCTAGTGGTAAAGTTGAAGTCATCATTAAACAAAAAAGTTACTACAGCAAGGGTTGCTAGTGGTAAAGATGAAGTCATCATTAAATAAAAACGTTACTACAGCAAGAGTTACTAGTGGTAAAGTTGAAGTCATCATTAAACAAAAACGTTACTACAGTAAGGGTTCCTAGTGGTAATGTTGAAGTTATCATTAAATAAAAAGGTTACTACAGTAAGGGTTCCTAGTGGTAAAGTTGAAGTCATCATTAAACAAAAACGTTACTACAGCAAGAGTTACTAGTGGTAAAGTTGAAGTCATCATTAAACAAAAACGTTACTACAGCAAGGGTTCCTAGTGGTAAAGTTGAAGTCATCATTAAAAAAAAACGTTACTACAGCAAGAGTTACTAGTGGTAAAGTTGAATTCATCATTAAACAAAAACGTTACTACAGCAAGGGTTACTAGTGGTAAAGTTGAAGTCATCATTAAACAAAAACGTTACTACAGCAAGAGTTACTAGTGGTAAAGTTGAAGTCATCATTAAACAATAAAGTTACTACAGAAAGGGTTCCTAGTGGTAAAGTTGAAGTCATTATTAAACAAAAACGTTACTACAGCAAGAGTTACTAGTGGTAAAGTTGAATTCATCATTAAACAAAAACGTTACTACAGCAAGAGTTACTAGTGGTAAAGTTGAAGTCATCATTAAACAAAAACGTTACTACAGCAAGGGTTCCTAGTGATAAAGTTGAAGTCATCATTAAATAAAAACGTTACTACAGCAAGAGTTACAAGTGGTAAAGTTGAAGTCATCAGTAAACAAAAACGTTACTACAGCAAGGGTTACTAGTGGTAAAGTTGAAGTCATCATTAAACAAAAACGTTACTACAGCAAGAGTTACTAGCGGTAAAGTTGAAGTCATCATTAAACAAAAACGTGACTACAGCAAGAGTTACTAGCGGTAAAGTTGAAGTCATCATTAAACAAAAACGTTACTACAGCAAGGGTTCCTAGTGGTAAAGTTGAAGTCATCATTAAATAAAAACGTTACTACAGCAAGAGTTACTAGTGGTAAAGTTGAGGTCATCATTAAACAAAAACGTTACTACAGCAAGGGTTACTAGTGGTAAAGTTGAATTCATCATTAAATAAAAACATTACTACAGCAAGAGTTACTGGTGGTAAAGTTGAAGTCATCATTAAACAAAAACGTTACTACAGCAAGAGTTACTAGCGGTAAAGTTGAAGTCATCATTAAACAAAAACGTTACTACAGCAAGGGTTACTAGTGGTAAAGTTGAAGTCATCATTAAACAAAAACGTTACTACATCAAGGGTTCCTAGTGGTAAAGTTGAAGTCATTATTAAATAAAAACGTTACTACAGCAAGAGTTACTAGTGGTAAAGTTGAAGTCATCATTAAATAAAAACGTTACTACAGCAAGGGTTCCTAGTGGTAAAGTTGAAGTCATCATTAAACAAAAACGTTACTACAGCAAGAGTTACTAGTGGTAAAGTTGAAGGCATTATTAAACAAAAACGTTACATTAGCAAGGGTTCCTAGTGGTAAAGTTGAAGTCATCATTAAATAAAAACGTTACTACAGCAAGAGTTACTAGTGGTAAAGTTGAAGTCATCATTAAACAAAAACGTTACTACAGCAAGGGTTACTAGTGGTAAAGTTGAATTCATCATTAAACAAAAACGTTACTACAGCAAGAGTTACTAGTGGCAAAGTTGAAGTCATCATTAAGCAAAAACGTTACTACAGCAAGGGTTCCTAGTGGTAAAGTTGAAGTCATCATTAAATAAAAACGTTACTACATCAAGAGTTACTAGTGGTAAAGTTGAAGTCATAATTAAACAAAAACGTTACTACAATAAGAGTTCCTAGTGGGAAAGTTGAAGTCATCATTAAACAGAAACGTTACTACAGCAAGTGTTACTAGTGGTAATGTTGAAGACATCATTAAATAAAAACGTTACTACAGCAAGGGTCCCTAGTGGTAAAGTTGAAGTCATCATTAAACAGAAACATTACTACAGCAAGTGTTACTAGTGGTAATGTTGAAGTCATCAATAAATAAAAACGTTACTATAGGAAGGGTTCCTAGTGGTAAAGTTGAAGTCATCATTATATAAAAACGTTACTACAGCAAGAGTTATTAGTGGTAATGTTGAAGTCATCATTAAATAAAAACGTTACTATAGCAAGGGTTCCTAGTGGTAAAGTTGAAATCATCATTAAACAAAAACGTTACGACAGCAAGTGTTACTAGTGGTAAAATTGAAGTCATCAGTAAACAAAAACGTTACTACAGCAAGAGTTACTAGTGGAAAAGTTGAGGTCATCAATAAACAAAAACGTTACTACAGTAAGGGTTCCTAGTGGTAAAGTTGAGGTCATCATTAAACAGAAACGTTACTACAGCAAGGGTTCCTAGTGGTAAAGTTGAATTCATCATTAAACAAAAACGTTACTACAGCAAGGGTTACTAGTGGTAAAGTTGAAGTCATCATTAAACAAAAACGTTACTACAGCAAGAGTTACTAGTGGTAAAGTTGAAGTCATCATTAAACAATAAAGTTACTACAGAAAGGGTTCCTAGTGGTAAAGTTGAAGTCATCATTACATAAAAACGTTACTACAGCAAGAGTTACTAGTGGTAAAGTTGAAGTCATCATTAAATTAAAACGTTACTATAGCAAGGGTTCCTAGTGGTAAAGTTTAAGTCATCATTAAACAAAATCGTTACTACAGCAAGTGTTACTAGTGGTAAAGGTGAAGTCATCTGTAAACAAAAACGTTACTGCAGCAGGAGTTACTAGTGGAAAAGTTGAGGTCATCATTAAACAAAAACGTTACTACAGCAAGAGTTACTAGTGGTAAAGTTGAAGTCATCTTTAAACAAAAACGTTACTATAGCAAGGGTTCCTAGTGGTAAAGTTGAAGTCATCATTAAACAAAAAAGTTACTACAGCAAGGGTTGCTAGTGGTAAAGATGAAGTCATCATTAAATAAAAACGTTACTACAGCAAGAGTTACTAGTGGTAAAGTTGAAGTCATCATTAAAGAAAAACGTTACTACAGTAAGGGTTCCTAGTGGTAATGTTGAAGTTATCATTAAATAAAAAGGTTACTACAGTAAGGGTTCCTAGTGGTAAAGTTGAAGTCATCATTAAGCAAAAAAGTTACTACAGCAAGGGTTCCTAGTGGTAAAATTGAAGTCATCATTAAACAAAAACGTTACTACAGCAAGAGTTACTAGTAATAAAGTTGAATTCATCATTAAACAAAAACGTTACTACAGCAAGAGTTACTAGTGGTAAAGTTGAAGTCATCATTAAACAAAAACGTTACTACAGCAAGAGTTACTAGTGGTAAAGTTGAAGTCATCATTAAACAAAAACGTTACTACAGCAAGGGTTCCTAGTGGTAAAGTTGAAGTCATCATTAAGCAAAAACGTTACTACAGCAAGAGTTACTAGTGGTAAAGTTGAAGTCATCATTAAACAATAAAGTTACTACAGAAAGGGTTCCTAGTGGTAAAGTTGAAGTCATTATTAAACAAAAACGTTACTACAGCAAGAGTTACTAGTGGTAAAGTTGAATTCATCATTAAACAAAAACATTACTACAGCAAGAGTTACTAGTGGTAAAGTTGAAGTCATCATTAAACAAAAACGTTACTACAGCAAGGGTTCCTAGTGATAAAGTTGAAGTCATCATTAAAGAAAAACGTTACTACAGTAAGGGTTCCTAGTGGTAATGTTGAAGTTATCATTAAATAAAAAGGTTACTACAGTAAGGGTTCCTAGTGGTAAAGTTGAAGTCATCATTAAGCAAAAAAGTTACTACAGCAAGGGTTCCTAGTGGTAAAATTGAAGTCATCATTAAACAAAAACGTTACTACAGCAAGAGTTACTAGTAATAAAGTTGAATTCATCATTAAACAAAAACGTTACTACAGCAAGAGTTACTAGTGGTAAAGTTGAAGTCATCATTAAACAAAAACGTTACTACAGCAAGAGTTACTAGTGGTAAAGTTGAAGTCATCATTAAACAAAAACGTTACTACAGCAAGGGTTCCTAGTGGTAAAGTTGAAGTCATCATTAAGCAAAAACGTTACTACAGCAAGAGTTACTAGTGGTAAAGTTGAAGTCATCATTAAACAATAAAGTTACTACAGAAAGGGTTCCTAGTGGTAAAGTTGAAGTCATTATTAAACAAAAACGTTACTACAGCAAGAGTTACTAGTGGTAAAGTTGAATTCATCATTAAACAAAAACATTACTACAGCAAGAGTTACTAGTGGTAAAGTTGAAGTCATCATTAAACAAAAACGTTACTACAGCAAGGGTTCCTAGTGATAAAGTTGAAGTCATCATTAAATAAAAACGTTACTACAGCAAGAGTTACAAGTGGTAAAGTTGAAGTCATCAGTAAACAAAAACGTTACTACAGCAAAGGTTCCTAGTTGTAAAGTTGAAGTCATCATTAAACAAAAACGTTACTACAGCAAGAGTTACTAGTGGTAAAATTGAAGTCATCATTAAACAAAAACGTGACTACAGCAAGAGTTACTAGCGGTAAAGTTGAAGTCATCATTAAACAAAAACGTTACTACAGCAAGGGTTCCTAGTTGTAAAGTTGAAGTCATCATTAAATAAAAACGTTACTACAGCAAGAGTTACTAGTGGTAAAGTTGAGGTCATCATTAAACAAAAACGTTACTACAGCAAGGGTTACTAGTGGTAAAGTTGAATTCATCATTAAATAAAAACATTACTACAGCAAGAGTTACTGGTGGTAAAGTTGAAGTCATCATTAAAGAAAAACGTTACTACAGCAAGAGTTACTAGCGGTAAAGTTGAAGTCATCATTAAACAAAAACGTTACTACAGCAAGGGTTACTAGTGGTAAAGTTGAATTCATCATTAAACAAAAACGTTACTACAGCAAGAGTTACTAGCGGTAAAGTTGAAGTCATCATTAAACAAAAACATTACTACAGCAAGGGTTACTAGTGGTAAAGTTGAAGTCATCATTAAACAAAAACGTTACTACATCAAGGGTTCCTAGTGGTAAAGTTGAAGTCATTATTAAATAAAAACGTTACTACAGCAAGAGTTACTAGTGGTAAAGTAGAAGTCATCATTAAATAAAAACGTTACTACAGCAAGGTTTCCTAGTGGTAAAGTTGAAGTCATCATTAAACAAAAACGTTACTACAGCAAGAGTTACTAGTGGTAAAGTTGAAGTCATCATTAAACAAAAACGTTACATTAGCAAGGGTTCCTAGTGGTAAAGTTGAAGTCATCATTAAATAAAAACGTTACTACAGCAAGAGTTACTAGTGGTAAAGTTGAAGTCATCATTAAACAAAAACGTTACTACAGCAAGGGTTACTAGTGGTAAAGTTGAATTCATCATTAAACAAAAACGTTACTACAGCAAGAGTTACTAGTGGTAAAGTTGAAGTCATCATTAAACAAAAACGTTACTACAGCAAGGGTTCCTAGTGGTAAAGTTGAAGTCATCATTAAATAAAAACGTTACTACAGCAAGAGTTACTAGTGGTAAAGTTGAAGTCATCATTAAACAAAAACGTTACTACAATAAGAGTTCCTAGTGGTAAAGTTGAAGTCATCATTAAACAGAAACATTACTACAGCAAGTGTTACTAGTGGTAATGTTGAAGTCATCATTAAATAAAAACGTTACTATAGCAAGGGTTCCTAGTTTTAAAGTTGAAGTCATCATTATATAAAAACGTTACTACAGCAAGAGTTACTAGTGGTAATGTTGAAGTCATCATTAAATAAAAACGTTACTATAGCAAGGGTTCCTAGTGGTAAAGTTGAAGTCATCATTAAACAAAAACGTTACGACAGCAAGTGTTACTAGTGGTAAAGTTGAAGTCATCAGTAAACAAATACGTTACTACAGCAAGAGTTACTAGTGGAAAAGTTGAGGTCATCATTAAACAAAAACGTTACTACAGCAAGGGTTCCTAGTGGTAAAGTTGAGGTCATCATTAAACAAAAACGTTACTACATCAAGAGTTACTAGTGGTAAAGTTGAAGTCATCATTAAACAAAAACGTTACTATAGCAAGGGTTCCTAGTGGTAAAGTTGAAGTCATCATTACATAAAAACGTTACTACAGCCAGACTTACTAGTGATAAAGTTGAAGTCAACATTAAATAAAAACGTTACTATAGCAAGGGTTCCTAGTGGTAAAGTTGAAGTCATCATTAAACAAAAACGTTACTACAGCAAGAGTTATTAGCGGTAAAGTTGAAGTCATCATTAAACAGAAACGTTACTACAGCAAGGGTTCCTAGTGGTAAAGTTGAAGTCATCATTACATAAAAACGTTACTACAGCAAGATTTACTAGTGGGAAAGTTGGAGTCATCATTAAATAAAAACGTTACAATAGCAAGGGTTCCTAGTGGTAAAGTTGAAGTCATCATTAAACAAAAACGTTACTACAGCAAGGGTTCCTAGTGGTAAAGTTGAAGTCATCATTAAACAAAAACGTTACTACAGCAAGTGTTACTAGTGGTAAAGTTGAAGTCATCAGTAAACAAAAACGTTACTACAGCAAGAGTTACTAGTGATAAAGTTGAGGTCATCATTAAACAAAAACGTTACTACAGCAAGAGTTACTAGTGGTAAAGTTGAAGTCATCATTAAACAAAAACGTTACTACAGTAAGGGTTCCTAGTGGTAAAGTTGAAGTCATCAATAAACAAAATCGTTTATACAGTAAGGGTTCCCAGTGGTAAAGTTGAAGTCATCATTAAACAAAAACGTTACTACAGCAAGAGTGACTAGTGGTAAAGTTGAAATCATCATTAAACAAAAACGTTAGTATAGTAAGGGTTACTAGTGGTAAAGTTGAGGTCATCATTAAACAAAAACGTTACTACAGCAAGGGTTCCTAGTGGTAAAGTTGAAGTCATCATTAAACAAAAACGTTACTACAGCAAGAGTTACTAGTGATAAAGTTGAAGTCATCATTAAACAAAAACGTTACTACAGCAAGAGTTACTAGCGGTAAAGTTGAAGTCATCATTAAACAAAAACGTTACTACAGCAAGAGTTACTAGTGGTAAAGTTGAAGTCATCATTAAACAAAAACGTTACTAGAGTAAGGGTTCCTAGTGGTAAAGTTGAAGTCATCATTAAACAAAAACGTTACTATAGCAAGGGTTCCTAGTGGTAAAGTTGAAGTCATCATTACATAAAAACGTTACTATAGCCAGACTTACTAGTGGTAAAGTTGAAGTCATCATTAAATAAAAACGTTACTATAGCAAGGGTTCCTAGTGGTAAAGTTGAAGTCATCATTAAACAAAAACGTTACTACAGCAAGAGTTATTAGCGGTAAAGTTGAAGTCATCATTAAACAGAAACGTTACTACAGCAAGGGTTCCTAGTGGTAAAGTTGAAGTCATCATTAAATAAAAACGTTACTACAGCAAGAGTCACTAGTGGTAAAGTTGAAGTCATCATTAAACAAAAACGTTACTACAGCAAGGGTTACTAGTGGTAAAGTTGAAGTCAACAGTAAACAAATACGTTACTACAGCAAGAGTTACTAGTGGAAAAGTTGAGGTCATCATTAAACAAAAACGTTACTACAGCAAGGGTTCCTAGTGGTAAAGTTGAGGTCATCATTAAACAAAAACGTTACTACAGCAAGAGTTACTAGTGGTAAAGTTGAAGTCATCATTAAACAAAAACGTTACTACAGCAAGAGTTACTAGTGGTAAAGTTGAAGTCATCATTAAACAAAAACGTTACTAGAGTAAGGGTTCCTAGTGGTAAAGTTGAAGTCATCATTAAACAAAAACGTTACTATAGCAAGGGTTCCTAGTGGTAAAGTTGAAGTCATCATTACATAAAAACGTTACTACAGCCAGACTTACTAGTGGTAAAGTTGAAGTCATCATTAAATAAAAACGTTACTATAGCAAGGGTTCCTAGTGGTAAAGTTGAAGTCATCATTAAACAAAAACGTTACTACAGCAAGAGTTATTAGCGGTAAAGTTGAAGTCATCATTAAACAGAAACGTTACTACAGCAAGGGTTCCTAGTGGTAAAGTTGAAGTCATCATTACATAAAAACGTTACTACAGCAAGATTTACTAGTGGGAAAGTTGGAGTCATCATTAAATAAAAACGTTACAATAGCAAGGGTTCCTAGTGGTAAAGTTGAAGTCATCATTAAACAAAAACGTTACTACAGCAAGGGTTCCTAGTGGTAAAGTTGAAGTCATCATTAAACAAAAACGTTACTACAGCAAGTGTTACTAGTGGTAAAGTTGAAGTCATCAGTAAACAAAAACGTTACTACAGCAAGAGTTACTAGTGATAAAGTTGAGGTCATCATTAAACAAAAACGTTACTACAGCAAGAGTTACTAGTGGTAAAGTTGAAGTCATCATTAAACAAAAACGTTACTACAGTAAGGGTTCTTAGTGGTAAAGTTGAAGTCATCAATAAACAAAATCGTTTATACAGTAAGGGTTCCCAGTGGTAAAGTTGAAGTCATCATTAAACAAAAACGTTACTACAGCAAGAGTGACTAGTGGTAAAGTTGAAATCATCATTAAACAAAAACGTTAGTATAGTAAGGGTTACTAGTGGTAAAGTTGAGGTCATCATTAAACAAAAACGTTACTACAGCAAGGGTTCCTAGTGGTAAAGTTGAAGTCATCATTAAACAAAAACGTTACTACAGCAAGAGTTACTAGTGATAAAGTTGAAGTCATCATTAAACAAAAACGTTACTACAGCAAGAGTTACTAGCGGTAAAGTTGAAGTCATCATTAAACAAAAACGTTACTACAGCAAGAGTTACTAGTGGTAAAGTTGAAGTCATCATTAAACAAAAACGTTACTAGAGTAAGGGTTCCTAGTGGTAAAGTTGAAGTCATCATTAAACAAAAACGTTACTATAGCAAGGGTTCCTAGTGGTAAAGTTGAAGTCATCATTACATAAAAACGTTACTACAGCCAGACTTACTAGTGGTAAAGTTGAAGTCATCATTAAATAAAAACGTTACTATAGCAAGGGTTCCTAGTGGTAAAGTTGAAGTCATCATTAAACAAAAACGTTACTACAGCAAGAGTTATTAGCGGTAAAGTTGAAGTCATCATTAAACAGAAACGTTACTACAGCAAGGGTTCCTAGTGGTAAAGTTGAAGTCATCATTAAACAAAAACGTTACTACAGCAAGTGTTACTAGTGGTAAAGTTGAAGTCATCAGTAAACAAAAACGTTACTACAGCAAGAGTTACTAGTGATAAAGTTGAGGTCATCATTAAACAAAAACGTTACTACAGCAAGAGTTACTAATGGTAAAGTTGAAGTCATCATTAAACAAAAACGTTACTACAGTAAGGGTTCCTAGTGGTAAAGTTGAAGTCATCAATAAACAAAATCGTTTATACAGTAAGGGTTCCCAGTGGTAAAGTTGAAGTCATCATTAAACAAAAACGTTACTACAGCAAGAGTGACTAGTGGTAAATTTGAAATCATCATTAAACAAAAACGTTAGTATAGTAAGGGTTACTAGTGGTAAAGTTGAGGTCATCATTAAACAAAAACGTTACTACAGCAAGGGTTCCTAGTGGTAAAGTTGAAGTCATCATTAAACAAAAACGTTACTACAGCAAGAGTTACTAGTGATAAAGTTGAAGTCATCATTAAACAAAAACGTTACTACAGCAAGAGTTACTAGCGGTAAAGTTGAAGTCATCATTAAACAAAAACGTTACTACAGCAAGAGTTACTAGTGGTAAAGTTGAAGTCATCATTAAACAAAAACGTTACTAGAGTAAGGGTTCCTAGTGGTAAAGTTGAAGTCATCATTAAACAAAAACGTTACTATAGCAAGGGTTCCTAGTGGTAAAGTTGAAGTCATCATTACATAAAAACGTTACTATAGCCAGACTTACTAGTGGTAAAGTTGAAGTCATCATTAAATAAAAACGTTACTATAGCAAGGGTTCCTAGTGGTAAAGTTGAAGTCATCATTAAACAAAAACGTTACTACAGCAAGAGTTATTAGCGGTAAAGTTGAAGTCATCATTAAACAGAAACGTTACTAGAGCAAGGGTTCCTAGTGGTAAAGTTGAAGTCATCATTAAATAAAAACGTTACTACAGCAAGAGTTACTAGTGGTAAAGTTGAAGTCATCATTAAACAAAAACGTTACTACAGCAAGGGTTACTAGTGGTAAAGTTGAAGTCATCAGTAAACAAATACGTTACTACAGCAAGAGTTACTAGTGGAAAAGTTGAGGTCATCATTAAACAAAAACGTTACTACAGCAAGGGTTCCTAGTGGTAAAGTTGAGGTCATCATTAAACAAAAACGTTACTACAGCAAGAGTTACTAGTGGTAAAGTTGAAGTCATCATTAAACAAAAACGTTACTAGAGTAAGGGTTCCTAGTGGTAAAGTTGAAGTCATCATTAAACAAAAACGTTACTATAGCAAGGGTTCCTAGTGGTAAAGTTGAAGTCATCATTACATAAAAACGTTACTACAGCCAGACTTACTAGTGGTAAAGTTGAAGTCATCATTAAATAAAAACGTTACTATAGCAAGGGTTCCTAGTGGTAAAGTTGAAGTCATCATTAAACAAAAACGTTACTACAGCAAGAGTTATTAGCGGTAAAGTTGAAGTCATCATTAAACAGAAACGTTACTACAGCAAGGGTTCCTAGTGGTAAAGTTGAAGTCATCATTACATAAAAACGTTACTACAGCAAGATTTACTAGTGGGAAAGTTGGAGTCATCATTAAATAAAAACGTTACAATAGCAAGGGTTCCTAGTGGTAAAGTTGAAGTCATCATTAAACAAAAACGTTACTACAGCAAGGGTTCCTAGTGGTAAAGTTGAAGTCATCATTAAACAAAAACGTTACTACAGCAAGTGTTACTAGTGGTAAAGTTGAAGTCATCAGTAAACAAAAACGTTACTGAAGCAAGAGTTACTAGTGATAAAGTTGAGGTCATCATTAAACAAAAACGTTACTACAGCAAGAGTTACTAGTGGTAAAGTTGAAGTCATCATTAAACAAAAACGTTACTACAGTAAGGGTTCCTAGTGGTAAAGTTGAAGTCATCAATAAACAAAATCGTTTATACAGTAAGGGTTCCCAGTGGTAAAGTTGAAGTCATCATTAAACAAAAACGTTACTACAGCAAGAGTTACTAGTGATAAAGTTGAAGTCATCATAAAACAAAAACGTTACTACAGCAAGAGTTACTAGCGGTAAAGTTGAAGTCATCATTAAACATAAACGTTACTACAGCAAGAGTTACTAGTGGTAAAGTTGAAGTCATCATTAAACAAAAACGTTACTAGAGTAAGGGTTCCTAGTGGTAAAGTTGAAATCATCATTAAACAAAAACGTTAGTATAGTAAGGGTTACTAGTGGTAAAGTTGAGGTCATCATTAAACAAAAACGTTACTACAGCAAGAGTTACTAGTGATAAAGTTGAAGTCATCATAAAACAAAAACGTTACTACAGCAAGAGTTACTAGCGGTAAAGTTGAAGTCATCATTAAACATAAACGTTACTACAGCAAGAGTTACTAGTGGTAAAGTTGAAGTCATCATTAAACAAAAACGTTACTAGAGTAAGGGTTCCTAGTGGTAAAGTTGAAGTCATCATTAAACAAAAACGTTACTACAGCAAGAGTTATTAGAGGTAAAGTTGAAGTCATCATTAAACAGAAACGTTACTACAGCAAGGGTTCCTAGTGGTAAAGTTGAAGTCATCATTAAATAAAAACGTTACTACAGCAAGAGTTACTAGTGGTAAAGTTGAAGTCATCATTAAACAAAAACGTTACTACAGCAAGGGTTACTAGTGGTAAAGTTGAATTCATCATTAAACAAAAACGTTACTACAGCAAGAGTTACTAGTGGTAAAGTTGAAGTGATCATTAAACAAAAACGTTACTACAGCAAGGGTTCCTAGTGGTAAAGTTGAAGTCATCATTAAATAAAAACGTTACTACAGCAAGAGTTACTAGTGGTAAAGTTGAAGTCATCATTAAACAAAAACGTTACTACAATAAGAGTTCCTAGTGGGAAAGTTGAAGTCATCATTAAACAGAAACGTTACTACAGCAAGTGTTACTAGTGGTAATGTTGAAGTCATCATTAAATAAAAACGTTACTACAGCAAGGGTCCCTAGTGGTAAAGTTGAAGTCATCATTAAACAGAAACATTACTACAGCAAGTGTTACTAGTGGTAATGTTGAAGTCATCATTAAACAAAAACGTTACTATAGCAAGGGTTCCTAGTGGTAAAGTTGAAGTCATCATTATATAAAAACGTTACTACAGCAAGAGTTACTAGTGGTAATGTTGAAGTCATCATTAAATAAAAACGTTACTATAGCAAGGGTTCCTAGTGGTAAAGTTGAAGTCATCATTAAACAAAAACGTTACGACAGCAAGTGTTACTAGTGGTAAAGTTGAAGTCATCAGTAAACAAAAACGTTACTACAGCAAGAGTTACTAGTGGAAAAGTTGAGGTCATCATTAAACAAAAACGTTACTACAGCAAGGGTTCCTAGTGGTAAAGTTGAGGTCATCATTAAACAAAAACGTTACTACAGCAAGAGTTACTAGTGGTAAAGTTGAAGTCATCATTAAACAAAAACGTTACTACAGCAAGAGTTACTAGTGGTAAAGTTGAAGTCATCATTAAACAAAAACGTTACTAGAGTAAGGGTTCCTAGTGGTAAAGTTGAAGTCATCATTAAACAAAAACGTTACTATAGCAAGGGTTCCTAGTGGTAAAGTTGAAGTCATCATTACATAAAAACGTTACTACAGCCAGACTTACTAGTGGTAAAGTTGAAGTCATCATTAAATAAAAACGTTACTATAGCAAGGGTTCCTAGTGGTAAAGTTGAAGTCATCATTAAACAAAAACGTTACTACAGCAAGAGTTATTAGCGGTAAAGTTGAAGTCATCATTAAACAGAAACGTTACTACAGCAAGGGTTCCTAGTGGTAAAGTTGAAGTCATCATTACATAAAAACGTTACTACAGCAAGATTTACTAGTGGGAAAGTTGGAGTCATCATTAAACAAAAACGTTACTACAGCAAGAGTTATTAGTGGTAAAGTTGAAGTCATCATTAAACAAAAACGTTACTACAGCAAGGGTTCCTAGTGGTAAAGTTGAAGTCATCATTAAACAAAAACCTTACTACAGCAAGTGTTACTAGTGGTAAAGTTGAAGTCATCAGTAAACAAAAACGTTACTGAAGCAAGAGTTACTAGTGATAAAGTTGAGGTCATCATTAAACAAAAACGTTACTACAGCAAGAGTTACTAGTGGTAAAGTTGAAGTCATCATTAAACAAAAACGTTACTACAGTAAGGGTTCCTAGTGGTACAGTTGAAGTCATCAATAAACAAAATCGTTTATACAGTAAGGGTTCCCAGTGGTAAAGTTGAAGTCATCATTAAACAAAAACGTTACTACAGCAAGAGTGACTAGTGGTAAAGTTGAAATCATCATTAAACAAAAACGTTAGTTTAGTAAGGGTTACTAGTGGTAAAGTTGAGGTCATCATTAAACAAAAACGTTACTACAGCAAGGGTTCCTAGTGGTAAAGTTGAAGTCATCATTAAACAAAAACGTTACTACAGCAAGAGTTACTAGTGATAAAGTTGAAGTCATCATTAAACAAAAACGTTACTACAGCAAGAGTTACTAGCGGTAAAGTTGAAGTCATCATTAAACAAAAACGTTACTACAGCAAGAGTTACTAGTGGTAAAGTTGAAGTCATCATTAAACAAAAACGTTACTAGAGTAAGGGTTCCTAGTGGTAAAGTTGAAGTCATCATTAAACAAAAACGTTACTATAGCAAGGGTTCCTAGTGGTAAAGTTGAAGTCATCATTACATAACAACGTTACTATAGCCAGACTTACTAGTGGTAAAGTTGAAGTCATCATTAAATAAAAACGTTACTATAGCAAGGGTTCCTAGTGGTAAAGTTGAAGTCATCATTAAACAAAAACGTTACTACAGCAAGAGTTATTAGCGGTAAAGTTGAAGTCATCATTAAACAGAAACGTTACTACAGCAAGGGTTCCTAGTGGTAAAGTTGAAGTCATCATTACATAAAAACGTTACTACAGCAAGAGTTACTAGTGGTAAAGTTGGAGTCATCATTAAATAAAAACGTTACTGAAGCAAGAGTTACTAGTGATAAAGTTGAGGTCATCATTAAACAAAAACGTTACTACAGCAAGAGTTACTAGTGGTAAAGTTGAAGTCATCATTAAACAAACACGTTACTACAGTAAGGGTTCCTAGTGGTAAAGTTGAAGTCATCAATAAACAAAATCGTTACTACAGTAAGGGTTCCTAGTGGTAAAGTTGAAGTCATCATTAAACAAAAACGTTACTACAGCAAGAGTGACTAGTGGTAAAGTTGAAATCATCATTAAACAAAAACGTTAGTATAGTAAGGGTTACTAGTGGTAAAGTTGAGGTCATCATTAAACAAAAACGTAACTACAGCAAGGGTTCCTAGTGGTAAAGTTGAAGTCATCATTAAACAAAAACGTTACTACAGCAAGAGTTACTAGTGATAAAGTTGAAGTCATCATTAAACAAAAACGTTACTACAGCAAGAGTTACTAGCGGTAAAGTTGAAGTCATCATTAAACAAAAACGTTACTACAGCAAGAGTTACTAGTGGTAAAGTAGAAGTCATCATTAAACAAAAACGTTACTACAGCAAGGGTTCCTAGTGGTAAAGTGGAAGTCATCATTAAACAAAAACGTTACTACAGCAAGAGTTACTAATGGTAAAGTTGAAGTCATCATAAAACAAAAACGTTACAACAGCAAGAGTTATTAGGTGTAAAGTTGAAGTCATCATTAAGCAAAAACGTTACTACAGTAAGGGTTACTAGTGGTAAGGTTGAATTCATCATTAAGCAAAAACGTTACTACAGTAAGGGTTACTAGTGGTAAAGTTGAAGTCATCATTAAACAAAAACGCTAATACAGCAAGAGTTACTAGTGGTAAAGTTGAAGTCATCATTAAACAAAAACGTTACTACAGCAAGGGTTCCTAGTGGTAAAGTTGAGGTCATCATTAAACAAAAACGTTACTACAGCAAGAGTTACTAGTGGTAAAGTTGAAGTCATCATTAAACAAAAACGTTACTACAGCAAGAGTTACTAGTGATAAAGTTGAGGTCATTATTAAACAAAAACGTTACTACAGCAAGGGATCCTAGTGGTAAAATTGAAGTCATCATTAAACAAAAACGTTACTACAGCAAGGGTTCCTAGTGGTAAAGTTGAGGTCATCATTAAACAAAAACGTTACTACAGCAAGAGTTAATAGTGGTCAAGTTGAGGTCATCATTAAACAAAAACGTTACTACAGCAAGAGTTACTAGTGGTAAAGTTGAAGTCATCATTAAACAAAAACGTTACTACAGCAAGAGTTACTAGTGGTAAAGTTGAAGTCATCATTAAACAAAAACGTTACTACAGCAAGAGTTACTAGTGGTAAAGTTGAAGTCATCATTAAACAAAAACGTTACTACAGCAAGAGTTACTAGTGACACAGTTGAAGTCATCATTAAACAAAAACGTTACTACAGCAAGAGTTCCTAGTGGTAAAGTTGAAGTCATCATTAAACAAAAACGTTACTAGAGCAAGAGTTACTAGTGGTAAAGTTGAGGTCATCATTAAACAAAAACGTTACTACAGCAAGAGTTACTAGTGACACAGTTGAAGTCATCATTAAGCAAAAACGTTACTACAGCAAGAGTTACTAGTGGTAAAGTTGAGGTCATCATTAAACAAAAACGTTACTACAGCAAGAGTTACTAGTGACACAGTTGAAGTCATCATTAAACAAAAACGTTACTACAGCAAGAGTTCCTAGTGGTAAAGTTGAAGTCATCATTAAACAAAAACGTTACTACAGCAAGAGTTACTAGTGGTAAAGTTGAAGTCATCATTAAACAAAAACGTTACTACAGCAAGAGTTACTAGTGGTAAAGCTGAAGTCATCATTAACCAAAAACGTTACTACAGTAAGGGTTACTAGTGGTAAAGTTGAAGTCATCATTAAACAAAAGCGTTACTACAGTAAGGTTTCCTAGTGGTAAAGTTGAAGTCATCATTAAACAGAAACGTTACTACAGCAAGGGTTCCTAGTGGTAAAGTTGAGGTCATCATTGAACAAAAACGTTACTACAGCAAGAGTTACTAGTGGTAAAGTTGAAGTCATCAGTAAACAAAAACGTTACTGAAGCAAGAGTTACTAGTGATAAAGTCGAGGTCATCATTAAACAAAAACGTTACTACAGCAAGAGTTACTAGTGGTAAAGTTGAAGTCATCAGTAAACAAAAACGTTACTGAAGCAAGAGTTACTAGTGATAAAGTTGAGGTCATCATTAAACAAAAACGTTACTACAGCAAGAGTTACTAGTGGTAAAGTTGAAGTCATCAGTAAACAAAAACGTTACTACAGCAAGAGTTACTAGTGATAAAGTTGAGGTCATCATTAAACAAAAACGTTACTACAGCAAGAGTTACTAGTGGTAAAGTTGAAGTCATCATTAAACAAAAACGTTACTACAGTAAGGGTTCCTAGTGGTAAAGTTGAAGTCATCAATAAACAAAATCGTTACTACAGTAAGGGTTCCTAGTGGTAAAGTTGAAGTCATCAATAAACAAAAACGTTACTACAGCAAGAGTGACTAGTGGTAAAGTTGAAATCATCATTAAACAAAAAGGTTAGTATAGTAAGGGTTACTAGTGTTAAAGTTGAGGTCATCATTAAACAAAAACGTTACTACAGCAAGGGTTCCTAGTGGTAAAGTTGAAGTCATCATTAAACAAAAACGTTACTACAGCAAGAGTTACTAGTGATAAAGTTGAAGTCATCATTAAATAAAACCATTACTATAGCAAGGGTTCCTAGTGGTAAAGTTGAAGTCATCATTAAACAAAAACGTTACTACAGAAAGAGTTACTAATGGTAAAGTTGAAGTCATCATTAAACAAAAAGTTACTACAGCAAGGGTTCCTAGTGGTAAAGGTGAAGTCATCATTAAGCAAAACAGTTACTAGAGCAAGTGTTACTAGTTGTAAAGTTGAGGTCATCACTAAACAAAAACGTTACTACAGCAAGAGTTACTAGTGGAAAAGTTGAGGTCATCATTAAACAAAAACGTTACTACAGCAAGAGTTACTAGTTGTAAAGTTGAAGTCATCATTAAACAAAAACGTTACTACAGTAAGGGTTCATAGTGGTAAAGTTGAAGTCATCATTAAACAAAAACGTTACTACAGCAAGAGTTACTAGTGGTAAAGTTGAGATCATCATTAAACAAAAACGTTACTACAGCAAGAGTTACTAGTGGTAAAGTTGAAGTCATCATTAAACAAAAACGTTACTACAGCAAGAGTTACTAGTGATAAAGTTGAAGTCATCATTAACCAAAAACGTTACTACAGTAAGGTTTCCTAGTGGTAAAGTTGAAGTCATCATTAAACAGAAACGTTACTACAGCAAGGGTTCCTAGTGGTAAAGTTGAGGTCATCATTGAACAAAAACGTTACTACAGCAAGAGCTACTGGTGGTAAAGTTGAAGTCATCATTAAGCAAAAACGTTACTACAGCAAGAGTTACTGGCGGTAAAGTTGAAGTCATCATTAAACAAAAAGGTTACTACAGTAAGGGTTTCTAGTGGTAAAGTTGAAGTCATCATTAAATAAAAACATTACTATAGCAAGGGTTCCTAGTGGTAAAGTTGAAGTCATCATTAAACAAAAACGTTACTACAGAAAGAGTTACTAATGGTAAAGTTGAAGTCATCATTAAGCAAAAAGTTACTACAGCAAGGGTACCTAGTGGTAAAGGTGAAATCATCATTAAGCAGAAAAGTTACTAGAGCAAGTGTTACTAGTGATAAAGTTGAGGTCATCACTAAACAAAAACGTTACTACAGCAAGAGTTACTAGTGGAAAAGTTGAGGTCATCATTAAACAAAAACGTTACTACAGCAAGAGTTACTAGTGGTAAAGTTGAAGTCATCATTAAACAAAAACGTTACTACAGTAAGGGTTCATAGTGGTAAAGTTGAAGTCATCATTAAACAAAAACGTTACTACAGCAAGAGTTACTAGTGGTAAAGTTGAGATCATCATTAAACAAAAACGTTACTACAGCAAGAGTTACTAGTGGTAAAGTTGAAGTCATCATTAAATAAAAACGTTACTACAGGAAGGGTTCATAGTGGTAAAGTTGAAGTCATCATTAAACAAAAACGTTACTGAAGCAAGAGTTACTAGTGGTAAAGTTGAAGTCATCATTAAACAAAAACGTTACTACAGCAAGGGTTACTAGTGGTAAAGTTGAAGTCATCATTAAACAAAAACGTTACTACAGCAAGTGTTACTAGTGGTAAAATTGAAGTCATCATTAAATAAAAACGTTACTACAGCAAGAGTTACTAGCGATAAAGTTGAAGTCATCATTAAACCTTTCCTGGTTCATAGCATATTAAAGACTTATCACGTGATTTGCAATATGAGTAACATAACAGGTGCCACATTCGGAGCAGAAATTACTTACAATAAAGATCACGTGGTTTCATCTCCAGTGTTTTGTGGGGTTTGTGTCTACTGTTTACAATAAAGATTACGTGGTTTCACCTCCAGTGTTTTGTGGGGTTTGTGTCTACTTTTTACAATACAAAACACGTGGTTTCATCTCCAGTGTTTTGTGGGGTTTGTGTCTACTGTTTACAATAAAGATCACGTGGTTTCATCTCCAGTGTTTTGTGGGGTTTGTGTCTACTGTTTACAATAAAGATCACCTGGTTTCACCTCCAGTGTATTGTGGGGTTTGTGTCTACTGTTTACAATAAAGATCACGTGGTTTCACCTCCAGTGTTTTGTGAGGTTTGTGTCTACTGTTTACAATAAAGATCACTCGGTTTCACCTCCAGTGTTTTGTGGGGTTTGTGTCTACTGTTTACAATAAAGATCACGTGGTTTCACCTCCAGTGTTTTGTGTCTATTGTTTACAATAAAGATCACCTGGTTTCACCTCCAGTGTTTTGTGGGGTTTGTGTCTACTGTTTACAATAAAGATCAGGTGGTTTCACCTCCAGTGTTTTGTGGGGTTTGTGTCTACTGTTTACAATAAAGATCACGTGGTTTCACCTCCAGTGTTTTGAGGGGTTTGTGTCTACTACTTACAATAAAGATCACGTGGTTTCACCTCCAGTGTTTTGTGGGGTTTGTGTCTACTGTTTACAATAAAGATCACGTGGTTTCACCTCCAGTGTTTTGAGGGGTTTGTGTCTACTGTTTACAATAAAGATCACGTGGTTTCACCTCCAGTGTTTTGTGGGGTTTGTGTCTACTACTTACAATAAAGATCACGTGGTTTCACCTCCAGTGTTTTCTGGGGTTTGTGTCTACTACTTACAATAAAGATCACGTGGTTTTACCTCCATTGTTTTGTGGGGTTTGTGTCTACTGTTTACAATAAAGATCATATGGTTTCACCTCCAGTGTTTTGTGGGGCTTGCATCTACTGTTTACAATAAAGATCACCTGGTTTCACCTCCAGTGTTTTGTAGGGTTTGTGTCTATTGTTTACAATAAAGATCACCTGGTTTCACCTCCAGTGTTTTGTGGGGTTTGTGTCTACTGTTTACAATAAAGATCACGTGGTTTCACCTCCAGTGTTTTGTGGGGTTTGTGTCTACTGTTTACAATAAAGATCACCTGGTTTCACCTCCAGTGTTTTGTGGGGTTTGTGTCTACTGTTTACAATTAAGATCATCTGGTTTCACTTCCAGTGTTTTGTGGGGTTTCTGTCTACTGTTTACAATAAAGATCACGTGGTTTCACCTCCAGTGTTTTGTGGGGTTTGTGTCTACTGTTTACAATAAATATCACGTGGTTTCACCTCCAGTGTTTTGTGGGGTTTGTGTCTACTGTTTACAATTAAGATCATCTGGTTTCACCTCCAGTGTTTTGTGGGGTTTCTGTCTACTGTTTACAATAAAGATCACGTGGTTTCACCTCCAGTGTTTTGTGGGGTTTGTGTCTACTGTTTACAATAAATATCACGTGGTTTCGCCTCCAGTGTATTGTGGGGCATGTGTCTACTGTTTACAATAAAGATCACGTGGTTTCACCCCCAGTGTTTTGTAGGGTTTGTGTCTACTGTTTACAATTAAGATCACCTGGTTTCACCTCCAGTGTTTTGTGGGGTTTGTGTCTACTGTTTACAATAAATATCACGTGGTTTCGCCTCCAGTGTATTGTGGGGCATGTGTCTACTGTTTACAATAAAGATCACCTGGTGTCACCTCCAGTGTTTTGTGGGGTTTGTGTCTACTGTTTACAATAAAGATCACCTGGTTTCACATCCAGTGTATTGTGGGGTTTGTTTCTACTGTTTACAATAAAGATCACGTGGTTTCACCACCAGTGTTTTGTGGGGTTTTTGTCTACTGTTTACAATAAAGATCACCTGGTTTCACCTCCAGTGTTTTGTGAGGTTTGTATCTACTGTTTACAATAAAGATCACGTGGTTTCACCTCCAGTGTTTTGTGGGGTTTGTGTCTACTGTTTACAATAAAGATCACGTGGTTTCACCTCCAGTGTATTGTGGGGCATGTGTCTACTGTTTACAATAAAGATCACGTGGTTTCACCTCCAGTGTTTTGTGGGGTTTGTGTCTACTGTTTACAATAAAGATCACGTGGTTTCACCTCCAGTGTTTTGTGGGGTTTGTGTCTACTACTTACAATAAAGATCACGTGGTTTCACCTCCAGTGTTTTGTGGGGTTTGTGTCTACTGTTTACAATAAAGATCACGTGGTTTCATCTCCAGTGTTTTGTGGGGTTTGTGTCTACTGTTTACAATAAAGATCACGTGGTTTCACCTCCAGTGTTTTGTGGGGTTTGTGTCTTTCTTCAATCTATAGTTTTCTGTGTAGTGCTTTGTTAATCATTGTTTGCGTTTGTCCTTCTACTTTTTGGCCATTATATTCGCTGTCCGTCCACGGACGGCTTCTTTACGAGTCGTTCGTATCTCTCGTATATCTAATGTTCTTAACGACTCTTTCGTATCTCTCGTATATCTAAGGTTCTCTATGACTGTTTCGCATCTCTCGTATATCTAAGGTTCTTAACGACTCGTTCGTATATCTAAGTATATCTAAGTATATTTAAGGGGTTCCAACAAAGTGAGTGCATATTTTTATCTATATAAAAAGTAAAATCAATATCTTAATTACTTCTAATGTGCAATGGAAGAAATAATTAAGAAGTTAATTTTCAATGACAATTATGAAATATGATAACCTGCCTTCTTCACACGTAAGACTTATAGAATATCACTATGGTAACCTGCCTTCTTCACATGTAAGACTTATAGAATATCACGATACTTTTATAGGATTTTCTTATTCTTTAGTAATTTGTAAGAATACAACCTAATACTATTGTGTACATTCAGTCAAGCAGTTGTATTGCTTTGCTTATATCTTATATCATTGTTTATTCTACAATTCTTGTAGGTTTAATATACTTGTGGGAATACGGGCCAATACCAGAAAACACAACTGTAAGTCAGATTTATATGTATACCAGAATCTCTGCATATTAAACATATCATTCGGTAACTAAGCTCTACGAAGTGGGAACAAAAGCAATGCCTGACCGTTCTTATATTGCAAGCTACAACTCTAATCCGTTCACATGTTGGCCGAATTTTGTGACAATTATGAGTAAATTAACGGAAGATGGATTTTATAATCTATGCATGCATTTCCTGCCCTTAACACGACCTATGAATCTATTTGCATTTATACTTAGTGTAGGATATGGACTATTTTAAACCTGACTTGATTGACGTCCATTATATCCTGAAGCAATCTGAATAAATAAAAGGATTGTCTTCCCCTGTGGTCAGAAAGGTACGCTGAAAGCTGGGCTATCATTCTTTGTGGTCGGAGGTCAACTGACAACAGGAATTCCTTTCTAGTGGTTAAAAAGGTAAGTTGAAAGCAGGGTTCTTCAGTGTTAATGAGTTACCATGAAATCAAGATTTTATGGAATCAGATGACTGTATGACCATAGTAACTATCACTTTAAATATACTTTAGCGGACCGCAATTTTCGAAAAACTGTACTTTGGTCTCAAAATATATTTGTTTGAATTATTAACGTCTAATATTGGTAAAAACTAAAATAATAGCTTAAATATCAAAAGCATGCAATGTCAGGTAAAAGTGATAGTGTTCATCTGCAGTGCTGATGGTTATTGTTTCGATATCAAAAGACTATAAGATTGGTGCATAGTGCTGCCCAACTACCCACAGTTGCTCGGGAACAGGATATGAACCTCATTTTTGCAAGCTACATTAATCTGATATATATGTTATAAAATGTCGGTACCAAACACTTATTCTACAAGCCGTGTATATCTACATAGTAAAGAAGGTACCTCACTTCGGCAAATACAAATAACGTAAATAAGACATGATCCCTCAGGACTACAAACAACTGGAGGTAAACATGTTTTATCCTATATATTAAGCGAATTTGAAAATAGGGTGAACAATTTTCAATTCTTAATCGACAGAAGAAGCTACTGACAAACAGGGGATATATCTTTATATTATATTTCAGAACTAGATTTCTTTTAATATTAGAAATTCAATATTTTTCGCTATTTTATCTACTCTAGCTTCACTTGCCACGCCCACCGAAATATAACCTCGTGCGTTTTTTATTTTCGCGTTTGACATTCCCGCGCGTGAGTTATATTACCCGGTGACGATTTCCGGTTTAAACCGGAAATTAATCTATATGTACTGTTAATGTTTATTATAATAACTGTTAGATTACTTGAAATTTCTTGCTGTTGGTCTCATTTAGTAAGTCAACTTACACTTATTAATAATTTTTGTTTAGCTTTGATTAATTATTTTACTATTAAAATATAATATGAAACAGGCATTGCCTGGAAAGCTCGCGAAGCTAATCACTAATTAGATATCCTTGGGCTTGGTCTTGGATGAGCAAACATATGCAAAACTTTATGCTTAAGTACATATAATTATTTACCAACTTTGCCTGAAAATAGAAATTTGGTTTACAAGTGACCACCAGTAGACATAATAGAGTATGTAAATGTTGCACATAGCATAGGGTCTGAGACACTCTTCAAGATTACAGGTACTTGTGGACAGGACCCTATGGTGCCTCTGATTGCCCATCCCTCCTTTTTTTTAACATCAATTTTTGTTCATGTACACAACATTTTGCAACTTTCTATGTATCACTGTATGACATATATACAAAAAAAACAATCAAACAGCAGTTTCTATCCATACTGGGTTTCTGACATATGCATAAGGTTTTGAAAGTGTTTTTCTTTGAGACATTTAGAGCAATTGTGTATTTTATCAATACCTGATGCAATTAAGCGAATATAAATATAAGCTTGAGTTCGCTCTAGGAAAAATCCAGAGCAGACGATCAGGTTGCGCAATCGTGTTATTTTTAGCGACTCGTTACTTTCCGTGTAGGATTCGATAATTATCGGTTACCAATTTCACGTTACCGCCGCCATTATGGTTCAAAGGTCAATCGGAGTAAAAAAAACATAAACAAGACGTCATTGCATTTGTAAACACGGTGACGCAGTTTATTCATCGTGGCAGTTATGCACATATCGTCACGGTTGTAAGGAAGTTTTCGTGAATTTGTTGGTTAGAAAAATAATTTATGACTACATGTATCACGTAGATCTTGAAAATAATGAGAGATTGTGTGAATATTCAGCTATACTATAGTAGAATACATGTAGTTGTTCCAACTTCCAAGGATATTGTGACACAACCTCGCAAATAGTACTGTTTACAAAACATCCTAGACCTGCAAGAATAAATAAAATATATCATCCTAGCGGGTACTTATCGATTAACTTGAAGAAAATTAATCTAAATCTTGTATATTTTGTTGTCCGACTATCCTATAAAAGGGGAGGTCCTTATAAAAAAGGGAAATCAAAAGAAGTCTTTTTCCCCCTTAGCGACTGGCAGGTATTCGTACAAAAACCAGCTTTGTAATGTTAATGCTTTAAAGTTGGCATTTTGTTAGACTTCTGCATGGTTTTATAGTTTATCATATTCATATCACATTAAACATGCAATTTGTAAATTATCATATTATGGAGCATCAAATAAAACTTTTTTAAAGGCCCAACTTAAAACTGGTGTGCCCCTTTTGTTAGAGAATGTATAAAGTATGTGTGTGTAAGACACTTTAGATGTACTAACTTAAAAATGACTTAGTTCAACTATATATCATTCTTTGATTTTTTAGAAGTCTAAATCCTGTAAGAATGCACACCTTTAGTATTTGTGCATTAAACACACTACAAAATATTACAAAAACTCTAGCTCAAAATTATAGGGAGGGACAGACAGGGGTTAAATAGTATGCCCTGATACAGGGCTATACATTAACAGTCATGTTCCATTCTTACATGTATGTCAAGCACATTATTATGGTGTGGTTTCTGTTTGTGAGGCACTCCATCCTTTCTTGTTTATGCCAATGTCAGGAGACCAATAATAACATATAAGGATTAGTATCGAAAAAGTGCTAAATTCAGGAACGAGTCAGTCTTGGTTGGGCAAAATATGTACATGCACATGTACTTTGTAAATGATTCAACTCGATAACTTTTGTAAATTATAGAGCACAAATATTCATTAACAAGAAAATATTTATTTCAAAAACAAAACATTATTAAAAGGTCAGCTACATGTATAATAACAATGTTGTAAAATAACAAAACTATGAACTGGAACATTGAAGAATGGGTAATAAAACACATTCCCCTCATCCTGATTAAGTCTTAAGTTAATGATTGAATGAAAATTATATTGCTTTTAACATCAAAAAGTTAATATTGGGGGACACTATGCAATTTTCTCTATCCTTTAGTTATTGAATTGAGAAGTTAAAAAATCTGACAAAAGTTCCACCCCCCCTCCCAAAAAAACCCCATACATGTAATAAGGTTCAAAACTCCTTTAATTTCACAATATTTGTCTAAGACTTTCTCAGGTAAATGAACAAAGCCCAAAATATTCAATAATGTTACATGAAAAACAACACTCGTGACTTATGGGGGATAAAAACATTCTATTCATAGAATTTTTAAACAAGAAACATAAACTATAACATGTGATGTGTAAACTATTTAAGCATGAGCAACAGGAAACATTTAGATACAAAAAATGAAAAGATCAACACCCTTAGTTGGATTTTTAGAGTGCTACAAAATGTAGTTCATTGAAACAACAGTCTGTGGGTAGATACCTGTATGTCGTTCCACTCTGAAACATTATTCTGACTCGACCAGTTTTTGTTCTTACTCCTTAATGCTGTATTGTTACCAATATTATAATCTTTGGTTTGACTAGACAGGGGCTAGAACTCATGGATCTACCACATTCTAGGTGAGCATGCTAACTATTACACAACATTTTTGCGGTCGCATTGAAAAAGGAGTAGTTCTTCAAAACTTTCATTAAGCTAGGGACTTGTGTCCAAGTTAGTTAATGCAGTCAACATGATCAAGCATATATTAAAATAAACCCATAGATTAGCTTCCAGTCAGATTTGAACTGACATCTTTTCAACATTATTGAAACGTACTACCTTGTACTATAGAAGCTACAATGTATATACATATATTGTAATTGTTAGTAGTTGTACATGTATGCAGATCATTAGCTTCCAGAGAGATTTGAACTGACATCTCTCAAACATTATTGAAATGTACTGATTCATTGACACCATAGTAACTACAACATTTTGTCATGAATTTGTTAGGAACATTTCAGCCAAGATTAGTTGCAATCCCTTCTGTTATTATCTAATGGTCCTGAATTGGCACTGCATAGACACGATATAGAGAATAAAAAAAACATGCATAAATTTCATACCCTGTAGTGCAAGAACAATAAGCCCCCTCTCTATCAAACCATCATCTTCTTTGGTGCAATATCTATACATTGTGGGGGTTGTCATCCAGTGTCTGTGATGGTGAACACTTTGTTCTTAAAATACATAAGTTGTTGTTGTTCGACTTCGTCTTTAGGAAATATGCCTCCTGCAACCACCCACTTAAAAATATTCAGACCATGGGCTAACAAGAACTGTTTTATGTCTGTAAAAAAAAATTGGTGTCCAAAATTGAATACCATCAATCATGTTCATTCAAGACTACCAGAATACATTTGAAGCCCAATGAAGGGAGTCTGAAATTCCAGTCACTCAAAATTTTGTCGTAGCACCTCTTGCTATCTTGTAAAACATAATCTTGTGATGGCACCAAAGGCAAGTTTAACTTACCTGCCGACAACACAAGCCTGAAGGCCGTTGGCGTCGTTTCGCCCCGTGAGTCGTTATTCCCCTATTCCCGTTCGCCCCGGGTCGTTTTTCCCTCATTGATTAATAGTGCTTTAAAAAATGAAATATGGAAAATACCATTGTAATAGTGCTTTAAAAAATGAAATATGGAAAATACCATTGCAAATATTCGTATTTTGGATGTTGTAAGGCTTGTTCATGGGTACTTTATTTTTGTCTTCCTCATAATTAACATGCTTTCTTGACGTGTTTAATATTATGTATAGCTTCACTTTCATTGTTTGACAATTCAGGCTGTCCAAATTCTGGTGGCTTCATTTTACAATATTGGCGATAGGAAAACTAACATAATACATACTAAGCTAAGACATACAATGTAGATGTAGTGGCCTTAATGCAGAGTAAATTTGAAGAATGATCCACGTTGTGTATGGGGTCATTTATTTGAGGATTCTATTCATTTTTTTCTTGATTGTCCACTTTATCAACACGATAGAACTTCTCTGTTTAACTATTTTAATAATATTGTTCCCATCTCTATAGAATATATACTCTTTGGATGTAATGAAATTAGTAAAGAATTGAATACTTTATTGTTCAAATCAGTGCAAAAATTTATTCGACAAACTTGTAGATTTAATAATTAATTATCCCCAACCCTGATATTATCTCAACACAATTTATTAGTTTTACCACCCCCCTCCATTTTTTCTGTTAAATATTAAAACAATATTTAATATGTATGCTTAATTTGACATGATTTTGCTTACTGCAGTAATTTACTAATTATTGATATAGCCTGTGGCTGTCATTTGATTTGTTTTGTTTATGCTATTACTGTATTTGTATGGAGAGGGACTAGTAATAAATCAAATTGTATATATTATATATATTGACAATAAAATCATTATAGAATAAATTGTTTGACACCTGCTTAAATTTGTAAAATGTCTTTGAACAATACGATACAGTAATAAATGTATATGTATCCTATGTATTGTTTGTTCTGCATGGCTTCAAATTAGTTGTTATTATTTTTTTTTGTATACAACTAATAAATAAATAATTACCAAAAAATTGTCGAAAAAGACTTCATCTATTATTATATAATAGCGATTACATACATGCCAACTGTACCGATTTACGCGGTAGTCTACCGATTTTTTAAGTCTTCTACCACCTACCGATTTTAGATGTTTTCCTACCGATTTTTAAAAAAAATGTAAATTTTTTTTTATCGTGAATTGTTCACATGTTGATTATTCTTGTAGATTTCTAAGACGTATAAATGTGTACAAATCCAAATTATTTAGGCCCTTTCCGTAATCGTTTCCCTCTTAAATTTGTACCGGAAACTTCCATTGGTCAATTCTTTATCATTAAACCAATCAGAAACTGTATTTAAAATAAAGTTTTGAAGCACTACATTTTGAACTTATGACTCCTAAACATATATATACAGTAAAACTTCGCTCGCTCGAACTCGAAGGTACTGTCAAAATATGTTCGAGCTATCGGAAGTTCGAGCCACCGAGGTCCCGTAATTTTAGACAGAAAAAAATCTTGTTCTGACCCGGCACAGTTTCATTACCTATATATGATAACTGATGCACAGTAAAACTGGCCTTTCTCGTAAAAAATATTTAATCATTTAAGTTCAAGTTCAAGTTCTTTATTCACTCGGACACATATATATACAAGTGTAACAAGAGGAATATTATACAAAATATTTTACATAATGACGGATATAACTAACCTAAAATAATACAGCCTCAGAATATAATTACAAAACATTTTGCAATTTAGATATAAATAAGACAATTTTTTCAGAACCTTAACATTACACAAAGATAACAGGCCTTTCATTTTGTACATGTTTGCATATCTAGTATAATAAATTGGAATAAATTTACATCTAAGCCTTTGTACATCAGCAGAGGTACATTCAAATAAAAAATGAAATTCAGTACCTAAACCAACATTACACAGATGACAAATACGTTCTTCTCTGGGAGTATTCGGCCATCTTCCAGTTTCTATTGGAAGCTTAATGTTATTGCATCTAAGCTTTGTTATCATGTTTCTCTCATGTGGTAATAATTTTAATAAGTATTTATCTATATTAAATTCATTTTTAAATATGCCATAAAATTCTCCCCTAGAAGAGTTCTCAATTTGGTTAAACCAGTTTTGAATATATTGATCAGTCAGATTTTGCTTAACAATAAATTTTAGTTGCACTGAATGAACTGGCTGTTGTTGGTTCCATAGATAATTAAGCCCAGTTTTCTCAAAAATTGATTTGATAAAATTTAGCCACTTAAATTGAACATTATCAATAATACTCAAATTAAACATAATCTTATATAAAATACAACTAAGTTTCTTCTTGTTTGAAATAAGTCTATTCCAAAAATTTACAATCCTTAATTTTATACATAATATATCTATAGGTGTTCTACCAAGTTCTCTGTATGTCATAAAGTTTGGAGTAGTGGTTCTAACACCTAAAATATTTCTACAGAACTGAAGATGAAGTTTTTCTAGTTGCTTAGTGTTCTCATAACCCCATATTTCAGAGCCATAAGTAAGTATTGGAAGCATAAGTGTATCAAAGAATTTAAATTGTAAATCTATTGGAATCGATATATTTCTCAATTTTCTATACAAACAATATAAAGCTTTGCGAGCTTGATCCATCAATTTATCTCTTGCCTTCACAAAAGAGCCGTTATAATTAAATATAACACCTAGATATGAATAAGAGTCTTCAATTTGTAAATTCTCTCCACATAGCTTAAAAATAGGTTGATTTTTGTATTTTCTTTTACAAAATATTATTACTTTAGTCTTTTGCAAGTTAACCTTCAATTTCCAATGATGACAATACTTTTCAAATATAGCCAAAGCAGACTTACACATTTCTAAAAGTTTTCGTCCAAAATTTTATATTGAAGTGTATTTATCAAGCCAGTAGATTGATTAATCATATATATATGTACATTTGTATGTAAGCACAATCAACGTACATCTGTCAATTAAATTGCGATGTTCGAGTTTGATATGATAAAACTCGTGATTTTATTATGATTCTCTATTATTGATGGGACCATTTATTAAGTTCGACTGTTCGAGGTATCAGTGTTCGAGCGAAAGATTTTTTTTAGCTTAAAAATATATGGAAAATTGGCGGGACTTTCAAATAAGTTCGAGCCATCCATGGTATTCGACCCATCCGAGTTCGAGGGAACGAGGTTTGACTTGTATATATGTAAAATGCTAAATTCCATTTTTTCATGGTTTTTTCATACTATATTTAAAGATTTGACTGAACAGATGTTATATCCAAAATGCAACAGAATGCACCATCTTCTTCGTTATAGTATATCAGAGTACTCAATACTTTTGTGTTTGCGCATGCGCGGAATAATATAAATATTTACAAATTACAAAATGCCAAAGTTTAGGTGAATGTTGCGTCCTTTTGAAAAATAATTTTCTGGGGGGGGGGGGGGGGGGGTGCGTGGCAAACCCCAGACCCTCTACCGCTTTTAATCTCTCGAGGGTTGGCATGTATGCGATTAAGTGGGGCGAATCGACTCACTTTCTGGGGCGAAACGACCCGGTATCCTTCCTTTTCGTTCTTGTTTTCGTCAGACCCCTCATCGTCAAGATTCTCGACTTTCCAACATCTAAACTCATCAATAGTGTAGATTTTACCACCAGGATCCATGTGTAAATGTAGAATAAAATTATATAGTTGAATAAAACTTCGAAAAGGTTAAAAATGAAGTGGTATCGCCAATGTCAATGAGACGCCATGAAATAATCCAAACAGTAAGGCCGCTTAACACCTGGATTTTATTCTGATTGGACTTTGGACCATTTGTTGTAAATTGGGGGGTCAACGGAACTTTTGAAAGTGTTTTTCTTTGAGACATTTTGGGCAATTGTGTATTGTATCAATACCTGATGCGATTAAGCGAATATAAATATAAGCTTGCGTTTGCTTTAGCAATAAATGAATAATCCAGAGCAGACGATCGGGTTGCGCAATCGTGTTATTTTTAGCGACTCGTTACTTTCCGTGTAGGATTCGATAATTACCGGTTTCAATTTACAGACAAAATTCTTTAAATATTCATTTCAAACAAATAATTTGTATATTTTCGTCAAAAAAGAAGAACGTTGAATTAAATTTAATGTTTATTTCACAAGCAAACAATATTAGGCAACAACGAAATACCGGTATTTCGCTCTTCGATACTTTTCGTACACCGCATCTTTCATAAGTTCCCGAGGGTGTCGCGAAAAGCAGTGACCCGGAATGTCCCGGATGTGTTGAAGCTTTTTCATAGGCATAGTGGTATGGATAACCCGGATGTGTTGAAACTTTTTCATAGGCATAGTGTATGGATGATAAGGATTTCTGTTTTAGTCAAAGTAAATGGTATTCGTCATTATTCCTTTATTGATTTAATTTTACCATGTTTCAGTCATAAATAGCTCGCTTAACGAAGCGAGCTTAATATAACAAATATTCGATGTGACGGCGGGGGGCAATATAACACATCCATGCAATTCAATGCACCTCGGGAAAATATTCTTGTATATTGACCACATGCAAATGGAATATTTGCATAATATTCTAAGGGAGCGGCCATTTAACTTGAACGGGGGGCGGGGGTTATGGTTTTTTCTAAAAAAATATTCTGATTCCCAATGTTGCTGAAAAAAATATTCTGATTTTGGTGGAGGAAAAAAAAAAAATCTGATTCAGAGTTTTTGTCATATAACCTAATGTTGAATGCTGGCTCGGGATACAATACTAATATCCGCCAACCCATGTTAAAACTCAAAACAAATTCTGGCTACCATGATTTATTTCTTAAGCAAAAAATAACAGCATTAGTCAATTGTGTGTTTTATTTTCAACTAAAAACAAATTTAGTGAAGTGATTTTTTTTTATCCTTGTTAAATGAATTAATGCTCCCAATTACCTCTAAATAAAATGTATTTGTAATTAATGTAAATTAATGTATTGCAATCATTTATACTGATTTTGTCCCCAGAAATTCAAAGCGACGGCGGGAATCATTATGACCTACATTGTGTATTTCCTATTTAGATATATATTTTTTGGGGGGAGGGGGGTAGCAAAAAACAATAAAAACAAGCACTCGTGTAATAAACCCCTGCTATTCGATACCATAAATGATGTCTCTATTCCATCTCCGGGAATTTTTTTTGTGCTATTTTATCTGTCCGACCACTGGTTATCATGTTACTTTTGAAATCAATAGAGGTACTGAAATACCGAAGCGTGGGAAGTGTTCGAGAACTGACGCCGCAACCTTATTTGTAAAAACTTTGAAAACTCCAAGAGGTCGATACTGACTCCGTTAATCATCAAAACATTGAAAACCTTAGAGACTTGTTGGGTCTTCACCGTTGATCATTATCTCATGTGACCTGGAAAATAGTCTCAAGATGAAAGGTCACGAATGACATTGACCCTTGACCTTCAACACTGTTATCACAAACTCGAAAACTGTCATAAACACCGAATAAGTCAAATAATGAAATATGCTCAGCAGATGATGTTGCAGCTTCGTTTTGTTTCCATGGAGATGGTTTCATCAGTCCGCAAGGAGCATAGCTTAAATTAAGGGTTCAGATACTGACATTTATGGCTAGGGTTCGGATACTGACATTTATGGCTAGGGTTCGGATACTGACATTTATGGCAAGGGTTCAGATACTGACATTTATGGCAAGGGTTCGGATACTGACATTTATGGCTAGGGTTCGGATACTGACATTTATGGCTAGGGTTCGGATACTGACATTTATGGCTAGGGTTCGGATACTGACATTTATGGCTAGGGTTCGGATACTGACATTTATGGCTAGGGTTCGGATACTGACATTTATGGCTAGGGTTCGGATACTGACATTTATGGCTAGGGTTCGGATACTGACATTTATGGCTAGGGTTCGGATACTGACATTTATGGCTAGGGTTCGGATACTGACATTTATGGCTAGGGTTCGGATACTGACATTTATGGCTAGGGTTCGGATACTGACATTTATGGCTTGGGTTCGGATACTGACATTTATGGCTAGGGTTCGGATACTGACATTTATGGCTATAACTTTCAAACTGTTAATTAGGAATATCAGTAATCAGCATCAAATTAGATAACCCTAAAATTACCTCAAGGTCAAAGGTCATGGAATTGTAATTTGAATTTGAATGTTGATGTTTAACGCCACTTTCAGCAATATTTCAGCTATATCATGGCGACCAGTTTTAGTGGTGGAAGAAGCCGGAGTACCCGGAGAGAACCACCGACCATGGGCAAGCAACTGGTAGACTTTATCACTTGCAGCTGCGAGTCGAGTGCACCTTTTTTGTAATTTACAAAGCCGGGCGCAAACCCACGCCGTATTGGTGATAAGTTTGTATGAATTAGGAAATCAAATTACCTAACTCATTGAGCCACCCGGGCCCTTTATGGAATCGTAAGTTTCCAATTGAAGTCAATATGTACCTAACAACCACATAGTTTTGGGGGTTAGGGTTATGATGCTTAACGCCACTTTCAACAATATTTCAGTTATATCAGGTTTCATTGGTTGAGGAAACCGCAGTACCCGGAGAAATCCACCTACCTGCCGCAAGTCACCGACAAACTTTATCACACGTTGTTTCGAGTACACCTCGCCATGAGCGAGATTTGAACTCACAACTTAAGTGGTGATAAGCCCTGATTAAACAGACAACTACCATACTATCACGACAACAACGATCCCCTTTATTTGCGGAATCAGGCGACAAAGAACTATCGAATTTCAAATTTTATTAGAATAAAGGAGAATAAAGTGCTGTGAATGGCAAATCAAGAAAACAGTTTTTGGATCTACGTATTTGTTTTTTTTTGGAATAATTGGGTAAACATGTGTTATCCACATTATTATTAAAATTTTCATCGTAGAGATTGGAACTGTTTCTATGATAGATTCAAGAGAATTTTCATTGATGTAGAAACTTGCACCAATACCTTATTTATTGTAGTTAGTTGGGGATAGGTATCATGGAAATCTTGTACTGTGGTTTTCCCCTGGTTCTCTGGCATACTTCTGGTACTTTGGTTTTCTCCTGGTATTGTGGTGTTTTACTGGTACTGTGGTTTGTTCCTGGTACTGTGGTTTTAACCTGTTACTGTGGTATTCCCCTGGTTCTGTGGTTTACTTTTGGTACTGTGGTTTTCACCTAGTACTGTCATTTCCCTTGGAAATCTGTTTTTTTCGAGGTTTTCTGGTTTTCACCTGATATTGTGGTATTTCCTGTTTCTCTGGTGCTGTGGTTTTCACCTGGTACTGTGAATTCCCTTGGTAATCTAGTTTTTTCCAGGTTTTCAGTTTTTCACCTGATATTGTGGTATTCCCTGGTTCTCTGATTTTCTCCTGGTACTGTGGTTTTCATCTGATATTGTGGTATTCCCTGGTTCTCTGATTTTCTCCTGGTACTGTGGTTTTCACCTGATATTGTGGTATTTCCTGGTTCTCTGATTTTCTTCTGGTACTGTGGTTTTCACCTGATATTGTGGTATTCCCTGGTTCTCTGATTTTCTCCTGGTACTGTGGTTTTCACCTGATATTGTGGTATTCCCTGGTTCTCTGATTTTCTCCTGGTACTATGGTTTTCACCTGATATTGTGGTATTCCCTGGTTCTCTGATTTTCTCCTGGTACTGTGGTTTTCACCTGATATTGTGGTATTCCCTGGTTCTCTGATTTTCTCCTGGTACTGTGATTTTCACCTGATATTGTGGTATTCCCTGGTTCTCTGATTTTCTCCTGGTACTGTGGTTTTCACCTGATATTGTGGTATTCCCTGGTTCTCTGATTTTCTCCTGGTACTGTGGTTTTCACCTGATATTGTGGTATTCCCTGGTTCTCTGATTTTCTCCTGGTACTGTGGTTTTCACCTGATATTGTGGTATTCCCTGGTTCTCTGATTTTCTCCTGGTACTGTGGTTTTCACCTGATATTGTGATATTCCCTGGTTCTCTGATTTTCTCCTGGTACTGTGGTTTTCACCTGATATTGTGGTATTTCCTGTTTCTCTGGGTTTTTCTTGGTGCTGTGGTTTTCTCTTGGTAATCTAGTTTTTTTTCCAGGTTTTTTGGTTCTCACCTTGATACTCCAGTTTTCTTCACAAATAAAACTGACCGGAATGACATTTTGAAATATTAACCATTCATACCCCTAGCACAATTTTTCACATTCGGGGTTTCAAGTCAAGTACCAAAACTATATCAACAAACTGTTTGTATCTTTTCAGATATATTGATTTATTATCCGTGGTATACCAACAGAAGTAATGGAGAAGAGTATGATTACATGGACAAAAAATTTAAAAAGGTTTGAAAATATTTTCTTAATTTGAAAATAAATATTCATTTATATTGTAAAATTATGCTACAGCTTACCATATGTAAGAATTTTATGAACTACAATTTGCATTTGCCGTTTTAAAACCAATCTGATTAAACTCATATCTCTCACATCCCCATAATAAAAACGTATGATTTCAAATGTAGTGCGCAAGACTCGTTTCTGGAATATCCATCATCAGGGACGCTCAACATCGAAAGATTGGAAAGCCAAATAATTTAAAGGTTTGGGAACAAGAAAACCAAAGGGCCTTAACAGGATGGCCAAAATCGGCCAAGGTCATCTATGGCAGAGGGAGGAGAACCTTCATCGGTGGTGTAATGGTGATCGTAATAGCTTCATAAATTGGTATTAGTTGCGTCTCACCAAAGCACGCAGCATTAAGGAAAAAGAGCAAATACTGGTGGGCTCGGAATCCGAATAATGTGTCCCAGTGGAATGACACGTCTACCCACCGATGGTTTTATAAGTAAGCTAGCACTATGAAATCCAACAGCGTATTGGTCCAGAATAAAACGGCATCATTATCATCTCATCAAAATGTAACTTGTTCATGACATGAGATAACTGACAAAATGTAACTTTTTGACGACATGAGATAACTGACAAAATGTAACTTGTTCACGACATGAGATAGCTGACAAAATGTAACTTGTACACAACATGAGATAACTGACAAAATGTAACTTGTTCACGACATGAGATAACTGACAAAATGTAACTTGTTCACGACATGAGATAACTGACAAAATGTAACTTGTACACAACATGAGATAGCTGACAAAATGTAACTTGTTCACGACATGAGATAGCTGACAAAATGTAACTTGCTCATGACATGAGATAACTGACAAAATGTAACTTGTTCACGACATGAGATAACTGACAAAATGTAACTTGTACACAACATGAGATAGCTGACAAAATGTAACTTGTTCACGACATGAGATAGCTGACAAAATGTAACTTGTTCACGACATGAGATAGCTGACAAAATGTAACTTGCTCACGACATGAGATATGTGCTACTGCTCGTGCTTTGAGATCGATCAAGGAATGGACTCCATCTTATTAATTATCGGCATTGCTTACGAAGTTTGCCGAATCATCTTTAAATCAGTATAATAATGCACTTATTTCTTATTTTCTGTGAATCTGCTTTTAGTCGGCGTTAATTACGGACAAAGAACTATGCAAGTTTGCAGTTAATAAGCGACAAAATACAAATCATTCGTTTTTACCTGTCACTAGTAAGGTCAGTTGCATACGGAGAAAGCGAGGTCAAATTATTTGCTTGCAAGGAAATAATAAATCGATGGTAATTTTCGTTCTCAAAAGGCGAAAAGTGGTACGATAAGCTGTTTAATGTGAAATATTTACCTTCATTTCATCATTTTAAAGCTATTTACCAATTTCCAAAACATAAATTTTTTTTGGTCAAAATCGTAGCTAATGCCTCTTTAAGAGACCTTTTTAAAACTTTATATAAGTCTATCTTAAAAGTATTTATTATAGACCGAGCAACACAGACCCTACAATATCTGGGGGTGAACTCAGGTGCTCCGGGAGGGAGGCAATTTCAGCTCCACCTGTCGTGTTGCGCTAAACTACACAAACTTAATCTGATATACAAATCGTGTTTGACACCAACATACGTAAATAAATACAAATACATAAATAAAACACGAACCCCTTCCAAACAGTTGTTAAAAATATATACAAATTGATAACCCCAACAGCATGGATGAACAAACACAAAATTTGAAACTTTTGTTATTTAGTATCTATTTTAAGTAATCGTTTATAAATATATATGACCAGTACCTTCTTAACGGATGAACACATTGGGCAGTTGCCCGGGGCCCCACAAGCATATGGTACCCATGCTAATCTGTGTAGGTTGTGTACGGCGTGTTTTTAATGCTTAAACACTGATTTTGTTGGAAATATCAATACAATAATTATATGTTTAATTTTATCGACATTTACAGTTTTATTCCTGTGAGTTGTTGTGTTGTTTTGGGCCCCAGTGCGCTGCTTTGCCCGGGTCCTATCATGCTGTTAAGACGGCCCTGTATATGACCCAGTTACGTGTTTTATTATAAGGTCATGTGACAAATAACAGCTGTTGAACATAGACAATATACATACATTGTCGGCAAATAGAACAAATATTTGTACGATATTTGGGAACAGGAAGACAGAGAGCTTGTATGGCCTGTTTCCCGACGAGTGCAAACTAATTTAATATTTACCGTCAATGTACTTATAGTATGAATACTGCAATGTCAAATGGTCCAAAATAACTGCCGCATTGTCTGAACATAGCTGAAATGTCTGAACATAGCTGAAATGTCTGAACATAACTGAAATGTCTGAACATAGCTGAAATGTCTGAACATAGCTGAAATGTCTGAACATAGCTGAAATGTCTGAACATAGCTGAAATGAGCGTCGTTCTTATAGTTTGCAAGTATGACCTCTATGCAGTCATATACTGTTACCTTACAGTCAATCAACGTGAATCAGGTTACAGATTAACTATACCTTGATCACCGTATACCATAAAAATGTATCAACGTGAATCAGGTTACAGATTAACTATACCTTGATCACCGTATACCATAAAAATGTATCAACGTGAATCAGGTTACAGATTAACTATACCTTGATCACCGTATACCATAAAAATGTATCAACGTGAATCAGGTTACAGATTAACTATACCTTGATCACCGTATACTATAAAAATGTATCAACGTGAATCAGGTTACAGATTAACTATACCTTGATCACCGTATACCATAAAAATGTATCAACGTGAATCAGGTTACAGATTAACTATACCTTGATCACCGTATACTAAAAAAATCTATCAACGTGAATCAGGTTACAGATTAACTATACCTTGATCACCGTATACCATAAAAATGTATCAACGTGAATCAGGTTACAGATTAACTATACCTTGATCACCGTATACCATAAAAATGTATCAACGTGAATCAGGTTACAGATTAACTATACCTTGATCACCGTATACCATAAAAATGTATCAACGTGAATCAGGTTACAGATTAACTATACCTTGATCACCGTATACCATAAAAATGTATCAACGTGAATCAGGCTACAGATTAACTATACCTTGATCACCGTATACCATAAAAATGTATCAACGTGAATCAGGTTACAGATTAACTATACCTTGATCACCGTATACTATAAAAATGTATCAACGTGAATCAGGTTACAGATTAACTATACCTTGATCACCGTATACCATAAAAATGTATCAACGTGAATCAGGTTACAAATTAACTATACCTTGATCACCGTATACCAAAAAAATGTATCAACGTGAATCAGGTTACAGATTAACTATACCTTGATCACCGTATACCATAAAAATGTATCAACGTGAATCAGGTTACAGATTAACTATACCTTGATCACCGTATACTAAAAAAATGTATCAACGTGAATCAGGTTACAGATTAACTATACCTTGATCACCGTAAACCATAAAAATGTATCAACGTGAATCAGGTTACAGATTAACTATACCTTGATCACCGTATACCATAAAAATGTATCAACGTGAATCAGGTTACAGATTAACTATACCTTGATCACCGTATACCATAAAAATGTATCAACGTGAATCAGGTTACAGATTAACGATACCTTGATCACCGTATACCATAAAAATGTATCAACGTGAATCAGGTTACAGATTAACTATACCTTGATCACCGTATACCATAAAAATGTATCAACGTGAATCAGGTTACAGATTAACTATACCTTGATCACCGTATACCATACAAATGTATCAACGTGAATCAAGTTACAGATTAACTATACCTTGATCACCGTATACTATAAAAATGTATCAACGTGAATCAGGTTACAGATTAACTATACCTTGATCACCGTATACCATAAAAATGTATCAACGTGAATCAGGTTACAGATTAACTATACCTTGATCACCGTATACTAAAAAAATGTATCAACGTGAATCAGGTTACAGATTAACTATACCTTAATCACCGTATACCATAAAAATGTATCAACGTGATTCAGGTTACAGATTAACTATACCTTGATCACCGTATACCATAAAAATGTATCAACGTGAATCAGGTTACAGATTAACTATACCTTGATAACCATATACCATAAAAATGTATCAACGTGAATCAGGTTACAGATTAACTATACCTTGATCACCGTATACCATAAAAATGTATCAACGTGAATCAGGTTACAGATTAACTATACCTTGATCACCGTAAACCATAAAAATGTATCAACGTGAATCAGGTTACAGATTAACTATACCTTGATCACCGTATACCATAAAAATGTATCAACGTGAATCAGGTTGCAGATTAACTATACCTTGATAACCATATACCATAAAAATGTATAAACGTGAATCAGGTTACAGATTAACTATACCTTGATCACCGTATACCATAAAAATGTGTCAACGTGATTCAGGTTACAGATTAACTATACCTTGATCACCGTATACCATAAAAATGTATCAACGTGAATCAGGTTACAGATTAACTATACCTTGATAACCATATACCATAAAAATGTATCAACGTGAATCAGGTTACAGATTAACTATACCTTGATCACCGTATACCATAAAAATGTATCAACGTGAATCAGGTTACAGATTAACTATACCTTGATCACCGTATACCATAAGAATGTATCAACGTGAATCAGGTTACAGATTAACTATACCTTGATCACCGTATACCATAAAAATGTATCAACGTGAATCAGGTTACAGATTAACTATACCTTGATCACCGTATACTAAAAAAATGTATCAACGTGAATCAGGTTACAGATTAACTATACCTTGATCACCGTATACCATAAAAATTTATCAACGTGAATCAGGTTACAGATTAACTATACCTTAATCACCGTATACCATAAAAATGTATCAACGTGATTCAGGTTACAAATTAACTATACCTTGATCACCGTATACCATAAAAATGTATCAACGTGAATCAGGTTACAGATTAACTATACCTTGATAACCATATACCATAAAAATGTATCAACGTGAATCAGGTTACAGATTAACTATACCTTGATCACCGTATACCATAAAAATGTATCAACGTGAATCAGGTTACAGATTAACTATACCTTGATCACCGTAAACCATAAAAATGTATCAACGTGAATCAGGTTACAGATTAACTATACCTTGATCACCGTATACCATAAAAATGTATCAACGTGAATCAGGTTGCAGATTAACTATACCTTGATAACCATATACCATAAAAATGTATAAACGTGAATCAGGTTACAGATTAACTATACCTTGATCACCGTATACCATAAAAATGTGTCAACGTGATTCAGGTTACAGATTAACTATACCTTGATCACCGTATACCATAAAAATGTATCAACATGAATCAGGTTACAGATTAACTATACCTTGATAACCATATACCATAACAATGTATCAACGTGAATCAGGTTACAGATTAACTATACCTTGATCACCGTATACCATAAGAATGTATCAACGTGAATCAGGTTACAGATTAACTATACCTTGATCACCGTATACCATAAAAATGTATCAACGTGAATCAGGTTACAGATTAACTATACCTTGATCACCGTGTACTAAAAAAATGTATCAACGTGAATCAGGTTACAGATTAACTATACCTTGATCACCGTATACCATAAAAATTTATCAACGTGAATCAGGCTACAGATTAACTATACCTTGATCACCGTATACCATAAAAATGTATCAACGTGAATCAGGTTACAGATTAACTATACCTTGATCACCGTAAACCATAAAAATGTATCAACGTGAATCAGGTTACAAATTAACTATACCTTGATCACCGTATACCAAAAAAATGTATCAACGTGAATCAGGTTACAGATTAACTATACCTTGATCACCGTATACCATAAAAATGTATCAACGTGAATCAGGTTACAGATTAACTATACCTTGATCACCGTATACTAAAAAAATGTATCAACGTGAATCAGGTTACAGATTAACTATACCTTGATCACCGTATACCATAAAAATTTATCAACGTGAATCAGGCTACAGATTAACTATACCTTGATCACCGTATACCATAAAAATGTATCAACGTGAATCAGGTTACAGATTAACTATACCTTGATCAACGTAAACCATAAAAATGTATCAACGTGAATCAGGTTACAAATTAACTATACCTTGATCACCGTATACCAAAAAAATGTATCAACGTGAATCAGGTTACAGATTAACTATACCTTGATCACCGTAAACCATAAAAATGTATCAACGTGAATCAGGTTACAGATTAACTATACCTTGATCACCGTATACCATAAAAATGTATCAACGTGAATCAGGTTACAAATTAACTATACCTTGATCACCGTATACCAAAAAAATGTATCAACGTGAATCAGGTTACAGATTAACTATACCTTGATCACCGTATACCATAAAAAATTATCAACGTGAATCAGGCTACAGATTAACTATACCTTGATCACCGTATACCAAAAAAATGTATCAACGTGAATCAGGTTACAGATTAACTATACCTTGATCACCGTATACCATAAAAATTTATCAACGTGAATCAGGCTACAGATTAACTATACCTTAATCACCGTATACTATTAAAATGTATCCAGTCAATCCAATTTGACTGCTCAAATAGAACAATTGCAGATTAAAATATGATATTGTAACAGTCATTTCTCGCGTCTAGATTTCATGCAATTTTCAAGCAATATAGTTAAACTATTTGATGAAAACTGTTCAACATTCGTTTATGTGGAGTTTTCTTTATAAATTGTTTATGTTCGCTTTCGTTTGAAGTATTAAATTAAGACATTAATACATTTTCCGATTATTTTATCAGTAGGATTGCTGATTGGTCGGGATGTCTTTCTCTCAAATATCACCCAATAATATCATCTTTACGGTTTTCATGATGAAGCTCATGAGTAATGACTGCCCATTAACAAAAGAACAAAGACAATATCATTCCGGAGAGAGAACTCGAAAGAACAAAGACAATATAAATCCGAAGAGAGAACTCGTAAGAACAAAGACAATATGAATCCGAAGAGAGAACTCGTAAGAACAAAGACAATATGAATCCGAAGAGAGAACTCGCAAGAACAAAGACAATATGAATCCGAAGAGAGAACTCGTAAGAACAAAGACAATATGAATCCGGAGAGAGAACTCGTAAGAACAAAGACAATATGAATCCGAAGAGAGAACTCGTAAGAACAAAGACAATATGAATCCGAAGAGAGAACTCGTAAGAACAAAGACAATATGAATCCGGAGAGAGAACTCGTAAGAACAAAGACAATATGAATCCGAAGAGAGAACTCGTAAGAACAAAGACAATATGAATCCGAAGAGAGAACTCGTAAGAACAAAGACAATATGAATCCGAAGAGAGAACTCGTAAGAACAAAAAAAAATATAAATCCGGAGAGAGATTTCGTAAGGAAAAAGACAATATAAATCCGGAGAGAGAACTCGTAAGAACAAAGACAATATGAATCCGAAGAGAGAACTCGTAAGAACAAAAAAAAAGATAAATCCGGAGAGAGATTTCGTAAGAAAAAAGACAATATAAATCCGGAGAGAGATCTCGTAAGAACAAAGACAATATGAATCCGAAGAGAGAACTCGTAAGAAAAGAAAAAGATATATTACTTCGGAGAAATATCTCGTAGGAACGGTAGCACTGGTACCACGACCGTATTGTGCCTGTCCTAATATTTGATGGTGATTTCCATCGTCATATGTCATGGTACTTTCTATTGTCTTTCATGATTTAAGGTAAGATATAGTTGTTGATTTGTTTTTATTGATTGAAGTGTTCTTTGTCTTCTGCTGTTACCAAATTGCTACAATAAATGGCAAAAATGTAACAAATATTATGCAACCATTTTTTTTTCATTCATAGCTTCTTGAGCAGCTCAAATTCCTCTGATGCTGAAGAAATATTGCACTTAGCACAAGAAATAAACACAGTACCAACGACACAAATACACCAGATAGTGTCCGATTCCATAAAACATGCCGGGAATGGCGTGGCACAATACATCTTTAATACAGATGTAAAGAATGCCAAATGGGGTGAAACTGATTGTTCCTCTTTCAGAGATGAACTGGCAGTGAAACTTGTTGCATGGACAGTAACAATGGTAAGAATAGATTTTTAAATCGACAACATATTTGTCCTGTACGGTGGACGGGTGTTTCAACAAGCGATTGGTATTCCCATGGGTACGAATTGTGCTCCGCTACTCGCTGATTTGTTTATTCATGCTTATGAGGCAGACTTCCTTCAAGAGCTTCACAAGAATAAAGATAGAAAATTATCCTAGACCTTTAGTTTCCAACTTCCGCTATACAGATGATGTCCTGTCACTGATCAATTCTCGATTCGGTGATTATCAACATCGCATCTATCTAAATGAGCTTGAAGTAAAGGATACTACTGCTTCCTACCTTGACCTTCACCTTGAAATCGACATCGAAGGAAGAATAAAATGAAAGCTCCATGTCAAACGCGGTGACTTCACTTTTCCAATAGTCAGCATCCCTTTCATCAGTAGCAATATTTTATCATCACCAACGTTTGGAGTTTACAGTTCACAATCCATTCGTTATTCTAGAGCTTGCGTCAAGTACAGACAGGGATTTTCTGGATAGAGCTCAGCTGCAGACGAAAAAGCTACTCGAATAAGACTATGTTGCTTTTAAGTTGTTCAATCTCCTGTTTTCACTTACAGGCAAATCACCTCTTATATCGTAGGGTAAAATAGATCAATCTTCTGTTTTCATTTACAGCAGTATCACTTTTTATATCTTAGTGTAAAATAGATCGGTATCCTATGTTTATTGATAGCAGTATCACTTCTTGTATTTGAGTGTAAAATAGATCGGTATCCTATGTTTATTGACAGCAGTATCACTTCTTGTATTTGAGTGTAAAATAGATCCGTATCCTATGTTTATTGACAACAGTAGCACTTCTTGTATTTGAGTGTAAAATAGATCGGTATCCTATGTTTATTGACAGCAGTATCACTTCTTGTATCTGAGTGTAAAATAGATCGGTATCCTATGTTTATTGACAGCAGTATCACGTCTTGTATTTGAGTGTAAAATAGATCCGTATCCTATGTTTATTGACAGCAGTATCACTTCTTGTATCTGAGTGTAAAATAGATCCGTATCCTATGTTTATTGACAGCAGTATCACTTCTTGTATCTGAGTGTAAAATAGATCGGTATCCTATGTTTATTGACAGCAGTATCACTTCTTGTATTTGAGTGTAAAATAGATCCGTATCCTATGTTTATTGACAGCAGTAGCACTTCTTGTATTTGAGTGTAAAATAGATCGGTATCCTATGTTTATTGACAGCAGTATCACTTCTTGTATCTGAGTGTAAAATAGATCCGTGTCCTATGTTTATTGACAGCAGTATCACGTCTTGTATCTGAGTGTAAAATAGATCCGTATCCTATGTTTATTGACAGCAGTATCACTTCTTGTATCTGAGTGTAACATAGGTCCGTGTCCTGTGTTTATTGACAGCAGCATCACGTCTTGTATCTGAGTGTCCTGTGTACATTTACGGCAGTCATATCTCTTTTTGTATCGGATAGTGTGAAATAAGATATATTGTTCTGTTCATTTTCAGCCGTATCACTTCTTTCATCTTAGTGTACAATAAGACTTCATTTTCTGTATCAATTATTGTATTTATTCTAGATAATGCTAGATAATTGTTATTACATTATCTAAGAAAAAAATCAATTCAGAGTAAATATGTTTCATCTTGTTGTTATTATATCTATATATATAAATACAATATTTGTGTTGCAGGTTTCTGCTCATGGATTTAATGACACAATCGACAAAAAAGATGCAGCAAATTCCTGGAAACAACAAATGGACGCTAAAACAGGAATTGATGCCAGTCACTGTGTATTATTAGAGTTTCTTATCAGACACTGTAATTTCGACAGGTACCTTTCTAAACGATCATTTTGGGCTGAGACGCTGTTGAATATTTTAACAGATAAAGAGTTTATTAATGGTGTAATCGTAGAAGAGCTAACAGCAAGTGGATCCAGTCTTCTTGTTACCATGCCATTTACCTTCTTGTATTTTTTACATGCAGAATCATATAGAAAGGCTATGGATTTTTTGGTAAATTACGTCAAAGACAAAGATATTTTGTCACCCACGGCAGATTTCATCAACAGAAATTATTTCAAATCAATTCTTCCTATTTATGAGGACGGAATTTTTTTAAGCAATATCCAAAATGCATGCATGAAAACTGAAACAAAACATGTACAACCACATTCGGCTATTACGTCAGACATTACCCCGTTGGGATGGACTGAAACTACATACGGCAGAGAAATAAACGCATGGCTGAATTCGAGTAATGGACCAAAAAAGTATCATTTACGAACCAGCCATAAACCCGATAATACCAAAACAACACCAGACCCTCCTCCATTAGGCTGTTTCCATGGTGACGTTGAGATTGAGTTGTATAATGACCAAGCCACGAAAATTCAAAATCTAGGTCAGGGGGATACTATTTTATGTGGTGATGGAAGCAAAGGATTAGTTTCATCGGAAATGGTCTTACTTGAAATAGACCATGAAATGCCGCTGTTTGGTTTCAACAATGAAAAGCCTTTCTTTACATCATCTCATCCATTTTGGACCCAACATGGTTGGAAGGCTATTGACCCAGAAGGTGCTATGGCAGAAAATACATGGTTAATGGTAGGACAACTAAAAGAAGGAGACTTTGTAAGAAAGATCAATTACTATGATAGGAAGAGCAAATTAGTGGTCCATACGTGGGAAGAAATAGAGAGAATAGAACATGAAACATATCCAAAAGGTACTGTAATATATGGAGTACACTTAAGAGAAGGCAACCGATCATACCATGCTAATGGATATGTTGTTCATTCAAATTATCCCGAGATAACAATGGATCGTATTGAAAGGGGACTCCAAGGTCTCCCTATTAAAGACCAAAGAACTGCTCATGAGGCTTTATCCGTATTACAGCCGTATATGAATAGAGTCCTTGGACCCGGTTGTGGAGAGGCTATTAAACGTATGTTGGCAGAACCAAAATATGATATTAGAACCTCAAATAAGAATAAAAACAGACATTTAACCAACCTGACGATCCCTGATATGACCATTAAATATCTATCAGAGGCTACCGACCACCAACTGACACGTCTACCATACTCTGTTGGTGTCATGAATGGACATTTGATTTTGGATGGTGATCTAGTAAACCATATGGTTTATATGGATCAAGATATGTTAACATGGTCAAGACCAATGGATGATAATGAATGGGAGTACGGATGTCTGAAGTTTAATCAACACCGTCTGTTGGCTCATGGAAATGTATGCAGAGTGGGTAAATCTCATTACACCAGATCTACTGCAGTAAAAGAATCATTCGACCTTGTTGCCACTACCACGAACAAATACAAATGCTCAAGAAGTGAAAAACCAATTAGCAAAGATATAGATAATCCTGAAATGATGGATTTTGGAGAATTAGAAATGGGATTTCAACATGATGCGTCAGGGGCACTTGAAATCGTTGGAAAAATAGCACTAAATGATTCCGACCCCTTATCGTCCCATGGTGGGGCAGTTAACTTTTTTGTTGATGATAAAGAGAAATTCCATGTAGACGTACATTTTAGTCCGACAGAGGCGGCATTCATCAATTATATCAGACTGACGGGGCAGTTTAACTTTGATTTTAGTACCTTTAGTGGAGAAGCTATTGCTTACGATGATGATGGTGAACAGTTTGAGGGAGCTCATTACTACTGGAAGGGTACCATATTACCAACAGAGAAATCCATCTTATATAAGCAGAAACTATGTATTATGCGTCGTGAAAATAACACCAAAATGTATACAGAACCAAGCTCAGGGTCGCCGTTTGATGAGACGGAAGTCCATCCGATGATGTTAGAAGCTGCTAACAATGTACAGGCACACTTATCAGCCCAAGAATTGATTGAACTCGCGACTCCGGATAAGGCTACTCTCAACAAGCTTTCGTTTAGCAAGCTGCTCAATCTTTCAAAATATTTAATGACTGATGACGTTTTGAAAGATATATTTGGACTTGTAAGGCCTGACATAGGGGAAGAACTAAAAGAGATTGCTGACACAAAAAAAGACTTTCTACAGAATCGTTTCGGCGTGGCCTATATTATAAATGCCCTGAAGGATACTGAAACCATCGGTAAAATAATCACACACGATGACAAAAGAAAACTGGAATTTTATTTGAATCCAAATAAAGCAGATAAAGGAATAAATGGGGAAAAAGATTTCCACGTAGTCAACAAAGAAGTTGCAAGGTTAGCCTTTATATCTGAATGTCCAGAACTGAAGAAATATATATCATCATCTCAAGGTGGAGAATACTGGGCAAACGAAATGTTTACTCGTATTACCAAACCGTCGTTCTTGAATGGTCTAGTCGTTGAACAAATGCTACCACAGGTACAATCAATCGTTCAAAAATACACGACAATCTTATATTGCTTAGCCCCAGATGCAGACTTCCCACAGCAATTTCAGCAAAAAGTGCACTCTTTCACGCTGAACCGCGTGAGTGAGTACTTCACTGGCAGCGAAAAGGACCAAGAAAGCATGACCCATATATTAGGAGAAATGTTTAATGCCCTACTCAAACTAGTTCTTGACGGTTCTGACCAAATAACACCAGAAATTAGAAAAGGTCTCATGGATGAAATCAAAGCTGACGCAGACAAATATAAAATAGCATTAGACAAATATTTTGAGACTGTTTCTGAAAAGTTTCAATCAGCAGCAGCTACGGTAGTTGCCACTTTGCTACATAGTAAAGGTCCTATCCTTAGTAGAATAATCATGGCTATAAAAGAAAATCGGAACTCTTTTCTGAGGGTAGTTGGGGGAACGTTTATCAGTAAAATTCTACCATTAGCTGCTTGGGGATTAAGTGTATATTTTACAATGTTTCAATTTCAACACTGGGACCAACTTACAGTTCTTGACAAATCCGCTTTAATAGCCAACACTGCTGGCTTTGGTTTCCAATTGTTATCCAATGTTCCAAAGTTTCTATCAAAGATGGCAAACTATATAGATGAAATGATAATAAAAGGGGGTTTTTGGATAAACGAGGAAATCATAAGTCTATTCAGGGGGTTTACTGCTGCTGAAAGAGTGGAGGTTTGTATAGACCAGATGGTGCAATCGGCTGCAAGAAGAATGGCAGTAAGAACGGTGGAGGGTATATCAGAGGCTGCAGCAGCTAACTATGAGGTAGAGGTTTGGACCTTCAGCAGAATAGCGAAAGGTGCAATGAGAGTCATGAATGTATTGGGATTAGTACTGGCATCAGTAGCACTTGGTGTAACGGTCATCAACGATTTTATTAAAGACGCCCCGGTGGCAAAGAAAACCTTGGACACATTACAGGTGAGTTTTCTTTTAACCATAGTTTTGAACAGTGTTTTTAGTAACATTTCAATATATTTACATATACTTGCATCAATAAAATGAAACACTAAATATACCAAACTGTCGGAACAGCTCTAACAAACATACCAAACTGTCGGAACAGTTCTAACAAACATACCAAACTGTCGGAACAGCTCTAACAAACATACCAAACTGTCGGAACAGCTCTAACAAACATACCAAACTGTCGGAATAGTTCTAACAAACATACCAAACTGTCGGAACAGCTCTAACAAACATACCAAACTGTCGGAACAGTTCTAACAAACATACCAAACTGTCGGAACAGTTCTAACAAACATACCAAACTGTCGGAACAGCTCTAACAAACATACCAAACTGTCGGAACAGTTCTAACAAACATACCAAACTGTCGGAACAGTTCTAACAAACATACCAAACTGTCGGATCAGTTCTAACAAACATACCAAACTGTCGGAACAGCTCTAACAAACATACCAAACTGTCGGAACAGCTCTAACAAACATACCAAACTGTCGGAACAGCTCTAACAAACATACCAAACTGTCGGAACAGTTCTAACAAACATACCAAACTGTCGGAACAGCTCGAACAAACACACCAAACTGTCGGAACAGTTCTAACAAACATACCAAACTGTCGGAACAGCTCTAACAAACATACCAAACTGTCGGAACAGCTCTAACAAACATACCAAACTGTCGGAACAGTTCTAACAAACATACCAAACTGTCGGAACAGCTCTAACAAACATACCATACTGTCGGAAAAGCTCTAACAAACATACCAAACTGTCGGAACAGTTCTAACAAACATACCAAACTGTAGGAACAGTTCTAACAAACATACCAAACTGTCGGAACAGCTCTAACAAACATACCAAACTGTCGGAACAGCTCTAACAAACATACCAAACTGTCGGAACAGTTCTAACAAACATACCAAACTGTCGGAACAGCTCTAACAAACATACCAAACTGTCGGAACAGTTCTAACAAACATACCAAACTGTCGGAACAGTTCTAACAAACATACCAAACTGTCGGAACAGCTCTAACAAACATACCAAACTGTCGGAACAGTTCTAACAAACATACCAAACTGTCGGAACAGCTCTAACAAACATACCAAACTGTCGGAACAGTTCCAAAATCACAAAAACAGGCAACATCGACAGACCTATCATACATATACATGACTGCTCCATCTCTTGGTTAGTACAGACACTTCAACATCGACAGTCCTAGCATACATATACATGACTGCTCCATCTCTTGGTTAGTACAGACACTTCAACATCGATAGACCTAGCATACATATACATGACTGCTCCATCTCTTGGTTAGTACAGACACTTCAACATCGACAGTCCTAGCATACATATACATGACTGCTCCATCTCTTGGTTAGTACAGACACTTCAACATCGACAGTCCTAGCATACATATACATGACTGCTCCATCTCTTAGTTAGTACAGACACTTCAACATCGACAGTCCTAGCATACATATACATGACTGCTCCATCTCTTGGTTAGTACAGACACTTCAACATCGACAGTCCTAGCATACATATACATGACTGCTCCATCTCTTAGTTAGCACAGACACTTCAACATCGACAGTCCTAGCATACATATACATGACTGCTCCATCTCTTGGTTAGTACAGACACTTCAACATCGATAGACCTAGCATACATATACATGACTGCTCCATCTCTTAGTTGGTACAGACACTTCAACATCGACAGTCCTAGCATACATATACATGACTGCTCCATCTCTTGGTCAGTACAGACACTTCAACATCGACAGACCTAGCATACATATACATGACTGCTCCCTCTCTTGGTTAGTACAGACACTTCAACATCGACAGACCTAGCATACATATACATGACTGCTCCCTCTCTTGGTTAGTACAGACACTTCAACATCGACAGCCCTAGCATACATATACATGACTGCTCCCTCTCTTGGTTAGTACATACACTTCAACATCGACAGACCTAGCATACATATACATGACTGCTCCCTCTCTTGGTTAGTACAGACACTTCAACATCGACAGACCTAGCATACATATACATGACTGCTCCCTCTCTTGGTTAGTACAGACACTTCAACATCGACAGACCTATCATACATATACATGACTGCTCCCTCTCTTGGTTAGTACAGATACTTCAACATCGACAGACCTAGCATACATATACATGACTGCTCCCTCTCTTGGTTAGTACAGACACTTCAACATCGACAGACCTAGCATACATATACATGACTGCTCCCTCTCTTAGTTAGTACAGACACTTCAACATCGACAGACCCAGCATACATATACATGACTGCTCCCTCTCTTGGTTAGTACAGCCACTTCAACATCGACAGACCTAGCATACATATACATGACTGCTCCCTCTCTTGGTTAGTATAGACACTTCAACATCGACAGACCTAGCATACATATACATGACTGCTCCCTCTCTTGGTTAGTACAGACACTTCAACATCGACAGACCTAGTATACATATACATGACTGCTCCCTCTCTTGGTTAGTACAGACACTTCAATATCGACAGACCTAGCATACATATACATGACTGCTCCCTCTCTTGGTTAGTACAGACACTTCAACATCGACAGTCCTATCATACATATACATGACTGCTCCCTCTCTTGGCTAGTACAGACACTTCAACATCGACAGACCTAGCACACATATACATGACTGCTCCCTCTCTTGGTTAGTACAGCACACACTTCAACATCGACAGACCTAGCATACATATACATGGCTGCTACCTCTCTTAGTTAGTACAGACACTTCAACATCAACAGACCTATCATACATATACATGACTGCTCCCTCTCATGGTTAGTACAGACACTTCAACATCGACAGACCTATCATACATATACATGACTGCTCCCTCTCTTGGCTAGTACAGACACTTCAACATCGACAGACCTAGCATACATATACATGACTGCTCCCTCTCTTGGTTAGTACAGACACTTCAACATCGACAGACCTAGCATACATATACATGACTGCTCCCTCTCTTGGTTAGTACAGACACTTCAACATCGACAGACCTAGCATACATATACATGGCTGCTCCCTCTCTTGGTTAGTACAGACACTTCAACATCGACAGACCTAGCATACATATACATGACTGCTCCCACTCTTGGCTAGTACAGACACTTCAACATCGACAGACCTAGCATACATATACATGACTGCTCCCTCTCTTGGTTAGTACAGACACTTCAATATCGACAGACCTAGCATACATATACATGACTGCTCCCTCTCTTAGCTAGTACAGACACTTCAACATCGACAGACCTAGCATACATATACATGACTGCTCCCTCTCTTGGTTAGTACAGACACTTCAACATCGACAGACCTATCATACATATACATGACTGCTCCCTCTCTTAGTTAGTACAGACACTTCAACATCGACAGACCTAGCATACATATACATGACTGCTCCCTCTCTTAGTTAGTACAGACACTTCAACATCCACAGACCTAGCATACATATACATGACTGCTCCCTCTCTTGGCTAGTACAGACACTTCAACATCGACAGACCTATCATACATATACATGACTGCTCCCTCTCTTAGTTAGTACAGACACTTCAACATCGACAGTCCTAGCATACATATACATGACTGCTCCCTCTCTTGGCTAGTACAGACACTTCAACATCGACAGTCCTAGCATGCATATACATGGCTGCTCCCTTTCTTGGCTAGTGCAGACACTTCAACATCGACAGACCCAGCATACATATACATGACTGCTCCATCTCTTAGTTAGTACAGACACTTCAACATCGACAGACCTAGCATACATATACATGACTTCTCCCTCTCTTGGTTAGTACAGACACTTCAACATCGACAGACCTACCATACATATACATGACTGCTCCCTCTCTTAGTTAGTACATACACTTCAACATCGACAGACCTAGCATACATATACATGACTGCTCCCTCTCTTGGTTAGTACAGACACTTCAACATCGACAGACCTAGCATACATATACATGACTGCTCCCTCTCTTAGTTAGTACATACACTTCAACATCGACAGACCTAGCATACATATACATGACTGCTCCCTCTCTTGGTTAGTACAGACACTTCAACATCGACAGACCTAGCATACATATACATGACTGCTCACTCTCTTGGTTAGTACAGATACTTCAACATCGACAGACCTAGCATACATATACATGACTGCTCCCTCTCTTGGCTAGTACAGACACTTCAACATCGACAGACCTAGCATACATATACATGACTGCTCCCTCTCTTGGTTAGTACAGACACTTCAACATCGACAGACCTATCATACATATACATGACTGCTCCCTCTCTTGGTTAGTACAGACACTTCAACATCGACAGACCTAGCATACATATACATGACTGCTCCCTCTCTTGGCTAGTACAGACACTTCAACATCGAGAGACCTATCATACATATACATGACTCCTTCCTCTCTTGGTTAGTTCAGACACTTCAACATCGACAGACCTAGCATACATATACATGACTGCTCACTCTCTTGGTTAGTACAGACACTTCAACATCGACAGACCTAGCATACATATACATGACTGCTCCCTCTCTTACTTAGTACATACACTTCAACATCGACAGACCTAGCGTACATATACATGACTGCTCACTCTCTTGGTTATTACAGACACTTCAACATCGACAGACCTAGCATACATATACATGACTGCTCCCTCTCTTGGTTAGTACAGACACTTCAACATCGACAGACCTAGCATACATATACATGACTGCTCCCTCTCTTGGCTAGTACAGACACTTCAACATCGACAGACCTAGCATACATATACATGACTGTTCCCTCTCTTGGTTAGTACAGACACTTCAACATCGATAGACCTAGCATACATATACATGACTGCTCCCTCTCTTAGTTAGTACAGACACTTCAACATCGACAGACCTAGCATACATATACATGACTGCTCCCTCTCTTGGTTAGTACAGACACTTCAACATCAACAGACCTATCATACATATACATGACTGCTCCCTCTCTTGGTTAGTACAGACGCCTCAACATCGACAGTCCTAGCATACATATACATGACTGCTCCCTCACTTGGTTAATACAGACACTTCAACATCGACAGACCTAGCATACATATACATGCCTGCTCCCTCTCTTAGTTAGTACAGACACTTCAACATCGACAGACCTAGCATACATATACATGACTGCTCAATCTCCTGGCTAGTACAGACACGTTAACATCGACAGACCTATCGTACATATACATGACTGCTCCCTCTCTTGGCTAGTACAGACACTTCAACATCGACAGACCTAGCATACATATACATGACTGCTCCCTCTCTTGGTTAGTACAGACACTTCAACATCGACAGTCCTAGCATACATATACATGACTGCTCCCTCTCTTGGCTAGTACAGACACTTCAACATCGACAGACCTAGCATACATATACATGACTGCTCCCTCTCTTGGTTAGTACAGACACTTCAACATCGACAGACCTAGCATACATATTACATGACTGCTCCCTCTCTTGGTTAGTACAGACACTTCAACATCGACAGACCTAGCATACATATACATGACTGCTCCCTCTCTTAGTTAGTACATACACTTCAACATCGACAGACCTAGCATACATATACATGACTGCTCCCTCTCTTGGCTAATACAGACACTTCAACATCGACAGACCTAGCATACATATACATGACTGCTCCCTCTCATAGTTAGTACATACACTTCAACATCGACAGACCTAGCATACATATACATGACTGCTCCCTCTCTTGGCTAGTACAGACACTTCAACATCGACAGACCTAGCATACATATACATGACTGCTCCCTCTCTTAGTTAGTACAGACACTTCAACATCGACAGACCTAGCATACATATACATGACTGCTCCCTCTCTTGGTTAGTACAGACACTTCAACATCGACAGTCCTTGCATACATACACATGACTGCTCCCTCTCTTGGTTAGTACAGACACTTCAACATCGACAGACCTAGCATACATATACATGACTGCTCACTCTCTTGGTTAGTACAGACACTTCAACATCGACAGACATAGCATACATATACATGACTGCTCCCTCTCTTGGCTAGTACAGACACTTCAACATTGACAGACCTAGCATGCATATACATGACTGCTCCCTCTCTTGGTTAGTACAGACACTTCAACATCGACAGACCTATCATACATATACATGACTGCTCCCTCTCTTGGTTAGTACAGACACTTCAACATCGACAGACCTAGCATACATATACATGACTGCTCCCTCTCTTGGCTAGTACAGACACTTCAACATCGACAGACCTATCATACATATACATGACTGCTTCCTCTCTTGGTTAGTTCAGACACTTCAACATCGGCAGACCTAGCATACATATACATGACTGCTCCCTCTCTTGGTTAGTACAGACACTTCAACATCGACAGACCTAGCATACATATACATGACTGCTCCCTCTCTTGGTTAGTACAGACACTTCAACATCGACAGACCTATCATACATATACATGACTGCTCCCTCTCTTGGTTAGTACAGATACTTCAACATCGACAGACCTAGCATACATATACATGACTGCTCCCTCTCTTGGTTAGTACAGACACTTCAACATCGACAGACCTAGCATACATATACATGACTGCTCCCTCTCTTAGTTAGTACAGACACTTCAACATCGACAGACCCAGCATACATATACATGACTGCTCCCTCTCTTGGTTAGTACAGACACTTCAACATCGACAGACCTAGCATACATATACATGACTGCTCCCTCTCTTGGTTAGTATAGACACTTCAACATCGACAGACCTAGCATACATATACATGACTGCTCCCTCTCTTGGTTAGTACAGACACTTCAACATCGACAGACCTAGTATACATATACATGACTGCTCCCTCTCTTGGTTAGTACAGACACTTCAATATCGACAGACCTAGCATACATATACATGACTGCTCCCTCTCTTGGTTAGTACAGACACTTCAACATCGACAGTCCTATCATACATATACATGACTGCTCCCTCTCTTGGCTAGTACAGACACTTCAACATCGACAGACCTAGCACACATATACATGACTGCTACCTCTCTTGGTTTGTACAGCACACACTTCAACATCGACAGACCTAGCATACATATACATGGCTGCTACCTCTCTTAGTTAGTACAGACACTTCAACATCAACAGACCTATCATACATATACATGACTGCTCCCTCTCTTGGTTAGTACAGACACTTCAACATCGACAGACCTATCATACATATGCATGACTGCTCCCTCTCTTGGCTAGTACAGACACTTCAACATCGACAGACCTAGCATACATATACATGGCTGCTCCCTCTCTTGGTTAGTACAGACACTTCAACATCGACAGACCTAGCATACATATACATGACTGCTCCCACTCTTGGCTAGTACAGACACTTCAACATCGACAGACCTATCATACATATACATGACTACTCCCTCTCTTAGTTAGTACAGACACTTCAACATCGACAGTCCTAGCATACATATACATGACTGCTCCCTCTCTTGGCTAGTACAGACACTTCAACATCGACAGTCCTAGCATGCATATACATGGCTGCTCCCTTTCTTGGCTAGTACAGACACTTCAACATCGACAGACCCAGCATACATATACATGACTGCTCCATCTCTTAGTTAGTACAGACACTTCAACATCGACAGACCTAGCATACATATACATGACTTCTCCCTCTCTTGGTTAGTACAGACACTTCAACATCGACAGACCTAGCATACATATACATGACTGCTCCCTCTCTTAGTTAGTACATACACTTCAACATCGACAGACCTAGCATACATATACATGACTGCTCCCTCTCTTGGTTAGTACAGACACTTCAACATCGACAGACCTAGCATACATATACATGACTGCTCCCTCTCTTAGTTAGTACATACACTTCAACATCGACAGACCTAGCATACATATACATGACTGCTCCCTCTCTTGGTTAGTACAGACACTTCAACATCGACAGACCTAGCATACATATACATGACTGCTCACTCTCTTGGTTAGTACAGACACTTCAACATCGACAGACCTAGCATACATATACATGACTGCTCCCTCTCTTGGCTAGTACAGACACTTCAACATCGACAGACCTAGCATACATATACATGACTGCTCCCTCTCTTGGTTAGTACAGACACTTCAACATCGACAGACCTATCATACATATACATGACTGCTCCCTCTCTTGGTTAGTACAGACACTTCAACATCGACAGACCTAGCATACATATACATGACTGCTCCCTCTCTTGGCTAGTACAGACACTTCAACATCGAGAGACCTATCATACATATACATGACTCCTTCCTCTCTTGGTTAGTTCAGACACTTCAACATCGACAGACCTAGCATACATATACATGACTGCTCACTCTCTTGGTTAGTACATACACTTCAACATCGACAGACCTAGCATACATATACATGACTGCTCCCTCTCTTACTTAGTACATACACTTCAACATCGACAGACCTAGCGTACATATACATGACTGCTCACTCTCTTGGTTATTACAGACACTTCAACATCGACAGACCTAGCATACATATACATGACTGCTCCCTCTCTTGGTTAGTACAGACACTTCAACATCGACAGACCTAGCATACATATACATGACTGCTCCCTCTCTTGGCTAGTACAGACACTTCAACATCGACAGACCTAGCATACATATACATGACTGCTCCCTCTCTTGGTTAGTACAGACACTTCAACATCGATAGACCTAGCATACATATACATGACTGCTCCCTCTCTTAGTTAGTACAGACACTTCAACATCGACAGACCTAGCATACATATACATGACTGCTCCCTCTCTTGGTTAGTACAGACACTTCAACATCAACAGACCTATCATACATATACATGACTGCTCCCTCTCTTGGTTAGTACAGACGCCTCAACATCGACAGTCCTAGCATACATATACATGACTGCTCCCTCACTTGGTTAATACAGACACTTCAACATCGACAGACCTATCATACATATTTCATGACTGCTCCATCACTTGGTTAGTACAGACACTTCAACATCGACAGACCTAGCATACATATACATGCCTGCTCCCTCTCTTAGTTAGTACAGACACTTCAACATCGACAGACCTAGCATACATATACATGACTGCTCAATCTCCTGGCTAGTACAGACACGTTAACATCGACAGACCTATCGTACATATACATGACTGCTCCCTCTCTTGGCTAGTACAGACACTTCAACATCGACAGACCTAGCATACATATACATGACTGCTCCCTCTCTTGGTTAGTACAGACACTTCAACATCGACAGTCCTAGCATACATATACATGGCTGCTCCCTCTCTTGGCTAGTACAGACACTTCAACATCGACAGACCTAGCATACATATACATGACTGCTCCCTCTCTTGGTTAGTACAGACACTTCAACGTCGACAGACCTAGCATACATATTACATGACTGCTCCCTCTCTTGGTTAGTACAGACACTTCAACATCGACAGACCTAGCATACATATACATGACTGCTCCCTCTCTTAGTTAGTACATACACTTCAACATCGACAGACCTAGCATACATATACATGACTGCTCCCTCTCTTGGCTAGTACAGACACTTCAACATCGACAGACCTAGCATACATATACATGACTGCTCCCTCTCATAGTTAGTACATACACTTCAACATCGACAGACCTAGCATACATATACATGACTGCTCCCTCTCTTGGCTAGTACAGACACTTCAACATCGACAGACCTAGCATACATATACATGACTGCTCCCTCTCTTAGTTAGTACAGACACTTCAACATCGACAGACCTAGCATACATATACATGACTGCTCCCTCTCTTGGTTAGTACAGACACTTCAACATCGACAGTCCTTGCATACATACACATGACTGCTCCCTCTCTTGGTTAGTACAGACACTTCAACATCGACAGACCTAGCATACATATACATGACTGCTCACTCTCTTGGTTAGTACAGACACTTCAACATCGACAGACATAGCATACATATACATGACTGCTCCCTCTCTTGGCTAGTACAGACACTTCAACATTGACAGACCTAGCATACATATACATGACTGCTCCCTCTCTTGGTTAGTACAGACACTTCAACATCGACAGACCTATCATACATATACATGACTGCTCCCTCTCTTGGTTAGTACAGACACTTCAACATCGACAGACCTAGCATACATATACATGACTGCTCCCTTTCTTGGCTAGTACAGACACTTCAACATCGACAGACCTATCATACATATACATGACTGCTTCCTCTCTTGGTTAGTTCAGACACTTCAACATCGGCAGACCTAGCATACATATACATGACTGCTCACTCTCTTGGTTAGTACAGACACTTCAACATCGACAGACCTAGCATACATATACATGACTGCTCCCTCTCTTGGTTAGTACAGACACTTCAACATCGACAGACCTAGCATACATATACATGACTGCTCCCTCTCTTCGTTAGTACATACACTTCAACATCGACAGACCTAGCATACATATACATGACTGCTCCCTCTCTTGGTTATTACAGACACTTCAACATCGACAGACCTAGCATACATATACATGACTGCTCCCTCTCTTGATTAGTACAGACACTTCAACATCGACAGACCTAGCATACATATACATGACTGCTCCCTCTCTTGGCTAGTACAGACACTTCAACATCGACAGATCTAGCATACATATACATGACTGCTCCCTCTCTTGGTTAGTACAGACACTTCAACATCGACAGACCTAGCATACATATACATGACTGCTCCCTCTCTTAGTTAGTACAGACACTTCAACATCGACAGACCTATCATACATATACATGACTGCTCCCTCTCTTGGTTAGTACAGACACCTCAACATCGACAGTCCTAGCATACATATACATGACTGCTCCCTCACTTGGTTAGTACAGACACTTCAACATCGACAGACCTATCATACATATACATGACTGCTCCCTCACTTGGTTAGTACAGACACTTCAACATCGACAGACCTAGCATACATATACATGACTGCTCCCTCTCTTGGTTAGTACAGACACTTCAACATCGACAGATCTATCATACATATACATGACTGCTCCCTCTCTTGGTTAGTACAGACACTTCAACATCGACAGACCTAGCTTACATATACATGACTGCTCCCTCTCTTGGTTAGTAAGACACTTCAACATCGACAGACCTAGCATACATATACATGACTGCTCCCTCTCTTACTTAGTACAGACACTTCAACATCGACAGACCTAGCATACATATACATGACTGCTCACTCTCTTAGTTAGTACAGACACTTCAACATCGACAGACCTAGCATACATATACATGACTGCTCACTCTCTTGGCTAGTACAGACACGTTAACATGGAGAGACCAATCGTACATATACATGATTGCTCCCTCTCTTGGCTAGTACAGACACTTCAACATCGACAGACCTAGCATACATATACATGCCTGCTCCCTCTCTTGGTTAGTACAGACACTTCAACATCGACAGACCTAGCATACATATACATGACTGCTCCCTCTCTTGGTTAGTACAGACACTTCAACATCGACAGACCTAGCATACATATACATGACTGCTCCCTCTCTTGGCTAGTACAGACACTTCAACATCGACAGATACATATACATGACTGCTCCCTCTCTTAGTTATTACAGACACTTCAACATCGACAGACCTAGCATACATATACATGACTGCTCCCTCTCTTGGTTAGTACAGACACTTCAACAACGACAGACCTATCATACATATACATGACTGCTCCCTCTCTTGGTTAGTACAGACACTTCAACATCGACACACCTGGCATACATATACATGACTGCTCCCTCTCTTGGTTAGTACAGACACTTCAACATCGACAGACATATCATACATATACATGACTTCTCCCTCTCTTAGTTAGTACAGACACTTCAACATCGACAGACCTAGCATACATATACATGACTGCTCCCTCTCTTGGTTAGTACAGACACTTCAACATCGACAGACCTAGCATACATATACATGACTGCTCCCTCTCTTGGCTAGTACAGACACTTCAACATCGACAGACCTAGCATACATATACATGACTGCTCCCTCTCTTGGCTAGTACAGACACTTCAACATCGACAGACCTAGCATACATATACATGACTGCTCCCTCTCTTGGCTAGTACAGACACTTCAACATCGACAGACCTAGCATACATATACATGACTGCTCCCTCTCTTGGTTAGTACATACACTTCAACATCGACAGACCTAGCATACATATACATGACTGCTCCCTCTCTTAGTTAGTACAGACACTTCAACATCGACAGACCTAGCATACATATACATGACTGCTCCCTCTCTTGGCTAGTACAGACACTTCAACATCGACAGACCTAGCATACATATACATGACTGCTCCCTCTCTTGGCTAGTACAGACACTTCAACATCAACAGACCTATCATACATATACATGACTGCTCCCTCTCTTGGTTAGTACAGACACTTCAACATCGACAGACCTAGCATACATATACATGACTGCTCCCTCTCTTAGTTAGTACAGACACTTCAACATCGACAGACCTAGCATACATATACATGACTGCTCCCTCTCTTGGTTAGTACAGACACTTCAACATCGACAGACCTAGCATACATATACATGACTGCTCCCTCTCTTAGTTAGTACAGACACTTCAACATCGACAGACCTAGCATACATATACATGGCTGCTCCCTCTCTTAGTTAGTACAGACACTTCAACATCGACAGACCTAGCATACATATACATGACTGCTCCCTCTCTTGGTTAGTACAGACACTTCAACATCGACAGTCCTAGCATACCTATACATGACTGCTCACTCTCTTGGCTAGTACAGACACTTCAACATCGACAGATACATATACATGACTGCTCCCTCTCTTAGTTATTACAGACACTTCAACATCGACAGACCTAGCATACATATACATGACTGCTCCCTCTCTTGGTTAGTACAGACACTTCAACAACGACAGACCTATCATACATATACATGACTGCTCCCTCTCTTGGCTAATACAGACACTTCAACATCAAGTGGCGGGGTTGAACTAGTTTTATATGTCAAATTTTATACATAAAAACTCCAAAACCGCACAAACAAAAAATACTATATGTAGATAAAGGATTTTTTGTATGAAAAAAAAACCGAGAGTGACACCAGATCCTCCATAAACGCAAACATATCTTCGTCTATTAATAACACCGTTGCGTACCAGACCAGATTAAATGTAGGAAAGTTAAGCAAATACATATGTGATAAGTTGAGACACAGAAATACCATATGGTGAATGATATCTGAAGCTGTTTTATCAAAATCTATGTCTTACAGATTGTGTCAACAATGGTGATATATTACATTTATGTTCATATATTTTTATGACAAATTCACCTGTCCCTAAATGAATGGTTAATTTATGTTCTTTTATATTTTTGTTTGTCTGTAAATTGATGCAAGCCTACAGCCGCCACTCCTGTCCCTGGTGAACAGTTAATCTATAATGTTCTGATATAGTTTTGCCTGTTTGTAATGTAATATTGTCCTACACCCACCATCGCTGTATCTAATGGATAGTAAATATGTCCTATGTTATATTTTTGCTTCTTTATAATGTGATATTGCCTTACATCCGCCACCCCTGTATCTAATGCATAGTTGATATGTTCTATGTTATATGTTTACTTCTTTATAAGGTGATATTGCCTTAAACCCACCACCCTTGTATCTAATGCATAGTTAATATGTCCTATGTTATATTTTTACTTCTTTATAATGTGATATTGCCTTACACCCGCTCACCCCTGTATCTAATGCATAGTTGATATGTCCTATGTTATATTTTTGTGTAATGTGATTGTACTTACACTCACCACTCATGTTCCTGGTGCATGGTTAATTCATCTTATTTTATATTGTTTGTAATGTGATGTTACTTACACTCACCACTCATGTTCCGGGTGCATGGTTAATTTATCTTATTTTATATTGTTTGTAATGTGATGTTACTTACACTCACCACTCATGTTCCGGGTACATGGTTAACTTATCTTATTTTATATTGTTTGTAATGTGATGTTACTTACACTCACCACTCATGTTCCTGGTGCATGGTTAATTCATCTTAATGTATATTGTTTGTAATGTGATGTTACTTACACTCACCACTCATGTTCCTGGTGCATGGTTAATTCATCTTAATGTATATTGTTTGTAATGTGATGTTACTCACACTCACCACTCATGTTCCTGGTGCATGGTTAATTCATCTTAATGTATATTGTTTGTAATGTGATGTTACTCACACTCACCACTCATGTTCCTGGTGCATGGTTAATTCATCTTAATGTATATTGTTTGTAATGTGATGTTACTCACACTCACCACTCATGTTCCTGGTGCATGGTTAATTCATCTTAATGTATATTGTTTGTAATGTGATGTTACTCACACTCACCACTCATGTTCCTGGTGCATGGTTAATTCATCTTATTGTATATTGTTTGTAATGTGATGTTACTTACACTCACCACTCATGTTCCGGGTGCATGGTTAATTTATCTTATTTTATATTGTTTGTAATGTGATGTTACTTACACTCACCACTCATGTTCCGGGTGCATGGTTAATTTATCTTATTTTATATTGTTTGTAATGTGATGTTACTTACACTCACCACTCATGTTCCGGGTGCATGGTTAATGCATCTTATTGTATATTGTTTGTAATGTGATGTTACTTACACTCACCACTCATGTTCCTGGTGCATGGTTAATTTATCTTATTTTATATTTTAGCTTGTTTGTAATGTGATACAAGTTGGTGCAGCCATCGCAGAAGAACTAGCATTGTCAACATCTGTAGCTCCTATTGTTGGTATTGCTTGTGCAATCGTTGGAGTTATTCTTGCAATTATTGGACTGTTCGTAGGTAAACCGAAACCGGAGCCTTCAACTGCTGAAAAGTTTGTCACAAACCAAGGAATTCCTTTCCTTGGTAGTTTGCCAACGCCACCAGAAGACTGGGAGCCATCATCAGATAAAAAATAATCTTAGTTTGCCAACGCCACCAGAAGACAGGGAATCAGATCAATAATAACCAGAAATAACATTATACACGTAAAGTACAATAATCAATATTGAAATGTTTTATTTTTATTTTATTAAGAATGTTTGTTTTAATGGTATGTATTGTTGTTTTGTATTTGACTAGTTTAGCATTGATTTAAGATAGTAATAATGTATGTATAATGCAAATTTAGATGTAATTGTATTGTCATTATCTATTTTAAATGGCAGAACTTTGTACCATTATTTTTGCTCCTTGAAATTTTAAGTAATGGTTTATAGTTCATTGACAGATATAGAACAAAAAGACATTTAGGCTATTGTTATGAAATAAAATCCGCTATCACTTCAGATGTTCATATTCATTTATAATTTTGGCATTTGTTAAATCTACAATATAATTTACTCGAAAAAATGGCAGAGAAATGCTATCGTCTTTCTACAACCAGCATTTGTAATACAATTGGCACACGTGCCGTTGCTAAAATTAAAGAAATAATTATGTTTGTATTATTAGTGAGGCAATATTTAAATATTTTACTAAGTTTGTTATATTATTATTGAGGTAATATTTTTATTTATTGGTTTTATTATTTTATTCCGTCGCTCATTTTTCGCCATCAAACGAGGTTTTCCCTTTATATCGTTTAATTAGACTTTTTGAAACATCTTGCAATCAACATTTGTTTTTTTAATACGGGCCTTGGAGGTGTTCTTGTGGGGTTCCAAACAGTAGTGGGTGTTCCATAAATCCCACAGAACCATAAGTTGAATTGAAATCGTTTTTTTCCACAATGGTAACCAATCGATTGGTATATTGCAAAAGAATACCCTGGACAGAATTTCATGAAACTTCATTAATATATATTTTGAAACCGCATGGAAGCAGATGAGCAAAAATAAAAATAAAAATGGACATCGGTAAGACAAATTTTGAAGCCATAGTCATGGAAAGTGATAAAAAGGCGATTTTAATATTTATACTTGTATCTTATGAAACTTATGATGCATACATGTGGTTGAGAGTTTTTCTTCTCCAAAATGTCTGACTTTGCAATGGCTATTCAAATTTAAAATATAAAGTATATGTGCATGACGCTTAAAATATAAAGTATATGTGTATGACGCTTAAAATATAAAGTATATGTGTATGACGCTTAAAATATAAAGTATATGTGTATGACGCTTAAAATTTGGAACAAAGGGGATGTTCAACGAGCCTTTCCCCAGTTATATGCCGATGGCTTGGGTCCATAAAATATATAATATTTTATTTCTAACATTATTTTTATATACTTATAGAATAAAACTTTAGAAAATATTTTGAGATCTTTGAGTCAATCGTTTTAGGTTTGGTTTATGGTGCTTAACGCCACTTTCAACAATATTTCAGTTATATCATGGCAGTCAGTTTTATTGCTGGATGAAACCGAAGTACCCGGAGAAAACCACCGACTTGTTGCAAGTCACTGACGAACTTAATCACATAATGATGTATCGAGAACACCTTGCCATGAAAGGTATTCGTAGTGGTGATAGCTACTGATTGCACAGGTTGTTGTAAATCCAACTACCATACGATCACGACCACACCGACCCCCAATCTTTAAGAACCAAGTGATAGTGCTGATATTTACGTCAATATAAGACAATCACATGATGCTATGATACACATTTTATCATGAATACATTATATGACTGCCTTCGGCTACTACCATATCTCCTGTTGTTCATTAAATGGTTATATGCTTATTAAACTACGAGACAAAAAAAAAACCATCAAATAAAAAAACAAACAAACAAACAAAAAACAACAGTAACAACAAACCTCCCCTAAGACAACCACAACCTGGAAGACAAAATTATGTGCAGCAATAAAACAACAATGACAATACTATTTGAATAGACTGACAACACTTATTGGTAGAATTAATTGAAAATTGGAATGGGAAAACAAACAATGGTAAGTCTATAGCGTGGGTCACGGATTAACTGTGTCGAACACGACACAAAAAGAGAAAGATGCTACAAAACAAATCAAGTCATCAGTATGCTTGGATTTCTTATCAAAAACATACTTGAGATACAATATTTCACCAATAAAACACACAATCCTGTCTGTTCTAGCAACGTTTTTTCTTTCTGTTACAATTTGCTATGGCCATTTCATTGGATTGTCTGTAAAATGTTCTACTTGGAAAAACTGAATGGATCTGAAAATTTATCGGAGTGACGTATCGGATGTTGACGAATCCAACGATCTACAAAACAAAAACAACGTCTGATACGGAAACGGCCTTTCCGTAATGTTACAAACGGGCATGCACTATAATTACTAGTTATTTCGGATCTAGACTGGGTATACCATATCACAGTCTCTGTAGAGGATTTATATGCCATTCACCAGGCGGCCGATGTGCCATTATATACCGTGTCTAACACCTGATTAACATATAATGTCCAGATAAACAAGATTTCATCAATTAAACTACATCTAGATATACAGGATTCCATTACAAACTACATCTAGATATACATGATTCCATTACCTGACTACATCTAGATATACAGGATTCCATTACAAACTACATCTAGATATACAGGATTACATTACAAACTACATCTAGATATACAGGATTCCATTACACACTACATTTAGATATACAGGATTCCATTACCCGACTATGTCTAGATAGACAGGATTCCATTACCAAACTACATCTAGATAGACAGGATTCCATTACCAAACTACATCTAGATATACAGGATTCCATTACAAACTACATCTAGATATACATGATTCCATTACCTGACTACATCTAGATATACAGGATTCCACAACAAACTACATCTAGATATACAGGATTCCATTACAAACTACATCTAGATTTACAGGATTCCATTACCAAACTACATCTAGATATACAGGTTTCCATTTCCAAACTACATCTAGATATACAGGATTCCATTACCAAACTACATCTAGATATACAAGTTTCCATTTCCAAACTACATCCAGATATACAGGATTCCATTTCCAAACTATATCTAGATAGATAGGATTTCATTTCCAACCTACATCTAGATATACAGGATTCCATTACCAAACTGCATCTAGAAATACAGGATTTCACTACCAAACTACTTCTAGATATACAGGATTTCACTACCAAACCACATCTAGATATAAAGGATTCCATTACAAACTACATCTAGATATACAGGATTTCATTACAAACTACATCTAGATATACATGATTCCATTACCTTACTACATCTAGATATACAGGATTACACAACAAACTACATTTAGATATACAGGATTCCATTACAAACTACATCTAGATATACAGGATTCCATTACCAAACTACATCTAAATATACAGGATTCCATTTCCAAACTACATCTAGATACACAGGATTCCATTTCCAAACTATATCTAGATAGATAGGATTTCATTTCCAACCTACATCTAGATATACAGGATTCCATTACCAAACTGCATCTAGAAATACAAGATTTCACTACCAAGCTACTTCTAGATATACAGGATTTCACTACCAACCCACATATAGATATAAAGGATTCCATTATAAACTACATCTAGATATACAGGATTTCATTAAAAACTACATCTAGATATACAGGATTCATTTACCAAACTATATCAAGATATACAGGATTCCATGAACTGCCTACATCTAAATATACAGGATTATATTTTCTCACTACATCTAGATATACAGCATTCCATTACCATACAACATACAGATATACAGGATTCCATTTCCAAACTACATCTAGATATACAGGATTCCATTACCAAATCACATCTAGATATACAGGATTCCATTTCCAAACTACATCTAGATATACAGGATTACATTATCAAACTACATCTAGATATACAGGATTCCATTTCCAAACTACATCTAGATATACAGGATTCCACTACAAACTACATCTAAATATACAGGATTCCATTACCAAGCTACATCTAGATATACAGGATTCCATTTCAAAACTACATTTAGATATACAGGATTACATTACAAACTACATCTAGATATAGAGGATTCCATTACAAACTACATCTAGATATACATGATTCCATTACCTGACTACATCTAGATATACAGGATTCCATTACAAACTACATCTAGATATACAGGATTCCATTACAAACTACATCTAGATATAGAGGATTCCATTTCCAAACTACATCTAGATATACAGGATTCCATTTCCAAACTATATCTAGATAGATAGGATTTCATTTCTAAACTACATCTAGATATACAAGATTCCATTACCAAACTACATCTAGATATACAGGAATTCACTACCAAGCTACATCTAGATAAACAGGATTCCATTAACAAACCACATCTAGATATACAGGATTCCATTACCAAACTACTTCTAGATATACATAATTTCATTACCTGACTAAATCTAGATATACAGGATTCCATTTCCAAACTACATCTAGATATACAGGATTCCATTTCCAAACTACATCTAGATATACAGGATTCCATTACCAAACTACATCTAGATATACAGGATTACATTACAAACTACATCTAAATATAGAGGATTCCATTTCCAAACTACATCTAGATATACAGGATTCCATTTCCAAACTATATCTAGATAGATAGGATTTCATTTCTAAACTACATCTAGATATACAAGATTCCATTACCAAACTGCATCTAGATATACAGGATTTTACTACCAAACTACATCTAGATATACAGGATTTCATTACAAACTACATCTAGATATACAGGATTCATTTACCAAACTAAATCAAGATATACAGGATTCCATGACCTGCCTACATCTAAATATACAGGATTACATTTTCTGACTACATCTAGATAAACAGGATTCCATTTCCAAACTACATATATAGATATACAGCATTCCATTTCCAAACTCCATCTAGATATACAGGATTCCATTACCAAACCACATCTAGATATACAGGATTATATTACCAAACTACATCTAGATATACATAATTTCGTTACCTGACTATATCAAGATATACAGGTTTCCATTTCCAAACTACATCTAGATATACAGGATTCCATTTCCAAACTACATCTAGATATACAGGATTCCATTACCAAGCAACATCTAGATATACAGGATTCCATTTCCAAACTACATCTAGATATACAGGATTACATTACAAACTACATCTAGATATACAGGATTCCATTTCCAAACTACATCTAGATATACAGGATTCCATTACAAACTACATCTAGATATACAGGATTCCATTTCCAAACTATATCTAAATATACAGGATTCCATTACCAAGCTACATCTAGATATACAGGATTCCACTACAAACTACATCTAGATATACAGGATTCCATTTCCAAACTACATCTAAATATTCAGGATTCCATTACCAAGCTACATCTAGATATAAAGGATTCCACTACAAATTACATCTAGATATACAGGATTCCATTTCCAAACTCCATCTAAATATACAGGATTCCATTACCAAGCTACATCTAGATATACAGGATTCCATTTCCAAACTACATCTAGATATACAGGATTCCATTACAAACTACATCTAGATATACAGGATTCCATTCCCAAACTACATCTAGATATACAGGATTCCATTTCCAAACTAAATCTAGATAGACAGGATTCCATTTCCAAACTACATCTAGATATACAGGATTCCATTACAAACTACATCCAGATAGACAGGATTGCATTTCCAAACTACATCTAGATATACAGGATTCCATTACCAAACTACATCTAGATATACAGGATTCCGTTACCTGACTACATCTAGATATACAGGATTCCATTACCAAACTACGTCTAGATATACAGGATTCCATTTCCAAACTACATCTAGATATACAGGATTCCATAACAAACCACATCTAGATATACAGGTTTCCATCACCAAACTACATCTAGATAGACAGGATTCCATTTCCAAGCTACATCTAGATATACAGGATTCCATTACCAAACTACATATAGATATACAGGATTCCATTTCCAAACAACATCTAGATATACAGGATTACATTACAAACTACATCTAGATATACAGGATTCCACTACAAACTACATCTAAATATACAGGATATCATTACCAAGCTACATCTAGATATACAGGATTCCATTTCCAAACTACATCTAGATATACAAGATTCCATTACCAAACTGCATCTAGATATACAGGATTTTACTACCAAACTACATCTAGATATACAGGATTTCATTACAAACTACATCTAGATATACAGGATTCCATTACAAACTACATCTAGATATACAGGATTCCATTCCCAAACTACATCTAGATATACAGGATTCCATTTCCAAACTACATCTAGATAGACAGGATTCCATTTCCAAACTACATCTAGATATACAGGATTCCATTACAAACTACATCCAGATAGACAGGATTGCATTTCCAAACTACATCTAGATATACAGGATTCCATTACCAAACTACATCTAGATATACAGGATTCCGTTATCTGACTACATCTAGATATACAGGATTCCATTACCAAACTACGTCTAGATATACAGGATTCCATTTCCAAACTACATCTAGATATACAGGATTCCATAACAAACCACATCTAGATATACAGGATTCCATCACCAAACTACATCTAGATAGACAGGATTCCATTACAAACTACATCTAGATATACAGGATTCCATTTCCAAGCTACATCTAGATAAACAGGATTCCATTACCAAACTACATATATAGATATACAGCATTCCAATTCCAAACTACATCTAGATATACCGGATTCCATTACCAAACCACATCTAGATATACAGGATTCCATTACCAAACTACATCTAGATATACATAATTTCTTTACCTGCCTACATCTAGATATAAAGGATTCCATTTCCAAACTACATCTAGATATACAGGATTACATTACAAACTACATCTAGATATACAGGATTCCACTACAAACTACATCTAGATATACAGGATTCCATTTCCAAACTACATCTAGATATATAGGATTCCACTACAAACTACATCTAGATATACAGGATTCCATTTCCAAACTACATCTAGATAGACAGGATTCCATTTCCAAACTACATCTAGATTACAGGATTCCATTACAAACTACATCTAGATAGACAGGATTGCATTTCCAAACTACATCTAGATATACAGGATTCCATTACCAAACTACATCTAGATATACAGGATTCCTTTACCTGACTACATCTAGATATACAGGATTCCATTACCAAACTACGTCTAGATATACAGGATTCCATTTCCAAACTACATCTAGATATACCGGATTCCATTACCAAACCACATCTAGATATACAGGATTCCATTACCAAACTACATCTAGATATACATAATTTCTTTACCTGACTACATCTAGATATAAAGGATTCCATTTCCAAACTACATCTAGATATACAGGATTCCATTACAAACTACATCTAGATATACAGGATTCCATTTCCAAACTATATCTAGATAGATAGGATTTCATTTTTAAACTACATCTAGATATACAAGATTCCATTACCAAACTGCATCTAGATATACAGGATTTTACTACCAAACTACATCTAGATATACAGGATTTCATTACAAACTACATCTAGATATACAGGATTCATTTACCAAACTAAATCAAGATATACAGGATTCCATGACCTGCCAACATCTAAATATACAGGATTACTTTTCTGACTACATCTAGATAAACAGCATTCCATTTCCAAACTACATATATAGATATACAGCATTCCATTTCCAAACTACATCTAGATATACATGATTCCATTACCAAACCACATCTAGATATACAGGATTATATTACCAAACTACATCTAGATATACATAATTTCGTTACCTGACTATATCAAGATATACAGGTTTCCATTTCCAAACTACATCTAGATATACAGGATTCCATTTCCAAACTACATCTAGATATACAGGATTCCATTACCAAGCAACATCTAGATATACAGGATTCCATTTCCAAACTACATCTAGATATACAGGATTACATTACAAACTACATCTAGATATAGAGGATTCCATTACAAACTACATCTAGATATACATGATTCCATTACCTGACTACATCTAGATATACAGGATTCCATTACAAACTACATCTAGATATACAGGATTCCATTACAAACTACATCTAGATATAGAGGATTCCATTTCCAAACTACATCTAGATATACAGGATTCCATTTCCAAACTATATCTAGATAGATAGGATTGCATTTCTAAACTACATCTAGATATACAAGATTCCATTACCAAACTACATCTAGATATACAGGAATTCACTACCAAGCTACATCTAGATAAACAGGATTCCATTAACAAACCACATCTAGATATACAGGATTCCATTACCAAACTACTTCTAGATATACATAATTTCATTACCTGACTAAATCTAGATATACAGGATTCCATTTCCAAACTACATCTAGATATACAGGATTCCATTTCCAAACTACATCTAGATATACAGGATTCCATTACCAAACTACATCTAGATATACAGGATTACATTACAAACTACATCTAGATATAGAGGATTCCATTTCCAAACTACATCTAGATATACAGGATTCCATTTCCAAACTATATCTAGATAGATAGGATTTCATTTCTAAACTACATCTAGATATACAAGATTCCATTACCAAACTGCATCTAGATATACAGGATTTTACTACCAAACTACATCTAGATATACAGGATTTCATTACAAACTACATCTAGATATACAGGATTCATTTACCAAACTAAATCAAGATATACAGGATTCCATGACCTGCCTACATCTAAATATACAGGATTACATTTTCTGACTACATCTACATAAACAGGATTCCATTTCCAAACTACATATATAGATATACAGCATTCCATTTCCAAACTCCATCTAGATATACAGGATTCCATTACCAAACCACATCTAGATATACAGGATTATATTACCAAACTACATCTAGATATACATAATTTCGTTACCTGACTATATCAAGATATACAGGTTTCCATTTCCAAACTACATCTAGATATACAGGATTCCATTTCCAAACTACATCTAGATATACAGGATTCCATTACCAAGCAACATCTAGATATACAGGATTCCATTTCCAAACTACATCTAGATATACAGGATTACATTACAAACTACATCTAGATATACAGGATTCCATTTCCAAACTACATCTAGATATACAGGATTCCATTACAAACTACATCTAGATATACAGGATTCCATTTCCAAACTATATCTAAATATACAGGATTCCATTACCAAGCTACATCTAGATATACAGGATTCCACTACAAACTACATCTAGATATACAGGATTCCATTTCCAAACTACATCTAAATATTCAGGATTCCATTACCAAGCTACATCTAGATATACAGGATTCCACTACAAATTACATCTAGATATACAGGATTCCATTTCCAAACTCCATCTAAATATACAGGATTCCATTACCAAGCTACATCTAGATATACAGGATTCCATTTCCAAACTACATCTAGATATACAGGATTCCATTACAAACTACATCTAGATATACAGGATTCCATTCCCAAACTACATCTAGATATACAGGATTCCATTTCCAAACTAAATCTAGATAGACAGGATTCCATTTCCAAACTACATCTAGATATACAGGATTCCATTACAAACTACATCCAGATAGACAGGATTGCATTTCCAAACTACATCTAGATATACAGGATTCCATTACCAAACTACATCTAGATATACAGGATTCCGTTACCTGACTACATCTAGATATACAGGATTCCATTACCAAACTACGTCTAGATATACAGGATTCCATTTCCAAACTACATCTAGATATACAGGATTCCATAACAAACCACATCTAGATATACAGGATTCCATCACCAAACTACATCTAGATAGACAGGATTCCATTACAAACTACATCTAGATATACAGGATTCCATTTCCAAGCTACATCTAGATATACAGGATTCCATGACCAAACTACATATAGATATACAGGATTCCATTTCCAAACAACATCTAGATATACAGGATTACATTACAAACTACATCTAGATATACAGGATTCCACTACAAACTACATCTAAATATACAGGATATCATTACCAAGCTACATCTAGATATACAGGATTCCATTTCCAAACTACATCTAGATATACAAGATTCCATTACCAAACTGCATCTAGATATACAGGATTTTACTACCAAACTACATCTAGATATACAGGATTTCATTACAAACTACATCTAGATATACAGGATTCCATTACAAACTACATCTAGATATACAGGATTCCATTCCCAAACTACATCTAGATATACAGGATTCCATTTCCAAACTACATCTAGATAGACAGGATTCCATTTCCAAACTACATCTAGATATACAGGATTCCATTACAAACTACATCCAGATAGACAGGATTGCATTTCCAAACTACATCTAGATATACAGGATTCCATTACCAAACTACATCTAGATATACAGGATTCCGTTATCTGACTACATCTAGATATACAGGATTCCATTACCAAACTACGTCTAAATATACAGGATTCCATTTCCAAACTACATCTAGATATACAGGATTCCATAACAAACCACATCTAGATATACAGGATTCCATCACCAAACTACATCTAGATAGACAGGATTCCATTACAAACTACATCTAGATATACAGGATTCCATTTCCAAGCTACATCTAGATAAACAGGATTCCATTACCAAACTACATATATAGATATACAGCATTCCAATTCCAACCTACATCTAGATATACCAGATTCCATTACCAAACCACATCTAGATATACAGGATTCCATTACCAAACTACATCTAGATATACATAATTTCTTTACCTGCCTACATCTAGATATAAAGGATTCCATTTCCAAACTACATCTAGATATACAGGATTACATTACAAACTACATCTAGATATACAGGATTCCACTACAAACTACATCTAGATATACAGGATTCCATTTCCAAACTACATCTAGATATATAGGATTCCACTACAAACTACATCTAGATATACAGGATTCCATTTCCAAACTACATCTAGATAGACAGGATTCCATTTCCAAACTACATCTAGATATACAGGATTCCATTACAAACTACATCTAGATAGACAGGATTGCATTTCCAAACTACATCTAGATATACAGGATTCCATTACCAAACTACATCTAGATATACAGGATTCCTTTACCTGACTACATCTAGATATACAGGATTCCATTTCCAAACTACATCTTGATATACCGGATTCCATTACCAAACCACATCTAGATATACAGGATTCCATTACCAAACTACATCTAGATATACATAATTTCTTTACCTGACTACATCTAGATATAAAGGATTCCATTTCCAAACTACATCTAGATATACAGGATTCCATTACCAAACTACATCTAGATATACAGGATTCCATTTCCAAACTACATCTAGATATACAGGATTACATTACAAACTACATCTAGATATACAGGATTCCATTTCCAAACTATATCTAGATAGATAGGATTTCATTTTTAAACTACATCTAGATATACAAGATTCCATTACCAAACTGCATCTAGATATACAGGATTTTACTACCAAACTACATCTAGATATACAGGATTTCATTACAAACTACATCTAGATATACAGGATTCATTTACCAAACTAAATCAAGATATACAGGATTCCATGACCTGCCAACATGTAAATATACAGGATTACTTTTCTGACTACATCTAGATAAACAGGATTCCATTTCCAAACTACATATATAGATATACAGCATTCCATTTCCAAACTACATCTAGATATACATGATTCCATTACCAAACCACATCTAGATATACAGGATTATATTACCAAACTACATCTAGATATACATAATTTCGTTACCTGACTATATCAAGATATACAGGTTTCCATTTCCAAACTACATCTAGATATACAGGATTCCATTTCCAAACTACATCTAGATATACAGGATTCCATTACCAAGCAACATCTAGATATACAGGATTCCATTTCCAAACTACATCTAGATATACAGGATTACATTACAAACTACATCTAGATATACAGGATTCCATTTCCAAACTACATCTAGATATACAGGATTCCATTACAAACTACATCTAGATATACAGGATTCCATTTCCAAACTATATCTAAATATACAGGATTCCATTACCAAGCTACATCTAGATATACAGGATTCCACTACAAACTACATCTAGATATACAGGATTCCATTTCCAAACTACATCTAAATATTCAGGATTCCATTACCAAGCTACATCTAGATATACAGGATTCCACTACAAATTACATCTAGATATACAGGATTCCATTTCCAAACTACATATAAATATACAGGATTCCATTACCAAGCTACAACTAGATATACAGGATTCCATTACAAACTACATCTAGATATACAGGATTCCATTCCCAAACTACATCTAGATATACAGGATTCCATTTCCAAACTACATCTAGATAGACAGGATTCCATTTCTAAACTACATCTAGATATACAGGATTCCATTACAAACTACATCCAGATAGACAGGATTGCATTTCCAAACTACATCTAGATATACAGGATTCCATTACCAAACTACATCTAGATATACAGGATTCCGTTACCTGACTACATCTAGATATACAGGATTCCATTACCAAACTACATCTAGATATACATGATTCCATTTCCAAACTATATCTAGATATACAGGATGCCATAACAAACCACATCTAGATATACAGGATTCCATCACCAAACTACATCTAGATAGACAGGATTCCATTACAAACTACATCTAGATATACAGGATTCCATTTCCAAGCTACATCTAGATATACAGGATTCCATTACCAAACTACATATAGATATACAGGATTCCATTTCCAAACAACATCTAGATATACAGGATTACATTACAAACTACATCTAGATATACAGGATTCCACTACAAACTACATCTAAATATACAGGATTCCATTACCAAGCTACATCTAGATATACAGGATTCCATTTCCAAACTACATCTAGATATACAAGATTCCATTACCAAACTGCATCTAGATATACAGGATTTTACTACCAAACTACATCTAGATATACAGGATTTCATTACAAACTACATCTAGATATACAGGATTTCATTACAAACTACATCTAGATATACAGGATTCATTTACCAAACTAAATCAAGATATACAGGATTCCATGACCTGCATACATCTAATTATACAGGATTACATTTTCTGACTACATCTAGATAAACAGGATTCCATTACCAAACTACATATATAGATATACAGGATTCCATTACAAACTACATCTAGATATACAGGATTCCATTCCCAAACTACATCTAGATATACAGGATTCCATTTCCAAACTACATCTAGATAGACAGGATTCCATTTCCAAACTACATCTAGATATACAGGATTCCATTACAAACTACATCCAGATAGACAGGATTGCATTTCCAAACTACATCTAGATATACAGGATTCCATTACCAAACTACATCTAGATATACAGGATTCCGTTACCTGACTACATCTAGATATACAGGATTCCATTACCAAACTACATCTAGATATACAGGATTTCATTACAAACTACATCTAGATATACAGGATTTCATTACAAACTACATCTAGATATACAGGATTCATTTACCAAACTAAATCAAGATATACAGGATTCCATGACCTGCATACATCTAATTATACAGGATTACATTTTCTGACTACATCTAGATAAACAGGCTTCCATTACCAAACTACATATATAGATATACTGCATTCCATTTCCAAACTACATCTAGATATACCGGATTCCATTACCAAACCACATCTAGATATACAGGATTCCATTACCAAACTACATCTAGATATACATAATTTCGTTACCTGACTACATCTAGATATAAAGGATTCCATTTCCAAACTACATCTAGATATACAGGATTCCATTTCCAAACTACATCTAGATATACAGAATTCCATTACCAAGCTACATCTAGATATACAGGATTCCATTTCCAAACTACATCTAGATATACAGGATTACATTACAAACTACATCTAGATATACAGGATTCCACTACAAACTACATCTAGACATACAGGATTCCATTTCCAAACTACATCTAGATATATAGGATTCCACTACAAACTACATCTAGATATACAGGATTCCATTTCCAAACTACATCTAGATAGACAGGATTCCACTTCCAAACTACATCTAGATATACAGGATTCCATTACAAACTACATCTAGATATACAGGATTCCTTTACCTGACTACATCTAGATATACAGGATTCCATTACCAAACTACGTCTAGATATACAGGATTCCATTTCCAAACTACATCTAGATATACAGGATTCCATAACAAACTACATCTAGATATACAGGATTCCATCACCAAACTACATCTAGATAGACAGGATTCCATTACAAACTACATCTAGATATACAGGATTCCATTTCCAAACTACATCTAGATATACAGGATTCCATTACCAAACTACATCTAGATATACAGGATTCCATTTCCAAACTATATCTAGATATACAGGATTACATTACAAACTACATCTAGATATACAGGATTCCACTACAAACTACATCTAAATATACAGGATTCCATTACCAAGCTACATCTAGATATACAGGATTCCATTACAAACTACATCTAAATATTCAGGATTCCATTACCAAGCTACATCTAGATATACAGGATTCCACTACAAACTACATCTAGATATACAGGATTCCATTTCCAAACTACATCTAAATATTCAGGATTCCATTACCAAGCTACATCTAGATATACAGGATTCCACTACAAATTACATTTAGATATACAGGATTCCATTTCCAAACTACATCTAAATATTCAGGATTCCATTACCAAGCTACATCTAGATATACAGGATTCCACTACAAATTACATCTAGATATACAGGATTCCATTTCCAAACTACATCTAAATATACAGGATTCCATTACCAAGCTACATCTAGATATACAGGATTCCATTTCCAAACTACATCTAGATATACAGGATTCCATTACAAACTACATCTAGATATACAGGATTCCATTCCCAAACTACATCTAGATATACAGGATTCCATTTCCAAACTACATCTAGATAGACAGGATTCCATTTCCAAACTACATCTAGATATACAGGATTCCATTACAAACTACATCCAGATATACAGGATTCCGTTACCTGACTACATCTAGATATACAGGATTCCATTACCAAACTACGTCTAGATATACAGGATTCCATTTCCAAACTGCATCTAGATATACAGGATTCCATAACAAACCACATCTAGATATACAGGATTCCATCACCAAACTACATCTAGATAGACAGGATTCCATTACAAACTACATCTAGATATACAGGATGTCATTACACACTACATCTAGATATACAGGATTCCATTACCAAGCTACATATAGATATACAGGATTCCATTTCCAAACAACATCTAGATATACAGGATTACATTACAAACTACATCTAGATATACAGGATTCCATTTCCAATCTACATCTAGATATACAGGATTCCATTACCAAGCTACATCTAGATATACAGGATTCCATTTCCAAACTACATCTAGATATACAGGATTACATTACGAACTACATCTAGATATACAGGATTCCACTACAAACTATATCTAGATATACAGGATTCCATTTCCAAACTACATCTAGATATACAGGATTCCACTAAAAACTACATCTAGATATACAGGATTCCACTACAAACTACATCTAAATATACAGGATTCCATTACCAAGCTACATCTAGATATACAGGATTCCATTTCCAAACTACATCTAGATATACAAGATTCCATTACCAAACTGCATCTAGATATACAGGATTTTACTACCAAACTACATCTAGATATACAGGATTTCATTACAAACTACATCTAGATATACAGGATTTCATTACAAACTACATCTAGATATACAGGATTCATTTACCAAACTAAATCAAGATATACAGGATTCCATGACCTGCATACATCTAATTATACAGGATTACATTTTCTGACTACATCTAGATAAACAGGATTCCATTACCAAACTACATATATAGATATACAGGATTCCATTACAAACTACATCTAGATATACAGGATTCCATTCCCAAACTACATCTAGATATACAGGATTCCATTTCCAAACTACATCTAGATAGACAGGATTCCATTTCCAAACTACATCTAGATATACAGGATTCCATTACAAACTACATCCAGATAGACAGGATTGCATTTCCAAACTACATCTAGATATACAGGATTCCATTACCAAACTACATCTAGATATACAGGATTCCGTTACCTGACTACATCTAGATATACAGGATTCCATTACCAAACTACATCTAGATATACAGGATTTCATTACAAACTACATCTAGATATACAGGATTTCATTACAAACTACATCTAGATATACAGGATTCATTTACCAAACTAAATCAAGATATACAGGATTCCATGACCTGCATACATCTAATTATACAGGATTACATTTTCTGACTACATCTAGATAAACAGGCTTCCATTACCAAACTACATATATAGATATACTGCATTCCATTTCCAAACTACATCTAGATATACCGGATTCCATTACCAAACCACATCTAGATATACAGGATTCCATTACCAAACTACATCTAGATATACATAATTTCGTTACCTGACTACATCTAGATATAAAGGATTCCATTTCCAAACTACATCTAGATATACAGGATTCCATTTCCAAACTACATCTAGATATACAGAATTCCATTACCAAGCTACATCTAGATATACAGGATTCCATTTCCAAACTACATCTAGATATACAGGATTACATTACAAACTACATCTAGATATACAGGATTCCACTACAAACTACATCTAGACATACAGGATTCCATTTCCAAACTACATCTAGATATATAGGATTCCACTACAAACTACATCTAGATATACAGGATTCCATTTCCAAACTACATCTAGATAGACAGGATTCCACTTCCAAACTACATCTAGATATACAGGATTCCATTACAAACTACATCTAGATATACAGGATTCCTTTACCTGACTACATCTAGATATACAGGATTCCATTACCAAACTACGTCTAGATATACAGGATTCCATTTCCAAACTACATCTAGATATACAGGATTCCATAACAAACTACATCTAGATATACAGGATTCCATCACCAAACTACATCTAGATAGACAGGATTCCATTACAAACTACATCTAGATATACAGGATTCCATTTCCAAACTACATCTAGATATACAGGATTCCATTACCAAACTACATCTAGATATACAGGATTCCATTTCCAAACTATATCTAGATATACAGGATTACATTACAAACTACATCTAGATATACAGGATTCCACTACAAACTACATCTAAATATACAGGATTCCATTACCAAGCTACATCTAGATATACAGGATTCCATTACAAACTACATCTAAATATTCAGGATTCCATTACCAAGCTACATCTAGATATACAGGATTCCACTACAAACTACATCTAGATATACAGGATTCCATTTCCAAACTACATCTAAATATTCAGGATTCCATTACCAAGCTACATCTAGATATACAGGATTCCACTACAAATTACATCTAGATATACAGGATTCCATTTCCAAACTACATCTAAATATTCAGGATTCCATTACCAAGCTACATCTAGATATACAGGATTCCACTACAAATTACATCTAGATATACAGGATTCCATTTCCAAACTACATCTAAATATACAGGATTCCATTACCAAGCTACATCTAGATATACAGGATTCCATTTCCAAACTACATCTAGATATACAGGATTCCATTACAAACTACATCTAGATATACAGGATTCCATTCCCAAACTACATCTAGATATACAGGATTCCATTTCCAAACTACATCTAGATAGACAGGATTCCATTTCCAAACTACATCTAGATATACAGGATTCCATTACAAACTACATCCAGATATACAGGATTCCGTTACCTGACTACATCTAGATATACAGGATTCCATTACCAAACTACGTCTAGATATACAGGATTCCATTTCCAAACTGCATCTAGATATACAGGATTCCATAACAAACCACATCTAGATATACAGGATTCCATCACCAAACTACATCTAGATAGACAGGATTCCATTACAAACTACATCTAGATATACAGGATGTCATTACACACTACATCTAGATATACAGGATTCCATTACCAAGCTACATATAGATATACAGGATTCCATTTCCAAACAACATCTAGATATACAGGATTACATTACAAACTACATCTAGATATACAGGATTCCATTTCCAATCTACATCTAGATATACAGGATTCCATTACCAAGCTACATCTAGATATACAGGATTCCATTTCCAAACTACATCTAGATATACAGGATTACATTACGAACTACATCTAGATATACAGGATTCCACTACAAACTATATCTAGATATACAGGATTCCATTTCCAAACTACATCTAGATATACAGGATTCCACTAAAAACTACATCTAGATATACAGGATTCCATTTCCAAACTATATCTAAATATACAGGATTCCATTACCAAGCTACATCTAGATATACAGGATTCCACTACAAACTACACCTAGATATACAGGATTCCATTTCCAAACTACTTCTAAATATACAGGATTCCATTACCAAGCTACATCTAGATATACAGAATTTCACTACAAACTACATCTAGATATACAGGATTACATTACCAAGCTACATCTAGATATATAGGATTCCATTTCCTCACTACATCTAGATATACAGGATTCCATTACAAACTACATCTAGATATACAGGATTCCATTTCCAAACTACATCTAGATATACAGGATTCCATTTCCAAACTACATCTAGATAGACAGGATTCCATTTCCAAACTACATCTAGATATACAGGATTCCATTACAAACTACATCTAGATAGACAGGATTGCATTTCCAAACTACATCTAGATATACAGGATTCCATTACCAAACTACATCTAGATATACAGGATTCCTTTACCTGACTACATCTAGATATACAGGATTCCATTACCAAACTACGTCTAGATATACAGGATTCCATTTCCAAACTACATCTAGATATACCGGATTCCATTACCAAACCACATCTAGATATACAGGATTCCATTACCAAACTACATCTAGATATACATAATTTCTTTACCTGACTACATCTAGATATAAAGGATTCCATTTCCAAACTACATCTAGATATACAGGATTCCATTACCAAACTACATCTAGATATACAGGATTCCATTTCCAAACTACATCTAGATATACAGGATTACATTACAAACTACATCTAGATATACAGGATTCCATTTCCAAACTATATCTAGATAGATAGGATTTCATTTTTAAACTACATCTAGATATACAAGATTCCATTACCAAACTGCATCTAGATATACAGGATTTTACTACCAAACTACATCTAGATATACAGGATTTCATTACAAACTACATCTAGATATACAGGATTCATTTACCAAACTAAATCAAGATATACAGGATTCCATGACCTGCCAACATCTAAATATACAGGATTACTTTTCTGACTACATCTAGATAAACAGGATTCCATTTCCAAACTACATATATAGATATACAGCATTCCATTTCCAAACTACATCTAGATATGCATGATTCCATTACCAAACCACATCTAGATATACAGGATTATATTACCAAACTACATCTAGATATACATAATTTCGTTACCTGACTATATCAAGATATACAGGTTTCCATTTCCAAACTACATCTAGATATACAGGATTCCATTTCCAAACTACATCTAGATATACAGGATTCCATTACCAAGCAACATCTAGATATACAGGATTCCATTTCCAAACTACATCTAGATATACAGGATTACATTACAAACTACATCTAGATATACAGGATTCCATTTCCAAACTACATCTAGATATACAGGATTCCATTACAAACTACATCTAGATATACAGGATTCCATTTCCAAACTATATCTAAATATACAGGATTCCATTACCAAGCTACATCTAGATATACAGGATTCCACTACAAACTACATCTAGATATACAGGATTCCATTTCCAAACTACATCTAAATATTCAGGATTCCATTACCAAGCTACATCTAGATATACAGGATTCCACTACAAATTACATCTAGATATACAGGATTCCATTTCCAAACTACATATAAATATACAGGATTCCATTACCAAGCTACATCTAGATATACAGGATTCCATTACAAACTACATCTAGATATACAGGATTCCATTCCCAAACTACATCTAGATATACAGGATTCCATTTCCAAACTACATCTAGATAGACAGGATTCCATTTCCAAACTACATCTAGATATACAGGATTCCATTACAAACTACATCCAGATAGACAGGATTGCATTTCCAAACTACATCTAGATATACAGGATTCCATTACCAAACTACATCTAGATATACAGGATTCCGTTACCTGACTACATCTAGATATACAGGATTCCATTACCAAACTACATCTAGATATACAGGATTCCATTTCCAAACTATATCTAGATATACAGGATGCCATAACAAACCACATCTAGATATACAGGATTCCATCACCAAACTACATCTAGATAGACAGGATTCCATTACAAACTACATCTAGATATACAGGATTCCATTTCCAAGCTACATCTAGATATACAGGATTCCATTACCAAACTACATATAGATATACAGGATTCCATTTCCAAACAACATCTAGATATACAGGATTACATTACAAACTACATCTAGATATACAGGATTCCACTACAAACTACATCTAAATATACAGGATTCCATTACCAAGCTACATCTAGATATACAGGATTCCATTTCCAAACTACATCTAGATATACAAGATTCCATTACCAAACTGCATCTAGATATACAGGATTTTACTACCAAACTACATCTAGATATACAGGATTTCATTACAAACTACATCTAGATATACAGGATTTCATTACAAACTACATCTAGATATACAGGATTCATTTACCAAACTAAATCAAGATATACAGGATTCCATGACCTGCATACATCTAATTATACAGGATTACATTTTCTGACTACATCTAGATAAACAGGATTCCATTACCAAACTACATATATAGATATACAGGATTCCATTACAAACTACATCTAGATATACAGGATTCCATTCCCAAACTACATCTAGATAGACAGGATTCCATTTCCAAACTACATCTAGATATACAGGATTCCATTACAAACTACATCCAGATAGACAGGATTGCATTTCCAAACTACATCTAGATATACAGGATTCCATTACCAAACTACATCTAGATATACAGGATTCCGTTACCTGACTACATCTAGATATACAGGATTCCATTACCAAACTACATCTAGATATACAGGATTTCATTACAAACTACATCTAGATATACAGGATTTCATTACAAACTACATCTAGATATACAGGATTCATTTACCAAACTAAATCAAGATATACAGGATTCCATGACCTGCATACATCTAATTATACAGGATTACATTTTCTGACTACATCTAGATAAACAGGCTTCCATTACCAAACTACATATATAGATATACTGCATTCCATATCCAAACTACATCTAGATATACCGGATTCCATTACCAAACCACATCTAGATATACAGGATTCCATTACCAAACTACATCTAGATATACATAATTTCGTTACCTGACTACATCTAGATATAAAGGATTCCATTTCCAAACTACATCTAGATATACAGGATTCCATTTCCAAACTACATCTAGATATACAGAATTCCATTACCAAGCTACATCTAGATATACAGGATTCCATTTCCAAACTACATCTAGATATACAGGATTACATTACAAACTACATCTAGATATACAGGATTCCACTACAAACTACATCTAGACATACAGGATTCCATTTCCAAACTACATCTAGATATATAGGATTCCACTACAAACTACATCTAGATATACAGGATTCCATTTCCAAACTACATCTAGATAGACAGGATTCCACTTCCAAACTACATCTAGATATACAGGATTCCATTACAAACTACATCTAGATAGACAGGATTGCATTTCCAAACTACATCTAGATATACAGGATTCCATTACCAAACTACATCTAGATATACAGGATTCCTTTACCTGACTACATCTAGATATACAGGATTCCATTACCAAACTACGTCTAGATATACAGGATTCCATTTCCAAACTACATCTAGATATACAGGATTCCATAACAAACTACATCTAGATATACAGGATTCCATCACCAAACTACATCTAGATAGACAGGATTCCATTACAAACTACATCTAGATATACAGGATTCCATTTCCAAACTACATCTAGATATACAGGATTCCATTACCAAATTACATCTAGATATACAGGATTCCATTTCCAAACTACATCTAGATATACAGGATTACATTACAAACTACATCTAGATATACAGGATTCCACTACAAACTACATCTAAATATACAGGATTCCATTACCAAGCTACATCTAGATATACAGGATTCCATTACAAACTACATCTAAATATTCAGGATTCCATTACCAAGCTACATCTAGATATACAGGATTCCACTACAAACTACATCTAGATATACAGGATTCCATTTCCAAACTACATCTAAATATTCAGGATTCCATTACCAAGCTACATCTAGATATACAGGATTCCACTACAAATTACATCTAGATATACAGGATTCCATTTCCAAACTACATCTAAATATTCAGGATTCCATTACCAAGCTACATCTAGATATACAGGATTCCACTACAAATTACATCTAGATATACAGGATTCCATTTCCAAACTACATCTAAATATACAGGATTCCATTACCAAACTACATCTAGATATACAGGATTCCATTCCCAAACTACATCTAGATATACAGGATTCCATTTCCAAACTACATCTAGATAGACAGGATTCCATTTCCAAACTACATCTAGATATACAGGATTCCATTACAAACTACATCCAGATAGACAGGATTGCATTTCCAAACTACATCTAGATATACAGGATTCCATTACCAAACTACATCTAGATATACAGGATTCCGTTACCTGACTACATCTAGATATACAGGATTCCATTACCAAACTACGTCTAGATATACAGGATTCCATTTCCAAACTGCATCTAGATATACAGGATTCCATAACAAACCACATCTAGATATACAGGATTCCATCACCAAACTACATCTAGATAGACAGGATTCCATTACAAACTACATCTAGATATACAGGATGTCATTACACACTACATCTAGATATACAGGATTCCATTACCAAGCTACATATAGATATACAGGATTCCATTTCCAAACAACATCTAGATATACAGGATTACATTACAAACTACATCTAGATATACAGGATTCCATTTCCAATCTACATCTAGATATACAGGATTCCATTACCAAGCTACATCTAGATATACAGGATTCCATTTCCAAACTACATCTAGATATACAGGATTACATTACGAACTACATCTAGATATACAGGATTCCACTACAAACTATATCTAGATATACAGGATTCCATTTCCAAACTACATCTAGATATACAGGATTCCACTAAAAACTACATCTAGATATACAGGATTCCATTTCCAAACTATATCTAAATATACAGGATTCCATTACCAAGCTACATCTAGATATACAGGATTCCACTACAAACTACACCTAGATATACAGGATTCCATTTCCAAACTACTTCTAAATATACAGGATTCCATTACCAAGCTACATCTAGATATACAGAATTCCACTACAAACTACATCTAGATATACAGGATTACATTACCAAGCTACATCTAGATATATAGGATTCCATTTCCTCACTACATCTAGATAGGCAGGATTCCATTTCCAAACTACATCTAGATATACAGGATTCCATTACAAACTACATCTAGATATACAGGATTCCATTTCCAAACTACATCTAGATATACAGGATTCCATTTCCAAACTACATCTAGATAGACAGGATTCCATTTCCAAACTACATCTAGATATACAGGATTCCATTACAAACTACATCTAGATAGACAGGATTGCATTTCCAAACTACATCTAGATATACAGGATTCCATTACCAAACTACATCTAGATATACAGGATTCCTTTACCTGACTACATCTAGATATACAGGATTCCATTACCAAACTACGTCTAGATATACAGGATTCCATTTCCAAACTACATCTAGATATACCGGATTCCATTACCAAACCACATCTAGATATACAGGATTCCATTACCAAACTACATCTAGATATACATAATTTCTTTACCTGACTACATCTAGATATAAAGGATTCTATTTCCAAACTACATCTAGATATACAGGATTCCATTACCAAACTACATCTAGATATACAGGATTCCATTTCCAAACTACATCTAGATATACAGGATTACATTACAAACTACATCTAGATATACAGGATTCCATTTCCAAACTATATCTAGATAGATAGGATTTCATTTTTAAACTACATCTAGATATACAAGATTCCATTACCAAACTGCATCTAGATATACAGGATTTCATTACAAACTACATCTAGATATACAGGATTCATTTACCAAACTAAATCAAGATATACAGGATTCCATGACCTGCCAACATCTAAATATACAGGATTACTTTTCTGACTACATCTAGATAAACAGGATTCCATTTCCAAACTACATATATAGATATACAGCATTCCATTTCCAAACTACATCTAGATATACATGATTCCATTACCAAACCACATCTAGATATACAGGATTATATTACCAAACTACATCTAGATATACATAATTTCGTTACCTGACTATATCAAGATATACAGGTTTCCATTTCCAAACTACATCTAGATATACAGGATTCCATTTCCAAACTACATCTAGATATACAGGATTCCATTACCAAGCAACATCTAGATATACAGGATTCCATTTCCAAACTACATCTAGATATACAGGATTACATTACAAACTACATCTACATATACAGGATTCCATTTCCAAACTACATCTAGATATACAGGATTCCATTACAAACTACATCTAGATATACAGGATTCCATTTCCAAACTATATCTAAATATACAGGATTCCATTACCAAGCTACATCTAGATATACAGGATTCCACTACAAACTACATCTAGATATACAGGATTCCATTTCCAAACTACATCTAAATATTCAGGATTCCATTACCAAGCTACATCTAGATATACAGGATTCCACTACAAATTACATCTAGATATACAGGATTCCATTTCCAAACTACATATAAATATACAGGATTCCATTACCAAGCTACATCTAGATATACAGGATTCCATTACAAACTACATCTAGATATACAGGATTCCATTCCCAAACTACATCTAGATATACAGGATTCCATTTCCAAACTACATCTAGATAGACAGGATTCCATTTCCAAACTACATCTAGATATACAGGATTCCATTACAAACTACATCCAGATAGACAGGATTGCATTTCCAAACTACATCTAGATATACAGGATTCCATTACCAAACTACATCTAGATATACAGGATTCCGTTACCTGACTACATCTAGATATACAGGATTCCATTACCAAACTACATCTAGATATACAGGATTCCATTTCCAAACTATATCTAGATATACAGGATGCCATAACAAACCACATCTAGATATACAGGATTCCATCACCAAACTACATCTAGATAGACAGGATTCCATTACAAACTACATCTAGATATACAGGATTCCATTTCCAAGCTACATCTAGATATACAGGATTCCATTACCAAACTACATATAGATATACAGGATTCCATTTCCAAACAACATCTAGATATACAGGATTACATTACAAACTACATCTAGATATACAGGATTCCACTACAAACTACATCTAAATATACAGGATTCCATTACCAAGCTACATCTAGATATACAGGATTCCATTTCCAAACTACATCTAGATATACAAGATTCCATTACCAAACTGCATCTAGATATACAGGATTTTACTACCAAACTACATCTAGATATACAGGATTTCATTACAAACTACATCTAGATATACAGGATTTCATTACAAACTACATCTAGATATACAGGATTCATTTACCAAACTAAATCAAGATATACAGGATTCCATGACCTGCATACATCTAATTATACAGGATTACATTTTCTGACTACATCTAGATAAACAGGATTCCATTACCAAACTACATATATAGATATACAGGATTCCATTACAAACTACATCTAGATATACAGGATTCCATTCCCAAACTACATCTAGATATACAGGATTCCATTTCCAAACTACATCTAGATAGACAGGATTCCATTTCCAAACTACATCTAGATATACAGGATTCCATTACAAACTACATCCAGATAGACAGGATTGCATTTCCAAACTACATCTAGATATACAGGATTCCATTACCAAACTACATCTAGATATACAGGATTCCGTTACCTGACTACATCTAGATATACAGGATTCCATTACCAAACTACATCTAGATATACAGGATTTCATTACAAACTACATCTAGATATACAGGATTTCATTACAAACTACATCTAGATATACAGGATTCATTTACCAAACTAAATCAAGATATACAGGATTCCATGACCTGCATACATCTAATTATACAGGATTACATTTTCTGACTACATCTAGATAAACAGGATTCCATTACCAAACTACATATATAGATATACTGCATTTCATTTCCAAACTACATCTAGATATACCGGATTCCATTACCAAACCACATCTAGATATACAGGATTCCATTACCAAACTACATCTAGATATACATAATTTCTTTACCTGACTACATCTAGATATAAAGGATTCCATTTCCAAACTACATCTAGATATACAGGATTCCATTTCCAAACTACATCTAGATATACAGAATTCCATTACCAAGCTACATCTAGATATACAGGATTCCATTTCCAAACTACATCTAGATATACAGGATTACATTACAAACTACATCTAGATATACAGGATTCCACTACAAACTACATCTAGACATACAGGATTCCATTTCCAAACTACATCTAGATATATAGGATTCCACTACAAACTACATCTAGATATACAGGATTCCATTTCCAAACTACATCTAGATAGACAGGATTCCACTTCCAAACTACATCTAGATATACAGGATTCCATTACAAACTACATCTAGATAGACAGGATTGCATTTCCAAACTACATCTAGATATACAGGATTCCATTACCAAACTACATCTAGATATACAGGATTCCTTTACCTGACTACATCTAGATATACAGGATTCCATTACCAAACTACGTCTAGATATACAGGATTCCATTACCAAGCAACATCTAGATATACAGGATTCCATTTCCAAACTACATCTAGATATACAGGATTACATTACAAACTACATCTAGATATACAGGATTCCATTTCCAAACTACATCTAGATATACAGGATTCCATTACAAACTACATCTAGATATACAGGATTCCATTTCCAAACTATATCTAAATATACAGGATTCCATTACCAAGCTACATCTAGATATACAGGATTCCACTACAAACTACATCTAGATATACAGGATTCCATTTCCAAACTACATCTAAATATTCAGGATTCCATTACCAAGCTACATCTAGATATACAGGATTCCACTACAAATTACATCTAGATATACAGGATTCCATTTCCAAACTACATATAAATATACAGGATTCCATTACCAAGCTACATCTAGATATACAGGATTCCATTACAAACTACATCTAGATATACAGGATTCCATTCCCAAACTACATCTAGATATACAGGATTCCATTTCCAAACTACATCTAGATAGACAGGATTCCATTTCCAAACTACATCTAGATATACAGGATTCCATTACAAACTACATCCAGATAGACAGGATTGCATTTCCAAACTACATCTAGATATACAGGATTCCATTACCAAACTACATCTAGATAAACAGGATTCCATTACCAAACTACATATATAGATATACTGCATTCCATTTCCAAACTACATCTAGATATACCGGATTCCATTACCAAACCACATCTAGATATACAGGATTCCATTACCAAACTACATCTAGATATACATAATTTCTTTACCTGACTACATCTAGATATAAAGGATTCCATTTCCAAACTACATCTAGATATACAGGATTCCATTTCCAAACTACATCTAGATATACAGAATTCCATTACCAAGCTACATCTAGATATACAGGATTCCATTTCCAAACTACATCTAGATATACAGGATTACATTACAAACTACATCTAGATATACAGGATTCCACTACAAACTACATCTAGACATACAGGATTCCATTTCCAAACTACATCTAGATATATAGGATTCCACTACAAACTACATCTAGATATACAGGATTCCATTTCCAAACTACATCTAGATAGACAGGATTCCACTTCCAAACTACATCTAGATATACAGGATTCCATTACAAACTACATCTAGATAGACAGGATTGCATTTCCAAACTACATCTAGATATACAGGATTCCATTACCAAACTACATCTAGATATACAGGATTCCTTTACCTGACTACATCTAGATATACAGGATTCCATTACCAAACTACGTCTAGATATACAGGATTCCATTACCAAGCAACATCTAGATATACAGGATTCCATTTCCAAACTACATCTAGATATACAGGATTACATTACAAACTACATCTAGATATACAGGATTCCATTTCCAAACTACATCTAGATATACAGGATTCCATTACAAACTACATCTAGATATACAGGATTCCATTTCCAAACTATATCTAAATATACAGGATTCCATTACCAAGCTACATCTAGATATACAGGATTCCACTACAAACTACATCTAGATATACAGGATTCCATTTCCAAACTACATCTAAATATTCAGGATTCCATTACCAAGCTACATCTAGATATACAGGATTCCACTACAAATTACATCTAGATATACAGGATTCCATTTCCAAACTACATATAAATATACAGGATTCCATTACCAAGCTACATCTAGATATACAGGATTCCATTACAAACTACATCTAGATATACAGGATTCCATTCCCAAACTACATCTAGATATACAGGATTCCATTTCCAAACTACATCTAGATAGACAGGATTCCATTTCCAAACTACATCTAGATATACAGGATTCCATTACAAACTACATCCAGATAGACAGGATTGCATTTCCAAACTACATCTAGATATACAGGATTCCATTACCAAACTACATCTAGATATACAGGATTCCGTTACCTGACTACATCTAGATATACAGGATTCCATTACCAAACTACATCTAGATATACAGGATTCCATTTCCAAACTATATCTAGATATACAGGATGCCATAACAAACCACATCTAGATATACAGGATTCCATCACCAAACTACATCTAGATAGACAGGATTCCATTACAAACTACATCTAGATATACAGGATTCCATTTCCAAGCTACATCTAGATATACAGGATTCCATTACCAAACTACATATAGATATACAGGATTCCATTTCCAAACAACATCTAGATATACAGGATTACATTACAAACTACATCTAGATATACAGGATTCCACTACAAACTACATCTAAATATACAGGATTCCATTACCAAGCTACATCTAGATATACAGGATTCCATTTCCAAACTACATCTAGATATACAAGATTCCATTACCAAACTGCATCTAGATATACAGGATTTTACTACCAAACTACATCTAAATATACAGGATTTCATTACAAACTACATCTAGATATACAGGATTTCATTACAAACTACATCTAGATATACAGGATTCATTTACCAAACTAAATCAAGATATACAGGATTCCATGACCTGCATACATCTAATTATACAGGATTACATTTTCTGACTACATCTAGATAAACAGGATTCCATTACCAAACTACATATATAGATATACAGGATTCCATTACAAACTACATCTAGATATACAGGATTCCATTCCCAAACTACATCTAGATATACAGGATTCCATTTCCAAACTACATCTAGATAGACAGGATTCCATTTCCAAACTACATCTAGATATACAGGATTCCATTACAAACTACATCCAGATAGACAGGATTGCATTTCCAAACTACATCTAGATATACAGGATTCCATTTCCAAACTACATCTAGATAGACAGGATTCCATTTCCAAACTACATCTAGATATACAGGATTCCATTACAAACTACATCCAGATAGACAGGATTCCATTACCAAACTACGTCTAGATATACAGGATTCCATTACCAAGCAACATCTAGATATACAGGATTCCATTTCCAAACTACATCTAGATATACAGGATTACATTACAAACTACATCTAGATATACAGGATTCCATTTCCAAACTACATCTAGATATACAGGATTCCATTACAAACTACATCTAGATATACAGGATTCCATTTCCAAACTATATCTAAATATACAGGATTCCATTACCAAGCTACATCTAGATATACAGGATTCCACTACAAACTACATCTAGATATACAGGATTCCATTTCCAAACTACATCTAAATATTCAGGATTCCATTACCAAGCTACATCTAGATATACAGGATTCCACTACAAATTACATCTAGATATACAGGATTCCATTTCCAAACTACATATAAATATACAGGATTCCATTACCAAGCTACATCTAGATATACAGGATTCCATTACAAACTACATCTAGATATACAGGATTCCATTCCCAAACTACATCTAGATATACAGGATTCCATTTCCAAACTACATCTAGATAGACAGGATTCCATTTCCAAACTACATCTAGATATACAGGATTCCATTACAAACTACATCCAGATAGACAGGATTGCATTTCCAAACTACATCTAGATATACAGGATTCCATTACCAAACTACATCTAGATATACAGGATTCCGTTACCTGACTACATCTAGATATACAGGATTCCATTACCAAACTACATCTAGATATACAGGATTCCATTTCCAAACTATATCTAGATATACAGGATGCCATAACAAACCACATCTAGATATACAGGATTCCATCACCAAACTACATCTAGATAGACAGGATTCCATTACAAACTACATCTAGATATACAGGATTCCATTTCCAAGCTACATCTAGATATACAGGATTCCATTACCAAACTACATATAGATATACAGGATTCCATTTCCAAATAACATCTAGATATACAGGATTACATTACAAACTACATCTAGATATACAGGATTCCACTACAAACTACATCTAAATATACAGGATTCCATTACCAAGCTACATCTAGATATACAGGATTCCATTTCCAAACTACATCTAGATATACAAGATTCCATTACCAAACTGCATCTAGATATACAGGATTTTACTACCAAACTACATCTAGATATACAGGATTTCATTACAAACTACATCTAGATATACAGGATTTCATTACAAACTACATCTAGATATACAGGATTCATTTACCAAACTAAATCAAGATATACAGGATTCCATGACCTGCATACATCTAATTATACAGGATTACATTTTCTGACTACATCTAGATAAACAGGATTCCATTACCAAACTACATATATAGATATACAGGATTCCATTACAAACTACATCTAGATATACAGGATTCCATTCCCAAACTACATCTAGATATACAGGATTCCATTTCCAAACTACATCTAGATAGACAGGATTCCATTTCCAAACTACATCTAGATATACAGGATTCCATTACAAACTACATCCAGATAGACAGGATTGCATTTCCAAACTACATCTAGATATACAGGATTCCATTACCAAACTACATCTAGATATACAGGATTCCGTTACCTGACTACATCTAGATATACAGGATTCCATTACCAAACTACATCTAGATATACAGGATTTCATTACAAACTACATCTAGATATACAGGATTTCATTACAAACTACATCTAGATATACAGGATTCATTTACCAAACTAAATCAAGATATACAGGATTCCATGACCTGCATACATCTAATTATACAGGATTACATTTTCTGACTACATCTAGATAAACAGGATTCCATTACCAAACTACATATATAGATATACTGCATTCCATTTCCAAACTACATCTAGATATACCGGATTCCATTACCAAACCACATCTAGATATACAGGATTCCATTACCAAACTACATCTAGATATACATAATTTCTTTACCTGACTACATCTAGATATAAAGGATTCCATTTCCAAACTACATCTAGATATACAGGATTCCATTTCCAAACTACATCTAGATATACAGAATTCCATTACCAAGCTACATCTAGATATACAGGATTCCATTTCCAAACTACATCTAGATATACAGGATTACATTACAAACTACATCTAGATATACAGGATTCCACTACAAACTACATCTAGACATACAGGATTCCATTTCCAAACTACATCTAGATATATAGGATTCCACTACAAACTACATCTAGATATACAGGATTCCATTTCCAAACTACATCTAGATAGACAGGATTCCACTTCCAAACTACATCTAGATATACAGGATTCCATTACAAACTACATCTAGATAGACAGGATTGCATTTCCAAACTACATCTAGATATACAGGATTCCATTACCAAACTACATCTAGATATACAGGATTCCTTTACCTGACTACATCTAGATATACAGGATTCCATTACCAAACTACGTCTAGATATACAGGATTCCATTTCCAAACTACATCTAGATATACAGGATTCCATAACAAACTACATCTAGATATACAGGATTCCATCACCAAACTACATCTAGATAGACAGGATTCCATTACAAACTACATCTAGATATACAGGATTCCATTTCCAAACTACATCTAGATATACAGGATTCCATTACCAAACTACATCTAGATATACAGGATTCCATTTCCAAACTACATCTAGATATACAGGATTACATTACAAACTACATCTAGATATACAGGATTCCACTACAAACTACATCTAAATATACAGGATTCCATTACCAAGCTACATCTAGATATACAGGATTCCATTACAAACTACATCTAAATATTCAGGATTCCATTACCAAGCTACATCTAGATATACAGGATTCCACTACAAACTACATCTAGATATACAGGATTCCATTTCCAAACTACATCTAAATATTCAGGATTCCATTACCAAGCTACATCTAGATATACAGGATTCCACTACAAATTACATCTAGATATACAGGATTCCATTTCCAAACTACATCTAAATATTCAGGATTCCATTACCAAGCTACATCTAGATATACAGGATTCCACTACAAATTACATCTAGATATACAGGATTCCATTCCCAAACTACATCTAGATATACGGGATTCCATTTCCAAACTACATCTAGATAGACAGGATTCCATTTCCAAACTACATCTAGATATACAGGATTCCATTACAAACTACATCCAGATAGACAGGATTGCATTTCCAAACTACATCTAGATATACAGGATTCCATTACCAAACTACATCTAGATATACAGGATTCCGTTACCTGACTACATCTAGATATACAGGATTCCATTACCAAACTACGTCTAGATATACAGGATTCCATTTCCAAACTGCATCTAGATATACAGGATTCCATAACAAACCACATCTAGATATACAGGATTCCATCACCAAACTACATCTAGATAGACAGGATTCCATTACAAACTACATCTAGATATACAGGATGTCATTACACACTACATCTAGATATACAGGATTCCATTACCAAGCTACATATAGATATACAGGATTCCATTTCCAAACAACATCTAGATATACAGGATTACATTACAAACTACATCTAGATATACAGGATTCCATTTCCAATCTACATCTAGATATACAGGATTCCATTACCAAGCTACATCTAGATATACAGGATTCCATTTCCAAACTACATCTAGATATACAGGATTACATTACGAACTACATCTAGATATACAGGATTCCACTACAAACTATATCTAGATATACAGGATTCCATTTCCAAACTACATCTAGATATACAGGATTCCACTAAAAACTACATCTAGATATACAGGATTCCATTTCCAAACTATATCTAAATATACAGGATTCCATTACCAAGCTACATCTAGATATACAGGATTCCACTACAAACTACACCTAGATATACAGGATTCCATTTCCAAACTACTTCTAAATATACAGGATTCCATTACCAAGCTACATCTAGATATACAGAATTCCACTACAAACTACATCTAGATATACAGGATTACATTACCAAGCTACATCTAGATATATAGGATTCCATTTCCTCACTACATCTAGATAGGCAGGATTCCATTTCCAAACTACATCTAGATATACAGGATTCCATTACAAACTACATCTAGATATACAGGATTCCATTTCCAAACTACATCTAGATATACAGGATTCCATTTCCAAACTACATCTAGATAGACAGGATTCCATTTCCAAACTACATCTAGATATACAGGATTCCATTACAAACTACATCTAGATAGACAGGATTCCATTTCCAAACTACATCTAGATATACAGGATTCCATTACAAACTACATCTAGATATACAGGATTCCATTACCAAACTACATCTAGATATACAGAATTCCTTTACCTGACTACATCTAGATATACAGCATTCCATTTCCAAACTACATCTAGATATACAGGATTCCATTACAAACTACATCTAGATATACAGGATTCCATTACCAAACTACATCTAGATATACAGGATTCCACTACAAACTACATCTAGATATACATGATTCCATTTCCAAACTACTTCTAAATATACAGGATTCCATTACCAAGCTACATCTAGATATACAGGAATTCACTACAAACTACATCTAGATATACAGGATTACATTACCAACCTACATCTAGATATATAGGATTCCATTTCCTCACTACATCTAGATAGACAGGATTCCATTTCCAAACTACATCTAGATATACAGGATTCCATTTCCAAACTACATCTAGATATACAGGATTCCATTTCCAAACTACATCTAGATAGACAGGATTCCATTGCCAAACTACATCTAGATATACAGGATTCCATTACAAACTACATCTAGATATACAGGATTCCATTACCAAACTACATCTAGATATACAGGATTCCTTTACCTGACTACATCTAGATATACAGGATTCCATTTCCAAAGTACATCTAGATATACAGGATTCCATTTCCAAAGTACATCTAGATATACAGGATTCCATAATAAACTACATCTAGATATACAGGATTCCATTACAAACTACATCTAGATAGACAGGATTCCACTACAAACTACATCTAGATATACAGGATTCCATTTCCAAACTACATCTAGATATACAGGATTCCATTACAAACTACATCTAGATATACAGGATTCCATTACCAAGCTACATCTAGATATACAGGATTCCATTACAAACTAAATCTAGATATACAGGATTCCATTTCCAAACTACATCTAGAAATACAGGATTCCATTTCCAAACTACATCTAGATATACAGGATTCCATTACCAAACTACATCTAGATAGACAGGATTCCATTACAAACTACATCTAGATATACAGGATTCCACTACAAACTACATCTAGATATACAGGATTCCATTTCCAAACTACATCTAGATATACAGGATTCCATTACAAACTACATCTAGATATACAGGATTCCATTACCAAGCTACATCTAGATATACAGGATTCCATTACAAACTAAATCTAGATATACAGGATTCCATTTCCAAACTACATCTAGATATACAGGATTCCATTTCCAAACTACATCTAGATATACAGGATTCCATTACCAAACTGCATCTATATATACAGGATTCCATTTCCAAACTGCATCTAGATAAACAGGATTCCATAACAAACTACATCTAGATATACAGGATTGCATTACAAACTATATCTAGATATAAAGGATTGCATTACAAACTACATCTAGATATACAGGATTTCATTACAAACTACATCTAGATATACAGGATTCCATTTCCAAACTAAATCTAGATATATAGGATTTCATTACAAACTACATCTAGATATACAGGATTTCATTTCCAAACTACATCTAGATATAAAGGATTCCATTAACAAACTACATCTAGATAGACAGGATTCCATTACCAAACTACATCTAGATATATAGGATTCCTTTACCTGACTACATCTAGATATACAGGATTCCATTACCAAACTACATCTATATATATACAGGATTCCATTTCCAAACTACATCTAGATATACAGGATTCCATCACCAAACTAAATCTAGATAGACACGATTCCATTACAAACTACATCTAGATATACAGGATTCCACTACAAACTACATCTAGATATACAGGATTCCATTTCCAAATAACATCTAGATAGACAGGATTTCATTACAAACTACATCTAGATATACAGGATTCCACTACAAACTACATCTAGATAGACAGGATTTCATTACAAACTACATCTAGATATACAGGATTCCATTTCCAAACTGCATCTAGATATACAGGATTTCACAACCAAACTACATCTAGATATACAGGATTTCATTACAAACTACATCTAGATATACAGGATTCATTTACCAAACTAAATCAAGATATACAGGATTCCATGACCTGCCTACATCTAAATATAAAGGATTACATTTTCTGACTACATCTAGATAAACAGGATTCCATTACCAAACTACATATAGATATACAGCATTCCATTTCCAAACTACTTCTAGATATACAGAATTCCATTACCAAACCACATCTAGATATACAGGATTCCATTACCAAACTACATCTAGATATACATAATTTCATTACCTGACTACATCTAGATATACAGGATTCCATTTCCAAACTACATCTAGATATACAGGATTCCATTTCCAAACTACATCTAGATATACAGGATTCCATTACCAAGCTACATCTAGATATACAGGATTACATTACAAACTACATCTAGATATACAGGATTCCACTACAAACTACATCTAGATATACAGGATTCCATTTCCAAACTACATCTAGATATACAGGATTCCACTACAAACTACATCTAGATATACAGGATTACATTTCCAAACTATATCTAAATATACAGGATTCCATTACCAAGCTACATCTAGATATACTGGATTCCACTACAAACTACATCTAGATATACATGATTCCATTTCCAAACTACTTCTAAATATACAGGATTCCATTACCAAGCTACATCTAGATATACAGGATTCCACTACAAACTACATCTAGATATACAGGATTACATTACCAAGCTACATCTAGATATACAGGATTCCATTTCCAAACTACATCTAGATATACAGGATTCCATTTCCAAACTACATCTAGATATACAGGATTCCATTACCAAACTGCATCTATATATACAGGATTCCATTTCCAAACTGCATCTAGATAAACAGGATTCCATAACAAACTACATCTAGATATACAGGATTGCATTACAAACTACATCTAGATATAAAGGATTGCATTACAAACTACATCTAGATATACAGGATTTCATTACAAACTACATCTAGATATACAGGATTTCATTACAAACTACATCTAGATATACGGGATTTCATTACAAACTACATCTAGATATACAGGATTCATTTACCAAACTAAATCAAGATATACAGGATTCCATGACCTGCCTACATCTAAATATAAAGGATTACATTTTCTGACTACATCTAGATAAACAGGATTCCATTACCATACTACATATAGATATACAGCATTCCATTTCCAAACTACTTCTAGATATACAGAATTCCATTACCAAACCACATCTAGATATACAGGATTCCATTACCAAACTACATCTAGATATACATAATTTCATTACCTGACTACATCTAGATATACAGGATTCCATTTCCAAACTACATCTAGATATACAGGATTCCATTTCCAAACTACATCTAGATATACAGGATTCCATTACCAAGCTACATCTAGATATACAGGATTACATTACAAACTACATCTAGATATACAGGATTCCACTACAAACTACATCTAGATATACAGGATTCCATTTCCAAACTACATCTAGATATACAGGATTCCACTACAAACTACATCTAGATATACAGGATTACATTTCCAAACTATATCTAAATATACAGGATTCCATTACCAAGCTACATCTAGATATACAGGATTCCACTACAAACTACATCTAGATATACATGATTCCATTTCCAAACTACTTCTAAATATACAGGATTCCATTACCAAGCTACATCTAGATATACAGGATTCCACTACAAACTACATCTAGATATACAGGATTACATTACCAAGCTACATCTAGATATACAGGATTCCATTTCCAAACTACATCTAGATATACAGGATTCCATTTCCAAACTACATCTAGATATACAGGATTCCATTACCAAACTGCATCTATATATACAGGATTCCATTTCCAAACTGCATCTAGATAAACAGGATTCCATAACAAACTACATCTAGATATACAGGATTGCATTACAAACTACATCTAGATATAAAGGATTGCATTACAAACTACATCTAGATATACAGGATTTCATTACAAACTACATCTAAATATACAGGATTCCATTTCCAAACTAAATCTAGATATATAGGATTTCATTACAAACTACATCTAGATATACAGGATTTCATTTCCAAACTACATCTAGATATAAAGGATTCCATTAACAAACTACATCTAGATAGACAGGATTCCATTACCAAACTACATCTAGATATATAGGATTCCTTTACCTGACTACATCTAGATATACAGGATTCTATTACTAAACTACATCTAGATATACAGGATTCCATTTCCAAACTACATCTAGATATACAGGATTCCATAACAAACTACATCTAGATATAAAGGATTCCATCACCAAACTACATCTAGATAGACACGATTCCATTACAAACTACATCTAGATATACAGGATTCCACTACAAACTACATCTAGATATACAGGATTCCATTTCCAAACAACATCTAGATAGACAGGATTTCATTACAAACTACATCTAGATATACAGGATTCCACTACAAACTACATCTAGATAGACAGGATTTCATTACAAACTACATCTAGATATACGGGATTCCATTTCCAAACTGCATCTATATATACAGGATTCCATTTCCAAACTGCATCTAGATAAACAGGATTCCATAACAAACTACATCTAGATATACAGGATTGCATTACAAACTACATCTAGATATAAAGGATTGCATTACAAACTACATCTAGATATACAGGATTTCATTACAAACTACATCTAAATATACAGGATTCCATTTCCAAACTAAATCTAGATATATAGGATTTCATTACAAACTACATCTAGATATACAGGATTTCATTTCCAAACTACATCTAGATATACAGGATTCCACTACAAACTACATCTAGATATACAGGATTCCATTTCCAAACTACATCTAGATATACAGGATTCCACTACAAACTACATCTAGATATACAGGATTACATTTCCAAACTTAACTATATCTAAATATACAGGATTCCATTACCAAGCTACATCTAGATATACAGGATTCCACTACAAACTACATCTAGATATACATGATTCCATTTCCAAACTACTTCTAAATATACAGGATTCCATTACCAAGCTACATCTAGATATACAGGATTCCACTACAAACTACATCTAGATATACAGGATTACATTACCAAGCTACATCTAGATATACAGGATTCCATTTCCAAACTACATCTAGATATACAGGATTCCATTTCCAAACTACATCTAGATATACAGGATTCCATTACCAAACTGCATCTATATATACAGGATTCCATTTCCAAACTGCATCTAGATAAACAGGATTCCATAACAAACTACATCTAGATATACAGGATTGCATTACAAACTACATCTAGATATAAAGGATTGCATTACAAACTACATCTAGATATACAGGATTTCATTACAAACTACATCTAAATATACAGGATTCCATTTCCAAACTAAATCTAGATATATAGGATTTCATTACAAACTACATCTAGATATACAGGATTTCATTTCCAAACTACATCTAGATATAAAGGATTCCATTAACAAACTACATCTAGATAGACAGGATTCCATTACCAAACTACATCTAGATATATAGGATTCCTTTACCTGACTACATCTAGATATACAGGATTCCATTACCAAACTACATCTAGATATACAGGATTCCATTTCCAAACTACATCTAGATATACAGGATTCCATAACAAACTACATCTAGATATAAAGGATTCCATCACCAAACTACATCTAGATAGACACGATTCCATTACAAACTACATCTAGATATACAGGATTCCACTACAAACTACATCTAGATATACAGGATTCCATTTCCAAACAACATCTAGATAGACAGGATTTCATTACAAACTACATCTAGATATACAGGATTCCACTACAAACTACATCTAGATAGACAGGATTTCATTACAAACTACATCTAGATATACGGGATTCCATTTCCAAACTGCATCTAGATATACAGGATTTCACAACCAAACTACATCTAGATATACAGGATTTCATTACAAACTACATCTAGATATACAGGATTTCATTACAAACTACATCTAGATATACAGGATTCATTTACCAAACTAAATCAAGATATACAGGATTCCATGACCTGCCTACATCTAAATATAAAGGATTACATTTTCTGACTACATCTAGATAAACAGGATTCCATTACCAAACTACATATAGATATACAGCATTCCATTTCCAAACTACTTCTAGATATACAGAATTCCATTACCAAACTGCATCTAGATATACAGGATTCCATTACCAAACTACATCTAGATATACATAATTTCATTACCTGACTACATCTAGATATACAGGATTCCATTTCCAAACTACATCTAGATATACAGGATTCCATTTCCAAACTACATCTAGATATACAGGATTCCATTACCAAGCTACATCTAGATATACAGGACACCATTTCCAAACTACATCTAGATATACAGGATTACATTACAAACTACATCTAGATATACAGGATTCCACTACAAACTACATCTAGATATACAGGATTCCATTTCCAAACTACATCTAGATATACAGGATTCCACTACAAACTACATCTAGATATACAGGATTACATTTCCAAACTATATCTAAATATACAGGATTCCATTACCAAGCTACATCTAGATATACAGGATTCCACTACAAACTACATCTAGATATACATGATTCCATTTCCAAACTACTTCTAAATATACAGGATTACATTACCAACCTACATCTAGATATATAGGATTCCATTTCCTCACTACATCTAGATAGACAGGATTCCATTTCCAAACTACATCGAGATATACAGGATTCCATTTCCAAACTACATCTAGATAGACAGGATTCCATTGCCAAACTACATCTAGATATACAGGATTCCATTACAAACTACATCTAGATAGACAGGATTCCATTACCAAACTACATCTAGATATACAGGATTCCTTTACCTGACTACATCTAGATATACAGGATTCCATTAACAAACTACATCTAGATATACAGGATTCCATTTCCCAAGTACATCTAGATATACAGGATTCCATCACCAAACTACATCTAGAAAGACAGGATTCCATTACAAACTACATCTAGATATACAGGATTCCACTACAAACTACATCTAGATATACAGGATTCCATTTCCAAACTACATCTAGATATACAGGATTCCATTACAAACTACATCTAGATATACAGGATTCCATTACCAAGCTACATCAAGATATACAGGATTCCATTACAAACTAAATCTAGATATACAGGATTCCATTTCCAAACTACATCTAGATATACAGGATTCCATTACCAAACTGCATCTATATATACAGGATTCCATTTCCAAACTGCATCTAGATAAACAGGATTCCATAACAAACTACATCTAGATATACAGGATTGCATTACAAACTATATCTAGATATAAAGGATTGCATTACAAACTACATCTAGATATACAGGATTTCATTACAAACTACATCTAGATATACAGGATTCCATTTCCAAACTAAATCTAGATATACAGGATTTCATTACAAACTACATCTAGATATACAGGATTTCATTTCCAAACTACATCTAGATATACCGGATTCCATTAACAAACTACATCTAGATATACAGGATTTCATTACAAACTACATCTAGATATACAGGATTCCATTACCAAACTACATCTAGATAGACAGGATTCCATTACCAAACTACATCTAGATATACAGGATGTCATTACACACTACATCTAGATATACAGGATTCCATTACCAAGCTACATCTAGATATACAGGATTCCATTTCCAAACTGCATCTAGATATACAGGATTCCATTTCCAAACTACATCTAGATATACAGGATTCCATTTCCAATCTACATCTAGATATACAGGATTCCATTACCAAGCTACATCTAGATATACAGGATTCCATTTCCAAACTACATCTAGATATACAGGATTACATTACGAACTACATCTAGATATACAGGATTCCACTACAAACTATATCTAGATATACAGGATTCCATTTCCAAACTACATCTAGATATACAGGATTCCACTAAAAACTACATCTAGATATACAGGATTCCATTTCCAAACTATATCTAAATATACAGGATTCCATTACCAAGCTACATCTAGATATACAGGATTCCACTACAAACTACACCTAGATATACAGGATTCCATTTCCAAACTACTTCTAAATATACAGGATTCCATTACCAAGCTACATCTAGATATACAGAATTCCACTACAAACTACATCTAGATATACAGGATTACATTACCAAGCTACATCTAGATATATAGGATTCCATTTCCTCACTACATCTAGATAGGCAGGATTCCATTTCCAAACTACATCTAGATATACAGGATTCCATTACAAACTACATCTAGATATACAGGATTCCATTTCCAAACTACATCTAGATATACAGGATTCCATTTCCAAACTACATCTAGATAGACAGGATTCCATTTCCAAACTACATCTAGATATACAGGATTCCATTACAAACTACATCTAGATAGACAGGATTCCATTTCCAAACTACATCTAGATATACAGGATTCCATTACAAACTACATCTAGATATACAGGATTCCATTACCAAACTACATCTAGATATACAGAATTCCTTTACCTGACTACATCTAGATATACAGCATTCCATTTCCAAACTACATCTAGATATACAGGATTCCATTACAAACTACATCTAGATATACAGGATTCCATTACCAAACTACATCTAGATATACAGGATTCCACTACAAACTACATCTAGATATACATGATTCCATTTCCAAACTACTTCTAAATATACAGGATTCCATTACCAAGCTACATCTAGATATACAGGAATTCACTACAAACTACATCTAGATATACAGGATTACATTACCAACCTACATCTAGATATATAGGATTCCATTTCCTCACTACATCTAGATAGACAGGATTCCATTTCCAAACTACATCTAGATATACAGGATTCCATTTCCAAACTACATCTAGATATACAGGATTCCATTTCCAAACTACATCTAGATAGACAGGATTCCATTGCCAAACTACATCTAGATATACAGGATTCCATTACAAACTATATCTAGATAGACAGGATTCCATTTCCAAACTACATCTAGATATACAGGATTCCATTACCAAACTACATCTAGATATACAGGATTCCTTTACCTGACTACATCTAGATATACAGGATTCCATTTCCCAAGTACATCTAGATATACAGGATTCCATTTCCAAACTACATCTAGATATACAGGATTCCATCACCAAACTACATCTAGAAAGACAGGATTCCATTACAAACTACATCTAGATATACAGGATTCCACTACAAACTACATCTAGATATACAGGATTCCATTTCCAAACTACATCTAGATATACAGGATTCCATTACAAACTACATCTAGATATACAGGATTCCATTACCAAGCTACATCTAGATATACAGGATTCCATTACAAACTAAATCTAGATATACAGGATTCCATTGTCAAACTACATCTAGATATACAGGATTCCATTTCCAAACTACATCTAGATATACAGGATTCCATTACCAAACTGCATCTATATATACAGGATTCCATTTCCAAACTGCATCTAGATAAACAGGATTCCATAACAAACTACATCTAGATATACAGGATTGCATTACAAACTACATCTAGATATAAAGGATTGCATTACAAACTACATCTAGATATACAGGATTTCATTACAAACTACATCTAAATATACAGGATTCCATTTCCAAACTAAATCTAGATATATAGGATTTCATTACAAACTACATCTAGATATACAGGATTTCATTTCCAAACTATATCTAGATATAAAGGATTCCATTAACAAACTACATCTAGATAGACAGGATTCCATTACCAAACTACATCTAGATATATAGGATTCCTTTACCTGACTACATCTAGATATACAGGATTCTATTACCAAACTACATCTAGATATACAGGATTCCATTTCCAAACTACATCTAGATATACAGGATTCCATAACAAACTACATCTAGATATAAAGGATTCCATCACCAAACTACATCTAGATAGACACGATTCCATTACAAACTACATCTAGATATACAGGATTCCACTACAAACTACATCTAGATATACAGGATTCCATTTCCAAACAACATCTAGATAGACAGGATTTCATTACAAACTACATCTAGATATACAGGATTCCACTACAAACTACATCTAGATAGACAGGATTTCATTACAAACTACATCTAGATATACGGGATTCCATTTCCAAACTGCATCTATATATACAGGATTCCATTTCCAAACTGCATCTAGATAAACAGGATTCCATAACAAACTACATCTAGATATACAGGATTGCATTACAAACTACATCTAGATATAAAGGATTGCATTACAAACTACATCTAGATATACAGGATTTCATTACAAACTACATCTAAATATACAGGATTCCATTTCCAAACTAAATCTAGATATATAGGATTTCATTACAAACTACATCTAGATATACAGGATTTCATTTCCAAACTACATCTAGATATACAGGATTCCACTACAAACTACATCTAGATATACAGGATTCCATTTCCAAACTACATCTAGATATACAGGATTCCACTACAAACTACATCTAGATATACAGGATTACATTTCCAAACTTAACTATATCTAAATATACAGGATTCCATTACCAAGCTACATCTAGATATACAGGATTCCACTACAAACTACATCTAGATATACATGATTCCATTTCCAAACTACTTCTAAATATACAGGATTCCATTACCAAGCTACATCTAGATATACAGGATTCCACTACAAACTACATCTAGATATACAGGATTACATTACCAAGCTACATCTAGATATACAGGATTCCATTTCCAAACTACATCTAGATATACAGGATTCCATTTCCAAACTACATCTAGATATACAGGATTCCATTACCAAACTGCATCTATATATACAGGATTCCATTTCCAAACTGCATCTAGATAAACAGGATTCCATAACAAACTACATCTAGATATACAGGATTGCATTACAAACTACATCTAGATATAAAGGATTGCATTACAAACTACATCTAGATATACAGGATTTCATTACAAACTACATCTAAATATACAGGATTCCATTTCCAAACTAAATCTAGATATATAGGATTTCATTACAAACTACATCTAGATATACAGGATTTCATTTCCAAACTACATCTAGATATAAAGGATTCCATTAACAAACTACATCTAGATAGACAGGATTCCATTACCAAACTACATCTAGATATATAGGATTCCTTTACCTGACTACATCTAGATATACAGGATTCTATTACCAAACTACATCTAGATATACAGGATTCCATTTCCAAACTACATCTAGATATACAGGATTCCATAACAAACTACATCTAGATATAAAGGATTCCATCACCAAACTACATCTAGATAGACACGATTCCATTACAAACTACATCTAGATATACAGGATTCCACTACAAACTACATCTAGATATACAGGATTCCATTTCCAAACAACATCTAGATAGACAGGATTTCATTACAAACTACATCTAGATATACAGGATTCCACTACAAACTACATCTAGATAGACAGGATTTCATTACAAACTACATCTAGATATACGGGATTCCATTTCCAAACTGCATCTAGATATACAGGATTTCACAACCAAACTACATCTAGATATACAGGATTTCATTACAAACTACATCTAGATATACAGGATTTCATTACAAACTACATCTAGATATACAGGATTCATTTACCAAACTAAATCAAGATATACAGGATTCCATGACCTGCCTACATCTAAATATAAAGGATTACATTTTCTGACTACATCTAGATAAACAGGATTCCATTACCAAACTACATATAGATATACAGCATTCCATTTCCAAACTACTTCTAGATATACAGAATTCCATTACCAAACTGCATCTAGATATACAGGATTCCATTACCAAACTACATCTAGATATACATAATTTCATTACCTGACTACATCTAGATATACAGGATTCCATTTCCAAACTACATCTAGATATACAGGATTCCATTTCCAAACTACATCTAGATATACAGGATTCCATTACCAAGCTACATCTAGATATACAGGACACCATTTCCAAACTACATCTAGATATACAGGATTACATTACAAACTACATCTAGATATACAGGATTCCACTACAAACTACATCTAGATATACAGGATTCCATTTCCAAACTACATCTAGATATACAGGATTCCACTACAAACTACATCTAGATATACAGGATTACATTTCCAAACTATATCTAAATATACAGGATTCCATTACCAAGCTACATCTAGATATACAGGATTCCACTACAAACTACATCTAGATATACATGATTCCATTTCCAAACTACTTCTAAATATACAGGATTACATTACCAACCTACATCTAGATATATAGGATTCCATTTCCTCACTACATCTAGATAGACAGGATTCCATTTCCAAACTACATCGAGATATACAGGATTCCATTTCCAAACTACATCTAGATAGACAGGATTCCATTGCCAAACTACATCTAGATATACAGGATTCCATTACAAACTACATCTAGATAGACAGGATTCCATTACCAAACTACATCTAGATATACAGGATTCCTTTACCTGACTACATCTAGATATACAGGATTCCATTAACAAACTACATCTAGATATACAGGATTCCATTTCCCAAGTACATCTAGATATACAGGATTCCATCACCAAACTACATCTAGAAAGACAGGATTCCATTACAAACTACATCTAGATATACAGGATTCCACTACAAACTACATCTAGATATACAGGATTCCATTTCCAAACTACATCTAGATATACAGGATTCCATTACAAACTACATCTAGATATACAGGATTCCATTACCAAGCTACATCAAGATATACAGGATTCCATTACAAACTAAATCTAGATATACAGGATTCCATTTCCAAACTACATCTAGATATACAGGATTCCATTACCAAACTGCATCTATATATACAGGATTCCATTTCCAAACTGCATCTAGATAAACAGGATTCCATAACAAACTACATCTAGATATACAGGATTGCATTACAAACTATATCTAGATATAAAGGATTGCATTACAAACTACATCTAGATATACAGGATTTCATTACAAACTACATCTAGATATACAGGATTCCATTTCCAAACTAAATCTAGATATACAGGATTTCATTACAAACTACATCTAGATATACAGGATTTCATTTCCAAACTACATCTAGATATACCGGATTCCATTAACAAACTACATCTAGATATACAGGATTTCATTACAAACTACATCTAGATATACAGGATTCCATTACCAAACTACATCTAGATAGACAGGATTCCATTACCAAACTACATCTAGATATACAGGATGTCATTACACACTACATCTAGATATACAGGATTCCATTACCAAGCTACATCTAGATATACAGGATTCCATTTCCAAACTGCATCTAGATATACAGGATTCCATTTCCAAACTACATCTAGATATACAGGATTCCATTTCCAATCTACATCTAGATATACAGGATTCCATTACCAAGCTACATCTAGATATACAGGATTCCATTTCCAAACTACATCTAGATATACAGGATTACATTACGAACTACATCTAGATATACAGGATTCCACTACAAACTATATCTAGATATACAGGATTCCATTTCCAAACTACATCTAGATATACAGGATTCCACTAAAAACTACATCTAGATATACAGGATTCCATTTCCAAACTATATCTAAATATACAGGATTCCATTACCAAGCTACATCTAGATATACAGGATTCCACTACAAACTACACCTAGATATACAGGATTCCATTTCCAAACTACTTCTAAATATACAGGATTCCATTACCAAGCTACATCTAGATATACAGAATTCCACTACAAACTACATCTAGATATACAGGATTACATTACCAAGCTACATCTAGATATATAGGATTCCATTTCCTCACTACATCTAGATAGGCAGGATTCCATTTCCAAACTACATCTAGATATACAGGATTCCATTACAAACTACATCTAGATATACAGGATTCCATTTCCAAACTACATCTAGATATACAGGATTCCATTTCCAAACTACATCTAGATAGACAGGATTCCATTTCCAAACTACATCTAGATATACAGGATTCCATTACAAACTACATCTAGATAGACAGGATTCCATTTCCAAACTACATCTAGATATACAGGATTCCATTACAAACTACATCTAGATATACAGGATTCCATTACCAAACTACATCTAGATATACAGAATTCCTTTACCTGACTACATCTAGATATACAGCATTCCATTTCCAAACTACATCTAGATATACAGGATTCCATTACAAACTACATCTAGATATACAGGATTCCATTACCAAACTACATCTAGATATACAGGATTCCACTACAAACTACATCTAGATATACATGATTCCATTTCCAAACTACTTCTAAATATACAGGATTCCATTACCAAGCTACATCTAGATATACAGGAATTCACTACAAACTACATCTAGATATACAGGATTACATTACCAACCTACATCTAGATATATAGGATTCCATTTCCTCACTACATCTAGATAGACAGGATTCCATTTCCAAACTACATCTAGATATACAGGATTCCATTTCCAAACTACATCTAGATATACAGGATTCCATTTCCAAACTACATCTAGATAGACAGGATTCCATTGCCAAACTACATCTAGATATACAGGATTCCATTACAAACTATATCTAGATAGACAGGATTCCATTTCCAAACTACATCTAGATATACAGGATTCCATTACCAAACTACATCTAGATATACAGGATTCCTTTACCTGACTACATCTAGATATACAGGATTCCATTTCCCAAGTACATCTAGATATACAGGATTCCATTTCCAAACTACATCTAGATATACAGGATTCCATCACCAAACTACATCTAGAAAGACAGGATTCCATTACAAACTACATCTAGATATACAGGATTCCACTACAAACTACATCTAGATATACAGGATTCCATTTCCAAACTACATCTAGATATACAGGATTCCATTACAAACTACATCTAGATATACAGGATTCCATTACCAAGCTACATCTAGATATACAGGATTCCATTACAAACTAAATCTAGATATACAGGATTCCATTGTCAAACTACATCTAGATATACAGGATTCCATTTCCAAACTACATCTAGATATACAGGATTCCATTACCAAACTGCATCTATATATACAGGATTCCATTTCCAAACTGCATCTAGATAAACAGGATTCCATAACAAACTACATCTAGATATACAGGATTGCATTACAAACTATATCTAGATATAAAGGATTGCATTACAAACTACATCTAGATATACAGGATTTCATTACAAACTACATCTAGATATACAGGATTACATTACCAAGCTACATCTAGATATATAGGATTCCATTTCCTCACTACATCTAGATAGGCAGGATTCCATTTCCAAACTACATCTAGATATACAGGATTCCATTACAAACTACATCTAGATATACAGGATTCCATTTCCAAACTACATCTAGATATACAGGATTCCATTTCCAAACTACATATAGATAGACAGGATTCCATTTCCAAACTACATCTAGATATACAGGATTCCATTACAAACTACATCTAGATAGACAGGATTCCATTTCCAAACTACATCTAGATATACAGGATTCCATTACAAACTACATCTAGATATACAGGATTCCATTACCAAACTACATCTAGATATACAGAATTCCATTTCCAAACTACATCTAGATATACAGGATTCCATTACCAAACTACATCTAGATATACAGGATTCCTTTACCTGACTACATCTAGATATACAGGATTCCATTAACAAACTATATCTAGATATACAGGATTCCATTTCCCAAGTACATCTAGATATACAGGATTCCATTTCCAAACTACATCTAGATATACAGGATTCCATCACCAAACTACATCTAGAAAGACAGGATTCCATTACAAACTACATCTAGATATACAGGATTCCACTACAAACTACATCTAGATATACAGGATTCCATTTCCAAACTACATCTAGATATACAGGATTCCATTACAAACTACATCTAGATATACAGGATTCCATTACCAAGCTACATCAAGATATACAGGATTCCATTACAAACTAAATCTAGATATACAGGATTCCATTTCCAAACTACATCTAGATATACAGGATTCCATTTCCAAACTACATCTAGATATACAGGATTCCATTACCAAACTGCATCTATATATACAGGATTCCATTTCCAAACTGCATCTAGATAAACAGGATTCCATAACAAACTACATCTAGATATACAGGATTGCATTACAAACTATATCTAGATAAAAAGGATTGCATTACAAACTACATCTAGATATACAGGATTTCATTACAAACTACATCTAGATATACAGGATTCCATTTCCAAACTAAATCTAGATATACAGGATTTCATTACAAACTACATCTAGATATACAGGATTTCATTTCCAAACTACATCTAGATATACAGGATTCCATTAACAAACTACATCTAGATATACAGGATTTCATTACAAACTACATCTAGATATACAGGATTCCATTACCAAACTACATCTAGATAGACAGGATTCCATTACCAAACTACATCTAGATATACAGGATGTCATTACACACTACATCTAGATATACAGGATTCCATTACCAAGCTACATCTAGATATACAGGATTCCATTTCCAAACTGCATCTAGATATACAGGATTCCATTTCCAAACTACATCTAGATATACAGGATTCCATTTCCAATCTACATCTAGATATACAGGATTCCATTTCCCAAGTACATCTAGATATACAGGATTCCATTTCCAAACTACATCTAGATATACAGGATTCCATCACCAAACTACATCTAGAAAGACAGGATTCCATTACATACTACATCTAGATATACAGGATTCCACTACAAACTACATCTAGATATACAGGATTCCATTTCCAAACTACATCTAGATATACAGGATTCCATTACAAACTACATCTAGATATACAGGATTCCATTACCAAGCTACATCTAGATATACAGGATTCCATTACAAACTAAACATAGATATACAGGATTCCATTTCCAAACTACATCTAGATATACAGGATTCCATTTCCAAACTACATCTAGATATACAGGATTCCATTACCAAACTGCATCTATATATACAGGATTCCATTTCCAAACTGCATCTAGATAAACAGGATTCCATAACAAACTACATCTAGATATACAGGATTGCATTACAAACTATATCTAGATATAAAGGATTGCATTACAAACTACATCTAGATATACAGGATTTCATTACAAACTACATCTAGATATACAGGATTACATTACCAAGCTACATCTAGATATATAGGATTCCATTTCCTCACTACATCTAGATAGGCAGGATTCCATTTCCAAACTACATCTAGATATACAGGATTCCATTACAAACTACATCTAGATATACAGGATTCCATTTCCAAACTACATCTAGATATACAGGATTCCATTTCCAAACTACATCTAGATAGACAGGATTCCATTTCCAAACTACATCTAGATATACAGGATTCCATTACAAACTACATCTAGATAGACAGGATTCCATTTCCAAACTACATCTAGATATACAGGATTCCATTACAAATTACATCTAGATATACAGGATTCCATTACCAAACTACATCTAGATATACAGAATTCCTTTACCTGACTACATCTAGATATACAGCATTCCATTTCCAAACTACATCTAGATATACAGAATTCCATTACAAACTACATCTAGATATACAGGATTCCATTACCAAACTACATCTAGATATACAGGATTCCACTACAAACTACATCTAGAAATACATGATTCCATTTCCAAACTACTTCTAAATATACAGGATTCCATTACCAAGCTACATCTAGATATACAGGATTCCACTACAAACTACATCTAGATATACAGGATTACATTACCAACCTACATCTAGATATATTGGATTCCATTTCCTCACTACATCTAGATAGACAGGATTCCATTTCCAAACTACATCTAGATATACAGGATTCCATTTCCAAACTACATCTAGATATACAGGATTCCATTTCCAAACTACATCTAGATAGACAGGATTCCATTGCCAAACTACATCTAGATATACAGGATTCCATTACAAACTACATCTAGATATAGAGGATTCCATTACCAAACTACATCTAGATATACAGGATTCCTTTACCTGACTACATCTAGATATACAGGATTCCATTAACAAACTACATCTAGATATACAGGATTCCATTTCCCAAGTACATCTAGATATACAGGATTCCATTTCCAAACTACATCTAGATATACAGGATTCCATCACCAAACTACATCTAGAAAGACAGGATTCCATTACAAACTACATCTAGATATACAGGATTCCTTTACCTGACTACATCTAGATATACAGGATTCCATTAACAAACTACATCTAGATATACAGGATTCCATTTCCCAAGTACATCTAGATATACAGGATTCCATTTCCAAACTACATCTAGATATACAGGATTCCATCACCAAACTACATCTAGAAAGACAGGATTCCATTACAAACTACATCTAGATATACAGGATTCCACTACAAACTACATCTAGATATACAGGATTCCATTTCCAAACTACATCTAGATATACAGGATTCCATTACAAACTACATCTAGATATACAGGATTCCATTACCAAGCTACATCTAGATATACAGGATTCCATTACAAACTAAATCTAGATAGACAGGATTCCATTGCCAAACTACATCTAGATATACAGGATTCCATTACAAATTACATCTAGATAGACAGGATTCCATTTCCAAACTACATCTAGATATACAGGATTCCATTACCAAACTGCATCTATATATACAGGATTCCATTTCCAAACTGCATCTAGATAAACAGGATTCCATAACAAACTACATCTAGATATACAGGATTGCATTACAAACTATATCTAGATATAAAGGATTGCATTACAAACTACATCTAGATATACAGGATTTCATTACAAACTACATCTAGATATACAGGATTACATTACCAAGCTACATCTAGATATATAGGATTCCATTTCCTCACTACATCTAGATAGGCAGGATTCCATTTCCAAACTACATCTAGATATACAGGATTCCATTACAAACTACATCTAGATATACAGGATTCCATTTCCAAACTACATCTAGATATACAGGATTCCATTTCCAAACTACATATAGATAGACAGGATTCCATTTCCAAACTACATCTAGATATACAGGATTCCATTACAAACTACATCTAGATAGACAGGATTCCATTTCCAAACTACATCTAGATATACAGGATTCCATTACAAACTACATCTAGATATACAGGATTCCATTACCAAACTACATCTAGATATACAGAATTCCATTTCCAAACTACATCTAGATATACAGGATTCCATTACCAAACTACATCTAGATATACAGGATTCCTTTACCTGACTACATCTAGATATACAGGATTCCATTAACAAACTATATCTAGATATACAGGATTCCATTTCCCAAGTACATCTAGATATACAGGATTCCATTTCCAAACTACATCTAGATATACAGGATTCCATCACCAAACTACATCTAGAAAGACAGGATTCCATTACAAACTACATCTAGATATACAGGATTCCACTACAAACTACATCTAGATATACAGGATTCCATTTCCAAACTACATCTAGATATACAGGATTCCATTACAAACTACATCTAGATATACAGGATTCCATTACCAAGCTACATCAAGATATACAGGATTCCATTACAAACTAAATCTAGATATACAGGATTCCATTTCCAAACTACATCTAGATATACAGGATTCCATTTCCAAACTACATCTAGATATACAGGATTCCATTACCAAACTGCATCTATATATACAGGATTCCATTTCCAAACTGCATCTAGATAAACAGGATTCCATAACAAACTACATCTAGATATACAGTATTGCATTACAAACTATATCTAGATAAAAAGGATTGCATTACAAACTACATCTAGATATACAGGATTTCATTACAAACTACATCTAGATATACAGGATTCCATTTCCAAACTAAATCTAGATATACAGGATTTCATTACAAACTACATCTAGATATACAGGATTTCATTTCCAAACTACATCTAGATATACAGGATTCCATTAACAAACTACATCTAGATATACAGGATTTCATTACAAACTACATCTAGATATACAGGATTCCATTACCAAACTACATCTAGATAGACAGGATTCCATTACCAAACTACATCTAGATATACAGGATGTCATTACACACTACATCTAGATATACAGGATTCCATTACCAAGCTACATCTAGATATACAGGATTCCATTTCCAAACTGCATCTAGATATACAGGATTCCATTTCCAAACTACATCTAGATATACAGGATTCCATTTCCAATCTACATCTAGATATACAGGATTCCATTTCCCAAGTACATCTAGATATACAGGATTCCATTTCCAAACTACATCTAGATATACAGGATTCCATCACCAAACTACATCTAGAAAGACAGGATTCCATTACATACTACATCTAGATATACAGGATTCCACTACAAACTACATCTAGATATACAGGATTCCATTTCCAAACTACATCTAGATATACAGGATTCCATTACAAACTACATCTAGATATACAGGATTCCATTACCAAGCTACATCTAGATATACAGGATTCCATTACAAACTAAACATAGATATACAGGATTCCATTTCCAAACTACATCTAGATATACAGGATTCCATTTCCAAACTACATCTAGATATACAGGATTCCATTACCAAACTGCATCTATATATACAGGATTCCATTTCCAAACTGCATCTAGATAAACAGGATTCCATAACAAACTACATCTAGATATACAGGATTGCATTACAAACTATATCTAGATATAAAGGATTGCATTACAAACTACATCTAGATATACAGGATTTCATTACAAACTACATCTAGATATACAGGATTACATTACCAAGCTACATCTAGATATATAGGATTCCATTTCCTCACTACATCTAGATAGGCAGGATTCCATTTCCAAACTACATCTAGATATACAGGATTCCATTACAAACTACATCTAGATATACAGGATTCCATTTCCAAACTACATCTAGATATACAGGATTCCATTTCCAAACTACATCTAGATAGACAGGATTCCATTTCCAAACTACATCTAGATATACAGGATTCCATTACAAACTACATCTAGATAGACAGGATTCCATTTCCAAACTACATCTAGATATACAGGATTCCATTACAAATTACATCTAGATATACAGGATTCCATTACCAAACTACATCTAGATATACAGAATTCCTTTACCTGACTACATCTAGATATACAGCATTCCATTTCCAAACTACATCTAGATATACAGAATTCCATTACAAACTACATCTAGATATACAGGATTCCATTACCAAACTACATCTAGATATACAGGATTCCACTACAAACTACATCTAGAAATACATGATTCCATTTCCAAACTACTTCTAAATATACAGGATTCCATTACCAAGCTACATCTAGATATACAGGATTCCACTACAAACTACATCTAGATATACAGGATTACATTACCAACCTACATCTAGATATATTGGATTCCATTTCCTCACTACATCTAGATAGACAGGATTCCATTTCCAAACTACATCTAGATATACAGGATTCCATTTCCAAACTACATCTAGATATACAGGATTCCATTTCCAAACTACATCTAGATAGACAGGATTCCATTGCCAAACTACATCTAGATATACAGGATTCCATTACAAACTACATCTAGATATAGAGGATTCCATTACCAAACTACATCTAGATATACAGGATTCCTTTACCTGACTACATCTAGATATACAGGATTCCATTAACAAACTACATCTAGATATACAGGATTCCATTTCCCAAGTACATCTAGATATACAGGATTCCATTTCCAAACTACATCTAGATATACAGGATTCCATCACCAAACTACATCTAGAAAGACAGGATTCCATTACAAACTACATCTAGATATACAGGATTCCTTTACCTGACTACATCTAGATATACAGGATTCCATTAACAAACTACATCTAGATATACAGGATTCCATTTCCCAAGTACATCTAGATATACAGGATTCCATTTCCAAACTACATCTAGATATACAGGATTCCATCACCAAACTACATCTAGAAAGACAGGATTCCATTACAAACTACATCTAGATATACAGGATTCCACTACAAACTACATCTAGATATACAGGATTCCATTTCCAAACTACATCTAGATATACAGGATTCCATTACAAACTACATCTAGATATACAGGATTCCATTACCAAGCTACATCTAGATATACAGGATTCCATTACAAACTAAATCTAGATAGACAGGATTCCATTGCCAAACTACATCTAGATATACAGGATTCCATTACAAATTACATCTAGATAGACAGGATTCCATTTCCAAACTACATCTAGATATACAGGATTCCATTACCAAACTACATCTAGATATACAGGATTCCTTTACCTGACTACATCTAGATATACAGGATTCCATTAACAAACTACATCTAGATATACAGGATTCCATTTCCCAAGTACATCTAGATATACAGGATTCCATTTCCAAACTACATCTAGATATACAGGATTCCATCACCAAACTACATCTAGAAAGACAGGATTCCATTACAAACTACATCTAGATATACAGGATTCCATTTCCAAACTACATCTAGATATACAGGATTCCATTACAAACTACATCTAGATATACAGGATTCCATTACCAAGCTACATCTAGATATACAGGATTCCATTACAAACTAAACATAGATATACAGGATTCCATTTCCAAACTACATCTAGATATACAGGATTCCATTTCCAAACTACATCTAGATATACAGGATTCCATTACCAAACTGCATCTATATATACAGGATTCCATTTCCAAACTGCATCTAGATAAACAGGATTCCATAACAAACTACATCTAGATATACAGGATTGCATTACAAACTATATCTAGATATAAAGGATTGCATTACAAACTACATCTAGATATACAGGATTTCATTACAAACTACATCTAGATATACAGGATTACATTACCAAGCTACATCTAGATATATAGGATTCCATTTCCTCACTACATCTAGATAGGCAGGATTCCATTTCCAAACTACATCTAGATATACAGGATTCCATTACAAACTACATCTAGATATACAGGATTCCATTTCCAAACTACATCTAGATATACAGGATTCCATTTCCAAACTACATCTAGATATACAGGATTCCATTACAAACTACATCTAGATAGACAGGATTCCATTTCCAAACTACATCTAGATATACAGAATTCCATTACAAACTACATCTAGATATACAGGATTCCATTACCAAACTACATCTAGATATACAGGATTCCACTACAAACTACATCTAGAAATACATGATTCCATTTCCAAACTACTTCTAAATATACAGGATTCCATTACCAAGCTACATCTAGATATACAGGATTCCACTACAAACTACATCTAGATATACAGGATTACATTACCAACCTACATCTAGATATATAGGATTCCATTTCCTCACTACATCTAGATAGACAGGATTCCATTTCCAAACTACATCTAGATATACAGGATTCCATTTCCAAACTACATCTAGATATACAGGATTCCATTACAAACTACATCTAGATAGACAGGATTCCATTTCCAAACTACATCTAGATATACAGGATTCCATTACAAACTACATCTAGATATACAGGATTCCATTACCAAACTACATCTAGATATACAGAATTCCATTTCCAAACTACATCTAGATATACAGGATTCCATTACCAAACTACATCTAGATATACAGGATTCCTTTACCTGACTACATCTAGATATACAGGATTCCATTAACAAACTATATCTAGATATACAGGATTCCATTTCCCAAGTACATCTAGATATACAGGATTCCATTTCCAAACTACATCTAGATATACAGGATTCCATCACCAAACTACATCTAGAAAGACAGGATTCCATTACAAACTACATCTAGATATACAGGATTCCACTACAAACTACATCTAGATATACAGGATTCCATTTCCAAACTACATCTAGATATACAGGATTCCATTACAAACTACATCTAGATATACAGGATTCCATTACCAAGCTACATCAAGATATACAGGATTCCATTACAAACTAAATCTAGATATACAGGATTCCATTTCCAAACTACATCTAGATATACAGGATTCCATTTCCAAACTACATCTAGATATACAGGATTCCATTACCAAACTGCATCTATATATACAGGATTCCATTTCCAAACTGCATCTAGATAAACAGGATTCCATAACAAACTACATCTAGATATACAGGATTGCATTACAAACTATATCTAGATAAAAAGGATTGCATTACAAACTACATCTAGATATACAGGATTTCATTACAAACTACATCTAGATATACAGGATTCCATTTCCAAACTAAATCTAGATATACAGGATTTCATTACAAACTACATCTAGATATACAGGATTTCATTTCCAAACTACATCTAGATATACAGGATTCCATTAACAAACTACATCTAGATATACAGGATTTCATTACAAACTACATCTAGATATACAGGATTCCATTACCAAACTACATCTAGATAGACAGGATTCCATTACCAAACTACATCTAGATATACAGGATGTCATTACACACTACATCTAGATATACAGGATTCCATTACCAAGCTACATCTAGATATACAGGATTCCATTTCCAAACTGCATCTAGATATACAGGATTCCATTTCCAAACTACATCTAGATATACAGGATTCCATTTCCAATCTACATCTAGATATACAGGATTCCATTTCCCAAGTACATCTAGATATACAGGATTCCATTTCCAAACTACATCTAGATATACAGGATTCCATCACCAAACTACATCTAGAAAGACAGGATTCCATTACATACTACATCTAGATATACAGGATTCCACTACAAACTACATCTAGATATACAGGATTCCATTTCCAAACTACATCTAGATATACAGGATTCCATTACAAACTACATCTAGATATACAGGATTCCATTACCAAGCTACATCTAGATATACAGGATTCCATTACAAACTAAACATAGATATACAGGATTCCATTTCCAAACTACATCTAGATATACAGGATTCCATTTCCAAACTACATCTAGATATACAGGATTCCATTACCAAACTGCATCTATATATACAGGATTCCATTTCCAAACTGCATCTAGATAAACAGGATTCCATAACAAACTACATCTAGATATACAGGATTGCATTACAAACTATATCTAGATATAAAGGATTGCATTACAAACTACATCTAGATATACAGGATTTCATTACAAACTACATCTAGATATACAGGATTACATTACCAAGCTACATCTAGATATATAGGATTCCATTTCCTCACTACATCTAGATAGGCAGGATTCCATTTCCAAACTACATCTAGATATACAGGATTCCATTACAAACTACATCTAGATATACAGGATTCCATTTCCAAACTACATCTAGATATACAGGATTCCATTTCCAAACTACATCTAGATAGACAGGATTCCATTTCCAAACTACATCTAGATATACAGGATTCCATTACAAACTACATCTAGATAGACAGGATTCCATTTCCAAACTACATCTAGATATACAGGATTCCATTACAAATTACATCTAGATATACAGGATTCCATTACCAAACTACATCTAGATATACAGAATTCCTTTACCTGACTACATCTAGATATACAGCATTCCATTTCCAAACTACATCTAGATATACAGAATTCCATTACAAACTACATCTAGATATACAGGATTCCATTACCAAACTACATCTAGATATACAGGATTCCACTACAAACTACATCTAGAAATACATGATTCCATTTCCAAACTACTTCTAAATATACAGGATTCCATTACCAAGCTACATCTTGATATACAGGATTCCACTACAAACTACATCTAGATATACAGGATTACATTACCAACCTACATCTAGATATATTGGATTCCATTTCCTCACTACATCTAGATAGACAGGATTCCATTTCCAAACTACATCTAGATATACAGGATTCCATTTCCAAACTACATCTAGATATACAGGATTCCATTTCCAAACTACATCTAGATAGACAGGATTCCATTGCCAAACTACATCTAGATATACAGGATTCCATTACAAACTACATCTAGATATAGAGGATTCCATTACCAAACTACATCTAGATATACAGGATTCCTTTACCTGACTACATCTAGATATACAGGATTCCATTAACAAACTACATCTAGATATACAGGATTCCATTTCCCAAGTACATCTAGATATACAGGATTCCATTTCCAAACTACATCTAGATATACAGGATTCCATCACCAAACTACATCTAGAAAGACAGGATTCCATTACAAACTACATCTAGATATACAGGATTCCTTTACCTGACTACATCTAGATATACAGGATTCCATTAACAAACTACATCTAGATATACAGGATTCCATTTCCCAAGTACATCTAGATATACAGGATTCCATTTCCAAACTACATCTAGATATACAGGATTCCATCACCAAACTACATCTAGAAAGACAGGATTCCATTACAAACTACATCTAGATATACAGGATTCCACTACAAACTACATCTAGATATACAGGATTCCATTTCCAAACTACATCTAGATATACAGGATTCCATTACAAACTACATCTAGATATACAGGATTCCATTACCAAGCTACATCTAGATATACAGGATTCCATTACAAACTAAATCTAGATAGACAGGATTCCATTGCCAAACTACATCTAGATATACAGGATTCCATTACAAATTACATCTAGATAGACAGGATTCCATTTCCAAACTACATCTAGATATACAGGATTCCATTACCAAACTACATCTAGATATACAGGATTCCTTTACCTGACTACATCTAGATATACAGGATTCCATTAACAAACTACATCTAGATATACAGGATTCCATTTCCCAAGTACATCTAGATATACAGGATTCCATTTCCAAACTACATCTAGATATACAGGATTCCATCACCAAACTACATCTAGAAAGACAGGATTCCATTACAAACTACATCTAGATATACAGGATTCCATTTCCAAACTACATCTAGATATACAGGATTCCATTACAAACTACATCTAGATATACAGGATTCCATTACCAAGCTACATCTAGATATACAGGATTCCATTACAAACTAAACATAGATATACAGGATTCCATTTCCAAACTACATCTAGATATACAGGATTCCATTTCCAAACTACATCTAGATATACAGGATTCCATTACCAAACTGCATCTATATATACAGGATTCCATTTCCAAACTGCATCTAGATAAACAGGATTCCATAACAAACTACATCTAGATATACAGGATTGCATTACAAACTATATCTAGATATAAAGGATTGCATTACAAACTACATCTAGATATACAGGATTTCATTACAAACTACATCTAGATATACAGGATTACATTACCAAGCTACATCTAGATATATAGGATTCCATTTCCTCACTACATCTAGATAGGCAGGATTCCATTTCGAAACTACATCTAGATATACAGGATTCCATTACAAACTACATCTAGATATACAGGATTCCATTTCCAAACTACATCTAGATATACAGGATTCCATTTCCAAACTACATCTAGATAGACAGGATTCCATTTCCAAACTACATCTAGATATACAGGATTCCATTACAAACTACATCTAGATAGACAGGATTCCATTTCCAAACTACATCTAGATATACAGAATTCCATTACAAACTACATCTAGATATACAGGATTCCATTACCAAACTACATCTAGATATACAGGATTCCACTACAAACTACATCTAGAAATACATGATTCCATTTCCAAACTACTTCTAAATATACAGGATTCCATTACCAAGCTACATCTAGATATACAGGATTCCACTACAAACTACATCTAGATATACAGGATTACATTACCAACCTACATCTAGATATATAGGATTCCATTTCCTCACTACATCTAGATAGACAGGATTCCATTTCCAAACTACATCTAGATATACAGGATTCCATTTCCAAACTACATCTAGATATACAGGATTCCATTTCCAAACTACATCTAGATAGACAGGATTCCATTGCCAAACTACATCTAGATATACAGGATTCCATTACAAACTACATCTAGATAGACAGGATTCCATTTCCAAACTACATCTAGATATACAGGATTCCATTACCAAACTGCATCTAGATATACAGGATTCCTTTACCTGACTACATCTAGATATACAGGATTCCATTAACAAACTACATCTAGATATACAGGATTCCATTTCCCAAGTACATCTAGATATACAGGATTCCATTTCCAAACTACATCTAGATATACAGGATTCCATCACCAAACTACATCTAGAAAGACAGGATTCCATTACAAACTACATCTAGATATACAGGATTCCACTACAAACTACATCTAGATATACAGGATTCCATTTCCAAACTACATCTAGATATACAGGATTCCATTACAAACTACATCTAGATATACAGGATTCCATTACCAAGCTACATCTAGATATACAGGATTCCATTACAAACTAAATCTAGATATACAGGATTCCATTTCCAAACTATATCTAGATATACAGGATTCCATTTCCAAACTACATCTAGATATACAGGATTCCATTACAAAACTGCATCTATATATACAGGATTCCATTTCCAAACTGCATCTAGATAAACAGGATTCCATAACAAACTACATCTAGATATACAGGAGTGCATTACAAACTATATCTAGATATAAAGGATTGCATTACAAACTACATCTAGATATACAGGATTTCATTACAAACTACATCTAGATATACAGGATTCCATTTCCAAACTAAATCTAGATATACAGGATTTCATTACAAACTACATCTAGATATACAGGATTTCATTTCCAAACTACATCTAGATATACAGGATTCCATTAACAAACTACATCTAGATATACAGGATTTCATTACAAACTACATCTAGATATACAGGATTCCATTACCAAACTACATGTAGATAGACAGGATTCCATTACCAAACTACATCTAGATATACAGGATGTCATTACACACTACATCTAGATATACAGGATTCCATTACCAAGCTACATCTAGATATACAGGATTCCATTTCCAAACTGCATCTAGATATACAGGATTCCATTTCCAAACTACATCTAGATATACAGGATTCCATTTCCAATCTACCTCTAGATATACATGATTCCATTACCAAGCTACATCTAGATATACAGGATTCCATTTCCAAACTACATCTAGATATACAGGATTACATTACGAACTACATCTAGATATACAGGATTCCACTACAAACTATATCTAGATATACAGGATTCCATTTCCAAACTACATCTAGATATACAGGATTCCACTAAAAACTACATCTAGATATACTGGATTCCATTTCCAAACTATATCTAAATATACAGGATTCCATTACCAAGCTACATCTAGATATACAGGATTCCACTACAAACTACACCTAGATATACAGGATTCCATTTCCAAACTACTTCTAAATATACAGGATTCCATTACCAAGCTACATCTAGATATACAGGATTCCACTACAAACTACATCTAGATATACAGGATTACATTACCAAGCTACATCTAGATATATAAGATTCCATTTCCTCACTACATCTAGATAGGCAGGATTCCATTTCCAAACTACATCTAGATATACAGGATTCCATTACAAACTACATCTAGATATACAGGATTCCATTTCCAAACTACATCTAGATATACAGGATTCCATTTCCAAACTACATCTAGATAGACAGGATTCCATTTCCAAACTACATCTAGATATACAGGATTCCATTACAAACTACATCTAGATAGACAGGATTCCATTTCCAAACTACATCTAGATATACAGGATTCCATTACAAACTACATCTAGATATACAGGATTCCATTACCAAACTACATCTAGATATACAGAATTCCTTTACCTGACTACATCTAGATATACAGCATTCCATTTCCAAACTACATCTAGATATACAGGATTCCATTACAAACTACATCTAGATATACAGGATTCCATTACCAAACTACATCTAGATATACAGGATTACATTACAAACTACATCTAGATATACAGGATTCCATTTCCAAACTATATCTAGATAGATAGGATTTCATTTCTAAACTACATCTAGATATACAAGATTCCATTACCAAACTGCATCTAGATATACAGGATTTTACTACCAAACTACATATAGATATACAGGATTTCATTACAAACTACATCTAGATATACAGGATTCATTTACCAAACTAAATCAAGATATACAGGATTCCATGACCTGCCTACATCTAAATATACAGGATTACATTTTCTGACTACATCTAGATAAACAGGATTCCATTACCAAACTACATCTAGATATACTGGATGTCATTACACACTACATCTAGATATACAGGATTCCATTTCCAAACTGCATCTAGATATACAGGATTCCATTACCAAACTATATCTAGATATACAGGATTCCATTTCCAAGCTACATCGAGATATACAAGATTCCATTACCAAACCACATCTAGATATGCAGGATTCAATTACAAACTACATCTAGATATACAGGATTCCACTACAAACTACATCTAGATATACAGGATTCCATTACAAACTACATATAGATATACAGGATTCCATTACCTGACTACATCTAGATATACAGGATTCCATTACAAACTATATCTAGATATACAGGATTCCATTACCAAACTACATCTAGATATACATAATTTCATTACCTGACTACATCTAGATATACAGGATTCCATTTCCAAACTACATCTAGATATACAGGATTCCATTTCCAAACTACATCTAGATATACAGGATTCCATTACCAAGCTACATCTAGATATACAGGATTTCATTTCCAAACTACATCTAGATATACAGGATTCCATTACAAACTACATCTAGATAGACAGGATTCCATTTCCAAACTACACCTAGATATACAGGATTCCATTACCAAACTACATCTAGATATACAGGATTCCTTTACCTGACTACATCTAGATATACAGGATTCCATTAACAAACTACATCTAGATATACCGGATTCCATTTCCCAAGTACATCTAGATATACAGGATTCCATTTCCAAACTACATCTAGATATACAGGATTCCATCACCAAACTACATCTAGAAAGACAGGATTCCATTACAAACTACATCTAGATATACAGGATTCCACTACAAACTACATCTAGATATACAGGATTCCATTTCCAAACTACATCTAGATATACAGGATTCCATTACAAACTACATCTAGATATACAGGATTCCATTACCAAGCTACATCTAGATATACAGGATTCCATTACAAACTAAATCTAGATATACAGGATTCCATTTCCAAACTACATCTAGATATACAGGATTCCATTTCCAAACTACATCTAGATATACAGGATTCCATTACCAAACTGCATCTATATATACAGGATTCCATTTTCAAACTGCATCTAGATAAACAGGATTCCATAACAAACTACATCTAGATATACAGGATTGCATTACAAACTATATCTAGATATAAAGGATTGCATTACAAACTACATCTAGATATACAGGATTTCATTACAAACTACATCTAGATATAGAGGATTCCATTTCCAAACTAAATCTAGATATACAGGATTTCATTACAAACTACATCTAGATATACAGGATTTCATTTCCAAACTACATCTAGATATACAGGATTCCATTAACAAACTACATCTAGATATACAGGATTTCATTACAAACTACATCTAGATATACAGGATTCCATTACCAAACTACATCTAGATAGACAGGATTCCATTACCAAACTACATCTAGATATACAGGATGTCATTACACACTACATCTAGATATACAGGATTCCATTACCAAGCTACATCTAGATATACAGGATTCCATTTCCAAACTGCATCTAGATATACAGGATTCCATTTCCAAACTACATCTAGATATACAGGATTCCATTTCCAATCTACATCTAGATATACAGGATTCCATTACCAAGCTACATCTAGATATACAGGATTCCATTTCCAAACTACATCTAGATATACAGGATTACATTACGAACTACATCTAGATATACAGGATTCCACTACAAACTATATCTAGATATACAGGATTCCATTTCCAAACTACATCTAGATATACAGGATTCCACTAAAAACTACATCTAGATATACAGGATTCCATTTCCAAACTATATCTAAATATACAGGATTCCATTACCAAGCTACATCTAGATATACAGGATTCCACTACAAACTACACCTAGATATACAGGATTCCATTTCCAAACTACTTCTAAATATACAGGAATCCATTACCAAGCTACATCTAGATATACAGGATTCCACTACAAACTACATCTAGATATACAGGATTACATTACCAAGCTACATCTAGATATATAGGATTCCATTTCCTCACTACATCTAGATAGGCAGGATTCCATTTCCAAACTACATCTAGAGATACAGGATTCCATTACAAACTACATCTAGATATACAGGATTCCATTTCCAAACTACATCTAGATATACAGGATTCCATTTCCAAACTACATCTAGATAGACAGGATTCCATTTCCAAACTACATCTAGATATACAGGATTCCATTACAAACTACATCTAGATAGACAGGATTCCATTTCCAAACTACATCTAGATATACAGGATTCCATTACAAACTACATCTAGATATACAGGATTCCATTACCAAACTACATCTAGATATACAGGATTACATTACAAACTACATCTAGATATACAGGATTCCATTTCCAAACTATATCTAGATAGATAGGATTTCATTTCTAAACTACATCTAGATATACAAGATTCCATTACCAAACTGCATCTAGATATACAGGATTTTACTACCAAACTACATATAGATATACAGGATTTCATTACAAACTACATCTAGATATACAGGATTCATTTACCAAATTAAATCAAGATATACAGGATTCCATGACCTGCCTACATCTAAATATACAGGATTACATTTTCTGACTACATCTAGATAAACAGGATTCCATTACCAAACTACATCTAGATATACTGGATGTCATTACACACTACATCTAGATATACAGGATTCCATTTCCAAACTGCATCTAGATATACAGGATTCCATTACCAAACTATATCTAGATATACAGGATTCCATTTCCAAGCTACATCGAGATATACAAGATTCCATTACCAAACCACATCTAGATATGCAGGATTCAATTACAAACTACATCTAGATATACAGGATTCCACTACAAACTACATCTAGATATACAGGATTCCATTTCCAAACTACATCTAGATATACAGGATTCCATCACCAAACTACATCTAGAAAGACAGGATTCCATTACAAACTACATCTAGATATACAGGATTCCACTACAAACTACATCTAGATATACAGGATTCCATTTCCAAACTACATCTAGATATACAGGATTCCATTACAAACTACATCTAGATATACAGGATTCCATTACCAAGCTACATCTAGATATACAGGATTCCATTACAAACTAAATCTAGATATACAGGATTCCATTTCCAAACTACATCTAGATATACAGGATTCCATTTCCAAACTACATCTAGATATACAGGATTCCATTACCAAACTGCATCTATATATACAGGATTCCATTTTCAAACTGCATCTAGATAAACAGGATTCCATAACAAACTACATCTAGATATACAGGATTGCATTACAAACTATATCTAGATATAAAGGATTGCATTACAAACTACATCTAGATATACAGGATTTCATTACAAACTACATCTAGATATAGAGGATTCCATTTCCAAACTAAATCTAGATATACAGGATTTCATTACAAACTACATCTAGATATACAGGATTTCATTTCCAAACTACATCTAGATATACAGGATTCCATTAACAAACTACATCTAGATATACAGGATTTCATTACAAACTACATCTAGATATACAGGATTCCATTACCAAACTACATCTAGATAGACAGGATTCCATTACCAAACTACATCTAGATATACAGGATGTCATTACACACTACATCTAGATATACAGGATTCCATTACCAAGCTACATCTAGATATACAGGATTCCATTTCCAAACTGCATCTAGATATACAGGATTCCATTTCCAAACTACATCTAGATATACAGGATTCCATTTCCAATCTACATCTAGATATACAGGATTCCATTACCAAGCTACATCTAGATATACAGGATTCCATTTCCAAACTACATCTAGATATACAGGATTACATTACGAACTACATCTAGATATACAGGATTCCACTACAAACTATATCTAGATATACAGGATTCCATTTCCAAACTACATCTAGATATACAGGATTCCACTAAAAACTACATCTAGATATACAGGATTCCATTTCCAAACTATATCTAAATATACAGGATTCCATTACCAAGCTACATCTAGATATACAGGATTCCACTACAAACTACACCTAGATATACAGGATTCCATTTCCAAACTACTTCTAAATATACAGGAATCCATTACCAAGCTACATCTAGATATACAGGATTCCACTACAAACTACATCTAGATATACAGGATTACATTACCAAGCTACATCTAGATATATAGGATTCCATTTCCTCACTACATCTAGATAGGCAGGATTCCATTTCCAAACTACATCTAGAGATACAGGATTCCATTACAAACTACATCTAGATATACAGGATTCCATTTCCAAACTACATCTAGATATACAGGATTCCATTTCCAAACTACATCTAGATAGACAGGATTCCATTTCCAAACTACATCTAGATATACAGGATTCCATTACAAACTACATCTAGATAGACAGGATTCCATTTCCAAACTACATCTAGATATACAGGATTCCATTACAAACTACATCTAGATATACAGGATTCCATTACCAAACTACATCTAGATATACAGGATTACATTACAAACTACATCTAGATATACAGGATTCCATTTCCAAACTATATCTAGATAGATAGGATTTCATTTCTAAACTACATCTAGATATACAAGATTCCATTACCAAACTGCATCTAGATATACAGGATTTTACTACCAAACTACATATAGATATACAGGATTTCATTACAAACTACATCTAGATATACAGGATTCATTTACCAAATTAAATCAAGATATACAGGATTCCATGACCTGCCTACATCTAAATATACAGGATTACATTTTCTGACTACATCTAGATAAACAGGATTCCATTACCAAACTACATCTAGATATACTGGATGTCATTACACACTACATCTAGATATACAGGATTCCATTTCCAAACTGCATCTAGATATACAGGATTCCATTACCAAACTATATCTAGATATACAGGATTCCATTTCCAAGCTACATCGAGATATACAAGATTCCATTACCAAACCACATCTAGATATGCAGGATTCAATTACAAACTACATCTAGATATACAGGATTCCACTACAAACTACATCTAGATATACAGGATTCCATTACAAACTACATATAGATATACAGGATTCCATTACCTGACTACATCTAGATATACAGGATTCCATTACAAACTATATCTAGATATACAGGATTCCATTACCAAACTACATCTAGATATACATAATTTCTTTACCTGACTACATCTAGATATACAGGATTCCATTTCCAAACTACATCTAGATATACAGGATTCCATTTCCAAACTACATCTAGATATACAGGATTCCATTACCAAGCTACATCTAGATATACAGGATTCCATTTCCAAACTACATCTAGATATACAGGATTACATTACGAACTACATCTAGATATACAGGATTCCACTACAAACTATATCTAGATATACAGGATTACATTTCCAAACTACATCTAGATATACAGGATTCCACTACAAACTACATCTAGATATACAGGATTCCATTTCCAAACTATATCTAAATATACAGGATTCCATTACCAAGCTACATCTAGATATACAGGATTCCACTGCAAACTACATCTAGATATACAGGATTCCATTTCCAAACTACTTCTAAATATACATGATTCCATTACCAAGCTACATCTAGATATACAGGATTCCACTACAAACTACATCTAGATATACAGGATTACATTACCAAGCTACATCTAGATATATAGGATTCCATTTCCTCACTACATCTAGATAGGCAGGATTCCATTTCCAAACTACATCTAGATATACAGGATTCCATTTCCAAACTACATCTAGATATACAGGATTCCATTTCCAAACTACATCTAGATAGACAAGATTCCATTTCCAAACTACATCTAGATATACAGGATTCCATTACAAACTACATCTAGATAGACAGGATTCCATTTCCAAACTACATCTAGATATACAGGATTCCATTACAAACTACATCTAGATATACAGGATTCCATTACCAAACTACATCTAGATATACAGAATTCCTTTACCTGACTACATCTAGATATACAGCATTCCATTTCCAAACTACATCTAGATATACAGGATTCCATTACAAACCACATCTAGATATACAGGATTCCATTACCAAACTACATCTAGATATACAGGATTACATTACAAACTACATCTAGATATAGAGGATTCCATTTCCAAACTACATCTAGATATACAGGATTCCATTTCCAAACTATATCTAGATAGATAGGATTTCATTTCTAAACTACATCTAGATATACAAGATTCCATTACCAAACTGCATCTAGATATACAGGATTTTACTACCAAACTAAATATAGATATACAGGATTTCATTACAAACTACATCTAGATATACAGGATTCATTTACCAAACTAAATCAAGATATACAGGATTCCATGACCTGCCTACATCTAAATATACAGGATTACATTTTCTGACTACATCTAGATAAACAGGTTTCCATTACCAAACTACATATATAGATATACAGCATTCCATTTCCAAACTACATCTAGATATAAAGGATTCCATTAACAAACCACATCTAGATATACAGGATTCCATTACCAAACTACATCTAGATATAAATAATTTCATTACCTGATTACATCTAGATATACAGGATTCCATTTCCAAACTACATCTAGATATACAGGATTCCATTTCCAAACTACATCTAGATATACAGGATTCCATTACCAAACTACATCTAGATATACAGGATTACATTACAAACTACATCTAGATATACAGGATTCCACTACAAACTACATCTAGATATACAGGATTCCATTTTCAAACTACATCTAGATATATAGGATTCCACTACAAACTACATCTAGATATACAGAATTCCATTACCAAGCAACATCTAGATATACAGGATTTCATTTCTAAACTACATCTAGATATACAAGATTCCATTACCAAACTGCATCTAGATATACAGGATTTTACTACCAAACTACATATAGATATACAGGATTTCATTACAAACTACATCTAGATATACAGGATTCATTTACCAAATTAAATCAAGATATACAGGATTCCATGACCTGCCTACATCTAAATATACAGGATTACATTTTCTGACTACATCTAGATAAACAGGATTCCATTACCAAACTACATCTAGATATACTGGATGTCATTACACACTACATCTAGATATACAGGATTCCATTTCCAAACTGCATCTAGATATACAGGATTCCATTACCAAACTATATCTAGATATACAGGATTCCATTTCCAAGCTACATCGAGATATACAAGATTCCATTACCAAACCACATCTAGATATGCAGGATTCAATTACAAACTACATCTAGATATACAGGATTCCACTACAAACTACATCTAGATATACAGGATTCCATTACAAACTACATATAGATATACAGGATTCCATTACCTGACTACATCTAGATATACAGGATTCCATTACAAACTATATCTAGATATACAGGATTCCATTACCAAACTACATCTAGATATACATAATTTCTTTACCTGACTACATCTAGATATACAGGATTCCATTTCCAAACTACATCTAGATATACAGGATTCCATTTCCAAACTACATCTAGATATACAGGATTCCATTACCAAGCTACATCTAGATATACAGGATTCCATTTCCAAACTACATCTAGATATACAGGATTACATTACGAACTACATCTAGATATACAGGATTCCACTACAAACTATATCTAGATATACAGGATTACATTTCCAAACTACATCTAGATATACAGGATTCCACTACAAACTACATCTAGATATACAGGATTCCATTTCCAAACTATATCTAAATATACAGGATTCCATTACCAAGCTACATCTAGATATACAGGATTCCACTGCAAACTACATCTAGATATACAGGATTCCATTTCCAAACTACTTCTAAATATACATGATTCCATTACCAAGCTACATCTAGATATACAGGATTCCACTACAAACTACATCTAGATATACAGGATTACATTACCAAGCTACATCTAGATATATAGGATTCCATTTCCTCACTACATCTAGATAGGCAGGATTCCATTTCCAAACTACATCTAGATATACAGGATTCCATTTCCAAACTACATCTAGATATACAGGATTCCATTTCCAAACTACATCTAGATAGACAAGATTCCATTTCCAAACTACATCTAGATATACAGGATTCCATTACAAACTACATCTAGATAGACAGGATTCCATTTCCAAACTACATCTAGATATACAGGATTCCATTACAAACTACATCTAGATATACAGGATTCCATTACCAAACTACATCTAGATATACAGAATTCCTTTACCTGACTACATCTAGATATACAGCATTCCATTTCCAAACTACATCTAGATATACAGGATTCCATTACAAACCACATCTAGATATACAGGATTCCATTACCAAACTACATCTAGATATACAGGATTACATTACAAACTACATCTAGATATAGAGGATTCCATTTCCAAACTACATCTAGATATACAGGATTCCATTTCCAAACTATATCTAGATAGATAGGATTTCATTTCTAAACTACATCTAGATATACAAGATTCCATTACCAAACTGCATCTAGATATACAGGATTTTACTACCAAACTAAATATAGATATACAGGATTTCATTACAAACTACATCTAGATATACAGGATTCATTTACCAAACTAAATCAAGATATACAGGATTCCATGACCTGCCTACATCTAAATATACAGGATTACATTTTCTGACTACATCTAGATAAACAGGTTTCCATTACCAAACTACATATATAGATATACAGCATTCCATTTCCAAACTACATCTAGATATAAAGGATTCCATTAACAAACCACATCTAGATATACAGGATTCCATTACCAAACTACATCTAGATATAAATAATTTCATTACCTGATTACATCTAGATATACAGGATTCCATTTCCAAACTACATCTAGATATACAGGATTCCATTTCCAAACTACATCTAGATATACAGGATTCCATTACCAAACTACATCTAGATATACAGGATTACATTACAAACTACATCTAGATATACAGGATTCCACTACAAACTACATCTAGATATACAGGATTCCATTTTCAAACTACATCTAGATATATAGGATTCCACTACAAACTACATCTAGATATACAGAATTCCATTACCAAGCAACATCTAGATATACAGGATTCCATTTCCAAACTACATCTAGATATACAGGATTACATTACAAACTACATCTAGATATACAGGATTCCACTACAAACTACATCTAGATATACAGGATTCCATTTCCAAACTACATCTAGATATATAGGATTCCACTACAAACTACATCTAGATATACAGGATTCCATTTCCAAACTATATCTAAATATACAGGATTCCATTACCAAGCTACATCTAGATATACAGGATTCCACTACAAACTACATCTAGATATACAGGATTCCATTTCCAAACTACAGCTAAATATACAGGATTCCATTACCAAGCTACATCTAGATATACAGGATTCCATTTCCAAACTACATCTAGATATACAGGATTCCATTACAAACTACATCTAGATAGACAGGATTCCATTTCCAAACTACATCTAGATATACAGGATTCCATTACCAAACTACATCTAGATATACAGGATTCCTTTACCTGACTACATCTAGATATACAGGATTCCATTAACAAACTACATCTAGATATACAGGATTCCATTTCCCAAGTACATCTAGATATACAGGATTCCATTTCCAAACTACATCTAGATATACAGGATTCCATCACCAAACTACATCTAGAAAGACAGGATTCCATTACAAACTACATCTAGATATACAGGATTCCACTACAAACTACATCTAGATATACAGGATTCCATTTCCAAACTACATCTAGATATACAGGATTCCATTACAAACTACATCTAGATATACAGGATTCCATTACCAAGCTACATCTAGATATACAGGATTCCATTACAAACTAAATCTAGATATACAGGATTCCATTTCCAAACTACATCTAGATATACAGGATTCCATTTCCAAACAACATCTAGATATACAGGATTCCATTACCAAACTGCATCTATATATACAGGATTCCATTTCCAAACTGCATCTAGATAAACAGGATTCCATAACAAACTACATCTAGATATACAGGATTGCATTACAAACTATATCTAGATATAAAGGATTGCATTACAAACTACATCTAGATATACAGGATTTCATTACAAACTACATCTAGATATACAGGATTCCATTTCCAAACTAAATCTAGATATACAGGATTTCATTACAAACTACATCTAGATATACAGGATTTCATTTCCAAACTACATGTAGATATACAGGATTCCATTAACAAACTACATCTAGATATACAGGATTTCATTACAAACTACATCTAGATATACAGGATTCCATTACCAAACTACATCTAGATAGACAGGATTCCATTACCAAACTACATCTAGATATACAGGATGTCATTACACACTACATCTAGATATACAGGATTCCATTACCAAGCTACATCTAGATATACAGGATTCCATTTCCAAACTGCATCTAGATATACAGGATTCCATTTCCAAACTACATCTAGATATACAGGATTCCATTTCCAATCTACATCTAGATATACAGGATTCCATTACCAAGCTACATCTAGATATACAGGATTCCATTTCCAAACTACATCTAGATATACAGGATTACATTACGAACTACATCTAGATATACAGGATTCCACTACAAACTATATCTAGATATACAGGATTCCATTTCCAAACTACATCTAGATATACAGGATTCCACTAAAAACTACATCTAGATATACAGCATTCCATTTCCAAACTATATCTAAATATACAGGATTCCATTACCAAGCTACATCTAGATATACAGGATTCCACTACAAACTACACCTAGATATACAGGATTCCATTTCCAAACTACTTCTAAATATACAGGAATCCATTACCAAGCTACATCTAGATATACAGGATTCCACTACAAACTACATCTAGATATACAGGATTACATTACCAAGCTACATCTAGATATATAGGATTCCATTTCCTCACTACATGTAGATAGGCAGGATTCCATTTCCAAACTACATCTAGATATACAGGATTCCATTACAAACTACATCTAGATATACAGGATTCCATTTCCAAACTACATCTAGATATACAGGATTCCATTTCCAAACTACATCTAGATAGACAGGATTCCATTTCCAAACTACATCTAGATATACAGGATTCCATTACAAACTACATCTAGATAGACAGGATTCCATTTCCAAACTACATCTAGATATACAGGATTCCATTACAAACTACATCTAGATATACAGGATTCCATTACCAAACTACATCTAGATATACAGGATTACATTACAAACTACATCTAGATATACAGGATTCCATTTCCAAACTATATCTAGATAGATAGGATTTCATTTCTAAACTACATCTAGATATACAAGATTCCATTACCAAACTGCATCTAGATATACAGGATTTTACTACCAAACTACATATAGATATACAGGATTTCATTACAAACTACATCTAGATATACAGGATTCATTTACCAAACTAAATCAAGATATACAGGATTCCATGACCTGCCTACATCTAAATATACAGGATTACATTTTGTGACTACATCTAGATAAACAGGATTCCATTACCAAACTACATCTAGATATACTGGATGTCATTACACACTACATCTAGATATACAGGATTCCATTTCCAAACTGCATCTAGATATACAGGATTCCATTACCAAACTATATCTAGATATACAGGATTCCATTTCCAAGCTACATCGAGATATACAAGATTCCATTACCAAACCACATCTAGATATGCAGGATTCAATTACAAACTACATCTAGATATACAGGATTCCACTACAAACTACATCTAGATATACAGGATTCCATTACAAACTACATATAGATATACAGGATTCCATTACCTGACTACATCTAGATATACAGGATTCCATTACAAACTATATCTAGATATACAGGATTCCATTACCAAACTACATCTAGATATACATAATTTCATTACCTGACTACATCTAGATATACAGGATTCCATTTCCAAACTACATCTAGATATACAGGATTCCATTTCCAAACTACATCTAGATATACAGGATTCCATTACCAAGCTACATCTAGATATACAGGATTCCATTTCCAAACTACATCTAGATATACAGGATTACATTACGAACTACATCTAGATATACAGGATTCCACTACAAACTATATCTAGATATACAGGATTCCATTCCCACTACATCTAGATATACAGGATTCCACTACAAACTACATCTAGATATACAGGATTCCATTTCCAAACTATATCAAAATATACAGGATTCCATTACAAAGCTACATCTAGATATACAGGATTCCACTGCAAACTACATCTAGATATACAGGATTCCATTTCCAAACTACTTCTAAATATACAGGATTCCATTACCAAGCTACATCTAGATATACAGGATTCCACTACAAACTACATCTAGATATACAGGATTACATTACCAAGCTACATCTAGATATATAGGATTCCATTTCCTCACTACATCTAGATAGGCAGGATTCCATTTCCAAACTACATCTAGATATACAGGATTCCATTTCCAAACTACATCTAGATATACAGGATTCCATTTCCAAACTACATCTAGATAGACAAGATTCCATTTCCAAACTACATCTAGATATACAGGATTCCATTACAAACTACATCTAGATAGACAGGATTCCATTTCCAAACTACATCTAGATATACAGGATTCCATTACAAACTACATCTAGATATACAGGATTCCATTACCAAACTACATCTAGATATACAGAATTCCTTTACCTGACTACATCTAGATATACAGCATTCCATTTCCAAACTACATCTAGATATACAGGATTCCATTACAAACCACATCTAGATATACAGGATTCCATTACCAAACTACATCTAGATATACAGGATTCCATTTCCAAACTACATCTAGATATATAGGATTCCACTACAAACTACATCTAGATATACAGAATTCCATTACCAAGCAACATCTAGATATACAGGATTCCATTTCCAAACTACATCTAGATATACAGGATTACATTACAAACTACATCTAGATATACAGGATTCCACTACAAACTACATCTAGATATACAGGATTCCATTTCCAAACTACATCTAGATATACAGGATTCCACTACAAACTACACCTAGATATACAGGATTCCATTTCCAAACTACTTCTAAATATACAGGAATCCATTACCAAGCTACATCTAGATATACAGGATTCCACTACAAACTACATCTAGATATACAGGATTACATTACCAAGCTACATCTAGATATATAGGATTCCATTTCCTCACTACATGTAGATAGGCAGGATTCCATTTCCAAACTACATCTAGATATACAGGATTCCATTACAAACTACATCTAGATATACAGGATTCCATTTCCAAACTACATCTAGATATACAGGATTCCATTTCCAAACTACATCTAGATAGACAGGATTCCATTTCCAAACTACATCTAGATATACAGGATTCCATTACAAACTACATCTAGATAGACAGGATTCCATTTCCAAACTACATCTAGATATACAGGATTCCATTACAAACTACATCTAGATATACAGGATTCCATTACCAAACTACATCTAGATATACAGGATTACATTACAAACTACATCTAGATATACAGGATTCCATTTCCAAACTATATCTAGATAGATAGGATTTCATTTCTAAACTACATCTAGATATACAAGATTCCATTACCAAACTGCATCTAGATATACAGGATTTTACTACCAAACTACATATAGATATACAGGATTTCATTACAAACTACATCTAGATATACAGGATTCATTTACCAAACTAAATCAAGATATACAGGATTCCATGACCTGCCTACATCTAAATATACAGGATTACATTTTCTGACTACATCTAGATAAACAGGATTCCATTACCAAACTACATCTAGATATACTGGATGTCATTACACACTACATCTAGATATACAGGATTCCATTTCCAAACTGCATCTAGATATACAGGATTCCATTACCAAACTATATCTAGATATACAGGATTCCATTTCCAAGCTACATCGAGATATACAAGATTCCATTACCAAACCACATCTAGATATGCAGGATTCAATTACAAACTACATCTAGATATACAGGATTCCACTACAAACTACATCTAGATATACAGGATTCCATTACAAACTACATATAGATATACAGGATTCCATTACCTGACTACATCTAGATATACAGGATTCCATTACAAACTATATCTAGATATACAGGATTCCATTACCAAACTACATCTAGATATACATAATTGCATTACCTGACTACATCTAGATATACAGGATTCCATTTCCAAACTACATCTAGATATACAGGATTCCATTTCCAAACTACATCTAGATATACAGGATTCCATTACCAAGCTACATCTAGATATACAGGATTCCATTTCCAAACTACATCTAGATATACAGGATTACATTACGAACTACATCTAGATATACAGGATTCCACTACAAACTATATCTAGATATACAGGATTCCATTCCCAACTACATCTAGATATACAGGATTCCACTACAAACTACATCTAGATATACAGGATTCCATTTCCAAACTATATCTAAATATACAGGATTCCATTACCAAGCTACATCTAGATATACAGGATTCCACTGCAAACTACATCTAGATATACAGGATTCCATTTCCAAACTACTTCTAAATATACAGGATTCCATTACCAAGCTACATCTAGATATACAGGATTCCACTACAAACTACATCTAGATATACAGGATTACATTACCAAGCTACATCTAGATATATAGGATTCCATTTCCTCACTACATCTAGATAGGCAGGATTCCATTTCCAAACTACATCTAGATATACAGGATTCCATTTCCAAACTACATCTAGATATACAGGATTCCATTTCCAAACTACATCTAGATAGACAAGATTCCATTTCCAAACTACATCTAGATATACAGGATTCCATTACAAACTACATCTAGATAGACAGGATTCCATTTCCAAACTACATCTAGATATACAGGATTCCATTACAAACTACATCTAGATATACAGGATTCCATTACCAAACTACATCTAGATATACAGAATTCCTTTACCTGACTACATCTAGATATACAGCATTCCATTTCTAAACTACATCTAGATATACAGGATTCCATTACAAACCACATCTAGATATACAGGATTCCATTACCAAACTACATCTAGATATACAGGATTACATTACAAACTACATCTAGATATAGAGGATTCCATTTCCAAACTACATCTAGATATACAGGATTCCATTTCCAAACTATATCTAGATAGATAGGATTTCATTTCTAAACTACATCTAGATATACAAGATTCCATTACCAAACTGCATCTAGATATACAGGATTATACTACCAAACTAAATATAGATATACAGGATTTCATTACAAACTACATCTAGATATACAGGATTCATTTACCAAACTAAATCAAGATATACAGGATTCCATGACCTGCCTACATCTAAATATACAGGATTACATTTTCTGACTACATCTAGATAAACAGGTTTCCATTACCAAACTACATATATAGATATACAGCATTCCATTTCCAAACTACATCTAGATATAAAGGATTCCATTAACAAACCACATCTAGATATACAGGATTCCATTACCAAACTACATCTAGATATAAATAATTTCATTACCTGATTACATCTAGATATACAGGATTCCATTTCCAAACTACATCTAGATATACAGGATTCCATTTCCAAACTACATCTAGATATACAGGATTCCATTACCAAACTACATCTAGATATACAGGATTACATTACAAACTACATCTAGATATAGAGGATTCCATTTCCAAACTACATCTAGATATACAGGATTCCATTTCCAAACTATATCTAGATAGATAGGATTTCATTTCTAAACTACATCTAGATATACAAGATTCCATTACCAAATTGCATGTAGATATACAGGATTTTACTACCAAACTACATCTAGATATACAGGATTTCATTACAAACTACATCTAGATATACAGGATTCATTTACCAAACTAAATCAAGATATACAGGATTCCATGACCTACCTATATCTAAATATACAGGATTACATTTTCTGACTACATCTAGATAAAAGGATTCCATTACCAAACTACATATATAGATATACAGCATTCCATTTCCAAACTACATCTAGATATACAGGATTCCATTAACAAACCACATCTAGATATACAGGATTCCATTACCAAACTACATCTAGATATACAGGATTACATTACAAACTACATCTAGATATACAGGATTCCACTACAAACTACATCTAGATATACAGGATTCCATTTTCAAACTACATCTAGATATATAGGATTCCACTACAAACTACATCTAGATATACAGAATTCCATTACCAAGCAACATCTAGATATACAGGATTCCATTTCCAAACTACATCTAGATATACAGGATTACATTACAAACTACATCTAGATATACAGGATTCCACTACAAACTACATCTAGATATACAGGATTCCATTTCCAAACTACATCTAGATATATAGGATTCCACTACAAACTACATCTAGATATACAGGATTCCATTTCCAAACTATATCTAAATATACAGGATTCCATTACCAAGCTACATCTAGATATACAGGATTCCACTACAAACTACATCTAGATATACAGGTTTCCATTTCCAAACTACAGCTAAATATACAGGATTCCATTACCAAGCTACATCTAGATATACAGGATTCCATTTCCAAACTACATCTAGATATACAGGATTCCATTTCCAAACTACATCTAGATATACAGGATTCCATTTCCAAACTACATCTAGATAGACAAGATTCCATTTCCAAACTACATCTAGATATACAGGATTCCATTACAAACTACATCTAGATAGACAGGATTCCATTTCCAAACTACATCTAGATATACAGGATTCCATTACAAACTACATCTAGATATACAGGATTCCATTACCAAACTACATCTAGATATACAGAATTCCTTTACCTGACTACATCTAGATATACAGCATTCCATTTCCAAACTACATCTAGATATACAGGATTCCATTAAAAACCACATCTAGATATACAGGATTCCATTACCAAACTACATCTAGATATACAGGATTCCATTTCCAAACTACATCTAGATATATAGGATTCCACTACAAACTACATCTAGATATACAGAATTCCATTACCAAGCAACATCTAGATATACAGGATTCCATTTCCAAACTACATCTAGATATACAGGATTACATTACAAACTACATCTAGATATACAGGATTCCACTACAAACTACATCTAGATATACAGGATTCCATTTCCAAACTACATCTAGATATACAGGATTCCACTACAAACTACACCTAGATATACAGGATTCCATTTCCAAACTACTTCTAAATATACAGGAATCCATTACCAAGCTACATCTAGATATACAGGATTCCACTACAAACTACATCTAGATATACAGGATTACATTACCAAGCTACATCTAGATATATAGGATTCCATTTCCTCACTACATGTAGATAGGCAGGATTCCATTTCCAAACTACATCTAGATATACAGGATTCCATTACAAACTACATCTAGATATACAGGATTCCATTTCCAAACTACATCTAGATATACAGGATTCCATTTCCAAACTACATCTAGATAGACAGGATTCCATTTCCAAACTACATCTAGATATACAGGATTCCATTACAAACTACATCTAGATAGACAGGATTCCATTTCCAAACTACATCTAGATATACAGGATTCCATTACAAACTACATCTAGATATACAGGATTCCATTACCAAACTACATCTAGATATACAGGATTACATTACAAACTACATCTAGATATACAGGATTCCATTTCCAAACTATATCTAGATAGATAGGATTTCATTTCTAAACTACATCTAGATATACAAGATTCCATTACCAAACTGCATCTAGATATACAGGATTTTACTACCAAACTACATATAGATATACAGGATTTCATTACAAACTACATCTAGATATACAGGATTCATTTACCAAACTAAATCAAGATATACAGGATTCCATGACCTGCCTACATCTAAATATACAGGATTACATTTTCTGACTACATCTAGATAAACAGGATTCCATTACCAAACTACATCTAGATATACTGGATGTCATTACACACTACATCTAGATATACAGGATTCCATTTCCAAACTGCATCTAGATATACAGGATTCCATTACCAAACTATATCTAGATATACAGGATTCCATTTCCAAGCTACATCGAGATATACAAGATTCCATTACCAAACCACATCTAGATATGCAGGATTCAATTACAAACTACATCTAGATATACAGGATTCCACTACAAACTAAATCTAGATATACAGGATTCCATTACAAACTACATATAGATATACAGGATTCCATTACCTGACTACATCTAGATATACAGGATTCCATTACAAACTATATCTAGATATACAGGATTCCATTACCAAACTACATCTAGATATACATAATTTCATTACCTGACTACATCTAGATATACAGGATTCCATTTCCAAACTACATCTAGATATACAGGATTCCATTTCCAAACTACATCTAGATATACAGGATTCCATTACCAAGCTACATCTAGATATACAGGATTCCATTTCCAAACTACATCTAGATATACAGGATTACATTACGAACTACATCTAGATATACAGGATTCCACTACAAACTATATCTAGATATACAGGATTCCATTCCCAACTACATCTAGATATACAGGATTCCACTACAAACTACATCTAGATATACAGGATTCCATTTCCAAACTATATCTAAATATACAGGATTCCATTACCAAGCTACATCTAGATATACAGGATTCCACTGCAAACTACATCTAGATATACAGGATTCCATTTCCAAACTACTTCTAAATATACAGGATTCCATTACCAAGCTACATCTAGATATACAGGATTCCACTACAAACTACATCTAGATATACAGGATTACATTACCAAGCTACATCTAGATATATAGGATTCCATTTCCTCACTACATCTAGATAGGCAGGATTCCATTTCCAAACTACATCTAGATATACAGGATTCCATTTCCAAACTACATCTAGATATACAGGATTCCATTTCCAAACTACATCTAGATAGACAAGATTCCATTTCCAAACTACATCTAGATATACAGGATTCCATTACAAACTACATCTAGATAGACAGGATTCCATTTCCAAACTACATCTAGATATACAGGATTCCATTACAAACTACATCTAGATATACAGGATTCCATTACCAAACTACATCTAGATATACAGAATTCCTTTACCTGACTACATCTAGATATACAGCATTCCATTTCCAAACTACATCTAGATATACAGGATTCCATTACAAACCACATCTAGATATACAGGATTCCATTACCAAACTACATCTAGATATACAGGATTACATTACAAACTACATCTAGATAGAGAGGATTCCATTTCCAAACTACATCTAGATATACAGGATTCCATTTCCAAACTATATCTAGATAGATAGGATTTCATTTCTAAACTACATCTAGATATACAAGATTCCATTACCAAACTGCATCTAGATATACAGGATTATACTACCAAACTAAATATAGATATACAGGATTTCATTACAAACTACATCTAGATATACAGGATTCATTTACCAAACTAAATCAAGATATACAGGATTCCATGACCTGCCTACATCTAAATATACAGGATTACATTTTCTGACTACATCTAGATAAACAGGTTTCCATTACCAAACTACATATATAGATATACAGCATTCCATTTCCAAACTACATCTAGATATAAAGGATTCCATTAACAAACCACATCTAGATATACAGGATTCCATTACCAAACTACATCTAGATATAAATAATTTCATTACCTGATTACATCTAGATATACAGGATTCCATTTCCAAACTACATCTAGATATACAGGATTCTATTTCCAAACTACATCTAGATATACAGGATTCCATTACCAAACTACATCTAGATATACAGGATTACATTACAAACTACATCTAGATATAGAGGATTCCATTTCCAAACTACATCTAGATATACAGGATTCCATTTCCAAACTATATCTAGATAGATAGGATTTCATTTCTAAACTACATCTAGATATACAAGATTCCATTACCAAACTGCATGTAGATATACAGGATTTTACTACCAAACTACATCTAGATATACAGGATTTCATTACAAACTACATCTAGATATACAGGATTCATTTACCAAACTAAATCAAGATATACAGGATTCCATGACCTACCTATATCTAAATATACAGGATTACATTTTCTGACTACATCTAGATAAAAGGATTCCATTACCAAACTACATATATAGATATACAGCATTCCATTTCCAAACTACATCTAGATATACAGGATTCCATTAACAAACCACATCTAGATATACAGGATTCCATTACCAAACTACATCTAGATATACAGGATTACATTACAAACTACATCTAGATATACAGGATTCCACTACAAACTACATCTAGATATACAGGATTCCATTTTCAAACTACATCTAGATATATAGGATTCCACTACAAACTACATCTAGATATACAGAATTCCATTACCAAGCAACATCTAGATATACAGGATTCCATTTCCAAACTACATCTAGATATACAGGATTACATTACAAACTACATCTAGATATACAGGATTCCACTACAAACTACATCTAGATATACAGGATTCCATTTCCAAACTACATCTAGATATATAGGATTCCACTACAAACTACATCTAGATATACAGGATTCCATTTCCAAACTATATCTAAATATACAGGATTCCATTACCAAGCTACATCTAGATATACAGGATTCCACTACAAACTACATCTAGATATACAGGTTTCCATTTCCAAACTACAGCTAAATATACAGGATTCCATTACCAAGCTACATCTAGATATACAGGATTCCATTTCCAAACTACATCTAGATATACAGGATTCCATTACAAACTACATCTAGATAGACAGGATTCCATTTCCAAACTACATCTAGATATACAGGATTCCATTACCAAACTACATCTAGATATACAGGATTCCTTTACCTGACTACATCTAGATATACAGGATTCCATTAACAAACTACATCTAGATATACCGGATTCCATTTCCCAAGTACATCTAGATATACAGGATTCCATTTCCAAACTACATCTAGATATACAGGATTCCATCACCAAACTACATCTAGAAAGACAGGATTCCATTACAAACTACATCTAGATATACAGGATTCCACTACAAACTACATCTAGATATACAGGATTCCATTTCCAAACTACATCTAGATATACAGGATTCCATTACAAACTACATCTAGATATACAGGATTCCATTACCAAGCTGCATCTAGATATACAGGATTCCATTACAAACTAAATCTAGATATACAGGATTCCATTTCCAAACTACATCTAGATATACAGGATTCCATTTCCAAACAACATCTAGATATACAGGATTCCATTACCAAACTGCATCTATATATACAGGATTCCATTTCCAAACTGCATCTAGATAAACAGGATTCCATAACAAACTACATCTAGATATACAGGATTGCATTACAAACTATATCTAGATATAAAGGATTGCATTACAAACTACATCTAGATATACAGGATTTCATTACAAACTACATCTAGATATACAGGATTCCATTTCCAAACTAAATCTAGATATACAGGATTTCATTACAAACTACATCTAGATATACAGGATTTCATTTCCAAACTACATGTAGATATACAGGATTCCATTAACAAACTACATCTAGATATACAGGATTTCATTACAAACTACATCTAGATATACAGGATTCCATTACCAAACTACATCTAGATACACAGGATTCCATTACCAAACTACATCTAGATATACAGGATGTCATTACACACTACATCTAGATATACAGGATTCCATTACCAAGCTACATCTAGATATACAGGATTCCATTTCCAAACTGCATCTAGATATACAGGATTCCATTTCCAAACTACATCTAGATATACAGGATTCCATTTCCAATCTACATCTAGATATACAGGATTCCATTACCAAGCTACATCTAGATATACAGGATTCCATTTCCAAACTACATCTAGATATACAGGATTACATTACGAACTACATCTAGATATACAGGATTCCACTACAAACTATATCTAGATATACAGGATTCCATTTCCAAACTACATCTAGATATACAGGATTCCACTAAAAACTACATCTAGATATATAGCATTCCATTTCCAAACTATATCTAAATATACAGGATTCCATTACCAAGCTACATCTAGATATACAGGATTCCACTACAAACTACACCTAGATATACAGGATTCCATTTCCAAACTACTTCTAAATATACAGGAATCCATTACCAAGCTACATCTAGATATACAGGATTCCACTACAAACTACATCTAGATATACAGGATTACATTACCAAGCTACATCTAGATATATAGGATTCCATTTCCTCACTACATCTAGATAGGCAGGATTCCATTTCCAAACTACATCTAGATATACAGGATTCCATTACAAACTACATCTAGATATACAGGATTCCATTTCCAAACTACATCTAGATAGACAGGATTCCATTTCCAAACTACATCTAGATATACAGGATTCCATTACAAACTACATCTAGATAGACAGGATTCCATTTCCAAACTACATCTAGATATACAGGATTCCATTACAAACTACATCTAGATATACAGGATTCCATTACCAAACTACATCTAGATATACAGGATTACATTACAAACTACATCTAGATATACAGGATTCCATTTCCAAACTACATCTAGATATACAGGATTACATTACGAACTACATCTAGATATACAGGATTCCACTACAAACTATATCTAGATATACAGGATTCCATTCCCAACTACATCTAGATATACAGGATTCCACTACAAACTACATCTAGATATACAGGATTCCATTTCCAAACTATATCTAAATATACAGGATTCCATTACCAAGCTACATCTAGATATACAGGATTCCACTGCAAACTACATCTAGATATACAGGATTCCATTTCCAAACTACTTCTAAATATACAGGATTCCATTACCAAGCTACATCTAGATATACAGGATTCCACTACAAACTACATCTAGATATACAGGATTACATTACCAAGCTACATCTAGATATATAGGATTCCATTTCCTCACTACATCTAGATAGGCAGGATTCCATTTCCAAACTACATCTAGATATACAGGATTCCATTTCCAAACTACATCTAGATATACAGGATTCCATTTCCAAACTACATCTAGATAGACAGGATTCCATTTCCAAACTACATCTAGATATACAGGATTCCATTACAAACTACATCTAGATAGACAGGATTCCATTTCCAAACTACATCTAGATATACAGGATTCCATTACAAACTACATCTAGATATACAGGATTCCATTACCAAACTACATCTAAATATACAGAATTCCTTTACCTGACTACATCTAGATATACAGCATTCCATTTCCAAACTACATCTAGATATACAGGATTCCATTACAAACCACATCTAGATATACAGGATTCCATTACCAAACTACATCTAGATATACAGGATTATATTACAAACTACATCTAGATATAGAGGATTCCATTTCCAAACTACATCTAGATATACAGGATTCCATTTCCAAACTATATCTAGATAGATAGGATTTCATTTCTAAACTACATCTAGATATACAAGATTCCATTACCAAACTGCATCTAGATATACAGGATTTTACTACCAAACTACATATAGATATACAGGATTTCATTACAAACTACATCTAGATATACAGGATTCATTTACCAAACTAAATCAAGATATACAGGATTCCATGACCTGCCTACATCTAAATATACAGGATTACATTTTCTGACTACATCTAGATAAACAGGATTCCATTACCAAACTACATCTAGATATACTGGATGTCATTACACACTACATCTAGATATACAGGATTCCATTTCCAAACTGCATCTAGATATACAGGATTCCATTACCAAACTATATCTAGATATACAGGATTCCATTTCCAAGCTACATCGAGATATACAAGATTCCATTACCAAACCACATCTAGATATGCAGGATTCAATTACAAACTACATCTAGATATACAGGATTCCACTACAAACCACATCTAGATATACAGGATTCCATTACCAAACTACATCTAGATATACAGGATTACATTACAAATTACATCTAGATATAGAGGATTCCATTTCCAAACTACATCTAGATATACAGGATTCCATTTCCAAACTATATCTAGATAGATAGGATTTCATTTCTAAACTACATCTAGATATACAAGATTCCATTACCAAACTGCATGTAGATATACAGGATTTTACTACCAAACTACATCTAGATATACATGATTTCATTACAAACTACATCTAGATATACAGGATTCATTTACCAAACTAAATCAAGATATACAGGATTCCATGACCTACCTATATCTAAATATACAGGATTACATTTTCTGACTACATCTAGATAAAAGGATTCCATTACCAAACTACATATATAGATATACAGCATTCCATTTCCAAACTACATCTAGATATACAGGATTCCATTAACAAACCACATCTAGATATACAGGATTCCATTACCAAACTACATCTAGATATACAGGATTACATTACAAACTACATCTAGATATACAGGATTCCACTACAAACTACATCTAGATATACAGGATTCCATTTTCAAACTACATCTAGATATATAGGATTCCACTACAAACTACATCTAGATATACAGAATTCCATTACCAAGCAACATCTAGATATACAGGATTCCATTTCCAAACTACATCTAGATATACAGGATTACATTACAAACTACATCTAGATATACAGGATTCCACTACAAACTACATCTAGATATACAGGATTCCATTTCCAAACTACATCTAGATATATAGGATTCCACTACAAACTACATCTAGATATACAGGATTCCATTTCCAAACTATATCTAAATATACAGGATTCCATTACCAAGCTACATCTAGATATACAGGATTCCACTACAAACTACATCTAGATATACAGGATTCCATTTCCAAACTACAGCTAAATATACAGGATTCCATTACCAAGCTACATCTAGATATACAGGATTCCATTTCCAAACTACATCTAGATATACAGGATTCCATTACAAACTACATCTAGATAGACAGGATTCCATTTCCAAACTACATCTAGATATACAGGATTCCATTACCAAACTACATCTAGATATACAGGATTCCTTTACCTGACTACATCTAGATATACAGGATTCCATTAACAAACTACATCTAGATATACCGGATTCCATTTCTCAAGTACATCTAGATATACAGGATTCCATTTCCAAACTACATCTAGATATACAGGATTCCATCACCAAACTACATCTAGAAAGACAGGATTCCATTACAAACTACATCTAGATATACAGGATTCCACTACAAACTACATCTAGATATACAGGATTCCATTTCCAAACTACATCTAGATATACAGGATTCCATTACAAACTACATCTAGATATACAGGATTCCATTACCAAGCTACATCTAGATATACAGGATTCCATTACAAACTAAATCTAGATATACAGGATTCCATTTCCAAACTACATCTAGATATACAGGATTCCATTTCCAAACAACATCTAGATATACAGGATTCCATTACCAAACTGCATCTATATATACAGGATTCCATTTCCAAACTGCATCTAGATAAACAGGATTCCATAACAAACTACATCTAGATATACAGGATTGCATTACAAACTATATCTAGATATAAAGGATTGCATCACAAACTACATCTAGATATACAGGATTTCATTACAAACTACATCCAGATATACAGGATTCCATTTCCAAACTAAATCTAGATATACAGGATTTCATTACAAACTACATCTAGATATACAGGATTTCATTTCCAAACTACATGTAGATATACAGGATTCCATTAACAAACTACATCTAGATATACAGGATTTCATTACAAACTACATCTAGATATACAGGATTCCATTACCAAACTACATCTAGATAGACAGGATTCCATTACCAAACTACATCTAGATATACAGGATGTCATTACACACTACATCTAGATATACAGGATTCCATTACCAAGCTACATCTAGATATACAGGATTCCATTTCCAAACTGCATCTAGATATACAGGATTCCATTTCCAAACTACATCTAGATATACAGGATTCCATTTCCAATCTACATCTAGATATACAGGATTCCATTACCAAGCTACATCTAGATATACAGGATTCCATTTCCAAACTACATCTAGATATACAGGATTACATTACGAACTACATCTAGATATACAGGATTCCACTACAAACTATATCTAGATATACAGGATTCCATTTCCAAACTACATCTAGATATACAGGATTCCACTAAAAACTACATCTAGATATACAGCATTCCATTTCCAAACTATATCTAAATATACAGGATTCCATTACCAAGCTACATCTAGATATACAGGATTCCACTACAAACTACACCTAGATATACAGGATTCCATTTCCAAACTACTTCTAAATATACAGGAATCCATTACCAAGCTACATCTAGATATACAGGATTCCACTACAAACTACATCTAGATATACAGGATTACATTACCAAGCTACATCTAGATATATAGGATTCCATTTCCTCACTACATCTAGATAGGCAGGATTCCATTTCCAAACTACATCTAGATATACAGGATTCCATTACAAACTACATCTAGATATACAGGATTCCATTTCCAAACTACATCTAGATAGACAGGATTCCATTTCCAAACTACATCTAGATATACAGGATTCCATTACAAACTACATCTAGATAGACAGGATTCCATTTCCAAACTACATCTAGATATACAGGATTCCATTACAAACTACATCTAGATATACAGGATTCCATTACCAAACTACATCTAGATATACAGGATTACATTACAAACTACATCTAGATATACAGGATTCCATTTCCAAACTATATCTAGATAGATAGGATTTCATTTCTAAACTACATCTAGATATACAAGATTCCATTACCAAACTGCATCTAGATATACAGGATTTTACTACCAAACTACATATAGATATACAGGATTTCATTACAAACTACATCTAGATATACAGGATTCATTTACCAAACTAAATCAAGATATACAGGATTCCATGACCTGCCTACATCTAAATATACAGGATTACATTTTCTGACTACATCTAGATAAACAGGATTCCATTACCAAACTACATCTAGATATACAGGATGTCACTACACACTACATCTAGATATACAGGATTCCATTTCCAAGCTACATCTAGATATACAGGATTCCATTTCCAAACTGCATCTAGATATACAGGATTCCATTTCCAAACTACATCTAGATATACAGGATTCCATTTCCAATCTACATCTAGATATACAGGATTCCATTACCAAGCTACATCTAGATATACAGGATTCCATTTCCAAACTACATCTAGATATACAGGTTTACATTACAAACTACATCTAGATATACAGGATTCCACTACAAACTATATCTAGATATACAGGATTCCATTTCCAAACTACATCTAGATATACAGGATTCCACTAAAAACTACATCTAGATATACAGCATTCCATTTCCAAACTATATCTAAATATACAGGATTCCATTACCAAGCTACATCTAGATATACAGGATTCCACTACAAACTACACCTAGATATACAGGATTCCATTTCCAAACTACTTCTAAATATACAGGAATCCATTACCAAGCTACATCTAGATATACAGGATTCCACTACAAACTACATCTAGATATACAGGATTACATTACCAAGCTACATCTAGATATATAGGATTCCATTTCCTCACTACATCTAGATAGGCAGGATTCCATTTCCACACTACATCTAGATATACAGGATTCCATTACAAACTACATCTAGATATACAGGATTCCATTTCCAAACTACATCTAGATATACAGGATTCCATTTCCAAACTACATCTAGATAGACAGGATTCCATTTCCAAGCTACATCTAGATATACAGGATTCCATTACAAACTACATCTAGATAGACAGGATTCCATTTCCAAACTACATCTAGATATACAGGATTCCATTACAAACTACATCTAGATATACAGGATTCCATTACCAAACTACATCTAGATATACAGGATTACATTACAAACTACATCTAGATATACAGGATTCCATTTCCAAACTATATCTAGATAGATAGGATTTCATTTCTAAACTACATCTAGATATACAAGATTCCATTACCAAACTGCATCTAGATATACAGGATTTTACTACCAAACTACATATAGATATACAGGATTTCATTACAAACTACATCTAGATATACAGGATTCATTTACCAAACTAAATCAAGATATACAGGATTCCATGACCTGCCTACATCTAAATATACAGGATTACATTTTCTGACTACATCTAGATAAACAGGATTCCATTACCAAACTACATCTAGATATACTGGATGTCATTACACACTACATCTAGATATACAGGATTCCATTTCCAAACTGCATCTAGATATACAGGATTCCATTACCAAACTATATCTAGATATACAGGATTCCATTTCCAAGCTACATCGAGATATACAAGATTCCATTACCAAACCACATCTAGATATGCAGGATTCAATTACAAACTACATCTAGATATACAGGATTCCACTACAAACTACATCTAGATATACAGGATTCCATTACAAACTACATATAGATATACAGGATTCCATTACCTGACTACATCTAGATATACAGGATTCCATTACAAACTATATCTAGATATACAGGATTCCATTACCAAACTACATCTAGATATACATAATTTCATTACCTGACTACATCTAGATATACAGGATTCCATTTCCAAACTACATCTAGATATACAGGATTCCATTTCCAAACTACATCTAGATATACAGGATTCCATTACCAAGCTACATCTAGATATACAGGATTCCATTTCCAAACTACATCTAGATATACAGGATTACATTACGAACTACATCTAGATATACAGGATTCCACTACAAACTATATCTAGATATACAGGATTCCATTTCCAAACTACATCTAGATATACAGGATTCCACTACAAACTACATCTAGATATACAGGATTCCATTTCCAAACTATATCTAAATATACAGTATTCCATTACCAAGCTACATCTAGATATACAGGATTCCACTGCAAACTACATCTAGATATACAGGATTCCATTTCCAAACTACTTCTAAATATACAGGATTCCATTACCAAGCTACATCTAGATATACAGGATTCCACTACAAACTACATCTAGATATACAGGATTACTACATTACCAAGCTACATCTAGATATATAGGATTCCATTTCCTCACTACATCTAGATAGGCAGGATTCCATTTCCAAACTACATCTAGATATACAGGATTCCATTTCCAAACTACATCTAGATATACAGGATTCCATTTCCAAACTACATCTAGATAGACAGGATTCCATTTCCAAACTACATCTAGATATACAGGATTCCATTACAAACTACATCTAGATAGACAGGATTCCATTTCCAAACTACATCTAGATATACAGGATTCCATTACAAACTACATCTAGATATACAGGATTCCATTACCAAACTACATCTAAATATACAGAATTCCTTTACCTGACTACATCTAGATATACAGCATTCCATTTCCAAACTACATCTAGATATACAGGATTCCATTACAAACCACATCTAGATATACAGGATTCCATTACCAAACTACATCTAGATATACAGGATTACATTACAAACTACATCTAGATATAGAGGATTCCATTTCCAAACTACATCTAGATATACAGGATTCCATTTCCAAACTATATCTAGATAGATAGGATTTCATTTCTAAACTACATCTAGATATACAAGATTCCATTACCAAACTGCATCTAGATATACAGGATTTTACTACCAAACTACATATAGATATACAGGATTTCATTACAAACTACATCTAGATATACAGGATTCATTTACCAAACTAAATCAAGATATACAGGATTCCATGACCTGCCTACATCTAAATATACAGGATTACATTTTCTGACTACATCTAGATAAACAGGATTCCATTACCAAACTACATCTAGATATACTGGATGTCATTACACACTACATCTAGATATAAGGATTCCATTTCCAAACTGCATCTAGATATACAGGATTCCATTACCAAACTATATCTAGATATACAGGATTCCATTTCCAAGCTACATCGAGATATACAAGATTCCATTACCAAACCACATCTAGATATGCAGGATTCAATTACAAACTACATCTAGATATACAGGATGTCATTACACACTACATCTAGATATACAGGATTCCATTACCAAGCTACATCTAGATATACAGGATTCCATTTCCAAACTGCATCTAGATATACAGGATTCCATTTCCAAACTACATCTAGATATACAGGATTCCATTTCCAATCTACATCTAGATATACAGGATTACATTACGAACTACATCTAGATATACAGGATTCCACTACAAACTATATCTAGATATACAGGATTCCATTTCCAAACTACATCTAGATATACAGGATTCCACTAAAAACTACATCTAGATATACAGCATTCCATTTCCAAACTATATCTAAATATACAGGATTCCATTACCAAGCTACATCTAGATATACAGGATTCCACTACAAACTACACCTAGATATACAGGATTCCATTTCCAAACTACTTCTAAATATACAGGAATCCATTACCAAGCTACATCTAGATATACAGGATTCCACTACAAACTACATCTAGATATACAGGATTACATTACCAAGCTACATCTAGATATATAGGATTCCATTTCCTCACTACATCTAGATAGGCAGGATTCCATTTCCAAACTACATCTAGATATACAGGATTCCATTACAAACTACATCTAGATATACAGGATTCCATTTCCAAACTACATCTAGATAGACAGGATTCCATTTCCAAACTACATCTAGATATACAGGATTCCATTACAAACTACATCTAGATAGACAGGATTCCATTTCCAAACTACATCTAGATATACAGGATTCCATTACAAACTACATCTAGATATACAGGATTCCATTACCAAACTACATCTAGATATACAGGATTACATTACAAACTACATCTAGATATACAGGATTCCATTTCCAAACTATATCTAGATAGATAGGATTTCATTTCTAAACTACATCTAGATATACAAGATTCCATTACCAAACTGCATCTAGATATACAGGATTTTACTACCAAACTACATATAGATATACAGGATTTCATTACAAACTACATCTAGATATACAGGATTCATTTACCAAACTAAATCAAGATATACAGGATTCCATGACCTGCCTACATCTAAATATACAGGATTACATTTTCTGACTACATCTAGATAAACAGGATTCCATTACCAAACTACATCTAGATATACAGGATGTCATTACACACTACATCTAGATATACAGGATTCCATTTCCAAGCTACATCTAGATATACAGGATTCCATTTCCAAACTGCATCTAGATATACAGGATTCCATTTCCAAACTACATCTAGATATACAGGATTCCATTTCCAATCTACATCTAGATATACAGGATTCCATTACCAAGCTACATCTAGATATACAGGATTCCATTTCCAAACTACATCTAGATATACAGGTTTACATTACAAACTACATCTAGATATACAGGATTCCACTACAAACTATATCTAGATATACAGGATTCCATTTCCAAACTACATCTAGATATACAGGATTCCACTAAAAACTACATCTAGATATACAGCATTCCATTTCCAAACTATATCTAAATATACAAGATTCCATTACCAAGCTACATCTAGATATACAGGATTCCACTACAAACTACACCTAGATATACAGGATTCCATTTGCAAACTACTTCTAAATATACAGGAATCCATTACCAATCTACATCTAGATATACAGGATTCCACTACAAACTACATCTAGATATACAGGATTACATTACCAAGCTACATCTAGATATATAGGATTCCATTTCCTCACTACATCTAGATAGGCAGGATTCCATTTCCACACTACATCTAGATATACAGGATTCCATTACAAACTACATCTAGATATACAGGATTCCATTTCCAAACTACATCTAGATATACAGGATTCCATTTCCAAACTACATCTAGATAGACAGGATTCCATTTCCAAGCTACATCTAGATATACAGCATTCCATTACAAACTACATCTAGATAGACAGGATTCCATTTCCAAACTACATCTAGATATACAGGATTCCATTACAAACTACATCTAGATATACAGGATTCCATTACCAAACTACATCTAGATATACAGGATTACATTACAAACTACATCTAGATATACAGGATTCCATTTCCAAACTATATCTAGATAGATAGGATTTCATTTCTAAACTACATCTAGATATACAAGATTCCATTACCAAACTGCATCTAGATATACAGGATTTTACTACCAAACTACATATAGATATACAGGATTTCATTACAAACTACATCTAGATATACAGGATTCATTTACCAAACTAAATCAAGATATACAGGATTCCATGACCTGCCTACATCTAAATATACAGGATTACATTTTCTGACTACATCTAGATAAACAGGATTCCATTACCAAACTACATCTAGATATACTGGATGTCATTACACACTACATCTAGATATACAGGATTCCATTTCCAAACTGCATCTAGATATACAGGATTCCATTACCAAACTATATCTAGATATACAGGATTCCATTTCCAAGCTACATCGAGATATACAAGATTCCATTACCAAACCACATCTAGATATGCAGGATTCAATTACAAACTACATCTAGATATACAGGATTCCACTACAAACTACATCTAGATATACAGGATTCCATTACAAACTACATATAGATATACAGGATTCCATTACCTGACTACATCTAGATATACAGGATTCCATTACAAACTATATCTAGATATACAGGATTCCATTACCAAACTACATCTAGATATACATAATTTCATTACCTGACTACATCTAGATATACAGGATTCCATTTCCAAACTACATCTAGATATACAGGATTCCATTTCCAAACTACATCTAGATATACAGGATTCCATTACCAAGCTACATCTAGATATACAGGATTCCATTTCCAAACTACATCTAGATATACAGGATTACATTACGAACTACATCTAGATATACAGGATTCCACTACAAACTATATCTAGATATACAGGATTCCATTTCCAAACTACATCTAGATATACAGGATTCCACTACAAACTACATCTAGATATACAGGATTCCATTTCCAAACTATATCTAAATATACAGTATTCCATTACCAAGCTACATCTAGATATACAGGATTCCACTGCAAACTACATCTAGATATACAGGATTCCATTTCCAAACTACTTCTAAATATACAGGATTCCATTACCAAGCTACATCTAGATATACAGGATTCCACTACAAACTACATCTAGATATACAGGATTACTACATTACCAAGCTACATCTAGATATATAGGATTCCATTTCCTCACTACATCTAGATAGGCAGGATTCCATTTCCAAACTACATCTAGATATACAGGATTCCATTTCCAAACTACATCTAGATATACAGGATTCCATTTCCAAACTACATCTAGATAGACAGGATTCCATTTCCAAACTACATCTAGATATACAGGATTCCATTACAAACTACATCTAGATAGACAGGATTCCATTTCCAAACTACATCTAGATATACAGGATTCCATTACAAACTACATCTAGATATACAGGATTCCATTACCAAACTACATCTAAATATACAGAATTCCTTTACCTGACTACATCTAGATATACAGCATTCCATTTCCAAACTACATCTAGATATACAGGATTCCATTACAAACCACATCTAGATATACAGGATTCCATTACCAAACTACATCTAGATATACAGGATTACATTACAAACTACATCTAGATATAGAGGATTCCATTTCCAAACTACATCTAGATATACAGGATTCCATTTCCAAACTATATCTAGATAGATAGGATTTCATTTCTAAACTACATCTAGATATACAAGATTCCATTACCAAACTGCATCTAGATATACAGGATTTTACTACCAAACTACATATAGATATACAGGATTTCATTACAAACTACATCTAGATATACAGGATTCATTTACCAAACTAAATCAAGATATACAGGATTCCATGACCTGCCTACATCTAAATATACAGGATTACATTTTCTGACTACATCTAGATAAACAGGATTCCATTACCAAACTACATCTAGATATACTGGATGTCATTACACACTACATCTAGATATAAGGATTCCATTTCCAAACTGCATCTAGATATACAGGATTCCATTACCAAACTATATCTAGATATACAGGATTCCATTTCCAAGCTACATCGAGATATACAAGATTCCATTACCAAACCACATCTAGACATGCAGGATTCAATTACAAACTACATCTAGATATACAGGATGTCATTACACACTACATCTAGATATACAGGATTCCATTACCAAGCTACATCTAGATATACAGGATTCCATTTCCAAACTGCATCTAGATATACAGGATTCCATTTCCAAACTACATCTAGATATACAGGATTCCATTTCCAATCTACATCTAGATATACAGGATTACATTACGAACTACATCTAGATATACAGGATTCCACTACAAACTATATCTAGATATACAGGATTCCATTTCCAAACTACATCTAGATATACAGGATTCCACTAAAAACTACATCTAGATATACAGCATTCCATTTCCAAACTATATCTAAATATACAGGATTCCATTACCAAGCTACATCTAGATATACAGGATTCCACTACAAACTACACCTAGATATACAGGATTCCATTTCCAAACTACTTCTAAATATACAGGAATCCATTACCAAGCTACATCTAGATATACAGGATTCCACTACAAACTACATCTAGATATACAGGATTACATTACCAAGCTACATCTAGATATATAGGATTCCATTTCCTCACTACATCTAGATAGGCAGGATTCCATTTCCAAACTACATCTAGATATACAGGATTCCATTACAAACTACATCTAGATATACAGGATTCCATTTCCAAACTACATCTAGATAGACAGGATTCCATTTCCAAACTACATCTAGATATACAGGATTCCATTACAAACTACATCTAGATAGACAGGATTCCATTTCCAAACTACATCTAGATATACAGGATTCCATTACAAACTACATCTAGATATACAGGATTCCATTACCAAACTACATCTAGATATACAGGATTACATTACAAACTACATCTAGATATACAGGATTCCATTTCCAAACTATATCTAGATAGATAGGATTTCATTTCTAAACTACATCTAGATATACAAGATTCCATTACCAAACTGCATCTAGATATACAGGATTTTACTACCAAACTACATATAGATATACAGGATTTCATTACAAACTACATCTAGATATACAGGATTCATTTACCAAACTAAATCAAGATATACAGGATTCCATGACCTGCCTACATCTAAATATACAGGATTACATTTTCTGACTACATCTAGATAAACAGGATTCCATTACCAAACTACATCTAGATATACAGGATGTCATTACACACTACATCTAGATATACAGGATTCCATTTCCAAGCTACATCTAGATATACAGGATTCCATTTCCAAACTGCATCTAGATATACAGGATTCCATTTCCAAACTACATCTAGATATACAGGATTCCATTTCCAATCTACATCTAGATATACAGGATTCCATTACCAAGCTACATCTAGATATACAGGATTCCATTTCCAAACTACATCTAGATATACAGGTTTACATTACAAACTACATCTAGATATACAGGATTCCACTACAAACTATATCTAGATATACAGGATTCCATTTCCAAACTACATCTAGATATACAGGATTCCACTAAAAACTACATCTAGATATACAGCATTCCATTTCCAAACTATATCTAAATATACAGGATTCCATTACCAAGCTACATCTAGATATACAGGATTCCACTACAAACTACACCTAGATATACAGGATTCCATTTGCAAACTACTTCTAAATATACAGGAATCCATTACCAATCTACATCTAGATATACAGGATTCCACTACAAACTACATCTAGATATACAGGATTACATTACCAAGCTACATCTAGATATATAGGATTCCATTTCCTCACTACATCTAGATAGGCAGGATTCCATTTCCACACTACATCTAGATATACAGGATTCCATTACAAACTACATCTAGAATACAGGATTCATTTCCAAACTACATCTAGATATACAGGATTCATTTCCAAACTACATCTAGATAGACAGGATTCCATTTCCAAGCTACATCTAGATATACAGCATTCCATTACAACTACATCTAGATAGACAGGATTCCATTTCCAAACTACATCTAGATATACAGGATTCCATTACAAACTACATCTAGATATACAGGATTCCATTACCAAACTACATCTAGATATACAGGATTACATTACAAACTACATCTAGATATACAGGATTCCATTTCCAAACTATATCTAGATAGATAGGATTTCATTTCTAAACTACATCTAGATATACAAGATTCCATTACCAAACTGCATCTAGATATACAGGATTTTACTACCAAACTACATATAGATATACAGGATTTCATTACAAACTACATCTAGAATACAGGATTCATTTACCAAACTAAATCAAGATATACAGGATTCCATGACCTGCCTACATCTAAATATACAGGATTACATTTTCTGACTACATCTAGATAAACAGGATTCCATTACCAAACTACATCTAGATATACTGGATGTCATTACACACTACATCTAGATATACAGGATTCCATTTCCAAACTGCATCTAGATATACAGGATTCCATTACCAAACTATATCTAGATATACAGGATTCCATTTCCAAGCTACATCGAGATATACAAGATTCCATTACCAAAACCACATCTAGATATGCAGGATTCAATTACAAACTACATCTAGATATACAGGATTCCACTACAAACTACATCTAGATATACAGGATTCATTACAAACTACTTATAGATATACAGGATTCCATTACCTGACTACATCTAGATATACAGGATTCCATTACAAACTATATCTAGATATACAGGATTCCATTACCAAACTACATCTAGATATACATAATTTCATTACCTGACTACATCTAGATATACAGGATTCCATTTCCAAACTACATCTAGATATACAGGATTCCATTTCCAAACTACATCTAGATATACAGGATTCCATTACCAAGCTACATCTAGATATACAGGATTCCATTTCCAAACTACATCTAGATATACAGGATTACATTACGAACTACATCTAGATATACAGGATTCCACTACAAACTATATCTAGATATACAGGATTCCATTTCCAAACTACATCTAGATATACAGGATTCCACTACAAACTACATCTAGATATACAGGATTCCATTTCCAAACTATATCTAAATATACAGTATTCCATTACCAAGCTACATCTAGATATACAGGATTCCACTGCAAACTACATCTAGATATACAGGATTCCATTTCCAAACTACTTCTAAATATACAGGATTCCATTACCAAGCTACATCTAGATATACAGGATTCCACTACAAACTACATCTAGATATACAGGATTACTACATTACCAAGCTACATCTAGATATATAGGATTCCATTTCCTCACTACATCTAGATAGGCAGGATTCCATTTCCAAACTACATCTAGATATACAGGATTCCATTTCCAAACTACATCTAGATATACAGGATTCCATTTCCAAACTACATCTAGATAGACAGGATTCCATTTCCAAACTACATCTAGATATACAGGATTCCATTACAAACTACATCTAGATAGACAGGATTCCATTTCCAAACTACATCTAGATATACAGGATTCCATTACAAACTACATCTAGATATACAGGATTCCATTACCAAACTACATCTAAATATACAGAATTCCTTTACCTGACTACATCTAGATATACAGCATTCCATTTCCAAACTACATCTAGATATACAGGATTCCATTACAAACCACATCTAGATATACAGGATTCCATTACCAAACTACATCTAGATATACAGGATTACATTACAAACTACATCTAGATATAGAGGATTCCATTTCCAAACTACATCTAGATATACAGGATTCCATTTCCAAACTATATCTAGATAGATAGGATTTCATTTCTAAACTACATCTAGATATACAAGATTCCATTACCAAACTGCATCTAGATATACAGGATTTTACTACCAAACTACATATAGATATACAGGATTTCATTACAAACTACATCTAGATATACAGGATTCATTTACCAAACTAAATCAAGATATACAGGATTCCATGACCTGCCTACATCTAAATATACAGGATTACATTTTCTGACTACATCTAGATAAACAGGATTCCATTACCAAACTACATCTAGATATACTGGATGTCATTACACACTACATCTAGATATAAGGATTCCATTTCCAAACTGCATCTAGATATACAGGATTCCATTACCAAACTATATCTAGATATACAGGATTCCATTTCCAAGCTACATCGAGATATACAAGATTCCATTACCAAACCACATCTAGATATGCAGGATTCAATTACAAACTACATCTAGATATACAGGATTCCACTACAAACTACATCTAGATATACAGGATTCCATTACAAACTACATATAGATATACAGGATTCCATTACCTGACTACATCTAGATATACAGGATTCCATTACAAACTATATCTAGATATACAGGATTCCATTACCAAACTACATCTAGATATACAGGATTCCATTACAAACTACATCTAGATATACAGGATTCATTTACCAAACTAAATCAAGATATACAGGATTCCATGACGTGCCTACATCTAAATATACAGGATTACATTTTCTGACTACATCTAGATAAACATGTTTCCATTACCAAACTACATATATAGATATACAGCATTCCATTTCCAAACTACATCTAGATATAAAGGATTCCATTAACAAACCACATCTAGATATACAGGATTCCATTACCAAACTACATCTAGATATAAATAATTTCATTACCTGATTACATCTAGATATACAGGATTCCATTTCCAAACTACATCTAGATATACAGGATTCCATTTCCAAACTACATCTAGATATACAGGATTCCATTACCAAACTACATCTAGATATACAGGATTACATTACAAACTAAATCTAGATATAGAGGATTCCATTTCCAAACTACATCTAGATATACAGGATTCCATTTCCAAACTATATCTAGATAGATAGGATTTCATTTCTAAACTACATCTAGATATACAAGATTCCATTACCAAACTGCATGTAGATATACAGGATTTTACTACCAAACTACATCTAGATATACAGGATTTCATTACAAACTACATCTAGATATACAGGATTCATTTACCAAACTAAATCAAGATATACAGGATTCCATGACCTACCTATATCTAAATATACAGGATTACATTTTCTGACTACATCTAGATAAAAGGATTCCATTACCAAACTACATATATAGATATACAGCATTCCATTTCCAAACTACATCTAGATATACAGGATTCCATTAACAAACCACATCTAGATATACAGGATTCCATTACCAAACTACATCTAGATATACAGGATTACATTACAAACTACATCTAGATATACAGGATTCCACTACAAACTACATCTAGATATACAGGATTCCATTTCCAAACTACATCTAGATATATAGGATTCCACTACAAACTACATCTAGATATACAGAATTCCATTACCAAGCAACATCTAGATATACAGGATTCCATTTCCAAACTACATCTAGATATACAGGATTACATTACAAACTACATCTAGATATACAGGATTCCACTACAAACTACATCTAGATATACAGGATTCCATTTCCAAACTACATCTAGATATGTAGGATTCCACTACAAACTACATCTAGATATACAGGATTCCATTTCCAAACTATATCTAAATATACAGGATTCCATTACCAAGCTACATCTAGATATACAGGATTCCACTACAAACTACATCTAGATATACAGGATTCCATTTCCAAACTACAGCTAAATATACAGGATTCCATTACCAAGCTACATCTAGATATACAGGATTCCACTACAAACTACATCTAGATATACAGGATTCCATTTCCAAACTATATCTAAATATACAGGATTCCATTACCAAGCTACATCTAGATATACAGGATTCCACTACAAACTACATCTAGATATACAGGATTCCATTACCTCACTACATCTAGATATACAGGATTCCATTTCCAAACTACATCTAGATATACAGGATTCCATTTCCAAACTACATCTAGATAGACAGGATTCCATTTCCAAACTACATCTAGATATACAGGATTTCATTACAAACTACATCTAGATATACAGGATTCATTTACCAAACTAAATCAAGATATACAGGATTCCATGACCTGCCTACATCTAAATATACAGGATTACATTTTCTGACTATATCTAGATAAACAGGATTCCATTACCAAACTACATATAGATATACAGCATTCCATTTCCAAACTACTTCTAGATATACAGGATTCCATTACCAAACCACATCTAGATATACAGGATTCCATTACCAAACTACATCTAGATATACATAATTTCATTACCTGACTACATCTAGATATACAGGATTCCATTTCCAAACTACATCTAGATATACAGGATTCCATTTCCAAACTACATCAAGATATACAGGATTCCATTTCCAAGCTACATCTAAATATACAGGATTCCATTACCAAGCTACATCTAGATATACAGGATTCCATTACCTCACTACATCTAAATAGACAGGAATCCATTTCCAAACTACATCTAGATATACAGGATTCCATTACAAACTACATCTAGATATACAGGATTCCATTCCAAATCTACATCTAGATATATAGGATTCCATTTCCAAACTACATCTAAATAGACAGGATTCCATTTCCAAACAACATCTAGATATACAGGATTCCATTACAAACTACATCTAGATATACAGGATTCCATTACCAAACTACATCTAGATATATAGGATTCCTTTACCTGACTACATCTAGATATACAGGATTCCATTACCAAACTACATCTAGATATACAGGATTCCATTTCCAAACTACATCTAGATATACAGGATTCCATAACAAACTACATCTAGATATAAAGGATTCCATCACCAAACTACATCTAGATAGACACGATTCCATTACAAACTACATTTAGATATACAGGATTCCACTACAAACTACATCTAGATATACAGGATTCCATTTCCAAACAACATCTAGATAGACAGGATTTCATTACAAACGACATCTAGATATACAGGATTCCATTTCCAAACTGCATCTAGATATACAGGATTTCATTACAAACTACATCTAGATATACAGGATTCATTTACCAAACTAAATCAAGATATACAGGATTCCATGACCTGCCTACATCTAAATATACAGGATTACATTTTCTGAATACATCTAGATAAAAGGATTCCATTACCAAACTACATATAGATATACAGCATTCCATTTCCAAACTACTTCTAGATATACAGGATTCCATTACAAAAACACATCTAGATATACAGGATTCCATTACCAAACTACATCTAGATATACATAATTTCATTACCTGACTACATCTAGATATACAGGATTCCATTTCCAATCTACATCTAGATATACAGGATTCCATTTCCAAACTACATCTAGATATACAGGATTCCATTACCAAGCTACATCTAGATATACAGGACTCCATTTCCAAACTACATCTAGATATACAGGATTACATTACAAACTACATCTAGATATACAGGATTCCACTACAAACTACATCTAGATATACAGGATTCCATTTCCAAACTACATCTAGATATACAGGATTCCACTACAAACTACATCTAGATATACAGGATTCCATTTCCAAAATATATCTAAATATACAGGATTCCATTACCAAGCTACATCTAGATATACAGGATTCCACTACAAACTACATCTAGATATACAGGATTCCATTTCAAAACTACTTCTAAATATACAGGATTCCATTACCAAGCTACATCTAGATATATAGGATTCCATTTCCTCACTACATCTAGATAGACAGGATTCCATTTCCAAAATACATCTAGATATACAGGATTCCATTACAAACTACATATAGATATACAGGATTCCATTTCCAAACTACATCTAGATATACAGGATTCCATTTCCAAACTACATCTAGATAGACAGGATTCCATTTCCAAACTACATCTAGATATACAGGATTCCATTACAAACTACATCTAGATAGACAGGATTCCATTTCCAAACTACATCTAGATATACAGGATTCCATTACAAACTACATCTAGATATACAGGATTCCATTACCAAACTACATCTAGATATACAGGATTCCTTTACCTGACTACATCTAGATATACAGGATTCCATTACCAAACTACATCTAGATATACAGGATTCCATTTCCAAAGTACATCTAGATATACAGGATTCCATAATAAACTACATCTAGATATACAGGATTCCATCACCAAACTACATCTAGATAGACAGGATTCCATTACAAACTACATCTAGATATACAGGATTCCACTACAAACTACATTTAGATATACAGGATTCCATTTCCAAACTACATCTAGATATACAGGATTCCATTACAAACTACATCTAGATATACAGGATTCCATTACCAAGCTACATCTAGATATACAGGATTCCATTACAAACTAAATCTAGATATACAGGATTCCATTTCCAAACTACATCTAGATATACAGGATTCCATTTCCAAACTACATCTAGATATACAGGATTCCATTACCAAACTGCATCTATATATACAGGATTCCATTTCCAAACTGCATCTAGATAAACAGGATTCCATAACAAACTACATCTAGATATACAGGATTGCATTACAAACTATATCTAGATATAAAGGATTGCATTACAAACTACATCTAGATATACAGGATTTCATTACAAACTACATCTAGATATACAGGATTCCATTTCCAAACTAAATCTAGATATACAGGATTTCATTACAAACTACATCTAGATATACAGGATTTCATTTCCAAACTACATTTAGATATACAGGATTCCATTAACAAACTACATCTAGATATACAGGATTTCATTACAAACTATATCTAGATATACAGGATGCCATTACCAAACTACATCTAGATAGACAGGATTCCATTACCAAACTACATCTAGATATACAGGATGTCATTACACACTACATCTAGATATACAGGATTCCATTACCAAGCTACATCTAGATATACAGGATTCCATTTCCAAACTACATCTAGATATACAGGATTCCATTACAAACTATATCTAGATATACAGGATTTTACTACCAAACTAAATATAGATATACAGGATTTCATTACAAACTACATCTAGATATACAGGATTCATTTACCAAACTAAATCAAGATATACAGGATTCCATGACCTGCCTACATCTAAATATACAGGATTACATTTTCTGACTACATCTAGATAAACAGGTTTCCATTACCAAACTACATATATAGATATACAGCATTCCATTTCCAAACTACATCTAGATATAAAGGATTCCATTAACAAACCACATCTAGATATACAGGATTCCATTACCAAACTACATCTAGATATAAATAATTTCATTACCTGATTACATCTAGATATACAGGATTCCATTTCCAAACTACATCTAGATATACAGGATTCCATTTCCAAACTACATCTAGATATACAGGATTCCATTACCAAACTACATCTAGATATACAGGATTACATTACAAACTACATCTAGATATAGAGGATTCCATTTCCAAACTACATCTAGATATACAGGATTCCATTTCCAAACTATATCTAGATAGATAGGATTTCATTTCTAAACTACATCTAGATATACAAGATTCCATTACCAAACTGCATGTAGATATACAGGATTTTACTACCAAACTACATCTAGATATACAGGATTTCATTACAAACTACATCTAGATATACAGGATTCATTTACCAAACTAAATCAAGATATACAGGATTCCATGACCTACCTATATCTAAATATACAGGATTACATTTTCTGACTACATCTAGATAAAAGGATTCCATTACCAAATTACATATATAGATATACAGCATTCCATTTCCAAACTACATCTAGATATACAGGATTCCATTAACAAACCACATCTAGATATACAGGATTCCATTACCAAACTACATCTAGATATACAGGATTACATTACAAACTACATCTAGATATACAGGATTCCACTACAAACTACATCTAGATATACAGGATTCCATTTCCAAACTACATCTAGATATATAGGATTCCACTACAAACTACATCTAGATATACAGAATTCCATTACCAAGCAACATCTAGATATACAGGATTCCATTTCCAAACTACATCTAGATATACAGGATTACATTACAAACTACATCTAGATATACAGGATTCCACTACAAACTACATCTAGATATACAGAATTCCATTTCCAAACTACATCTAGATATATAGGATTCCACTACAAACTACATCTAGATATACAGGATTCCATTTCCAAACTATATCTAAATATACAGGATTCCATTACCAAGCTACATCTAGATATACAGGATTCCACTACAAACTACATCTAGATATACAGGATTCCATTTCCAAACTACAGCTAAATATACAGGATTCCATTACCAAGCTACATCTAGATATACAGGATTCCACTACAAACTACATCTAGATATACAGGATTCCATTTCCAAACTATATCTAAATATACAGGATTCCATTACCAAGCTACATCTAGATATACAGGATTCCACTACAAACTACATCTAGATATACAGGATTCCATTACCTCACTACATCTAGATATACAGGATTCCATTTCCAAACTACATCTAGATATACAGGATTCCATTTCCAAACTACATCTAGATAGACAGGATTCCATTTCCAAACTACATCTAGATATACAGGATTTCATTACAAACTACATCTAAATATACAGGATTACATTTTCTGACTATATCTAGATAAACAGGATTCCATTACCAAACTACATATAGATATACAGCATTCCATTTCCAAACTACTTCTAGATATACAGGATTCCATTACCAAACCACATCTAGATATACAGGATTCCACTACCAAACTACATCTAGATATACATAATTTCATTACCTGACTACATCTAGATATACAGGATTCCATTTCCAAACTACATCTAGATATACTGGATTCCATTTCCAAACTACATCAAGATATACAGGATTCCATTTCCAAGCTACATCTAAATATACAGGATTCCATTACCAAGCTACATCTAGATATACAGGATTCCATTACCTCACTACATCTAAATAGACAGGAATCCATTTCCAAACTACATCTAGATATACAGGATTCCATTACAAACTACATCTAGATATACAGGATTCCATTACCAAACTACATCTAGATATACAGGATTCCATTTCCAAACTACATCTAGATATACAGGATTCCATAACAAACTACATCTAGATATAAAGGATTCCATCAACAAACTACATCTAGATAGACACGATTCCATTACAAACTACATTTAGATATACAGGATTCCACTACAAACTACATCTAGATATACAGGATTCCATTTCCAAACAACATCTAGATAGACAGGATTTCATTACAAACGACATCTAGATATACAGGATTCCATTTCCAAACTGCATCTAGATATACAGGATTTCATTACAAACTACATCTAGATATACAGGATTTCATTACAAACTACATCTAGATATACAGGATTCATTTACCAAACTAAATCAAGATATACAGGATTCCATGACCTGCCTACATCTAAATATACAGGATTACATTTTCTGAATACATCTAGATAAAAGGATTCCATTACCAAACTACATATAGATATACAGCATTCCATTTCCAAACTACTTCTAGATATACAGGATTCCATTACAAAAACACATCTAGATATACAGGATTCCATTACCAAACTACATCTAGATATACATAATTTCATTACCTGGCTACATCTAGATATACAGGATTCCATTTCCAAACTACATCTAGATATACAGGATTCCATTTCCAAACTACATCTAGATATACAGGATTCCATTACCAAGCTACATCTAGATATACAGGACTCCATTTCCAAACTACATCTAGATATACAGGATTACATTACAAACTACATCTAGATATACAGGATTCCACTACAAACTACATCTAGATATACAGGATTCCATTTCCAAACTACATCTAGATATACAGGATTCCACTACAAACTACATCTAGATATACAGGATTCCATTTCCAAAATATATCTAAATATACAGGATTCCATTACCAAGCTACATCTAGATATACAGGATTCCACTACAAACTACATCTAGATATACAGGATTCCATTTCCAAACTACTTCTAAATATACAGGATTCCATTACCAAGCTACATCTAGATATATAGGATTCCATTTCCTCACTACATCTAGATAGACAGGATTCCATTTCCAAAATACATCTAGATATACAGGATTCCATTACAAACTACATATAGATATACAGGATTCCATTTCCAAACTACATCTTGATATACAGGATTCCATTTCCAAACTACATCTAGATAGACAGGATTCCATTTCCAAACTACATCTAGATATACAGGATTCCATTACAAACTACATCTAGATAGACAGGATTCCATTTCCAAACTACATCTAGATATACAGGATTCCATTACAAACTACATCTAGATATACAGGATTCCATTACCAAACTACATCTAGATATACAGGATTCCTTTACCTGACTACATCTAGATATACAGGATTCCATTACCAAACTACATCTAGATATACAGGATTCCATTTCCAAAGTACATCTAGATATACAGGATTCCATAATAAACTACATCTAGATATACAGGATTCCATCACCAAACTACATCTAGATAGACAGGATTCCATTACAAACTACATCTAGATATACAGGATTCCACTACAAACTACATCTAGATATACAGGATTCCATTTCCAAACTACATCTAGATATACAGGATTCCATTACAAACTACATCTAGATATACAGGATTCCATTACCAAGCTACATCTAGATATACAGGATTCCATTACAAACTAAATCTAGATATACAGGATTCCATTTCCAAACTACATCTAGATATACAGGATTCCATTTCCAAACTACATCTAGATATACAGGATTCCATTACCAAACTGCATCTATATATACAGGATTCCATTTCCAAACTGCATCTAGATAAACAGGATTCCATAACAAACTACATCTAGATATACAGGATTGCATTACAAACTATATCTAGATATAAAGGATTGCATTACAAACTACATCTAGATATACAGGATTTCATTACAAACTACATCTAGATATACAGGATTCCATTTCCAAACTAAATCTAGATATACAGGATTTCATTACAAACTACATCTAGATATACAGGATTTCATTTCCAAACTACATTTAGATATACAGGATTCCATTAACAAACTACATCTAGATATACAGGATTTCATTACAAACTACATCTAGATATACAGGATTCCATTACCAAACTACATCTAGATAGACAGGATTCCATTACCAAACTACATCTAGATATACAGGATGTCATTACACACTACATCTAGATATACAGGATTCCATTACCAAGCTACATCTAGATATACAGGATTCCATTTCCAAACTGCATCTAGATATACAGGATTCCATTACCAAACAAAATCTAAATATACAGGATTCCATTTCCAAGCTACATCGAGATATACAAGATTCCATTACCAAACCACATCTAGATATGCAGGATTCAATTACAAACTACATCTAGATATACAGGATTCCATTACAAACTACATCTAGATATACAGGATTCCATTACCTGACTACATCTAGATATACAGGATTCCATTACAAACTATATCTAGATATACAGGATTCCATTACCAAACTACATCTAGATATACATAATTTCACTACCTGACTACATCTAGATATACAGGATTCCATTTCCAAACTACATCTAGATATACAGGATTCCATTACCAAGCTACATCTAGATATACAGGATTCCATTTCCAAACTACATCTAGATATACAGGATTACATTACGAACTACATCTAGATATACAGGATTCCACTACAAACTACATCTAGATATACAGGATTCCATTTCCAAACTACATCTAGATATACAGGATTCCATTACAAACTACATATAGATATACAGGATTCCATTTCCAAACTACATCTAGATATACAGGATTCCATTTCCAAACTACATCTAGATAGACAGGATTCCATTTCCAAACTACATCTAGATATACAGGATTCCATTACAAACTACATCTAGATAGACAGGATTCCATTTCCAAACTACATCTAGATATACAGGATTCCATTACAAACTACATCTAGATATACAGGATTCCATTACCAAACTACATCTAGATATACAGGATTCCTTTACCTGACTACATCTAGATATACAGGATTCCATTACCAAACTACATCTAGATATACAGGATTCCATTTCCAAAGTACATCTAGATATACTGGATTCCATAATAAACTACATCTAGATATACAGGATTCCATCACCAAACTACATCTAGATAGACAGGATTCCATTACAAACTACATCTAGATATACAGGATTCCACTACAAACTACATCTAGATATACAGGATTCCATTTCCAAACTACATCTAGATATACAGGATTCCATTACAAACTACATCTAGATATACCGGATTCCATTACCAAGCTACATCTAGATATACAGGATTCCATTACAAACTAAATCTAGATATACAGGATTCCATTTCCAAACTACATCTAGATATACAGGATTCCATTTCCAAACTACATCTAGATATACAGGATTCCATTACCAAACTGCATCTATATATACAGGATTCCATTTCCAAACTGCATCTAGATAAACAGGATTCCATAACAAACTACATCTAGATATACAGGATTGCATTACAAACTATATTTAGATATAAAGGATTGCATTACAAACTACATCTAGATATACAGGATTTCATTACAAACTACATCTAGATATACAGGATTCCATTTCCAAACTAAATCTAGATATACAGGATTTCATTACAAACTACATCCAGATATACAGGATTTCATTTCCAAACTACATTTAGATATACAGGATTCCATTAACAAACTACATCTAGATATACAGGATTTCATTACAAACTACATCTAGATATACAGGATTCCATTACCAAACTACATCTAGATAGACAGGATTCCATTACCAAACTACATCTAGATATACAGGATGTCATTACACACTACATCTAGATATACAGGATTCCATTACCAAGCTACATCTAGATATACAGGATTCCATTTCCAAACTGCATCTAGATATACAGGATTCCATTACCAAACAAAATCTAGATATACAGGATTCCATTTCCAAGCTACATCGAGATATACAAGATTCCATTACCAAACCACATCTAGATATACAGGATTCCACTACAAACTACATCTAGATATACAGGATTCCATTACAAACTACATCTAGATATACAGGATTCCATTACCTGACTACATCTAGATATACAGGATTCCATTACAAACTATATCTAGATATACAGGATTCCATTACCAAACTACATCTAGATATACATAATTTCACTACCTGACTACATCTAGATATACAGGATTCCATTTCCAAACTACATCTAGATATACAGGATTCCATTACCAAGCTACATCTAGATATACAGGATTCCATTTCCAAACTACATCTAGATATACAGGATTACATTACGAACTACATCTAGATATACAGGATTCCACTACAAACTACATCTAGATATACAGGATTCCATTTCCAAACTACATCTAGATATACAGGATTCCACTACAAACTACATCTAGATATACAGGATTCCATTTCCAAACTACATCTAGATAGACAGGATTCCATTACCAAACTACATCTAGATATACAGGATGTCATTACACACTACATCTGGATATACAGGATTCCATTACCAAGCTACATCTAGATATACAGGATTCCATTTCCAAACTGCATCTAGATATACAGGATTCCATTACCAAACAAAATCTAGATATACAGGATTCCATTTCCAAGCTACATCGAGATATACAAGATTCCATTACCAAACCACATCTAGATATGCAGGATTCAATTACAAACTACATCTAGATATACAGGATTCCACTACAAACTACATCTAGATATACAGGATTCCATTACAAACTACATCTAGATATACAGGAATCCATTACCTGACTACATCTAGATATACAGGATTCCATTACAAACTATATCTAGATATACAGGATTCCATTACCAAACTACATCTAGATATACATAATTTCACTACCTGACTACATCTAGATATACAGGATTCCATTTCCAAACTACATCTAGATATACAGGATTCCATTACCAAGCTACATCTAGATATACAGGATTCCATTTCCAAACTACATCTAGATATACAGGATTACATTACGAACTATATCTAGATTTACAGGATTCCACTACAAACTACATCTAGATATAAAGGATTCCATTTCCAAACTACATCTAGATATACAGGATTCCACTACAAACTACATCTAGATATACAGGATTCCATTTCCAAACTATATCTAAATATATAGGATTCCATTACCAAGCTACATCTAGATATACAGGATTCCACTACAAACTACATTTAGATATACAGGATTCCATTTCCAAACTACTTCTAAATATACAGGATTCCATTACCAAGCTACATCTAGATATACAGGATTCCACTACAAACTACATCTAGATATACAGGATTACATTACAAAGCTACATCTAGATATATAGGATTCCATTTCCTCACTACATCTAGATAGGGAGGATTCCATTTCCAAACTACATCTAGATATACAGGATTCCATTACAAACTACATCTAGATATACAGGATTCCATTTCCAAACTACATCTAGATATACAGGATTCCATTTCCAAACTACATCTAGATAGACAGGATTCCATTTCCAAACTACATCTAGATATACAGGATTCCATTACAAACTACATCTAGATAGACAGGATTCCATTTCCAAACTACATCGAGATATACAAGATTCCATTACCAAACCACATCTAGATATGCAGGATTCAATTAAAAACTACATCTAGATATACAGGATTCTACTACAAACTACATCTAGATATACAGGATTCCATTACAAACTACATCTAGATATACAGGATTCCATTTCCACACTACTTCTAAATATACAGGATTCCATTACCAAGCTACATCTAGATATACAGGATTCCACTACAAACTACATCTAGATATACAGGATTACATTACCAAGCTACATCTAGATATATAGGATTCCATTTCCTCACTACATCTAGATAGACAGGATTCCATTTCCAAACTACATTTAGATATACAGGATTCCATTACAAACTACAAATAAATATACATGATTCCATTTCCAAACTACATCTAGATATACAGGATTCCATTTCCAAACTACATCTAGATAGACAGGATTCCATTTCCAAACTACATCTAGATATACAGGATTCCATTACAAACTACATCTAGATAGAAAGGATTCCATTACAAACTACATCTAGATATACAGGATTCCATTACCAAACTACATCTAGATATACAGGATTCCTTTACCTGACTACATCTAGATATACAGGATTCCATTACCAAGCTACATCTAGATATACAGGATTCCATTACAAACTAAATCTAGATATACAGGATTCCATTTCCAAACTACATCTAGATATACAGGATCCATTTCCAAACTGCATCTAGATAAACAGGATTCCATAACAAACTACATCTAGATATACAGGATTGCATTACAAACTATATCTAGATATAAAGGATTGCATTACAAACTACATCTAGATATACAGGATTTCATTACAAACTACATCTAGATATACAGGATTCCATTTCCAAACTAAATCTAGATATACAGGATTTCATTACAAACTACATCTAGATATACAGGATTGCATTTCCAAACTACATCTAGATATACAGGATTCCATTAACAAACTACATCTAGATATACAGGATTCCATTAACAAACTACATCTAGATATACAGGATGTCATTACACACTACATCTAGATATACAGGATTTCATTACCAAGCTACATCTAGATATACAGGATTCCATTTCCAAATTGCATCTAGATATACAGGATTCCATTACCAAACAAAATCTAGATATACAGGATTCCATTTCCAAGCTACATCGAGATATACAAGATTCCATTACCAAACCACATCTAGATATGCAGGATTCAATTACAAACTACATCTAGATATACAGGATTCCACTACAAACTACATCTAGATATACAGGATTCCATTACAAACTACATCTAGATATACAGGATTCCATTACCTAACTACATCTAGATATACAGGATTCCATTACAAACTATATCTAGATATACAGGATTCCATTACCAAACTACATCTAGATATACATAATTTCATTACCTGACTACATCTAGATATACAGGATTCCATTTCCAAACTACATCTAGATATACAGGATTCCATTTTCAAACTACATCTAGATATACAGGATTCCATTACCAAGCTACATCTAGATATACAGGATTCCATTTCCAAACTACATCTAGATATACAGGATTACATTACCTGACTACATCTAGATATACAGGATTCCATTAACAAACTACATCTAGATATACAGGATTCCATTTCCAAACTACATCTAGATATACAGGATTCCACTACAAACTACATCTAGATAGACAGGATTCCATTTCCAAACTACATCGAGATATACAAGATTCCATTACCAAACCACATCTAGATATGCAGGATTCAATTACAAACTACATCTAGATATACAGGATTCTACAACAAACTACATCTAGATATACAGGATTCCATTACAAAATACATCTAGATATACAGGATTCCATTACCTGACTACATCTAGATATACAGGATTCCATTACAAACTATATCTAGATATACAGGATTCTATTACCAAACTACATCTAGATATACATAATTTCATTACCTGACTACATCTAGATATACAGGATTCCATTTCCAAACTACATCTAGATATACAGTATTCCATTTCCAAACTACATCTAGATATACAGGATTCCATTACCAAGCTACATCTAGATATACAGGATGTCATTACACACTACATCTAGATATACAGGATTCCATTACCAAGCTACATCTAGATATACAGGATTCCATTTCCAAACTGCATCTAGATATACAGGATTCCATTACCAAACAAAATCTAGATATACAGGATTCCATTTCCTAGCTACATCGAGATATACAAGATTCCATTACCAAACCACATCTAGATATGCAGGATTCAATTACAAACTACATCTAGATATACAGGATTCCACTACAAACTACATCTAGATATACAGGATCCCATTACAAACTACATCTAGATATACAGGATTCCATTACCTGACTACATCTAGATATACAGGATTCCATTACAAACTATATCTAGATATACAGGATTCCATTACCAAACTACATCTAGATATACATAATTTCACTACCTGACTACATCTAGATATACAGGATTCCATTTCCAAACTACATCTAGATATACAGGATTCCATTACCAAGCTACATCTAGATATACAGGATTCCATTTCCAAACTACATCTAGATATACAGGATTACATTACGAACTATATCTAGATTTACAGGATTCCACTACAAACTACATCTAGATATAAAGGATTCCATTTCCAAACTACATCTAGATATACAGGATTCCACTACAAACTACATCTAGATATACAGGATTCCATTTCCAAACTATATCTAAATATATAGGATTCCATTACCAAGCTACATCTAGATATACAGGATTCCACTACAAACTACATTTAGATATACAGGATTCCATTTCCAAACTACTTCTAAATATACAGGATTCCATTACCAAGCTACATCTAGATATACAGGATTCCACTACAAACTACATCTAGATATACAGGATTACATTACAAAGCTACATCTAGATATATAGGATTCCATTTCCTCACTACATCTAGATAGGGAGGATTCCATTTCCAAACTACATCTAGATATACAGGATTCCATTACAAACTACATCTAGATATACAGGATTCCATTTCCAAACTACATCTAGATATACAGGATTCCATTTCCAAACTACATCTAGATAGACAGGATTCCATTTCCAAACTACATCTAGATATACAGGATTCCATTACAAACTACATCTAGATAGACAGGATTCCATTTCCAAACTACATCGAGATATACAAGATTCCATTACCAAACCACATCTAGATATGCAGGATTCAATTAAAAACTACATCTAGATATACAGGATTCTACTACAAACTACATCTAGATATACAGGATTCCATTACAAACTACATCTAGATATGAGCAAGAATATGGTATTTGAACTTTTGGTTTCTTTTGGTATCCAAATGGTTAAATACTAAAACTTAAATATTTCACACGTGGAATATGATTATATCAACACTGTACAAAAGAAACAAGTGATTTCAAGGCGAAAATATTTACCCATCTTTTTAAACATTTTTATCGTGACAGGAAACCAAATGTTTATTACAAGTTATGGTAGTAAACATTTGGTTTCCTGTCACGATAAAAATGTATGAAACGGCACCATCTAAGACCATTTGGGTTTTTTCTTGGTTATTTAATGCATTTATATACCATTTTAAATATTAAAGTAGTATATTTTTTTTTATTTTTTAACGCGACAGGATACCACAAGCACTGTATCGGAGTTATAATATTATCATACAAAAATTGTATAAATGTTCCGAAAATCACACTTCCATTACCCGTGGTTCACTTGAGACCGGAAGTTCAATTGGGTGGAAATTGTAAATCATACCAATTTATTTAATCTTTAAATTAACGTTTCTTTTTGGATGACATGTAACGCATAACGGAACAGGTGGATGATTGAATAAAAAAAATAGAAAATGAAAAGCTTAAATGTAAACATCCATGATTAATCTATTTAAACATCTCGCGAGAGTTTATTTATGCTAATCGTTGTTATGACGACTGTTACAAAAAGGAGATAACACAACTTAAAATAGCGTTACGAAATCGGAAACCAATGTAACGCGCAATATATGACACCTGTAACAAAAATAATTACTCTGCTCAAAATTTTCTTCTCTCCATTCTTCATTATCAATGTTTGTCAATATTTTAACGGCTAGCTTACATTTTTGTATGTCACAGTTGTGTGGAAATCCAACTCCGTTACGCAGTTCGGAGACGAAAATAACGATAAGAAACGACGCATAAAAGTACGAAGATGGACATTAAAAATAATTTTTATTCATAAAATATTTACAATATATCAATGGTCACCATTCATCTAACACACCAACCAACCATTTGGCCATAGAATTACAACATATATCAAAGAAATATCCAATTTTATCAGTTTTCTATCGTTATCAGAAACGGTTCAAATACCATATTCTTGCTCATATACAGGATTCCATTTCCACACTACTTCTAAATATACAGGATTCCATTACCAAGCTACATCTAGATATACAGGATTCCACTACAAACTACATCTAGATATACAGGATTACATTACCAAGCTACATCTAGATATATAGGATTCCATTTCCTCACTACATCTAGATAGACAGGATTCCATTTCCAAACTACATTTAGATATACAGGATTCCATTACAAACTACATATAAATATACAGGATTCCATTTCCAAACTACATCTAGATATACAGGATTCCATTTCCAAACTACATCTAGATAGACAGGATTCCATTTCCAAACTACATCTAGATATACAGGATTCCATTACAAACTACATCTAGATAGAAAGGATTCCATTACAAACTACATCTAGATATACAGGATTCCATTACCAAACTACATCTAGATATACAGGATTCCTTTACCTGACTACATCTAGATATACAGGATTCCATTACCAAGCTACATCTAGATATACAGGATTCCATTACAAACTAAATCTAGATATACAGGATTCCATTTCCAAACTACATCTAGATATACAGGATCCATTTCCAAACTGCATCTAGATAAACAGGATTCCATAACAAACTACATCTAGATATACAGGATTCCATTAACAAACTACATCTAGATATACAGGATTCCATTTCCAAACTACATCTAGATATACAGGATTCCACTACAAACTACATCTAGATAGACAGGATTCCATTTCCAAACAACATCGAGATATACAAGATTCCATTACCAAACCACATCTAGATATGCAGGATTCAATTACAAACTACATCTAGATATACAGGATTCTACAACAAACTACATCTAGATATACAGGATTCCATTACAAACTACATCTAGATATACAGGATTCCATTACCTGACTACATCTAGATATACAGGATTCCATTACAAACTATATCTAGATATACAGGATTCTATTACCAAACTACATCTAGATATACATAATTTCATTACCTGACTACATCTAGATATACAGGATTCCATTTCCAAACTACATCTAGATATACAGTATTTCCATTTCCAAACTACATCTAGATATACAGGATTCCATTACCAAGCTACATCTAGATATACAGGATTCCATTTCCAAACTACATCTAGATATACAGGATTACATTACAAACTACATCTAGATATACAGGATTCCACTACAAACTACATCTAGATATACAGGATTCCATTTCCAAACTACATCTAGATATACAGGATTCCACTACAAACTACATCTAGATATACAGGATTCCATTTCCAAACTACTTCTAAATATACAGGATTCCATTACCAAGCTACATCTAGATATACAGGATTCCACTACAAACTACATCTAGATATACAGGATTACATTACCAAGCTACATCTAGATATATAGGATTCCATTTCCTCACTACATCTAGAAAGACAGGATTCCATTTCCAAACTACATCTAGATATATAGGATTTCATTACAAACTACATCTAGATATACAGGATTTCATTTCCAAACTACATCTAGATATACAGGATTCCATAACCAAACTACATCTAGATATACAGGATTTCATTACAAACTACAGCTAGATATACAGGATTCCATTACCAAGCTACATCTAGATATACAGGATTCCATTTCCAAACTGCATCTAGATATACAGGATTCCATTACCAAACAAAATCTAGATATACAGGATTCCATTTCCAAGCTACATCGAGATATACAAGATTCCATTACCAAACCACATCTAGATATGCAGGATTCAATTACAAACTACATCTAGATATACAGGATTCCACTACAAACTACATGTAGATATACAGGATTCCATTACAAACTACATCTAGATATACAGGATTCCATTACCTAACTACATCTAGATATACAGGATTCCATTACAAATTATATCTAGATATACAGGATTCCATTACCAAACTACATCTAGATATACATAATTTCATTACCTGACTACATCTAGATATACAGGATTCCATTTCCAAACTACATCAAGATATACAGGATTCCATTTCCAAACTACATCTAGATATACAGGATTCCATTACCAAGCTACATCTAGATATACAGGATTCCATTTCCAAACTACATCTAGATATACAGGATTACATTACCTGACTACATCTAGATATACAGGATTCCATTAACAAACTACATCTAGATATACAGGATTCCATTTCCAAACTACATCTAGATATACAGGATTCCACTACAAACTACATCTAGATAGACAGGATTCCATTTCCAAACTACATCGAGATATACAAGATTCCATTACCAAACTACATCTAGATATGCAGGATTCAATTACAAACTACATCTAGATATACAGGATTCCATTACAAACTACATCTAGATATACAGGATTCCATTACCTGACTACATCTAGATATACAGGATTCCATTACAAACTATATCTAGATATACAGGATTCCATTACAAACTATATCTAGATATACAGGATTCCATTACCAAACTACATCTAGATATACAGGATTCCATTACCTAACTACATCTAGATATACAGGATTCCATTACAAACTATATCTAGATATACAGGATTCCATTACCAAACTACATCTAGATATACATAATTTCATTACCTGACTACATCTAGATATACAGGATTCCATTTCCAAACTACATCTAGATATAAAGGATTCCATTTCCAAACTACATCTAGATATACAGGATTCCATTACCAAGCTACATCTAGATATACAGGATTCCATTTCCAAACTACATCTAGATATACAGGATTACATTACCTGACTACATCTAGATATACAGGATTCCATTAACAAACTACATCTAGATATACAGGATTCCATTTCCAAACTACATCTAGATATACAGGATTCCACTACAAACTACATCTAGATAGACAGGATTCCATTTCCAAACTACATCGAGATATACAAGATTCCATTACCAAACCACATCTAGATATGCAGGATTCAATTACAAACTACATCTAGATATACAGGATTCTACAACAAACTACATCTAGATATACAGGATTCCATTACAAACTACATCTAGATATACAGGATTCCATTACCTGACTACATCTAGATATACAGGATTCCATTACAAACTATATCTAGATATACAGGATTCTATTACCAAACTACATCTAGATATACATAATTTCATTACCTGACTACATCTAGATATACAGGATTCCATTTCCAAACTACATCTAGATATACAGTATTCCATTTCCAAACTACATCTAGATATACAGGATTCCATTACCAAGCTACATCTAGATATACAGGATTCCATTTCCAAACTACATCTAGATATACAGGATTACATTACAAACTACATCTAGATATACAGGATTGCACTACAAACTACATCTAGATATACAGGATTCCATTTCCAAACTACATCTAGATATACAGGATTCCACTACAAACTACATCTAGATATACAGGATTCCATTTCCAAACTACTTCTAAATATACAGGATTCCATTACCAAGCTACATCTAGATATACAGGATTCCACTACAAACTACATCTAGATATACAGGATTACATTACCAAGCTACATCTAGATATATAGGATTCCATTTCCTCACTACATCTAGAAAGACAGCATTCCATTTCCAAACTACATCTAGATATATAGGATTTCATTACAAACTACATCTAGATATACAGGATTTCATTTCCAAACTACATCTAGATATACAGGATTCCATTAACAAACTACATCTAGATATACAGGATTTCATTACAAACTACAGCTAGATATACAGGATTCCATTACCAAACTACATCTAGATAGACAGGATTCCATTACCAAACTACATCTAGATATACAGGATGTCATTACACACTACATCTAGATATACAGGATTCCATTACCAAGCTACATCTAGATATACAGGATTCCATTTCCAAACTGCATCTAGATATACAGGATTCCATTACCAAACAAAATCTAGATATACAGGATTCCATTTCCAAGCTACATCGAGATATACAAGATTCCATTACCAAACCACATCTAGATATGCAGGATTCAATTACAAACTACATCTAGATATACAGGATTCCACTACAAACTACATCTAGATATACAGGATTCCATTACAAATTACATCTAGATATACAGGATTCCATTACCTAACTACATCTAGATATACAGGATTCCATTACAAACTATATCTAGATATACAGGATTCCATTACCAAACTACATCTAGATATACATAATTTCATTACCTGACTACATCTAGATATACAGGATTCCATTTCCAAACTACATCAAGATATACAGGATTCCATTTCCAAACTACATCTAGATATACAGGATTCCATTACCAAGCTACATCTAGATATACAGGATTCCATTTCCAAACTACATCTAGATATACAGGATTACATTACCTGACTACATCTAGATATACAGGATTCCATTAACAAACTACATCTAGATATACAGGATTCCATTTCCAAACTACATCTAGATATATAGGATTCCACTACAAACTACATCTAGATAGACAGGATTCCATTTCCAAACTACATCGAGATATACAAGATTCCATTACCAAACTACATCTAGATATGCAGGATTCAATTACAAACTACATCTAGATATACAGGATTCCATTACAAACTACATCTAGATATACAGGATTCCATTACCTGACTACATCTAGATATACAGGATTCCATTACAAACTATATCTAGATATACAGGATTCTATTACCAAACTACATCTAGATATACAAAATTTCATTACCTGACTACATCTAGATATACAGGATTCCATTTCCAAACTACATCTAGATATACAGTATTCCATTTCCAAACTACATCTAGATATACAGGATTCCATTACCAAGCTGCATCTAGATATACAGGATTCCATTTCCAAACTACATCTAGATATACAGGATTACATTACAAACTACATCTAGATATACAGGATTCCATTACAAACTACATCTAGATATACAGGATTCCATTACCAAGCTACATCTAGATATACAGGATTCCACTACAAACTACATCTAGATATACAGGATTCCATTTCCAAACTACTTCTAAATATACAGGATTCCATTACCAAGCTACATCTAGATATACAGGATTCCACTACAAACTACATCTAGATATACAGGATTACATTACCAAGCTACATCTAGATATATAGGATTCTATTTCCTCACTACATCTAGAAAGACAGGATTCCATTTCCAAACTACATCTAGATATACAGGATTCCACTACAAACTACATCTAGATATACAGGATTCCATTTCTAAACTACTTCTAAATATACAGGATTCCATTACCAAGCTACATCTAGATATACAGGATTCCACTACAAACTACATCTAGATATACAGGATTCCATTTCCAAACTACATCTAGATATACAGGATTCCATTTCCAAACTACATCTAGATAGACAGGATTCCATTTCCAAACTACATCTAGATATACAGGATTCCATTACAAACTACATCTAGATAGACAGGATTCCATTTCCAAACTACATCTAGATATACAGGATTCCATTACAAACTACATCTAGATATACAGGATTCCATTACCAAACTACATCTAGATATACAGGATTCCTTTACCTGACTACATCTAGATATTCAGGATTCCATTACCAAACTACATCTAGATATACAGGATTCCATTTCCAAACTACATCTAGATATACAGGATTCCATTACCAAGCTACATCTAGATATACAGGATTCCATTACAAACTAAATCTAGATATACAGGATTCCATTTCCAAACTACATCTAGATATACAGGATTCCATTTCCAAACTACATCTAGATATACAGGATTCCATTACCAAACTGCATCTATATATACAGGATTCCATTTCCAAACTGCATCTAGATAAACAGGATTCCATAACAAACTACATCTAGATATACAGGATTGCATTACAAACTATATCTAGATATACAGGATTGCATTACAAACTACATATAGATATACAGGATTTCATTTCCAAACTACATCTAGATATACAGGATTTCATTTCCAAACTACATCTAGATATACAGGATTCCATTAACAAACTACATCTAGATATACAGGATTTCATTACAAACTACATCTAGATATACAGGATTCCATTACCAAACTACATCTAGATAGACAGGATTCCATTACCAAACTACATCTAGATATACAGGATGTCATTACACACTACATCTAGATATACAGGATTCCATTACCAAGCTTCATCTAGATATACAGGATTCCATTTCCAAACTGCATCTAGATATACAGGATTCCATTACCAAACAAAATCTAGATATACAGGATTCCATTTCCAAGCTACATCGAGATATACAAGATTATATTACCAAACCACATCTACATATGCAGGATTCAATTACAAACTACATCTAGATATACAGGATTCTACTACAAACTACATCTAGATATACAGGATTCCATTACAAACTACATCTAGATATACAGGATTCCATTACCTGACTACATCTAGATATACAGGATTCCATTACAAACTATATCTAGATATACAGGATTCCATTACCAAACTACATATAGATATACATAATTTCTTAAGCTGACTACATCTAGATATACAGGATTCCATTTCCAAACTACATCTAGATATACAAGATTCCATTTCCAAACTACATCTAGATATACAGGATTCCATTACCAAGTTACATCTAGATATACAGGATTCCATTTCCAAACTACATCTAGATATTCAGGATTACATTACAAACTACATCTAGATATACAGGATTCCACTACAAACTACATCTAGAAATACAGGATTCCATTTCCAAACTACATCTAGATATACAGGATTCCACTACAAACTACATCTAGATATACAGGATTCCATTACCAAACTATATCTAAATATACAGGATTCCATTACCAAGCTACATCTAGATATACAGGATAACATTACCAAGCTATATCTAGATATATAGGATTCCATTTCCTCACTACATCTAGATAGACAGGATTCCATTTCCAAACTACATCTAGATATACAGGATTCCATTACAAACTACATCTAGATATACAGGATTCCATTTCCAAACTACATCTAGATATACAGGATTCCATTTCCAAACTACATCTAGATAGACAGGATTCCATTTCCAAACTACATCTAGATATACAGGATTCCATTACAAACTACATCTAGATAGACAGGATTCCATTTCCAAACTACATCTAGATATACAGGATTCCATTACAAACTACATCTAGATATACAGGATGCCATTACCAAACTACATCTAGATATACAGGATCACTTTACCTGACTACATCTAGATATACAGGATTCCATTACCAAACTACATCTAGATATACAGGATTCCTTTACCTGACTACATCTAGATATTCAGGATTCCATTACCAAACTACATCTAGATATACAGGATTCCATTTCCAAACTACATCTAGATATACAGGATTCCATAACAAACTCCATCTAGATATACAGGATTCCATAACAAACTACATCTAGATATACAGGATTCCATTACAAACTACATCTAGATATACAGGATTCCATTTCCAAACTACATCTAGATATACAGGATTCCATTTCCAAACTACATCTAGATATACAGGATTCCATTACAAACTACATCTAGATATACAGGATTCCATTACCAAGCTACATCTAGATATACAGGATTCCATTACAAACTAAATCTAGATATACAGGATTCCATTTCCAAACTACATCTAGATATACAGGATTCCATTACCAAGCTACATCTAGATATACAGGATTCCATTTCCAAACTACATCTAGATATACAGGATTACATTACAAACTACATCTAGATATACAGGATTCCACTACAAACTACATCTAGATATACAGGATTCCATTACCAAGCTACATCTAGATATACAGGATTCCACTACAAACTACATCTAGATATACAGGATTCCATTTCCAAACTACTTCTAAATATACAGGATTCCATTACCAAGCTACATCTAGATATACAGGATTCCACTACAAACTACATCTAGATATACAGGATTACATTACCAAGCTACATCTAGATATATAGGATTCCATTTCCTCACTACATCTAGAAAGACAGGATTCCATTTCCAAACTACATCTAGATATACAGGATTCCACTACAAACTACATCTAGATATACAGGATTCCATTTCCAAACTACTTCTAAATATACAGGATTCCATTACCAAGCTACATCTAGATATACAGGATTCCACTACAAACTACATCTAGATATACAGGATTCCATTTCCAAACTACATCTAGATATACAGGATTCCATTTCTAAACTACATCTAGATAGACAGGATTCAATTTCCAAACTACATCTAGATATACAGGATTCCATTACAAACTACATCTAGATAGACAGGATTCCATTTCCAAACTACATCTAGATATACAGGATTCCATTACAAACTACATCTAGATATACAGGATTCCATTACCAAACTACATCTAGATATACAGGATTCCTTTACCTGACTACATCTAGATATTCAGGATTCCATTACCAAACTACATCTAGATATACAGGATTCCATTTCCAAACTACATCTAGATATACAGGATTCCAAAACAAACTACATCTAGATATACAGGATTCCATTACAAACTACATCTAGATATACAGGATTCCATTTCCAAACTACATCTAGATATACAGGATTCCATTTCCAAACTACATCTAGATATACAGGATTCCAATACAAACTACATCTAGATATACAGGATTCCATTTCCAAACTACATCTAGATATACAGGATTCCATTACCAAACTGCATCTATATATACAGGATTCCATTTCCAAACTGCATCTAGATAAACAGGATTCCATAACAAACTACATCTAGATATACAGGATTGCATTACAAACTATATCTAGATATACAGGATTGCATTACAAACTACATATAGATATATAGGATTTCATTACAAACTACATCTAGATATACAGGATTCCATTTCCAAACTAAATCTAGATATACAGGATTTCATTTCCAAACTACATCTAGATATACAGGATTTCATTTCCAAACTACATCTAGATATACAGGATTCCATTAACAAACTACATCTAGATATACAGGATTTCATTACAAACTACATCTAGATATACAGGATTCCATTACCAAACTACATCTAGATAGACAGGATTCCATTACCAAACTACATCTAGATATACAGGATGTCATTACCCACTACATCTAGATATACAGGATTCCAATACCAAGCTTCATCTAGATATACAGGATTCCATTTCCAAACTGCATCTAGATATACAGGATTCCATTACCAAACAAAATCTAGATATACAGGATTCCATTTCCAAGCTACATTGAGATATACAGGATTATATTACCAAACCACATCTACATATGCAGGATTCAATTACAAACTACATCTAGATATACAGGATTCTACTACAAACTACATCTAGATATACAGGATTCCATTACAAACTACATCTAGATATACAGGATTCCATTACCTGACTACATCTAGATATACAGGATTCCATTACAAACTATATCTAGATATACAGGATTCCATTACCAAACTACATATAGATATACATAATTTCTTAAGCTGACTACATCTAAATATACAGGATTCCATTTCCAAACTACATCTAGATATACAAGATTCCATTTCCAAACTACATCTAGATATACAGGATTCCATTACCAAGTTACATCTAGATATACAGGATTCCATTTCCAAACTACATCTAGATATTCAGGATTACATTACAAACTACATCTAGATATACAGGATTCCACTACAAACTGCATCTAGAAATACAGGATTCCATTTCCAAACTACATCTAGATATACAGGATTCCACTACAAACTACATCTAGATATACAGGATTCCATTTCCAAACTATATCTAAATATACAGGATTCCATTACCAAGCTACATCTAGATATACAGGATAACATTACCAAGCTACATCTAGATATATAGGATTCCATTTCCTCACTACTTCTAGATAGACAGGATTCCATTTCCAAACTACATCTAGATATACAGGATTCCATTACAAACTACATCTAGATATACAGGATTCCATTTCCAAACTACATCTAGATATACAGGATTCCATTTCCAAACTACATCTAGATAGACAGGATTCCATTTCCAAACTACTTCTAGATATACAGGATTCCATTACAAACTACATCTAGATAGACAGGATTCCATTTCCAAACTACATCTAGATATACAGGATTCCATTACAAACTACATCTAGATATACAGGATTCCATTACCAAGCTACATCTAGATATACAGGATTCCATTACAAACTAAATCTAGATATACAGGATTCCATTTCCAAACTACATCTAGATATACAGGATTCCATTTCCAAACTACATCTAGATATACAGGATTCCATTACCAAACTGCATCTATATATACAGGATTCCATTTCCAAACTGCATCTAGATAAACAGGATTCCATAACAAACTACATCTAGATATACAGGATTGCATTACAAACTATATCTAGATATACAGGATTGCATTACAAACTACATCTAGATATATAGGATTTCATTACAAACTACATCTAGATATACAGGATTCCATTTCCAAACTAAATCTAGATATACAGGATTTCATTTCCAGACTACATCTAGATATACAGGATTTCATTTCCAAACTACATCTAGATATACAGGATTCCATTAACAAACTACATCTAGATATACAGGATTTCATTACAAACTACATCTAGATATACAGGATTCCATTACCAAACTACATCTAGATAGACAGGATTCCATTACCCACTACATCTAGATATACAGGATTCCATTACCAAGCTTCATCTAGATATACAGGATTCCATTTCCAAACTGCATCTAGATATACAGGATTCCATTACCAAACAAAATCTAGATATACAGGATTCCATTTCCAAGCTACATCGAGATATACAAGATTATATTACCAAACCACATCTACATATGCAGGATTCAATTACAAACTACATCTAGATATACAGGATTCTACTAAAAACTATATCTAGATATACAGGATTCCATTACAAACTACATCTAGATATACAGGATTCCATTACCTGACTACATCTAGATATACAGGATTCCATTACAAACTATATCTAGATATACAGGATTCCATTACCAAACTACATATAGATATACATAATTTCTTAAGCTGACTACATCTAGATATACAGGATTCCATTTCCAAACAACATCTAGATATACAAGATTCCATTTCCAAACTACATCTAGATATACAGGATTCCATTACCAAGTTACATCTAGATATACAGGATTCCATTTCCAAACTACATCTAGATATTCAGGATTACATTACAAACTACATCTAGATATACAGGATTCCACTACAAACTACATCTAGAAATACAGGATTCCATTTCCAAACTATATCTAAATATACAGGATTCCATTACCAAGCTACATCTAGATATACAGGATAACATTACCAAGCTACATCTAGATATATAGGATTCCATTTCCTCACTACATCTAGATAGACAGGATTCCATTTCCAAACTACATCTAGATATACAGGATTCCATTACAAACTACATCTAGATATACAGGATTCCATTTCCAAACTACATCTAGATATACAGGATTCCATTTCCAAACTACATCTAGATAGACAGGATTCCATTTCCAAACTACATCTAGATATACAGGATTCCATTACAAACTACATCTAGATAGACAGGATTCCATTTCCAAACTACATCTAGATATACAGGATTCCATTACAAACTACATCTAGATATACAGGATGCCATTACCAAACTACATCTAGATATACAGGATTACTTTACCTGACTACATCTAGATATACAGGATTCCATTACCAAACTACATCTAGAAATACAGGATTCCATTTCCAAACTACATCTAGATATACAGGATTCCAAAACAAACTACATCTAGATATACAGGATTCCATTACCAAACTACATCTAGATATACAGGATTACTTTACCTGACTACATCTAGATATACAGGATTGCATTACCAAACTACATCTAGAAATACAGGATTCCATTTCCAAACTACATCTAGATATACAGGATTCCATTACAAACTACATCTAGATATACAGGATTCCACTACAAACTACATCTAGATATACAGGATTCCATTTCCAAACTACATATAGATATACAGGATTCCACTACAAACTACATCTAGATATACAAGATTCCATTACCAAGCTACATCTAGATATACAGGATTCCATTTCCTCACTACATCTAGATAGACAGGATTCCATTTCCAAACTACATCTAAATATACAGGATTCCATTACCAAGCTACATCTAGATATACAAGAATCCACCACAAACTACATCTAGATATACAAGATTACATTACCAAGCTACATCTAGATAGACAGGATTCCATTTCCAAACTACATCTAAATATACAGGATTCCATTTCCAAACTACATCAAGATATACAGGATTCCATTTCCAAACTACATATAGATATACAGGATTCCATTACCAAACTACATCTAGATATACAGGATTCCATTACCAAGCTACATCTAGATATACAGGAATCCACTACAAACTACATCTAGATATACAAGATTACATTACCAAGCTACATCTAGATAGACAGGATTCCATTTCCAAACTACATCTAAATATACACGATTCCATTTCCAAACTACATCTAAATATACAGGATTCCATTACCAAACTACATCTAGATATACAGGATTCCAATACAAACTACATCTAGATATACAGGATTCCATTACCAAACTACATCTAGATATACAGGATTCCATTACCAAACTACATCTAGATATACAGGAATCCATTACCAAGCTACATCTAGATATACAGGAATCCACTACAAACTACATCTAGATATACAATATTACATTACCAAGCTACATCTAGATATACAGGATTCCATTTCCTCACTACATCTAGATAGACAGGATTCCATTTCCAAACTACATCTAGATAGACAGGATTCCATTTCCAAACTACATCTAGATAGACAGGATTCCTTTTCCAAACTACATCTAGATATACAGGATTCCATTACAAACTACATCTAGATAGACAGGATTCCATTTCCAAACTACATCTAGATATACAGGATTCTATTACAAACTACATCTAGATATACAGGATTCTTTTACCTGACTACATCTAGATATACAGGATTCCATTTCCAAACTACATCTAGATATACAGGATTCCATAACAAACTACATCTAGATATACAGGATTCCATCAACAAACTACATCTAGATAGACAGGATTCCATTACAAACTACATCTAGATATACAGGATTCCATTACAAACTGCATCTAGATATACAGGAATCCATTTCCAAACTACATCTAGATATACAGGATTCCATTACAAACTACATCTAGATATACAGGATTCCATTAACAAGCTACATCTAGATATACAGGATTCCATTACAAACTAAATCTAGATATACAGGATTCCATTTCCAAACTACATCTAGATATACAGGATTCCATTTCCAAACTACATCTAGATATACATGATTCCATTACCAAACTGCATCTAGATATACAGGATTCCATTTCCAAACTGCATCTAGATAAACAGGATTGCATTACAAACTATATCTAGATATACAGGATTGCATTACAAACTACATCTAAATATACAGGATTTCATTACAAACTACATCTAGATATACAGGATTCCATTTCCAAACTACATCTAGATATACAGGATTTCATTACAAACTACATCTAGATATACTGGATTTCATTTCCAAACTGCATCTAGATAAACAGGATTGCATTACAAACTATATCTAGATATACAGGATTGCATTACAAACTACATCTAAATATACAGGATTTCATTACAAACTACATCTAGATATACAGGATTCCATTTCCAAACTACATCTAGATATACAGGATTTCATTACAAACTACATCTAGATATACTGGATTTCATTTCCAAACTACAACTAGATATACAGGATTCCATTACCAAACTACATCTAGATATATAGGATTTCATTACAAACTATATCTAGATATACAGGATTCCATTACAAACTACATCTAGATATACAGGATTCCATTACCTGACTACATCTAGATATACAGGATTCCATTACAAACTATATCTAGATATACAGGATTCCATTACCAAACTACATATAGATATACATAATTTCTTAAGCTGACTACATCTAGATATACAGGATTCCATTTCCAAACTACATCTAGATATACAAGATTCCATTTCCAAACTACATCTAGATATACAGGATTCCATTACCAAGTTACATCTAGATATACAGGATTCCATTTCCAAACTACATCTAGATATTCAGGATTACATTACAAACTACATCTAGATATACAGGATTCCACTACAAACTACATCTAGAAATACAGGATTCCATTTCCAAACTACATCTAGATATACAGGATTCCACTACAAACTACATCTAGATATACAGCATTCCATTTCCAAACTATATCTAAATATACAGGATTCCATTACCAAGCTACATCTAGATATACAGGATAACATTACCAAGCTACATCTAGATATATAGGATTCCATTTCCTCACTACATCTAGATAGACAGGATTCCATTTCCAAACTACATCTAGATATACAGGATTCCATTACAAACTACATCTAGATATACAGGATTCCATTTCCAAACTACATCTAGATATACAGGATTCCATTTCCAAACTACATCTAGATAGACAGGATTCCATTTCCAAACTACATCTAGATATACAGGATTCCATTACAAACTACATCTAGATAGACAGGATTCCATTTCCAAACTACATCTAGATATACAGGATTCCATTACAAACTACATCTAGATATACAGGATGCCATTACAAAACTACATCTAGATATACAGGATTACTTTACCTGACTACATCTAGATATACAGGATTCCATTACCAAACTACATCTAGAAATACAGGATTCCATTTCCAAACTACATCTAGATATACAGGATTCCATAACAAACTACATCTAGATATACAGGATTCCATTACCAAACTACATCTAGATATACAGGATTACTTTACCTGACTACATCTAGATATACAGGATTCCATTACCAAACTACATCTAGAAATACAGGATTCCATTTCCAAACTACATCTAGATATACAGGATTCAATTACAAACTACATCTAGATATACAGGATTCCACTACAAACTACATCTAGATATACAGGATTCCATTTCCAAACTACATATAGATATACAGGATTCCACTACAAACTACATCTAGATATACAAGATTCCATTACCAAGCTACATCTAGATATACAGGATTCCATTTCCTCACTACATCTAGATATACAGGAATCCACTACAAACTACATCTAGATATACAAGATTACATTACCAAGCTACATCTAGATAGACAGGATTCCATTACCAAGCTACATCTAGATATACAGGAATCCACTACAAACTACATCTAGATATACAAGATTACATTACCAAGCTACATCTAGATAGACAGGATTCCATTTCCAAACTACATCTAAATATACAGGATTCCATTTCCAAACTACATCAAGATATACAGGATTCCATTACCAAACTACATATAGATATACAGGATTCCATTACCAAACTACATCTAGATATACAGGATTCCATTACCAAGCTACATCTAGATATACAGGAATCCACTACAAACTACATCTAGATATACAAGATTACATTACCAAGCTACATCTAGATAGACAGGATTCCATTTCCAAACTACATCTAAATATACAGGATTCCATTTCCAAACTACATCTAAATATACAAGATTCCATTACCAAACTACATCTAGATATACAGGATTCCAATACAAACTACATCTAGATATACAGGATTCCATTACCAAACTACATCTAGATATACAGGATTCCATTACCAAACTACATCTAGATATACAGGATTCCATTACCAAGCTACATCTAGATATACAGGAATCCACTACAAACTACATCTAGATATACAAGATTACATTACCAAGCTACATCTAGATATACAGGATTCCATTACAAACTAAATCTAGATATACAGGATTCCATTTCCAAACTACATCTAGATATACAGGATTCCATTTCCAAACTACATCTAGATATACATGATTCCATTACCAAACTGCATCTAGATATACAGGATTCCATTTCCAAACTGCATCTAGATAAACAGGATTGCATTACAAACTATATCTAGATATACAGGATTGCATTACAAACTACATCTAAATATACAGGATTTCATTACAAACTACATCTAGATATACAGGATTCCATTTCCAAACTACATCTAGATATACAGGATTTCATTACAAACTACATCTAGATATACTGGATTTCATTTCCAAACTGCATCTAGATAAACAGGATTGCATTACAAACTATATCTAGATATACAGGATTGCATTACAAACTACATCTAAATATACAGGATTTCATTACAAACTACATCTAGATATACAGGATTCCATTTCCAAACTACATCTAGATATACAGGATTTCATTACAAACTACATCTAGATATACTGGATTTCATTTCCAAACTACAACTAGATATACAGGATTCCATTACCAAACTACATCTAGATATATAGGATTTCATTACAAACTATATCTAGATATACAGGATTCCATTACAAACTACATCTAGATATACAGGATTCCATTACCTGACTACATCTAGATATACAGGATTCCATTACAAACTATATCTAGATATACAGGATTCCATTACCAAACTACATATAGATATACATAATTTCTTAAGCTGACTACATCTAGATATATAGGATTCCATTTCCAAACTACATCTAGATATACAAGATTCCATTTCCAAACTACATCTAGATATACAGGATTCCATTACCAAGTTACATCTAGATATACAGGATTCCATTTCCAAACTACATCTAGATATTCAGGATTACATTACAAACTACATCTAGATATACAGGATTCCACTACAAACTACATCTAGAAATACAGGATTCCATTTCCAAACTACATCTAGATATACAGGATTCCACTACAAACTACATCTAGATATACAGCATTCCATTTCCAAACTATATCTAAATATACAGGATTCCATTACCAAGCTACATCTAGATATACAGGATAACATTACCAAGCTACATCTAGATATATAGGATTCCATTTCCTCACTACATCTAGATAGACAGGATTCCATTTCCAAACTACATCTAGATATACAGGATTCCATTACAAACTACATCTAGATATACAGGATTCCATTTCCAAACTACATCTAGATATACAGGATTCCATTTCCAAACTACATCTAGATAGACAGGATTCCATTTCCAAACTACATCTAGATATACAGGATTCCATTACAAACTACATCTAGATAGACAGGATTCCATTTCCAAACTACATCTAGATATACAGGATTCCATTACAAACTACATCTAGATATACAGGATGCCATTACCAAACTACATCTAGATATACAGGATTACTTTACCTGACTACATCTAGATATACAGGATTCCATTACCAAACTACATCTAGAAATACAGGATTCCATTTCCAAACTACATCTAGATATACAGGATTCCATAACAAACTACATCTAGATATACAGGATTCCATTACCAAACTACATCTAGATATACAGGATTACTTTACCTGACTACATCTAGATATACAGGATTCCATTACCAAACTACATCTAGAAATACAGGATTCCATTTCCAAACTACATCTAGATATACAGGATTCAATTACAAACTACATCTAGATATACAGGATTCCACTACAAACTACATCTAGATATACAGGATTCCATTTCCAAACTACATATAGATATACAGGATTCCACTACAAACTACATCTAGATATACAAGATTCCATTACCAAGCTACATCTAGATATACAGGATTCCATTTCCTCACTACATCTAGATAGACAGGATTCCATTTCCAAACTACATCTAAATATACAGGATTCCATTACCAAGCTACATCTAGATATACAGGAATCCACTACAAACTACATCTAGATATACAAGATTACATTACCAAGCTACATCTAGATAGACAGGATTCCATTTCCAAACTACATCTAAATATACAGGATTCCATTTCCAAACTACATCAAGATATACAGGATTCCATTACCAAACTACATATAGATATACAGGATTCCATTACCAAACTACATCTAGATATACAGGATTCCATTACCAAGCTACATCTAGATATACAGGAATCCACTACAAACTACATCTAGATATACAAGATTACATTACCAAGCTACATCTAGATAGACAGGATTCCATTTCCAAACTACATCTAAATATACAGGATTCCATTTCCAAACTACATCTAAATATACAAGATTCCATTACCAAACTACATCTAGATATACAGGATTCCAATACAAACTACATCTAGATATACAGGATTCCATTACCAAACTACATCTAGATATACAGGATTCCATTACCAAACTACATCTAGATATACAGGATTCCATTACCAAGCTACATCTAGATATACAGGAATCCACTACAAACTACATCTAGATATACAAGATTACATTACCAAGCGACATCTAGATATACAGGATTCCATTTCCTCACTACATCTAGATAGACAGGATTCCATTTCCAAACTACATCTAGATATACAAGATTCCATAACACACTACATCTAGATATACAGGATTCCATTTCCAAACTACATCTAGATATACAGGATTCCATTTCCAAACTACATCTAGATAGACAGGATTCCTTTTCCAAACTACATCTAGATATACAGGATTCCATTACAAACTACATCTAGATAGACAGGATTCCATTTCCAAACTACATCTAGATATACAGGATTCCATTACAAACTACATCTAGATATACAGGATTCCATTAACAAGCTACATCTAGATATACAGGATTCCATTACAAACTAAATCTAGATATACAGGATTCCATTTCCAAACTACATCTAGATATACAGGATTCCATTTCCAAACTACATCTAGATATACATGATTCCATTACCAAACTGCATCTAGATATACAGGATTCCATTTCCAAACTGCATCTAGATAAACAGGATTGCATTACAAACTATATCTAGATATACAGGATTGCATTACAAACTACATCTAAATATACAGGATTTCATTACAAACTACATCTAGATATACAGGATTCCATTTCCAAACTACATCTAGATATACAGGATTTCATTACAAACTACATCTAGATATACAGGATTTCATTTCCAAACTGCATCTAGATAAACAGGATTGCATTACAAACTATATCTAGATATACAGGATTGCATTACAAACTACATCTAAATATACAGGATTTCATTACAAACTACATCTAGATATACAGGATTCCATTTCCAAACTACATCTAGATATACAGGATTTCATTACAAACTACATCTAGATATACTGGATTTCATTTCCAAACTACAACTAGATATACAGGATTCCATTACCAAACTACATCTAGATATACAGGATTTCATTACAAACTATATCTAGATATACAGGATTCCATTACAAACTACATCTAGATAGACAGGATTCAATTACAAATTATATCTAGTTATACAGGATTCCATTACAAACTACATCTAGATATACAGGATTCCATTACAAACTATATGTAGATATACAGGATTCCATTACAAACTACATCTAGATATACAGGATTCCATTATCTGACTACATCTAGATATACAGGATTCCATTTCCAAACTACATCTAGATATACAGGATTCCATTACCAAACTGCATCTAGATATACAGGATTCCATTTCCAAACTGCATCTAGATAAACAGGATTCCATAACAAACTACATCTAGATATACAGGATTGCATTAAAAACTATATCTAGATATCCAGGATTGCATTACAAACTACATCTAGATATACAGGATTCCATTTCCAAACTACATCTAGATATACAGGATTTCATTACAAACTACATGTAGATATACAGGATTTCATTTCCAAACTACAACTAGATATACAGGATTCCATTACCAAACTACATCTAGATATACAGGATTTCATTACAAACTATATCTAGATATACAGGATTCCATTACAAACTACATCTAGATAAACAGGATTCAATTACAAATTATATCTAGTTATACAGGATTCCATTACAAACTACATCTAGATATACAGGATTCCATTACAAACTATATGTAGATATACAGGATTCCATTACAAACTACATCTAGATATACAGGATTCCATTATCTGACTACATCTAGATATACAGGATTCCATTTCCAAACTACATCTAGATATACAGGATTCCATTACCTGACTACAACTAGATATACAGGATTCCATTACAAACTATATCTAGATATACAGGATTCCATTTCCAAACTACATCTAGATATACAGGATTCCATTTCCAGACTACATCTAGATATACATGATTCCATTACCAAACTGCATCTAGATATACAGGATTCCATTTCCAAACTGCATCTAGATAAACAGGATTCCATAACAAACTACATCTAGATATACAGGATTGCATTACAAACTATATCTAGATATACAGGATTGCATTACAAACTACATCTAAATATACAGGATTTCATTACAAACTACATCTAGATATACAGGATTCCATTTCCAAACTACATCTAGATACACAGGATTTCACTACAAACTACATCTAGATATACAGGATTTCATTTCCAAACTACAACTAGATATACAGGATTCCATTACCAAACTACATCTAGATATACAGGATTTCTTTACAAACTACATCTAGATATACAGGATTCCATTACCAAACTACATCTATATATACAGGATGTCATTACACACTACATCTAGATATACAGGATTGCATTACCAAGCTATATCTAGATATACAGGATTCCATTTCCAAACTGCATCTAGATATACAGGATTCCATTACCAAACAAAATCTAGATATAGAGGATTCCATTTCCAAGCTACATCGAGATATACAAGATTCCATTACCAAACCACATCTAGATATACAGGATTCCATTACAAACTACATCTAGATATACAGGATTCCATTACAAACTACATCTAGATAGACAGGATTCAATTACAAACTATATCTAGATATACAGGATTCCATTACAAACTACATCTAGATAGACAGGATTCAATTACAAATTATATCTAGTTATACAGGATTCCATTACAAACTACATCTAGATATACAGGATTCCATTACAAACTATATGTAGATATACAGGATTCCATTACAAACTACATCTAGATATACAGGATTCCATTACCTGACTACATCTAGATATACAGGATTGCATTACAAACTATATCTAGATATACAGGATTGCATTACAAACTACATCTAGATAGATAGGATTTCATTACAAACTACATCTAGATATACAGGATTCCATTACCAAACTGCATCTAGATATACAGGATTTCACAACCAAACTACATCTAAATATAAAGGATTTCATTACAAACTACATCTAGATATACAGGATTCCATTTCCAAACTACATCTAGATATACAGGATTTCATTACAAACTACATCTAGATATACAGGATTTCATTTCCAAACTACAACTAGATATACAGGATTCCATTACCAAACTACATCTAGATATACAGGATTTCATTACAAACTACATCTAGATATACAGGATTCCATTACCAAACTACATCTATATATACAGGATGTCATTACACACTACATCTAGATATACAGGATTGCATTACCAAGCTACATCTAGATATACAGGATTCCATTTCCAAACTGCGTCTAGATATACAGGATTCCATTACCAAACAAAATCTAGATATAGAGGATTCCATTTCCAAGCTACATCGAGATATACAAGATTCCATTACCAAACCACATCTAGATATACAGGATTCCATTACAAACTACATCTAGATATACAGGATTCCATTACAAACTACATCTAGATATACAGGATTCAATTACAAACTATATCTAGATATACAGGATTCCATTACAAACTACATCTAGATAGACAGGATTCAATTACAAATTATATCTAGTTATACAGGATTCCATTACAAACTACATCTAGATATACATGATTCCATTACCAAACTGCATCTAGATATACAGGATTCCATTTCCAAACTGCATCTAGATAAACAGGATTGCATTACAAACTATATCTAGATATACAGGATTGCATTACAAACTACATCTAAATATACAGGATTTCATTACAAACTACATCTAGATATACAGGATTCCATTTCCAAACTACATCTAGATATACAGGATTTCATTACAAACTACATCTAGATATACAGGATTTCATTTCCAAACTGCATCTAGATAAACAGGATTGCATTACAAACTATATCTAGATATACAGGATTGCATTACAAACTACATCTAAATATACAGGATTTCATTACAAACTACATCTAGATATACAGGATTCCATTTCCAAACTACATCTAGATATACAGGATTTCATTACAAACTACATCTAGATATACTGGATTTCATTTCCAAACTACAACTAGATATACAGGATTCCATTACCAAACTACATCTAGATATACAGGATTTCATTACAAACTATATCTAGATATACAGGATTCCATTACAAACTACATCTAGATAGACAGGATTCAATTACAAATTATATCTAGTTATACAGGATTCCATTACAAACTACATCTAGATATACAGGATTCCATTACAAACTATATGTAGATATACAGGATTCCATTACAAACTACATCTAGATATACAGGATTCCATTATCTGACTACATCTAGATATACAGGATTCCATTTCCAAACTACATCTAGATATACAGGATTCCATTACCTGACTACAACTAGATATACAGGATTCCATTACAAACTATATCTAGATATACAGGATTCCATTTCCAAACTACATCTAGATATACAGGATTCCATTTCCAAACTACATCTAGATATACATGATTCCATTACCAAACTGCATCTAGATATACAGGATTCCATTTCCAAACTGCATCTAGATAAACAGGATTCCATAACAAACTACATCTAGATATACAGGATTGCATTACAAACTATATCTAGATATCCAGGATTGCATTACAAACTACATCTAGATATACAGGATTCCATTTCCAAACTACATCTAGATATACAGGATTTCATTACAAACTACATGTAGATATACAGGATTTCATTTCCAAACTACAACTAGATATACAGGATTCCATTACCAAACTACATCTAGATATACAGGATTTCATTACAAACTATATCTAGATATACAGGATTCCATTACAAACTACATCTAGATAAACAGGATTCAATTACAAATTATATCTAGTTATACAGGATTCCATTACAAACTACATCTAGATATACAGGATTCCATTACAAACTATATGTAGATATACAGGATTCCATTACAAACTACATCTAGATATACAGGATTCCATTATCTGACTACATCTAGATATACAGGATTCCATTTCCAAACTACATCTAGATATACAGGATTCCATTACCTGACTACAACTAGATATACAGGATTCCATTACAAACTATATCTAGATATACAGGATTCCATTTCCAAACTACATCTAGATATACAGGATTCCATTTCCAGACTACATCTAGATATACATGATTCCATTACCAAACTGCATCTAGATATACAGGATTCCATTTCCAAACTGCATCTAGATAAACATGATTCCATAACAAACTACATCTAGATATACAGGATTGCATTACAAACTATATCTAGATATACAGGATTGCATTACAAACTACATCTAAATATACAGGATTTCATTACAAACTACATCTAGATATACAGGATTCCATTTCCAAACTACATCTAGATACACAGGATTTCACTACAAACTACATCTAGATATACAGGATTTCATTTCCAAACTACAACTAGATATACAGGATTCCATTACCAAACTACATCTAGATATACAGGATTTCTTTACAAACTACATCTAGATATACAGGATTCCATTACCAAACTACATCTATATATACAGGATGTCATTACACACTACATCTAGATATACAGGATTGCATTACCAAGCTATATCTAGATATACAGGATTCCATTTCCAAACTGCATCTAGATATACAGGATTCCATTACCAAACGAAATCTAGATATAGAGGATTCCATTTCCAAGCTACATCGAGATATACAAGATTCCATTACCAAACCACATCTAGATATACAGGATTCCATTACAAACTACATCTAGATATACAGGATTCCATTACAAACTACATCTAGATAGACAGGATTCAATTACAAACTATATCTAGATATACAGGATTCCATTACAAACTACATCTAGATAGACAGGATTCAATTACAAATTATATCTAGTTATACAGGATTCCATTACAAACTACATCTAGATATACAGGATTCCATTACAAACTATATGTAGATATACAGGATTCCATTACAAACTACATCTAGATATACAGGATTCCATTACCTGACTACATCTAGATATACAGGATTGCATTACAAACTATATCTAGATATACAGGATTGCATTACAAACTACATCTAGATAGATAGGATTTCATTACAAACTACATCTAGATATACAGGATTCCATTACCAAACTGCATCTAGATATACAGGATTTCACAACCAAACTACATCTAAATATAAAGGATTTCATTACAAACTACATCTAGATATACAGGATTCCATTTCCAAACTACATCTAGATATACAGGATTTCATTACAAACTACATCTAGATATACAGGATTTCATTTCCAAACTACAACTAGATATACAGGATTCCATTACCAAACTACATCTAGATATACAGGATTTCATTACAAACTACATCTAGATATACAGGATTCCATTACCAAACTACATCTATATATACAGGATGTCATTACACACTACATCTAGATATACAGGATTGCATTACCAAGCTACATCTAGATATACAGGATTCCATTTCCAAACTGCGTCTAGATATACAGGATTCCATTACCAAACAAAATCTAGATATAGAGGATTCCATTTCCAAGCTACATCGAGATATACAAGATTCCATTACCAAACCACATCTAGATATACAGGATTCCATTACAAACTACATCTAGATATACAGGATTCCATTACAAACTACATCTAGATATACAGGATTCAATTACAAACTATATCTAGATATACAGGATTCCATTACAAACTACATCTAGATAGACAGGATTCAATTACAAATTATATCTAGTTATACAGGATTCCATTACAAACTACATCTAGATATACAGGATTCCATTATAAATTATATGTAGATATACAGGATTCCATTACAAACTACATCTAGATATACAGGATTCCATTATCTGACTACATCTAGATATACATGATTCCATTACAAACTACATGTAGATATACAGGATTTCATTTCCAAACTACAACTAGATATACAGGATTCCATTACCAAACTACATCTAGATAGACAGGATTCAATTACAAATTATATCTAGTTATACAGGATTCCATTACAAACTACATCTAGATATACAGGATTCCATTATCTGACTACATCTAGATATACAGGATTCCATTTCCAAACTACATCTAGATATACAGGATTCCATTACCTGACTACAACTAGATAAACAGGATTCCATAACAAACTACATCTAGATATACAGGATTGCATTACAAACTATATCTAGATATACAGGATTGCTTTACAAACTACATCTAAATATACAGGATTTCATTACAAACTACATCTAGATATACAGGATTCCATTTCCAAACTACATCTAGATATACAGGATTTCATTACAAACTACATCTAGATATACAGGATTTCATTTCCAAACTACAACTAGATATACAGGATTCCATTACCAAACTACATCTAGATATACAGGATTTCATTACAAACTACATCTAGATATACAGGATTCCATTACCAAACTACATCTATATATACAGGATGTCATTACACACTACATCTAGATATACAGGATTGCATTACCAAGCTACATCTAGATATACAGGATTCCATTTCCAAACTGCATCTAGATATACAGGATTCCATTACCAAACAAAATCTAGATATAGAGGATTCCATTTCCAAGCTACATCGAGATATACAAGATTCCATTACCAAACCACATCTAGATATACAGGATTCCATTACAAACTACATCTAGATATACAGGATTCCATTACAAACTACATCTAGATAGACAGGATTCAATTACAAACTATATCTAGATATACAGGATTCCATTACAAACTACATCTAGATAGACAGGATTCAATTACAAATTATATCTAGTTATACAGGATTCCATTACAAACTACATCTAGATATACAGGATTCCATTACAAACTATATGTAGATATACAGGATTCCATTACAAACTACATCTAGATATACAGGATTCCATTATCTGACTACATCTAGATATACAGGATTCCATTACAAACTAAATCTAGATATACAGGATTCCATTACCTGACTACAACTAGATATACAGGATTCCATTACAAACTATATCTAGATATACAGGATTCCATTACAAACTACATCTAGATATACAGGATTCCATTACCTGACTACATCTAGATATACATGATTCCATTACAAACTACATCTAGATATAGAGGATTCCATTACAAACTACATCTAGATATACAGATTCCATTACAAACTACATCTAAATATACAGGATTTCATTACAAACTACATCTAGATATACAGGATTCCATTACAAACTACATCTAGATATACAGGATTCCATTACCTGACTACATCTAGATATACAGGATTCCATTACCTGACTACATCTAGATATACAGGATTCCATTACAAACTACATCTAGATATACAGGATTATATTACAAACTACATCTAGATATACAGGATTCCATTTACAAACTACATCTGGATAGACAGGATTTCATTACAAACTACATCTAGATATACAGGATTCCACTACAAACTACATCTAGATAGATAGGATTTCATTACAAACTACATCTAGATATACAGGATTCCATTACCGAACTGCATCTAGATATACAGGATTTCACAACCAAACTACATCTAAATATACAGGATTTCATTACAAACTACATCTAGATATACAGGATTCCATTTCCAAACTACATCTAGATATACAGGATTTCATTACAAACTACATCTAGATATACAGGATTTCATTTCCAAACTACAACTAGATATACAGGATTCCATTACCAAACTACATCTAGATATACAGGATTTCATTACAAACTACATCTAGATATACAGGATTCCATTACCAAACTACATCTATATATACAGGATGTCATTACACACTACATCTAGATATACAGGATTGCATTACCAAGCTACATCTAGATATACAGGATTCCATTTCCAAACTGCATCTAGATATACAGGATTCCATTACCAAACAAAATCTAGATATAGAGGATTCCATTTCCAAGCTATATCGAGATATACAAGATTCCATTACCAAACCACATCTAGATATACAGGATTCCATTACAAACTACATCTAGATATACAGGATTCCAATACAAACTACATCTAGATATACAGGATTCAATTACAAACTATATCTAGATATACAGGATTCCATTACAAACTACATCTAGATAGACAGGATTCAATTACAAATTATATCTAGTTATACAGGATTCCATTACAAACTACATCTAGATATACAGGATTCCATTACAAACTATATGTAGATATACAGGATTCCATTACAAACTACATCTAGATATACAGGATTCCATTATCTGACTACATCTAGATATACAGGATTCCATTACAAACTACATCTAGATATACAGGATTCCATTACCTGACTACAACTAGATATACAGGATTCCATTACAAACTATATCTAGATATACAGGATTCCATTACAAACTACATCTAGATATACAGGATTCCATTACCTGACTACATCTAGATATACAGGATTCCATTACAAACTACATCTAGATATAGAGAATTCCATTACAAACTACATCTAGATATACAGGATTCCATTACAAACTACATCTAAATATACAGGATTTCATTACAAACTACATCTAGATATACAGGATTCCATTACAAACTACATCTAGATATACAGGATTCCATTACCTGACTACATCTAGATATACAGGATTCCATTACCTGACTACATCTAGATATACAGGATTCCATTACAAACTACATCTAGATATACAGGATTATATTACAAACTACATCTAGATATACAGGATTCCATTTACAAACTACATCTGGATAGACAGGATTTCATTACAAACTACATCTAGATATACAGGATTCCACTACAAACTACATCTAGATAGACAGGATTTCATTACAAACTACATCTAGATATACAGGATTCCTTTACCAAACTGCATCTAGATATACAGGATTTCACAACCAAACTACATCTAGATATACAGGATTTCATTACAAACTACATCTAGATATACAAGATTTCATTACAAACTAAGTCTAGATATACAGGATTCATTTACCAAACTAAATCAAGATATACAGGATTCCATGAACTGCCTACATCTAAATATACAGGATTACATTTTCTGACTACATCTAGATAAACAGGATTCCATTACCAAACTACATATAGATATACAGCATTCCATTTCCAAGCTACTTCTAGATATACAGGATTCCATTACCAAACCACATCTAGATATACAGGATTCCATTACCAAACTACATCTAGATATACATAATTTCATTACCTGACTACATCTAGATATACAGGATTCCATTTCCAAACTATATCTAGATATACAGGATTCCATTACCAAGCTACATCTAGATATACAGGTATCCATTTCTAAACTACATCTAGATATACAGGATTACATTACAAACTACATCTAGATATATAGGATTCCACTACAAACTACATCTAGATATACAGGATTCCATTTCCAAACTACATCTAGATATACAGGATTCCACTACAAACTACATCTAGATATACAGGATTCCATTTCCAAACTATATCTAAATATACAGGATTCCATTACCAAGCTACATCTAGATATACAGGATTCCACTACAAACTACATCTAAATATACAGGATTACATTACCAAGCTACATCTAGATATACAGGATTCCATTACAAACTACATCTAGATATACAGGATTCCATTATCTGACTACATCTAGATATACATGATTCCATTACAAACTACATGTAAATATACAGGATTTCATTTCCAAACTACAACTAGATATACAGGATTCCATTACCAAACTACATCTAGATATACAGGATTTCATTACAAACTATATCTAGATATACAGGATTCCATTACAAACTACATCTAGATAGACAGGATTCAATTACAAATTATATCTAGTTATACAGGATTCCATTACAAACTACATCTAGATATACAGGATTCCATTACAAACTATATGTAGATATACAGGATTCCATTACAAACTACATCTAGATATACAGGATTCCATTATCTGACTACATCTAGATATACAGGATTCCATTTCCAAACTACATCTAGATATACAGGATTCCATTACCTGACTACAACTAGATATACAGGATTCCATTACAAACTATATCTAGATATACAGGATTCCATTTCCAAACTACATCTAGATATACAGGATTCCATTTCCAAACTACATCTAGATATACATGATTCCATTACCAAACTGCATCTAGATATACAGGATTCCATTTCCAAACTGCATCTAGATAAACAGGATTCCATAACAAACTACATCTAGATATACAGGATTGCATTACAAACTATATCTAGATATACAGGATTGCATTACAAACTACATCTAAATATACAGGATTTCATTACAAACTACATCTAGATATACAGGATTCCATTTCCAAACTACATCTAGATATACAGGATTTCATTACAAACTACATCTAGATATACAGGATTTCATTTCCAAACTACAACTAGATATACAGGATTCCATTACCAAACTACATCTAGATATACAGGATTTCATTACAAACTACATCTAGATATACAGGATTCCATTACCAAACTACATCTATATATACAGGATGTCATTACACACTACATCTAGATATACAGGATTGCATTACCAAGCTACATCTAGATATACAGGATTCCATTTCCAAACTGCATCTAGATATACAGGATTCCATTACCAAACAAAATCTAGATATAGAGGATTCCATTTCCAAGCTACATCGAGATATACAAGATTCCATTACCAAACCACATCTAGATATACAGGATTCCATTACAAACTACATCTAGATATACAGGATTCCATTACAAACTACATCTAGATAGACAGGATTCAATTACAAACTATATCTAGATATACAGGATTCCATTACAAACTACATCTAGATAGACAGGATTCAATTACAAATTATATCTAGTTATAAAGGATTCCATTACAAACTACATCTAGATATACAGGATTCCATTACAAACTATATGTAGATATACAGGATTCCATTACAAACTACATCTAGATATACAGGATTCCATTATCTGACTACATCTAGATATACAGGATTCCATTACAAACTAAATCTAGATATACAGGATTCCATTACCTGACTACAACTAGATATACAGGATTCCATTACAAACTATATCTAGATATACAGGATTCCATTACAAACTACATCTAGATATACAGGATTCCATTACCAGACTACATCTAGATATACAGGATTCCATTACAAACTACATCTAGATATAGAGGATTCCATTACAAACTACATCTAGATATACAGATTCCATTACAAACTACATCTAAATATACAGGATTTCATTACAAACTACATCTAGATATACAGGATTCCATTACAAACTACATCTATATATACAGGATGTCATTACACACTACATCTAGATATACAGGATTGCATTACCAAGCTACATCTAGATATACAGGATTCCATTTCCAAACTGCATCTAGATATACAGGATTCCATTACCAAACGAAATCTAGATATAGAGGATTCCATTTCCAAGCTACATCGAGATATACAAGATTCCATTACCAAACCACATCTAGATATACAGGATTCCATTACAAACTACATCTAGATATACAGGATTCCATTACAAACTACATCTAGATAGACAGGATTCAATTACAAACTATATCTAGATATACAGGATTCCATTACAAACTACATCTAGATAGACAGGATTCAATTACAAATTATATCTAGTTATACAGGATTCCATTACAAACTACATCTAGATATACAGGATTCCATTACAAACTATATGTAGATATACAGGATTCCATTACAAACTACATCTAGATATACAGGATTCCATTACCTGACTACATCTAGATATACAGGATTGCATTACAAACTATATCTAGATATACAGGATTGCATTACAAACTACATCTAGATAGATAGGATTTCATTACAAACTACATCTAGATATACAGGATTCCATTACCAAACTGCATCTAGATATACAGGATTTCACAACCAAACTACATCTAAATATAAAGGATTTCATTACAAACTACATCTAGATATACAGGATTCCATTTCCAAACTACATCTAGATATACAGGATTTCATTACAAACTACATCTAGATATACAGGATTTCATTTCCAAACTACAACTAGATATACAGGATTCCATTACCAAACTACATCTAGATATACAGGATTTCATTACAAACTACATCTAGATATACAGGATTCCATTACCAAACTACATCTATATATACAGGATGTCATTACACACTACATCTAGATATACAGGATTGCATTACCAAGCTACATCTAGATATACAGGATTCCATTTCCAAACTGCGTCTAGATATACAGGATTCAATTACCAAACAAAATCTAGATATAGAGGATTCCATTTCCAAGCTACATCGAGATATACAAGATTCCATTACCAAACCACATCTAGATATACAGGATTCCATTACAAACTACATCTAGATATACAGGATTCCATTACAAACTACATCTAGATATACAGGATTCAATTACAAACTATATCTAGATATACAGGATTCCATTACAAACTACATCTAGATAGACAGGATTCAATTACAAATTATATCTAGTTATACAGGATTCCATTACAAACTACATCTAGATATACAGGATTCCATTATAAATTATATGTAGATATACAGGATTCCATTACAAACTACATCTAGATATACAGGATTCCATTATCTGACTACATCTAGATATACATGATTCCATTACAAAATACATGTAGATATACAGGATTTCATTTCCAAACTACAACTAGATATACAGGATTCCATTACCAAACTACATCTAGATATACAGGATTTCATTACAAACTATATCTAGATATACAGGATTCCATTACAAACTACATCTAGATAGACAGGATTCAATTACAAATTATATCTAGTTATACAGGATTCCATTACAAACTACATCTAGATATACAGGATTCCATTATCTGACTACATCTAGATATACAGGATTCCATTTCCAAACTACATCTAGATATACAGGATTCCATTACCTGACTACAACTAGATAAACAGGATTCCATAACAAACTACATCTAGATATACAGGATTGCATTACAAACTATATCTAGATATACAGGATTGCTTTACAAACTACATCTAAATATACAGGATTTTATTACAAACTACATCTAGATATACAGGATTCCATTTCCAAACTACATCTAGATATACAGGATTTCATTACAAACTACATCTAGATATACAGGATTTCATTTCCAAACTACAACTAGATATACAGGATTCCATTACCAAACTACATCTAGATATACAGGATTTCATTACAAACTACATCTAGATATACAGGATTCCATTACCAAACTACATCTATATATACAGGATGTCATTACACACTACATCTAGATATACAGGATTGCATTACCAAGCTACATCTAGATATACAGGATTCCATTTCCAAACTGCATCTAGATATACAGGATTCCATTACCAAACAAAATCTAGATATAGAGGATTCCATTTCCAAGCTACATCGAGATATACAAGATTCCATTACCAAACTACATCTAGATATACAGGATTCCATTACAAACTACATCTAGATATACAGGATTCCATTACAAACTACATCTAGATAGACAGGATTCAATTACAAACTATATCTAGATATACAGGATTCCATTACAAACTACATCTAGATAGACAGGATTCAATTACAAATTATATCTAGTTATACAGGATTCCATTACAAACTACATCTAGATATACAGGATTCCATTACAAACTATATGTAGATATACAGGATTCCATTACAAACTACATCTAGATATACAGGATTCCATTATCTGACTACATCTAGATATACAGGATTCCATTACAAACTAAATCTAGATATACAGGATTCCATTACCTGACTACAACTAGATATACAGGATTCCATTACAAACTATATCTAGATATACAGGATTCCATTACAAACTACATCTAGATATACAGGATTCCATTACCTGACTACATCTAGATATACAGGATTCCATTACAAACTACATCTAGATATAGAGGATTCCATTACAAACTACATCTAGATATACAGATTCCATTACAAACTACATCTAAATATACAGGATTTCATTACAAACTACATCTAGATATACAGGATTCCATTACAAACTACATCTAGATATACAGGATTCCAATACCTGACTACATCTAGATATACAGGATTCCATTACCTGACTACATCTAGATATACAGGATTCCATTACAAACTACATCTAGATATACAGGATTATATTACAAACTACATCTAGATATACAGGATTCCATTACCAGACTACATCTAGATATACAGGATTCCATTACAAACTACATCTAGATATAGAGGATTCCATTACAAACTACATCTAGATATACAGATTCCATTACAAACTACATCTAAATATACAGGATTTCATTACAAACTACATCTAGATATACAGGATTCCATTACAAACTACATCTATATATACAGGATGTCATTACACACTACATCTAGATATACAGGATTGCATTACCAAGCTACATCTAGATATACAGGATTCCATTTCCAAACTGCATCTAGATATACAGGATTCCATTACCAAACGAAATCTAGATATAGAGGATTCCATTTCCAAGCTACATCGAGATATACAAGATTCCATTACCAAACCACATCTAGATATACAGGATTCCATTACAAACTACATCTAGATATACAGGATTCCATTACAAACTACATCTAGATAGACAGGATTCAATTACAACTATATCTAGATATACAGGATTCCATTACAAACTACATCTAGATAGACAGGATTCAATTACAAATTATATCTAGTTATACAGGATTCCATTACAAACTACATCTAGATATACAGGATTCCATTACAAACTATATGTAGATATACAGGATTCCATTACAAACTACATCTAGATATACAGGATTCCATTACCTGACTACATCTAGATATACAGGATTGCATTACAAACTATATCTAGATATACAGGATTGCATTACAAACTACATCTAGATAGATAGGATTTCATTACAAACTACATCTAGATATACAGGATTCCATTACCAAACTGCATCTAGATATACAGGATTTCACAACCAAACTACATCTAAATATAAAGGATTTCATTACAAACTACATCTAGATATACAGGATTCCATTTCCAAACTACATCTAGATATACAGGATTTCATTACAAACTACATCTAGATATACAGGATTTCATTTCCAAACTACAACTAGATATACAGGATTCCATTACCAAACTACATCTAGATATACAGGATTTCATTACAAACTACATCTAGATATACAGGATTCCATTACCAAACTACATCTATATATACAGGATGTCATTACACACTACATCTAGATATACAGGATTGCATTACCAAGCTACATCTAGATATACAGGATTCCATTTCCAAACTGCGTCTAGATATACAGGATTCCATTACCAAACAAAATCTAGATATAGAGGATTCCATTTCCAAGCTACATCGAGATATACAAGATTCCATTACCAAACCACATCTAGATATACAGGATTCCATTACAAACTACATCTAGATATACAGGATTCCATTACAAACTACATCTAGATATACAGGATTCAATTACAAACTATATCTAGATATACAGGATTCCATTACAAACTACATCTAGATAGACAGGATTCAATTACAAATTATATCTAGTTATACAGGATTCCATTACAAACTACATCTAGATATACAGGATTCCATTATAAATTATATGTAGATATACAGGATTCCATTACAAACTACATCTAGATATACAGGATTCCATTATCTGACTACATCTAGATATACATGATTCCATTACAAAATACATGTAGATATACAGGATTTCATTTCCAAACTACAACTAGATATACAGGATTCCATTACCAAACTACATCTAGATATACAGGATTTCATTACAAACTATATCTAGATATACAGGATTCCATTACAAACTACATCTAGATAGACAGGATTCAATTACAAATTATATCTAGTTATACAGGATTCCATTACAAACTACATCTAGATATACAGGATTCCATTATCTGACTACATCTAGATATACAGGATTCCATTTCCAAACTACATCTAGATATACAGGATTCCATTACCTGACTACAACTAGATAAACAGGATTCCATAACAAACTACATCTAGATATACAGGATTGCATTACAAACTATATCTAGATATACAGGATTGCTTTACAAACTACATCTAAATATACAGGATTTCATTACAAACTACATCTAGATATACAGGATTCCATTTCCAAACTACATCTAGATATACAGGATTTCATTACAAACTACATCTAGATATACAGGATTTCATTTCCAAACTACAACTAGATATACAGGATTCCATTACCAAACTACATCTAGATATACAGGATTTCATTACAAACTACATCTAGATATACAGGATTCCATTACCAAACTACATCTATATATACAGGATGTCATTACACACTACATCTAGATATACAGGATTGCATTACCAAGCTACATCTAGATATACAGGATTCCATTTCCAAACTGCATCTAGATATACAGGATTCCATTACCAAACAAAATCTAGATATAGAGGATTCCATTTCCAAGCTACATCGAGATATACAAGATTCCATTACCAAACCACATCTAGATATACAGGATTCCATTACAAACTACATCTAGATATACAGGATTCCATTACAAACTACATCTAGATAGACAGGATTCAATTACAAACTATATCTAGATATACAGGATTCCATTACAAACTACATCTAGATAGACAGGATTCAATTACAAATTATATCTAGTTATACAGGATTCCATTACAAACTACATCTAGATATACAGGATTCCATTACAAACTATATGTAGATATACAGGATTCCATTACAAACTACATCTAGATATACAGGATTCCATTATCTGACTACATCTAGATATACAGGATTCCATTACAAACTAAATCTAGATATACAGGATTCCATTACCTGACTACAACTAGATATACAGGATTCCATTACAAACTATATCTAGATATACAGGATTCCATTACAAACTACATCTAGATATACAGGATTCCATTACCTGACTACATCTAGATATACAGGATTCCATTACAAACTACATCTAGATATAGAGGATTCCATTACAAACTACATCTAGATATACAGATTCCATTACAAACTACATCTAAATATACAGGATTTCATTACAAACTACATCTAGATATACAGGATTCCATTACAAACTACATCTAGATATACAGGATTCCATTACCTGACTACATCTAGATATACAGGATTCCATTACCTGACTACATCTAGATATACAGGATTCCATTACAAACTACATCTAGATATACAGGATTATATTACAAACTACATCTAGATATACAGGATTCCATTTACAAACTACATCTGGATAGACAGGATTTCATTACAAACTACATCTAGATATACAGGATTCCACTACAAACTACATCTAGATAGATAGGATTTCATTACAAACTACATCTAGATATACAGGATTCCATTACCAAACTGCATCTAGATATACAGGATTTCACAACCAAACTACATCTAAATATACAGGATTTCATTACAAACTACATCTAGATATACAGGATTCCATTTCCAAACTACATCTAGATATACAGGATTTCATTACAAACTACATCTAGATATACAGGATTTCATTTCCAAACTACAACTAGATATACAGGATTCCATTACCAAACTACATCTAGATATACAGGATTTCATTACAAACTACATCTAGATATACAGGATTCCATTACCAAACTACATCTATATATACAGGATGTCATTACACACTACATCTAGATATACAGGATTGCATTACCAAGCTACATCTAGATATACAGGATTCCATTTCCAAACTGCATCTAGATATACAGGATTCCATTACCAAACAAAATCTAGATATAGAGGATTCCATTTCCAAGCTATATCGAGATATACAAGATTCCATTACCAAACCACATCTAGATATACAGGATTCCATTACAAACTACATCTAGATATACAGGATTCCAATACAAACTACATCTAGATATACAGGATTCAATTACAAACTATATCTAGATATACAGGATTCCATTACAAACTACATCTAGATAGACAGGATTCAATTACAAATTATATCTAGTTATACAGGATTCCATTACAAACTACATCTAGATATACAGGATTCCATTACAAACTATATGTAGATATACAGGATTCCATTACAAACTACATCTAGATATACAGGATTCCATTATCTGACTACATCTAGATATACAGGATTCCATTACAAACTACATCTAGATATACAGGATTCCATTACCTGACTACAACTAGATATACAGGATTCCATTACAAACTATATCTAGATATACAGGATTCCATTACAAACTACATCTAGATATACAGGATTCCATTACCTGACTACATCTAGATATACAGGATTCCATTACAAACTACATCTAGATATAGAGAATTCCATTACAAACTACATCTAGATATACAGGATTCCATTACAAACTACATCTAAATATACAGGATTTCATTACAAACTACATCTAGATATACAGGATTCCATTACAAACTACATCTAGATATACAGGATTCCATTACCTGACTACATCTAGATATACAGGATTCCATTACCTGACTACATCTAGATATACAGGATTCCATTACAAACTACATCTAGATATACAGGATTATATTACAAACTACATCTAGATATACAGGATTCCATTTACAAACTACATCTGGATAGACAGGATTTCATTACAAACTACATCTAGATATACAGGATTCCACTACAAACTACATCTAGATAGACAGGATTTCATTACAAACTACATCTAGATATACAGGATTCCTTTACCAAACTGCATCTAGATATACAGGATTTCACAACCAAACTACATCTAGATATACAGGATTTCATTACAAACTACATCTAGATATACAAGATTTCATTACAAACTACGTCTAGATATACAGGATTCATTTACCAAACTAAATCAAGATATACAGGATTCCATGAACTGCCTACATCTAAATATACAGGATTACATTTTCTGACTACATCTAGATAAACAGGATTCCATTACCAAACTACATATAGATATACAGCATTCCATTTCCAAGCTACTTCTAGATATACAGGATTCCATTACCAAACCACATCTAGATATACAGGATTCCATTACCAAACTACATCTAGATATACATAATTTCATTACCTGACTACATCTAGATATACAGGATTCCATTTCCAAACTACATCTAGATATACAGGATTCCATTACCAAGCTACATCTAGATATACAGGTATCCATTTCTAAACTACATCTAGATATACAGGATTACATTACAAACTACATCTAGATATATAGGATTCCACTACAAACTACATCTAGATATACAGGATTCCATTTCCAAACTACATCTAGATATACAGGATTCCACTACAAACTACATCTAGATATACAGGATTCCATTTCCAAACTATATCTAAATATACAGGATTCCATTACCAAGCTACATCTAGATATACAGGATTCCACTACAAACTACATCTAAATATACAGGATTACATTACCAAGCTACATCTAGATATACAGGATTCCATTACAAACTACATCTAGATATACAGGATTCCATTATCTGACTACATCTAGATATACATGATTCCATTACAAACTACATGTAAATATACAGGATTTCATTTCCAAACTACAACTAGATATACAGGATTCCATTACCAAACTACATCTAGATATACAGGATTTCATTACAAACTATATCTAGATATACAGGATTCCATTACAAACTACATCTAGATAGACAGGATTCAATTACAAATTATATCTAGTTATACAGGATTCCATTACAAACTACATCTAGATATACAGGATTCCATTACAAACTATATGTAGATATACAGGATTCCATTACAAACTACATCTAGATATACAGGATTCCATTATCTGACTACATCTAGATATACAGGATTCCATTTCCAAACTACATCTAGATATACAGGATGCCATTACCTGACTACAACTAGATATACAGGATTCCATTACAAACTATATCTAGATATACAGGATTCCATTTCCAAACTACATCTAGATATACAGGATTCCATTTCCAAACTACATCTAGATATACATGATTCCATTACCAACCTGCATCTAGATATACAGGATTCCATTTCCAAACTGCATCTAGATAAACAGGATTCCATAACAAACTACATCTAGATATACAGGATTGCATTACAAACTATATCTAGATATACAGGATTGCATTACAAACTACATCTAAATATACAGGATTTCATTACAAACTACATCTAGATATACAGGATTCCATTTCCAAACTACATCTAGATATACAGGATTTCATTACAAACTACATCTAGATATACAGGATTTCATTTCCAAACTACAACTAGATATACAGGATTCCATTACCAAACTACATCTAGATATACAGGATTTCATTACAAACTACATCTAGATATACAGGATTCCATTACCAAACTACATCTATATATACAGGATGTCATTACACACTACATCTAGATATACAGGATTGCATTACCAAGCTACATCTAGATATACAGGATTCCATTTCCAAACTGCATCTAGATATACAGGATTCCATTACCAAACAAAATCTAGATATAGAGGATTCCATTTCCAAGCTACATCGAGATATACAAGATTCCATTACCAAACCACATCTAGATATACAGGATTCCATTACAAACTACATCTAGATATACAGGATTCCATTACAAACTACATCTAGATAGACAGGATTCAATTACAAACTATATCTAGATATACAGGATTCCATTACAAACTACATCTAGATAGACAGGATTCAATTACAAATTATATCTAGTTATAAAGGATTCCATTACAAACTACATCTAGATATACAGGATTCCATTACAAACTATATGTAGATATACAGGATTCCATTACAAACTACATCTAGATATACAGGATTCCATTATCTGACTACATCTAGATATACAGGATTCCATTACAAACTAAATCTAGATATACAGGATTCCATTACCTGACTACAACTAGATATACAGGATTCCATTACAAACTATATCTAGATATACAGGATTCCATTACAAACTACATCTAGATATACAGGATTCCATTACCAGACTACATCTAGATATACAGGATTCCATTACAAACTACATCTAGATATAGAGGATTCCATTACAAACTACATCTAGATATACAGATTCCATTACAAACTACATCTAAATATACAGGATTTCATTACAAACTACATCTAGATATACAGGATTCCATTACAAACTACATCTAGATATACAGGATTCCATTACCTGACTACATCTAGATATACAGGATTCCATTACCTGACTACATCTAGATATACAGGATTCCATTACAAACTACATCTAGATATACAGGATTATATTACAAACTACATCTAGATATACAGGATTCCATTTACAAACTACATCTGGATAGACAGGATTTCATTACAAACTACATCTAGATATACAGGATTCCACTACAAACTACATCTAGATAGATAGGATTTCATTACAACCTACATCTAGATATACAGGATTCCATTACCAAACTGCATCTAGATATACAGGATTTCACAACCAAACTACATCTAAATATACAGGATTTCATTACAAACTACATCTAGATATACAGGATTCCATTTCCAAACTACATCTAGATATACAGGATTTCATTACAAACTACATCTAGATATACAGGATTTCATTTCCAAACTACAACTAGATATACAGGATTCCATTACCAAACTACATCTAGATATACAGGATTTCATTACAAACTACATCTAGATATACAGGATTCCATTACCAAACAACATCTATATATACAGGATGTCATTACACACTACATCTAGATATACAGGATTGCATTACCAAGCTACATCTAGATATACAGGATTCCATTTCCAAACTGCATCTAGATATACAGGATTCCATTACCAAACAAAATCTAGATATAGAGGATTCCATTTCCAAGCTATATCGAGATATACAAGATTCCATTACCAAACCACATCTAGATATACAGGATTCCATTACAAACTACATCTAGATATACAGGATTCCATTACAAACTACATCTAGATATACAGGATTCAATTACAAACTATATCTAGATATACAGGATTCCATTACAAACTACATCTAGATAGACAGGATTCAATTACAAATTATATCTAGTTATACAGGATTCCATTACAAACTACATCTAGATATACAGGATTCCATTACAAACTATATGTAGATATACAGGATTCCATTACAAACTACATCTAGATATACAGGATTCCATTATCTGACTACATCTAGATATACAGGATTCCATTACAAACTACATCTAGATATACAGGATTCCATTACCTGACTACAACTAGATATACAGGATTCCATTACAAACTATATCTAGATATACAGGATTCCATTACAAACTACATCTAGATATACAGGATTCCATTACCTGACTACATCTAGATATACAGGATTCCATTACAAACTACATCTAGATATAGAGAATTCCATTACAAACTACATCTAGATATACAGGATTCCATTACAAACTACATCTAAATATACAGGATTTCATTACAAACTACATCTAGATATACAGGATTATATTACAAACTACATCTAGATATACAGGATTCCATTTACAAACTACATCTGGATAGACAGGATTTCATTACAAACTACATCTAGATATACAGGATTCCACTACAAACTACATCTAGATAGACAGGATTTCATTACAAACTACATCTAGATATACAGGATTCCATTACCAAACTGCATCTAGATATACAGGATTTCACAACCAAACTACATCTAAATATACAGGATTTCATTACAAACTACATCTAGATATACAGGATTCCATTTCCAAACTACATCTAGATATACAGGATTTCATTACAAACTACATCTAGATATACAGGATTTCATTTCCAAACTACAACTAGATATACAGGATTCCATTACCAAACTACATCTAGATATACAGGATTTCATTACAAACTACATCTAGATATACAGGATTCCATTACCAAACTACATCTATATATACAGGATGTCATTACACACTACATCTAGATATACAGGATTGCATTACCAAGCTACATCTAGATATACAGGATTCCATTTCCAAACTGTATCTAGATATACAGGATTCCATTACCAAACAAAATCTAGATATAGAGGATTCCATTTCCAAGCTATATCGAGATATACAAGATTCCATTACCAAACCACATCTAGATATACAGGATTCCATTACAAACTACATCTAGATATACAGGATTCCATTACAAACTACATCTAGATATACAGGATTCAATTACAAACTATATCTAGATATACAGGATTCCATTACAAACTACATCTAGATAGACAGGATTCAATTACAAATTATATCTAGTTATACAGGATTCCATTACAAACTACATCTAGATATACAGGATTCCATTACAAACTATATGTAGATATACAGGATTCCATTACAAACTACATCTAGATATACAGGATTCCATTATCTGACTACATCTAGATATACAGGATTCCATTACAAACTACATCTAGATATACAGGATTCCATTACCTGACTACAACTAGATATACAGGATTCCATTACAAACTATATCTAGATATACAGGATTCCATTACAAACTACATCTAGATATACAGGATTCCATTACCTGACTACATCTAGATATACAGGATTCCATTACAAACTACATCTAGATATAGAGAATTCCATTACAAACTACATCTAGATATACAGGATTCCATTACAAACTACATCTAAATATACAGGATTTCATTACAAACTACATCTAGATATACAGGATTCCATTACAAACTACATCTAGATATACAGGATTCCATTACCTGACTACATCTAGATATACAGGATTCCATTACCTGACTACATCTAGATATACAGGATTCCATTACAAACTACATCTAGATATACAGGATTATATTACAAACTACATCTAGATATACAGGATTCCATTTACAAACTACATCTGGATAGACAGGATTTCATTACAAACTACATCTAGATATACAGGATTCCACTACAAACTACATCTAGATAGACAGGATTTCATTACAAACTACATCTAGATATACAGGATTCCATTACCAAACTGCATCTAGATATACAGGATTTCACAACCAAACTACATCTAGATATACAGGATTTCATTACAAACTACATCTAGATATACAAGATTTCATTACAAACTACGTCTAGATATACAGGATTCATTTACCAAACTAAATCAAGATATACAGGATTCCATGAACTGCCTACATCTAAATATACAGGATTACATTTTCTGACTACATCTAGATAAACAGGATTCCATTACCAAACTACATATAGATATACAGCATTCCATTTCCAAGCTACTTCTAGATATACAGGATTCCATTACCAAACCACATCTAGATATACAGGATTCCATTACCAAACTACATCTAGATATACATAATTTCATTACCTGACTACATCTAGATATACAGGATTCCATTTCCAAACTACATCTAGATATACAGGATTCCATTACCAAGCTACATCTAGATATACAGGTATCCATTTCTAAACTACATCTAGATATACAGGATTACATTACAAACTACATCTAGATATATAGGATTCCACTACAAACTACATCTAGATATACAGGATTCCATTTCCAAACTACATCTAGATATACAGGATTCCACTACAAACTACATCTAGATATACAGGATTCCATTTCCAAACTATATCTAAATATACAGGATTCCATTACCAAGCTACATCTAGATATACAGGATTCCACTACAAACTACATCTAAATATACAGGATTACATTACCAAGCTACATCTAGATATACAGGATTCCATTACAAACTACATCTAGATATACAGGATTCCATTTCCAAACTACATCTAGATATACAGGATTCCATTTCCAAACTACATCTAGATATACAGGATTCCATTTCCAAACTACATCTAGATATGAAGGATTCCATTACAAACTACATCTAGATAGACAGGATTCCATTTCCAAACTACATCTAGATATACAGGATTCCATTACAAACTACATCTAGAAATACAGGATTCCATTACCAAACTACATCTAGATATACAGGATTCCTTTACCTGACTACATCTAGATATACAGGATTCCATTACCAAATTACATCTAGATATACAGGATTCCATTACCAAACTACATCTAGATATACAGGATTCCATTTCCAAACTACATCTAGATATACAGGATTCCATAACAAATTACATCTAGATATACAGGATTCCATCACCAAACTACATCTAGATAGACAGGATTTCATTACAATCTACATCTAGATATACAGGATTCCACTACAAACTACATCTAGATATACAGGATTCCATTTCCAAACTACATCTAGATATACAGGATTCCATTACAAACTACATCTAGATATACAGGATTCCATTACCAAGCTACATCTAGATATACAGGATTCCATTACAAACTACATCTAGATATACAGGATTCCATTTCCAAACTACATCAAGATATACAGGATTCCATTTCCAAACTACATCTAGATATACAGGATTCCATTACCAAACTGCATCTAGATATTCAGGATTCCATTTCCAAACTGCATCTAGATAAACAGGATTCCATAACAAACTACATCTAGATATACAGGATTGCATTACAAACTATATCTAGATATACAGGATTTCATTACAAACTACATCTAAATATACAGGATTTATTACAAACTACATCTAGATATACAGGATTCCATTTCCAAATTACATCTAGATATACAGGATTTCATTACAAACTACATCTAGATATACAGGATTTCATTTCCAAACTACATCTAGATATACAGGATTCCATTACCAAACTACATCTAGATATACAGGATTTCATTACAAACTACATCTAGATATACAGGATTCCATTACCAAACTACATCTAGATAGACAGGATTCCATTACCAAACTACATCTAGATATACAGGATGTCATTACACACTACATCTAGATATACAGGATTCCATTACCAAGCTACATCTAGATATACAGGATTCCATTTCCAAACTGCATCTAGATATACAGGATTCCATTACCAAGCTACATCTAGATATACAGGATTCCATTTCCAAACTGCATCTAGATATACAGGATTCCATTACCAAACAAAATCTAGATATACAGGATTCCATTTCCAAGCTACATCGAGATATACAAGATTCCATTACCAAACCACATCTAGATATACAGGATTCCATTACAAACTGCATCTAGATATACAGGATTCCATTACAAAATATATCTAGATATACAGAATTCCATTACAAACTACATCTAGATATACAGGATTCCATTACAAAATATATCTAGATATACAGGATTTCATTACCAAACTACATCTAGATATACAGGATTCCATTACAAATTACATCTAGATAGACGGGATTCAATTACAAACTATATCTAGATATACAGGATTCCATTACCTGACTACATCTAGATATACAGGATTCCATTACAAACTATATCTAGATATACATGATTCCATTACAAACTACATCTAGATAGACAGGATTCCATTACCAAACTGCATCTAGATATTCAGGATTCCATTTCCAAACTGCATCTAGATAAACAGGATTCCATAACAAACTACATCTAGATATACAGGATTGCATTACAAACTAAATCTAGATATACAGGATTTCATTACAAACTACATCTAAATATAGAGGATTTCATTACAAACTACATCTAGATATACAGGATTCCATTTCCAAACTACATCTAGATATACAGGATTTCATTACAAACTACATCTAGATATACAGGATTTCATTTCCAAACTACATCTAGATATATAGGATTCCATTACAAACTACATCTAGATATACAGGATTCCATTACCAAACTACATCTAGATAGACAGGATTCCTTTACCTGACTACATCTAGATATACAGGATTCCATTACCAAATTACATCTAGATATACAGGATTCCATTACCAAACTACATCTAGATATACAGGATTCCATTTCCAAACTACATCTAGATATACAGGATTCCATAACAAATTACATCTAGATATACAGAATTCCATCACCAAACTACATCTAGATAGACAGGATTCCATTACAAACTACATCTAGATATACAGGATTCCACTACAAACTACATCTAGATATACAGGATTCCATTTCCAAACGACATCTAGATATACAGGATTCCATTACAAACTACATCTAGATATACAGGATTCCATTACCAAGCTACATCTAGATATACAGGATTTCATTACAAACTACATCTAAATATAGAGGATTTCATTACAAACTACATCTAGATATACAGGATTCCATTTCCAAATTACATCTAGATATACAGGATTTCATTACAAACTACATCTAGATATACAGGATTTCATTTCCAAACTACATCTAGATATACAGGATTCCATTACCAAACTACATCTAGATATACAGGATTTCATTACAAACTACATCTAGATATACAGGATTCCATTACCAAACTACATCTAGATAGACAGGATTCCATTACCAAACTACATCTAGATATACAGGATGTCATTACACACTACATCTAGATATACAGGATTCCATTACCAAGCTACATCTAGATATACAGGATTCCATTTCCAAACTGCATCTAGATATACAGGATTCCATTACCAAGCTACATCTAGATATACAGGATTCCATTTCCAAACTGCATCTAGATATACAGGATTCCATTACCAAACAAAATCTAGATATACAGGATTCCATTTCCAAGCTACATCGAGATATACAAGATTCCATTACCAAACCACATCTAGATATACAGGATTCCATTACAAACTGCATCTAGATATACAGGATTCCATTACAAAATATATCTAGATATACAGAATTCCATTACAAACTACATCTAGATATACAGGATTCCATTACAAAATATATCTAGATATACAGGATTTCATTACCAAACTACATCTAGATATACAGGATTCCATTACAAATTACATCTAGATAGACGGGATTCAATTACAAACTATATCTAGATATACAGGATTCCATTACCTGACTACATCTAGATATACAGGATTCCATTACAAACTATATCTAGATATACATGATTCCATTACAAACTACATCTAGATAGACAGGATTCCATTACCAAACTGCATCTAGATATTCAGGATTCCATTTCCAAACTGCATCTAGATAAACAGGATTCCATAACAAACTACATCTAGATATACAGGATTGCATTACAAACTAAATCTAGATATACAGGATTTCATTACAAACTACATCTAAATATAGAGGATTTCATTACAAACTACATCTAGATATACAGGATTCCATTTCCAAACTACATCTAGATATACAGGATTTCATTACAAACTACATCTAGATATACAGGATTTCATTTCCAAACTACATCTAGATATATAGGATTCCATTACAAACTACATCTAGATATACAGGATTCCATTACCAAACTACATCTAGATAGACAGGATTCCTTTACCTGACTACATCTAGATATACAGGATTCCATTACCAAATTACATCTAGATATACAGGATTCCATTACCAAACTACATCTAGATATACAGGATTCCATTTCCAAACTACATCTAGATATACAGGATTCCATAACAAATTACATCTAGATATACAGAATTCCATCACCAAACTACATCTAGATAGACAGGATTCCATTACAAACTACATCTAGATATACAGGATTCCACTACAAACTACATCTAGATATACAGGATTCCATTTCCAAACGACATCTAGATATACAGGATTCCATTACAAACTACATCTAGATATACAGGATTCCATTACCAAGCTACATCTAGATATACAGGATTTCATTACAAACTACATCTAAATATAGAGGATTTCATTACAAACTACATCTAGATATACAGGATTCCATTTCCAAACTACATCTAGATATACAGGATTTCATTACAAACTACATCTAGATATACAGGATTTCATTTCCAAACTACATCTAGATATACAGGATTCCATTACAAACCACCTCTAGATATACAGGATTCCATTACCAAACTACATCTAGATAGACAGGATTCCTTTACCTGACTACATCTAGATATACAGGATTCCATTACCAAATTACACCTAGATATACAGGATTCCATTACCAAACTACATCTAGATATACAGGATTCCATTTCCAAACTACATCTAGATATACAGGATTCCATAACAAATTACATCTAGATATACAGGATTCCATCACCAAACTACATCTAGATAGACAGGATTCCATTACAAACTACATCTAGATATACAGGATTCCACTACAAACTACATCTAGATATACAGGATTCCATTTCCAAACGACATCTAGATATACAGGATTCCATTACAAACTACATCTAGATATACAGGATTCCATTACCAAGCTACATCTAGATATACAGGATTCCATTACAAACTATATCTAGATATACAGGATTCCATTTCCAAACTACATCAAGATATACAGGATTCCATTTCCAAACTACATCTAGATATACAGGATTCCATTACCAAACTGCATCTAGATATTCAGGATTCCATTTCCAAACTGCATCTAGATAAACAGGATTCCATAACAAACTACATCTAGATATACAGGATTGCATTACAAACTATATCTAGATATACAGGATTTCATTACAAACTACATCTAAATATACAGGATTTATTACAAACTACATCTAGATATACAGGATTCCATTTCCAAACTATATCTAGATATACAGGATTTCATTACAAACTACATCTAGATATACAGGATTTCATTTCCAAACTACATCTAGATATACAGGATTCCATTACCAAACTACATCTAGATATACAGGATTTCATTACAAACTACATCTAGATATACAGGATTCCATTACCAAACTACATCTAGATAGACAGGATTCCATTACCAAACTACATCTAGATATACAGGATGTCATTACACACTACATCTAGATATACAGGATTCCATTACCAAGCTACATCTAGATATACAGGATTCCATTTCCAAACTGCATCTAGATATACAGGATTCCATTACCAAACAAAATCTAGATATACAGGATTCCATTTCCAAGCTACATCGAGATATACAAGATTCCATTACCAAACCACATCTAGATATACAGGATTCCATTACAAACTGCATCTAGATATACAGGATTCCATTACAAACTACATCTAGATATACTTGATTCCATTACCTGACTACATCTAGATATACAGGATTCCATTACAAACTATATCTAGATATACAGGATTTCATTACCAAACTACATCTAGATATACAGGATTCCATTACAAATTACATCTAGATAGACGGGATTCAATTACAAACTATATCTAGATATACAGGATTCCATTACCTGACTACATCGAGATATACAGGATTCCATTACAAACTATATCTAGATATACATGATTCCATTACAAACTACATCTAGATAGACAGGATTCCATTACCAAACTGCATCTAGATATTCAGGATTCCATTTCCAAACTGCATCTAGATAAACAGGATTCCATAACAAACTACATCTAGATATACAGGATTGCATTACAAACTATATCTAGATATACAGGATTTCATTACAAACTACATCTAAATATAGAGGATTTCATTACAAACTACATCTAGATATACAGGATTCCATTTCCAAACTACATCTAGATATACAGGATTTCATTACAAACTACATCTAGATATACAGGATTTCATTTCCAAACTACATCTAGATATACAGGATTCCATTACAAACTACATCTAGATATACAGGATTTCATTACCAAACTACATCTAGATATACAGGATTCCATTACAAACTACATCTAGATAGACGGGATTCAATTACAAACTATATCTAGATATACAGGATTCCATTACCTGACTACATCTAGATATACAGGATTCCATTACAATCTATATCTAGATATACATGATTCCATTACAAACTACATCTAGATAGACAGGATTCAATTACAAACTACATCTAGATATACAGGATTCCATTACCTTACTACATCTGGATATACAGGATTCCATTACAAACTACATCTATATATACAGGATTCCATTACCTGACTACATCTAGATATACAGGATTCCATTACCTGACTACATCTAGATATACAGGATTCCATTACAAACTACATCTAGATATGAGCAAGAATATGGTATTTGAACCGTTTCTGATAACGATAGAAAACTGATAAAATTGGATATTTCTTTGATATATGTTGTAATTCTATGGCCAAATGGTTGGTTGGTGTGTTAGATGAATGGTGACCATTGATATATTGTAAATATTTTATGAATACAAATTATTTTTAATGTCCATCTTCGTACTTTTATGCGTCGTTTCTTATCGTTATTTTCGTCTCCGAACTGCGTAACGGTGTTGGATTTCCACACAACTGTGACATACAAAAATGTAAGCTAGCCGTTAAAATATTGACAAACATTGATAATGAGGAATGGAGAGAAGAAAATTTTGAGCAGAGTAAGTATTTCTGTTACAGGTGTCATATATTGCGCGTTACATTGGTTTCCGATTTCGTAACGCTATTTTAAGTTGTGTTATCTCCTTTTTGTAACAGTCGCCATAACAACGATTAGCATAAATAAACTCTCGTGAGATGTTTAAATATATTAATCACGGATGTTTACATTTAAGCTTTTCATTTTCTATTTTTTTTATTCAATCATCCACCTGTTACGTTATGCGTTACATGTCATCCAAAAAGAAACGTTAATTTAAAGATTAAATATATTAGTCTGATTTACAATTTCCGCCCAATTGAACTTCCGGTCACAAGTGAACCACGTGTAATGGAAGTGTGATTTTCGGAACATTTATACAATTTTTGTATGATAATATTATAACTCTGATACAGTGCTTGTGGTATCCTGTCGCGTTAAAAAATAAAAAAAAATATGCTACTTTAATATTTAAAATGGTATATACATGCATTAAATAACCAAGAAAAAACCAAATGGTCTTGGATGGTGCCGTTTCATACATTTTTATCGCGACAGGAAACCAAATGTTTATTACCATAACTTGTAATAAGCATTTGGTTTCCTGTCACGATAAACATGTTTAAAAAGATGGGTAAATATTTTCCCTTTATATCACTTGTTTCTTTTGTACAGTATTGATATAATCATATTCCACGTGTGAAATATTTAAGTTTTAGTATTTAACCATTTGGATACCAAAAGAAACCAAAAGTTCAAATACCATATTCTTGCTCATATACAGGATTCCATTACAAACTACATCTCGATATACAGGATTCCATTACAAACTACATCTAAATATACAGGATTTCATTACAAACTACATCTAGATATACAGGATTCCATTACAAACTACATCTAGATATACAGGATTCCATTACCTGACTACATCTAGATATACAGGATTCCATTACAATCTATATCTAGATATACATGATTCCATTACAAACTACATCTAGATAGACAGGATTCAATTACAAACTACATCTAGATATACAGGATTCCATTACCTTACTACATCTGGATATACAGGATTCCATTACAAACTACATCTATATATACAGGATTCCATTACCTGACTACATCTAGATATACAGGATTCCATTACCTGACTACATCTAGATATACAGGATTCCATTACAAACTACATCTAGATATGAGCAAGAATATGGTATTTGAACCGTTTCTGATAACGATAGAAAACTGATAAAATTGGATATTTCTTTGATATATGTTGTAATTCTATGGCCAAATGGTTGGTTGGTGTGTTAGATGAATGGTGACCATTGATATATTGTAAATATTTTATGAATACAAATTATTTTTAATGTCCATCTTCGTACTTTTATGCGTCGTTTCTTATCGTTATTTTCGTCTCCGAACTGCGTAACGGTGTTGGATTTCCACACAACTGTGACATACAAAAATGTAAGCTAGCCGTTAAAATATTGACAAACATTGATAATGAGGAATGGAGAGAAGAAAATTTTGAGCAGAGTAAGTATTTCTGTTACAGGTGTCATATATTGCGCGTTACATTGGTTTCCGATTTCGTAACGCTATTTTAAGTTGTGTTATCTCCTTTTTGTAACAGTCGCCATAACAACGATTAGCATAAATAAACTCTCGTGAGATGTTTAAATATATTAATCACGGATGTTTACATTTAAGCTTTTCATTTTCTATTTTTTTTATTCAATCATCCACCTGTTACGTTATGCGTTACATGTCATCCAAAAAGAAACGTTAATTTAAAGATTAAATATATTAGTCTGATTTACAATTTCCGCCCAATTGAACTTCCGGTCACAAGTGAACCACGTGTAATGGAAGTGTGATTTTCGGAACATTTATACAATTTTTGTATGATAATATTATAACTCTGATACAGTGCTTGTGGTATCCTGTCGCGTTAAAAAATAAAAAAAAATATGCTACTTTAATATTTAAAATGGTATATACATGCATTAAATAACCAAGAAAAAACCAAATGGTCTTGGATGGTGCCGTTTCATACATTTTTATCGCGACAGGAAACCAAATGTTTATTACCATAACTTGTAATAAGCATTTGGTTTCCTGTCACGATAAACATGTTTAAAAAGATGGGTAAATATTTTCCCTTTATATCACTTGTTTCTTTTGTACAGTATTGATATAATCATATTCCACGTGTGAAATATTTAAGTTTTAGTATTTAACCATTTGGATACCAAAAGAAACCAAAAGTTCAAATACCATATTCTTGCTCATATACAGGATTCCATTACAAACTACATCTCGATATACAGGATTCCATTACAAACTACATCTAAATATACAGGATTTCATTACAAACTACATCTAGATATACAGGATTCCATTACAAACTACATCTAGATATACAGGATTCCATTACCTGACTACATCTAGATATACAGGATTCCATTACAAACTACATCTAGATATACAGGATTCCATTACCTGACTACATCTAGATATACAGGATTCCATTACAAACTACATCTAAATATACAGGATTACATTACAAACTACATATAGATATACAGGTTTCTATTACCTGACTACATCTAGATATACCGGATTCCATTACAAACTACATCTAAATATACAGGATTCCATTACAAACTATATCTAGATATACAGGATTCCATTACAAACTACATCTAGATAGACAGGATTCAATTACAAACTATATCCAGATATACAGGATTCCATTACCTGACTACATCTAGTTATATAGGATTCCATTACAAACTATATCTAGATATACAGGATTCCATTACCAAACTACATCTAGATATACAGGATTCCATTACCTGACTACATCTAGATATACAGGATTACTTTACAAACTACATCTAGATATACAAGATTCCATTACAAACTATATCTAGATATACAGGATTCCATTACAAACTACATATAGATATACAGGATTCCATTACCTGACTACATCTAGATATACAGGATTCCATTATAAACTACATCTAGATATACAGGATTCCATTACCTGACTACATCTAGATATACATGATTCCATTACAAACTACATCTAGATATATAGGATTCCATTAAAAACTACATCTAGATATACAGGATTCCATTACAAACTACATCTAGATAGACGGGATTCAATTACAAACTATATCTAGATATACAGGATTCCATTACCTGACTACATCTAGATATACAGGATTCCATTACAAACTATATCTAGATATACATGATTCCATTACAAACTACATCTAGATAGACAGGATTCAATTACAAACTATATCTAGATATACAGGATTCCATTACCTGACTACATCTAGATATACAGGATTCCATTACAAACTACATCTATATATACAGGATTCCATTACCCGACTACATCTAGATATACAGGATTCCATTACAAACTATATCTAGATATACAGGATTCCATTACAAACTACATCTAGATATACAGGATTCCATTACCTGACTACATCTAGATATACAGGATTCCATTACAAACTACATCTAGATATACAGGATTCCATTACAAACTACATCTCGATATACAGGATTCCATTACAAACTACATCTAAATATACAGGATTTCATTACAAACTACATCTAGATATACAGGATTCCTTTACAAACTACATCTAGATATACAGGATTCCATTACCTGACTACATCTAGATATACAGGATTCCATTACAAACTACATCTAGATATACAGGATTCCATTACCTGACTACATCTAGATATACAGGATTCCATTACAAACTACATCTAGATATACAGGATTCCATTACCTGACTACATCTAGATATACAGGATTCCATAACAAACTATATCTAGATATACATGATTCCATTACAAACTACATCTAGATAGACAGGATTCAATTACAAACTACATCTAGATATACAGGATTCCATTACCTGACTACATCTAGATATACAGGATTCCATTACAAACTACATCTATATATACAGGATTCCATTACCTGACTACATCTAGATATACAGGATTCCATTACAAACTATATCTAGATATACAGGATTCCATTACAAAATACATCTAGATATACAGGATTCCATTACCTGACTACATCTAGATATACAGGATTCCATTACAAACTACATCTAGATATACAGGATTCCATTACAAACTACATCTCGATATACAGGATTCCATTACAAACTACATCTAAATATACAGGATTTCATTACAAACTACATCTAGATATACAGGATTCCATTACAAACTACATCTAGATATACAGGATTCCATTACCTGACTACATCTAGATATACAGGATTCCATTACAAACTACATCTAGATATACAGGATTCCATTACCTGACTACATCTAGATATACAGGATTCCATAACAAACTATATCTAGATATACATGATTCCATTACAAACTACATCTAGATAGACAGGATTCAATTACAAACTACATCTAGATATACAGGATTCCATTACCTGACTACATCTAGATATACAGGATTCCATTACAAACTACATCTATATATACAGGATTCCATTACCTGACTACATCTAGATATACAGGATTCCATTACAAACTATATCTAGATATACAGGATTCCATTACAAACTACATCTAGATATACAGGATTCCATTACCTGACTACATCTAGATATACAGGATTCCATTACAAACTACATCTAGATATACAGGATTCCATTACAAACTACATCTCGATATACAGGATTCCATTACAAACTACATCTAAATATACAGGATTTCATTACAAACTACATCTAGATATACAGGATTCCATTACAAACTACATCTAGATATACAGGATTCCATTACCTGACTACATCTAGATATACAGGATTCCATTACAAACTACATCTAGATATACAGGATTCCATTACCTGACTACATCTAGATATACAGGATTCCATTACAAACTACATCTAAATATACAGGATTACATTACAAACTACATATAGATATACAGGTTTCTATTACCTGACTACATCTAGATATACCGGATTCCATTACAAACTACATCTAAATATACAGGATTCCATTACAAACTATATCTAGATATACAGGATTCCATTACCTGACTACATCTAGATATACAGGATTCCATAACAAACTATATCTAGATATACATGATTCCATTACAAACTACATCTAGATAGACAGGATTCAATTACAAACTACATCTAGATATACAGGATTCCATTACCTGACTACATCTAGATATACAGGATTCCATTACAAACTACATCTATATATACAGGATTCCATTACCTGACTACATCTAGATATACAGGATTCCATTACAAACTATATCTAGATATACAGGATTCCATTACAAAATACATCTAGATATACAGGATTCCATTACCTGACTACATCTAGATATACAGGATTCCATTACAAACTACATCTAGATATACAGGATTCCATTACAAACTACATCTCGATATACAGGATTCCATTACAAACTACATCTAAATATACAGGATTTCATTACAAACTACATCTAGATATACAGGATTCCATTACAAACTACATCTAGATATACAGGATTCCATTACCTGACTACATCTAGATATACAGGATTCCATTACAAACTACATCTAGATATACAGGATTCCATTACCTGACTACATCTAGATATACAGGATTCCATAACAAACTATATCTAGATATACATGATTCCATTACAAACTACATCTAGATAGACAGGATTCAATTACAAACTACATCTAGATATACAGGATTCCATTACCTGACTACATCTAGATATACAGGATTCCATTACAAACTACATCTATATATACAGGATTCCATTACCTGACTACATCTAGATATACAGGATTCCATTACAAACTATATCTAGATATACAGGATTCCATTACAAACTACATCTAGATATACAGGATTCCATTACCTGACTACATCTAGATATACAGGATTCCATTACAAACTACATCTAGATATACAGGATTCCATTACAAACTACATCTCGATATACAGGATTCCATTACAAACTACATCTAAATATACAGGATTTCATTACAAACTACATCTAGATATACAGGATTCCATTACAAACTACATCTAGATATACAGGATTCCATTACCTGACTACATCTAGATATACAGGATTCCATTACAAACTACATCTAGATATACAGGATTCCATTACCTGACTACATCTAGATATACAGGATTCCATTACAAACTACATCAAGATATACAGGATTACATTACAAACTACATCTAGATATACAGGATTCCATTACAAACTACATCTAAATATACAGGATTCCATTACAAACTACATCATGATATACAGAATTCCATTACCTGACTGCATCTAGATATACAGCATTCCATTACAAACTACATTTAGATATGAGCAAGAATATGGTATTTGAACCGTTTCTGATAACGATAGAAAACTGATAAAATTGGATATTTCTTTGATATATGTTGTAATTCTATGGCCAAATGGTTGGTTGGTGTGTTAGATGAATGGTGACCATTGATATATTGTAAATATTTTATGAATACAAATTATTTTTAATGTCCATCTTCGTACTTTTATGCGTCGTTTCTTATCGTTATTTTCGTCTCCGAACTGCGTAACGGTGTTGGATTTCCACACAACTGTGACATACAAAAATGTAAGCTAGCCGTTAAAATATTGACAAACATTGATAATGAAGAATGGAGAGAAGAAAATTTTGAGCAGAGTAAGTATTTCTGTTACAGGTGTCATATATTGCGCGTTACATTGGTTTCCGATTTCGTAACGCTATTTTAAGTTGTGTTATCTCCTTTTTGTAACAGTCGCCATAACAACGATTAGCATAAATAAACTCTCGTGAGATGTTTAAATATATTAATCACGGATGTTTACATTTAAGCTTTTCATTTTCTATTTTTTTTATTCAATCATCCACCTGTTACGTTATGCGTTACATGTCATCCAAAAAGAAACGTTAATTTAAAGATTAAATATATTAGTCTGATTTACAATTTCCGCCCAATTGAACTTCCGGTCACAAGTGAACCACGTGTAATGGAAGTGTGATTTTCGGAACATTTATACAATTTTTGTATGATAATATTATAACTCTGATACAGTGCTTGTGGTATCCTGTCGCGGTAAAAAATAAAAAAAAATATGCTACTTTAATATTTAAAATGGTATATAAATGCATTAAATAACCAAGAAAAAAACCAAATGGTCTTAGATGGTGCCGTTTCATACATTTTTATCGTGACAGGAAACCAAATGTTTATTACCATAACTTGTAATAAGCATTTGGTTTCCTGTCACGATAAACATGTTTAAAAAGATGGGTAAATATTTTCCCTTTATATCACTTGTTTCTTTTGTACAGTATTGATATAATCATATTCCACGTGTGAAATATTTAAGTTTTAGTATTTAACCATTTGGATACCAAAAGAAACCAAAAGTTCAAATACCATATTCTTGCTCATATACAGGATTCCATTACAAACTACATCTAAATATACAGGATTACATTACAAACTACATATAGATATACAGGTTTCTATTACCTGACTACATCTAGATATACCGGATTCCATTACAAACTACATCTAAATATACAGGATTCCATTACAAACTATATCTAGATATACAGGATTCCATTACAAACTACATCTAGATAGACAGGATTCAATTACAAACTATATCCAGATATACAGGATTCCATTACCTGACTACATCTAGATATATAGGATTCCATTACAAACTATATCTAGATATACAGGATTCCATTACCAAACTACATCTAGATATACAGGATTCCATTACCTGACTACATCTAGATATACAGGATTACATTACAAACTACATCTAGATATACAAGATTCCATTACAAACTATATCTAGATATACAGGATTCCATTACAAACTACATATAGATATACAGGATTCCATTACCTGACTACATCTAGATATACAGGATTCCATTATAAACTACATCTAGATATACAGGATTCCATTACCTGACTACATCTAGATATACATGATTCCATTACAAACTACATCTAGATATACAGGATTCCATTAAAAACTACATCTAGATATACAGGATTCCATTACAAACTACATCTAGATAGACGGGATTCAATTACAAACTATATCTAGATATACAGGATTCCATTACCTGACTACATCTAGATATACAGGATTCCATTACAAACTATATCTAGATATACATGATTCCATTACAAACTACATCTAGATAGACAGGATTCAATCACAAACTACATCTAGATATACAGGATTCCATTACCTGACTACATCTAGATATACAGGATTCCATTACAAACTACATCTATATATACAGGATTCCATTACCTGACTACATCTATATATATAGGATTCCATTACAAACTATATCTAGATATACAGGATTCCATTACAAACTACATCTAGATATACAGGATTCCATTACCTGACTACATCTAGATATACAGGATTCCATTACAAACTACATCTAGATATACAGGATTCCATTACAAACTACATCTCGATATACAGGATTCCATTACAAACTACATCTAAATATACAGGATTTCATTACAAACTACATCTCGATATACAGGATTCCATTACAAACTACATCTAAATATACAGGATTTCATTACAAACTACATCTAGATATACAGGATTCCATTACAAACTACATCTAGATATACAGGATTCCATTACCTGACTACATCTAGATATACAGGATTCCATTACAAACTACATCTAGATATACAGGATTCCATTACCTGACTACATCTAGATATACAGGATTCCATAACAAACTATATCTAGATATACATGATTCCATTACAAACTACATCTAGATAAACAGGATTCAATTACAAACTACATCTAGATATACAGGATTCCATTACCTGACTACATCTAGATATACAGGATTCCATTACAAACTACATCTATATATACAGGATTCCATTACCTGACTACATCTAGATATACAGGATTCCATTACAAACTATATCTAGATATACAGGATTCCATTACAAACTACATCTAGATATACAGGATTCCATTACCTGACTACATCTAGATATACAGGATTCCATTACAAACTACATCTAGATATACAGGATTCCATTACAAACTACATCTCGATATACAGGATTCCATTACAAACTACATCTAAATATACAGGATTTCATTACAAACTACATCTAGATATACAGGATTCCATTACAAACTACATCTAGATATACAGGATTCCATTACCTGACTACATCTAGATATACAGGATTCCATTACAAACTACATCTAGATATACAGGATTCCATTACCTGACTACATCTAGATATACAGGATTCCATTACAAACTACATCTAAATATACAGGATTACATTACAAACTACATATAGATATACAGGTTTCTATTACCTGACTACATCTAGATATACCGGATTCCATTACAAACTACATCTAAATATACAGGATTCCATTACAAACTATATCTAGATATACAGGATTCCATTACAAACTACATCTAGATAGACAGGATTCAATTACAAACTATATCCAGATATACAGGATTCCATTACCTGACTACATCTAGATATATAGGATTCCATTACAAACTATATCTAGATATACAGGATTCCATTACCAAACTACATCTAGATATACAGGATTCCATTACCTGACTACATCTAGATATACAGGATTACATTACAAACTACATCTAGATATACAAGATTCCATTACAAACTATATCTAGATATACAGGATTCCATTACAAACTACATATAGATATACAGGATTCCATTACCTGACTACATCTAGATATACAGGATTCCATTATAAACTACATCTAGATATACAGGATTCCATTACCTGACTACATCTAGATATACATGATTCCATTACAAACTACATCTAGATATACAGGATTCCATTAAAAACTACATCTAGATATACAGGATTCCATTACAAACTACATCTAGATAGACGGGATTCAATTACAAACTATATCTAGATATACAGGATTCCATTACCTGACTACATCTAGATATACAGGATTCCATTACAAACTATATCTAGATATACATGATTCCATTACAAACTACATCTAGATAGACAGGATTCAATCACAAACTACATCTAGATATACAGGATTCCATTACCTGACTACATCTAGATATACAGGATTCCATTACAAACTACATCTCGATATACAGGATTCCATTACAAACTACATCTAAATATACAGGATTTCATTACAAACTACATCTAGATATACAGGATTTCATTACAAACTACATCTCGATATACAGGATTCCATTACAAACTACATCTAAATATACAGGATTTCATTACAAACTACATCTAGATATACAGGATTCCATTACAAACTACATCTAGATATACAGGATTCCATTACCTGACTACATCTAGATATACAGGATTCCATTACAAACTACATCTAGATATACAGGATTCCATTACCTGACTACATCTAGATATACAGGATTCCATAACAAACTATATCTAGATATACATGATTCCATTACAAACTACATCTAGATAAACAGGATTCAATTACAAACTACATCTAGATATACAGGATTCCATTACCTGACTACATCTAGATATACAGGATTCCATTACAAACTACATCTATATATACAGGATTCCATTACCTGACTACATCTAGATATACAGGATTCCATTACAAACTATATCTAGATATACAGGATTCCATTACAAACTACATCTAGATATACAGGATTCCATTACCTGACTACATCTAGATATACAGGATTCCATTACAAACTACATCTAGATATACAGGATTCCATTACAAACTACATCTCGATATACAGGATTCCATTACAAACTACATCTAAATATACAGGATTTCATTACAAACTACATCTAGATATACAGGATTCCATTACAAACTACATCTAGATATACAGGATTCCATTACCTGACTACATCTAGATATACAGGATTCCATTACAAACTACATCTAGATATACAGGATTCCATTACCTGACTACATCTAGATATACAGGATTCCATTACAAACTACATTTAAATATACAGGATTACATTACAAACTACATATAGATATACAGGTTTCTATTACCTGACTACATCTAGATATACAGGATTCCATTACAAACTACATCTAATTATACAGGATTCCATTACAAACTATATCTAGATATACAGGATTCCATTACAAACTACATCTAGATAGACAGGATTCAATTACAAACTATATCCAGATATACAGGATTCCATTACCTGACTACATCTAGATATATAGGATTCCATTACAAACTATATCTAGATATACAGGATTCCATTACCAAACTACATCTAGATATACAGGATTCCATTACCTGACTACATCTAGATATACAGGATTACATTACAAACTACATCTAGATATACAAGATTCCATTACAAACTATATCTAGATATACAGGATTCCATTACAAACTACATATAGATATACAGGATTCCATTACCTGACTACATCTAGATATACAGGATTCCATTATAAACTACATCTAGATATACAGGATTCCATTACCTGACTACATCTAGATATACATGATTCCATTACAAACTACATCTAGATATACAGGATTCCATTAAAAACTACATCTAGATATACAGGATTCCATTACAAACTACATCTAGATAGACGGGATTCAATTACAAACTATATCTAGATATACAGGATTCCATTACCTGACTACATCTAGATATACAGGATTCCATTACAAACTATATCTAGATATACATGATTCCATTACAAACTACATCTAGATAGACAGGATTCAATCACAAACTACATCTAGATATACAGGATTCCATTACCTGACTACATCTAGATATACAGGATTCCATTACAAACTACATCTATATATACAGGATTCCATTACCTGACTACATCTATATATATAGGATTCCATTACAAACTATATCTAGATATACAGGATTCCATTACAAACTACATCTAGATATACAGGATTCCATTACCTGACTACATCTAGATATACAGGATTCCATTACAAACTACATCTAGATATACAGGATTCCATTACAAACTACATCTCGATATACAGGATTCCATTACAAACTACATCTAAATATACAGGATTTCATTACAAACTACATCTCGATATACAGGATTCCATTACAAACTACATCTAAATATACAGGATTTCATTACAAACTACATCTAGATATACAGGATTCCATTACAAACTACATCTAGATATACAGGATTCCATTACCTGACTACATCTAGATATACAGGATTCCATTACAAACTACATCTAGATATACAGGATTCCATTACCTGACTACATCTAGATATACAGGATTCCATAACAAACTATATCTAGATATACATGATTCCATTACAAACTACATCTAGATAAACAGGATTCAATTACAAACTACATCTAGATATACAGGATTCCATTACCTGACTACATCTAGATATACAGGATTCCATTACAAACTACATCTATATATACAGGATTCCATTACCTGACTACATCTAGATATACAGGATTCCATTACAAACTATATCTAGATATACAGGATTCCATTACAAACTACATCTAGATATACAGGATTCCATTACCTGACTACATCTAGATATACAGGATTCCATTACCTGACTACATCTAGATATACAGGATTCCATTACAAACTACATCTCGATATACAGGATTCCATTACAAACTACATCTAAATATACAGGATTTCATTACAAACTACATCTAGATATACAGGATTCCATTACAAACTACATCTAGATATACAGGATTCCATTACCTGACTACATCTAGATATACAGGATTCCATTACAAACTACATCTAGATATACAGGATTCCATTACCTGACTACATCTAGATATACAGGATTCCATTACAAACTACATCTAAATATACAGGATTACATTACAAACTACATATAGATATACAGGTTTCTATTACCTGACTACATCTAGATATACCGGATTCCATTACAAACTACATCTAAATATACAGGATTCCATTACAAACTATATCTAGATATACAGGATTCCATTACAAACTACATCTAGATAGACAGGATTCAATTACAAACTATATCCAGATATACAGGATTCCATTACCTGACTACATCTAGATATATAGGATTCCATTACAAACTATATCTAGATATACAGGATTCCATTACCAAACTACATCTAGATATACAGGATTCCATTACCTGACTACATCTAGATATACAGGATTACATTACAAACTACATCTAGATATACAAGATTCCATTACAAACTATATCTAGATATACAGGATTCCATTACAAACTACATATAGATATACAGGATTCCATTACCTGACTACATCTAGATATACAGGATTCCATTATAAACTACATCTAGATATACAGGATTCCATTACCTGACTACATCTAGATATACATGATTCCATTACAAACTACATCTAGATATACAGGATTCCATTAAAAACTACATCTAGATATACAGGATTCCATTACAAACTACATCTAGATAGACGGGATTCAATTACAAACTATATCTAGATATACAGGATTCCATTACCTGACTACATCTAGATATACAGGATTCCATTGCAAACTATATCTAGATATACATGATTCCATTACAAACTACATCTAGATAGACAGGATTCAATCACAAACTACATCTAGAAATACAGGATTCCATTACCTGACTACATCTAGATATACAGGATTCCATTACAAACTACATCTATATATACAGGATTCCATTACCTGACTACATCTATATATATAGGATTCCATTACAAACTATATCTAGATATACAGGATTCCATTACAAACTACATCTAGATATACAGGATTCCATTACCTGACTACATCTAGATATACAGGATTCCATTACAAACTACATCTAGATATACAGGATTCCATTACAAACTACATCTAAATATACAGGATTTCATTACAAACTACATCTAGATATACAGGATTCCATTACAAACTACATCTAGATATACAGGATTCCATTACCTGACTACATCTAGATATACAGGATTCCATTACAAACTACATCTAGATATACAGGATTCCATTACCTGACTACATCTAGATATACAGGATTCCATTACAAACTACATCTAAATATACAGGATTACATTACAAACTACATATAGATATACAGGTTTCTATTACCTGACTACATCTAGATATACCGGATACCATTACAAACTACATCTAGATATACAGGATTCCATTACAAACTATATCTAGATATACAGGATTCCATTACAAACTACATCTAGATAGACAGGATTCAATTACAAACTATATCCAGATATACAGGATTCCATTACCTGACTACATCTAGATATATTGGATTCCATTACAAACTATATCTAGATATACAGGATTCCATTACCAAACTACATCTAGATATACAGGATTCCATTACCTGACTACATCTAGATATACAGGATTACATTACAAACTACATCTAGATATACAAGATTCCATTACAAACTATATCTAGATATACAGGATTCCATTACAAACTACATATAGATATACAGGATTCCATTACCTGACTACATCTAGATATACAGGATTCCATTATAAACTACATCTAGATATACAGGATTCCATTACCTGACTACATCTAGATATACATGATTCCATTACAAACTACATCTAAATATACAGGATTCCATTACAAACTACATCTAGATATACAGGATTCCATTACAAACTACATCTAGATATACAGGATTCCATTACAAACTACATCTAAATATACAGGATTCCATTACAAACTACATCTAGATATACAGGATTCCATAACAAACTACATCTAGATATACAGGATTCCATTACAAACTACATCAAGATATACAGGATTACATTACAAACTACATCTAGATATACAGGATTCCATTACAAACTACATCTAAATATACAGGATTCCATTACAAACTACATCATGATATACAGAATTCCATTACCTGACTGCATCTAGATATACAGCATTCCATTACAAACTACATATATACAGGATTACATTACAAACTACATCTAGATATACAGGATTCCATTACCTGACTACATCTAGATATACAGGATTCCATTACAAACTATATCTAGATATACATGATTCCATTACAAACTACATCTAGATAGACAGGATTCAATCACAAACTACATCTAGATATACAGGATTCCATTACCTGACTACATCTAGATATACAGGATTCCATTACAAACTACATCTCGATATACAGGATTCCATTACAAACTACATCTAAATATACAGGATTTCATTACAAACTACATCTAGATATACAGGATTTCATTACAAACTACATCTCGATATACAGGATTCCATTACAAACTACATCTAAATATACAGGATTTCATTACAAACTACATCTAGATATACAGGATTCCATTACAAACTACATCTAGATATACAGGATTCCATTACCTGACTACATCTAGATATACAGGATTCCATTACAAACTACATCTAGATATACAGGATTCCATTACCTGACTACATCTAGATATACAGGATTCCATAACAAACTATATCTAGATATACATGATTCCATTACAAACTACATCTAGATAAACAGGATTCAATTACAAACTACATCTAGATATACAGGATTCCATTACCTGACTACATCTAGATATACAGGATTCCATTACAAACTACATCTATATATACAGGATTCCATTACCTGACTACATCTAGATATACAGGATTCCATTACAAACTATATCTAGATATACAGGATTCCATTACAAACTACATCTAGATATACAGGATTCCATTACCTGACTACATCTAGATATACAGGATTCCATTACAAACTACATCTAGATATACAGGATTCCATTACAAACTACATCTCGATATACAGGATTCCATTACAAACTACATCTAAATATACAGGATTTCATTACAAACTACATCTAGATATACAGGATTCCATTACAAACTACATCTAGATATACAGGATTCCATTACCTGACTACATCTAGATATACAGGATTCCATTACAAACTACATCTAGATATACAGGATTCCATTACCTGACTACATCTAGATATACAGGATTCCATTACAAACTACATTTAAATATACAGGATTACATTACAAACTACATATAGATATACAGGTTTCTATTACCTGACTACATCTAGATATACAGGATTCCATTACAAACTACATCTAATTATACAGGATTCCATTACAAACTATATCTAGATATACAGGATTCCATTACAAACTACATCTAGATAGACAGGATTCAATTACAAACTATATCCAGATATACAGGATTCCATTACCTGACTACATCTAGATATATAGGATTCCATTACAAACTATATCTAGATATACAGGATTCCATTACCAAACTACATCTAGATATACAGGATTCCATTACCTGACTACATCTAGATATACAGGATTACATTACAAACTACATCTAGATATACAAGATTCCATTACAAACTATATCTAGATATACAGGATTCCATTACAAACTACATATAGATATACAGGATTCCATTACCTGACTACATCTAGATATACAGGATTCCATTATAAACTACATCTAGATATACAGGATTCCATTACCTGACTACATCTAGATATACATGATTCCATTACAAACTACATCTAGATATACAGGATTCCATTAAAAACTACATCTAGATATACAGGATTCCATTACAAACTACATCTAGATAGACGGGATTCAATTACAAACTATATCTAGATATACAGGATTCCATTACCTGACTACATCTAGATATACAGGATTCCATTACAAACTATATCTAGATATACATGATTCCATTACAAACTACATCTAGATAGACAGGATTCAATCACAAACTACATCTAGATATACAGGATTCCATTACCTGACTACATCTAGATATACAGGATTCCATTACAAACTACATCTATATATACAGGATTCCATTACCTGACTACATCTATATATATAGGATTCCATTACAAACTATATCTAGATATACAGGATTCCATTACAAACTACATCTAGATATACAGGATTCCATTACCTGACTACATCTAGATATACAGGATTCCATTACAAACTACATCTAGATATACAGGATTCCATTACAAACTACATCTCGATATACAGGATTCCATTACAAACTACATCTAAATATACAGGATTTCATTACAAACTACATCTCGATATACAGGATTCCATTACAAACTACATCTAAATATACAGGATTTCATTACAAACTACATCTAGATATACAGGATTCCATTACAAACTACATCTAGATATACAGGATTCCATTACCTGACTACATCTAGATATACAGGATTCCATTACAAACTACATCTAGATATACAGGATTCCATTACCTGACTACATCTAGATATACAGGATTCCATAACAAACTATATCTAGATATACATGATTCCATTACAAACTACATCTAGATAAACAGGATTCAATTACAAACTACATCTAGATATACAGGATTCCATTACCTGACTACATCTAGATATACAGGATTCCATTACAAACTACATCTATATATACAGGATTCCATTACCTGACTACATCTAGATATACAGGATTCCATTACAAACTATATCTAGATATACAGGATTCCATTACAAACTACATCTAGATATACAGGATTCCATTACCTGACTACATCTAGATATACAGGATTCCATTACCTGACTACATCTAGATATACAGGATTCCATTACAAACTACATCTCGATATACAGGATTCCATTACAAACTACATCTAAATATACAGGATTTCATTACAAACTACATCTAGATATACAGGATTCCATTACAAACTACATCTAGATATACAGGATTCCATTACCTGACTACATCTAGATATACAGGATTCCATTACAAACTACATCTAGATATACAGGATTCCATTACCTGACTACATCTAGATATACAGGATTCCATTACAAACTACATCTAAATATACAGGATTACATTACAAACTACATATAGATATACAGGTTTCTATTACCTGACTACATCTAGATATACCGGATTCCATTACAAACTACATCTAAATATACAGGATTCCATTACAAACTATATCTAGATATACAGGATTCCATTACAAACTACATCTAGATAGACAGGATTCAATTACAAACTATATCCAGATATACAGGATTCCATTACCTGACTACATCTAGATATATAGGATTCCATTACAAACTATATCTAGATATACAGGATTCCATTACCAAACTACATCTAGATATACAGGATTCCATTACCTGACTACATCTAGATATACAGGATTACATTACAAACTACATCTAGATATACAAGATTCCATTACAAACTATATCTAGATATACAGGATTCCATTACAAACTACATATAGATATACAGGATTCCATTACCTGACTACATCTAGATATACAGGATTCCATTATAAACTACATCTAGATATACAGGATTCCATTACCTGACTACATCTAGATATACATGATTCCATTACAAACTACATCTAGATATACAGGATTCCATTAAAAACTACATCTAGATATACAGGATTCCATTACAAACTACATCTAGATAGACGGGATTCAATTACAAACTATATCTAGATATACAGGATTCCATTACCTGACTACATCTAGATATACAGGATTCCATTGCAAACTATATCTAGATATACATGATTCCATTACAAACTACATCTAGATAGACAGGATTCAATCACAAACTACATCTAGATATACAGGATTCCATTACCTGACTACATCTAGATATACAGGATTCCATTACAAACTACATCTATATATACAGGATTCCATTACCTGACTACATCTATATATATAGGATTCCATTACAAACTATATCTAGATATACAGGATTCCATTACAAACTACATCTAGATATACAGGATTCCATTACCTGACTACATCTAGATATACAGGATTCCATTACAAACTACATCTAGATATACAGGATTCCATTACAAACTACATCTAAATATACAGGATTTCATTACAAACTACATCTAGATATACAGGATTCCATTACAAACTACATCTAGATATACAGGATTCCATTACCTGACTACATCTAGATATACAGGATTCCATTACAAACTACATCTAGATATACAGGATTCCATTACCTGACTACATCTAGATATACAGGATTCCATTACAAACTACATCTAAATATACAGGATTACATTACAAACTACATATAGATATACAGGTTTCTATTACCTGACTACATCTAGATATACCGGATACCATTACAAACTACATCTAGATATACAGGATTCCATTACAAACTATATCTAGATATACAGGATTCCATTACAAACTACATCTAGATAGACAGGATTCAATTACAAACTATATCCAGATATACAGGATTCCATTACCTGACTACATCTAGATATATTGGATTCCATTACAAACTATATCTAGATATACAGGATTCCATTACCAAACTACATCTAGATATACAGGATTCCATTACCTGACTACATCTAGATATACAGGATTACATTACAAACTACATCTAGATATACAAGATTCCATTACAAACTATATCTAGATATACAGGATTCCATTACAAACTACATATAGATATACAGGATTCCATTACCTGACTACATCTAGATATACAGGATTCCATTATAAACTACATCTAGATATACAGGATTCCATTACCTGACTACATCTAGATATACATGATTCCATTACAAACTACATCTAAATATACAGGATTCCATTACAAACTACATCTAGATATACAGGATTCCATTACAAACTACATCTAGATATACAGGATTCCATTACAAACTACATCTAAATATACAGGATTCCATTACAAACTACATCTAGATATACAGGATTCCATAACAAACTACATCTAGATATACAGGATTCCATTACAAACTACATCAAGATATACAGGATTACATTACAAACTACATCTAGATATACAGGATTCCATTACAAACTACATCTAAATATACAGGATTCCATTACAAACTACATCATGATATACAGAATTCCATTACCTGACTGCATCTAGATATACAGCATTCCATTACAAACTACATATATACAGGATTACATTACAAACTACATCTAGATATACAGGATTCCATTACCTGACTACATCTAGATATACAGGATTCCATTACAATCTACATCTAGATATACAAGATTCCATTACCAAACCACATCTAGATATACAGGATTCCATTACCAAGCTACATCTAGATATACAGGATTCCTTTACAAACTACATTTAGATATACAGGATTACATTACCAAGCTACATCTAGATATACAGGATTACATTACCAAACTACATCTAGATATACAGGATTCCATTATCTGACTACATATAGATATACAGGATTACATTACCAAGCTACATCTAGATATACAGGATTCCATTAAAAACTACATCTAGATATACAGGATTCCATTACAAACTACATCTAAATATACAGGATTCCATTACAAACTACATCTAGATATACAGGATTCCATTACAAACTACATCTAGATATACAGGATTCCATTACAAACTACATCTAAATATACAGGATTCCATTACAAACTACATCTAGATATACAGGATTCCATAACAAACTACATCTAGATATACAGGATTCCATTACAAACTACATCAAGATATACAGGATTACATTACAAACTACATCTAGATATACAGGATTCCATTACAAACTACATCTAAATATACAGGATTCCATTACAAACTACATCATGATATACAGAATTCCATTACCTGACTGCATCTAGATATACAGCATTCCATTACAAACTACATATATACAGGATTACATTACAAACTACATCTAGATATACAGGATTCCATTACCTGACTACATCTAGATATACAGGATTCCATTACAATCTACATCTAGATATACAAGATTCCATTACCAAACCACATCTAGATATACAGGATTCCATTACCAAGCTACATCTAGATATACAGGATTCCTTTACAAACTACATTTAGATATACAGGATTACATTACCAAGCTACATCTAGATATACAGGATTACATTACCAAACTACATCTAGATATACAGGATTCCATTATCTGACTACATCTAGATATACAGGATTACATTACCAAGCTACATCTAGATATACAGGATTCCATTACCAAACTACATCTAGATATACAGGATTACATTACCAAGCTACATCTAGATATACAGGATTCCATTACCAAACTACATCTAGATATACAGGATTACATTACCAAACTACATCTAGATATACAGGATTACATTACCAAGCTACATCTAGATATACAGGATTACATTACCAAACTACATCTAGATATACAGGATTCCATTACCTGACTACATCTAGATATACAGGATTCCATTACAATCTACATCTAGATATACAAGATTCCATTACCAAACCACATCTAGATATACAGGATTCCATTACCAAGCTACATCTAGATATACAGGATTCCTTTACAAACTACATTTAGATATACAGGATTACATTACCAAGCTACATCTAGATATACAGGATTACATTACCAAACTACATCTAGATATACAGGATTCCATTACCTGACTACATCTAGAAATACAGGATTACATTACCAAGCTACATCTAGATATACAGGATTCCATTACCAAACTACATCTAGATATACAGGATTACATTACCAAGCTACATCTAGATATACAGGATTCCATTACCAAACTACATCTAGATATACAGGATTACATTACCAAACTACATCTAGATATACAGGATTCCATTACCTGACTACATCTAGATATACAGGATTCCATTACCAAACTACATCTAGATATACAGGATTCCATTACCAAACACAATTACACAACAAAACAAGACACACAAAAAACACAGATATACAAGATTTCACCAATAAAACAAATCCAAATTATTTACCGGTTAATATGAAAGTACATGATTTGCTTAATATGTATTTATCAAAAGTTGGCGGACTGTTTTGTAATTTCGCCAACCCTGAAATATTTGGGGTCAGACGGTAAGACCTATTATCCGACACCTCGATACTCCGACATACATTGTTTCAAAATCTCAACTGGCTACCTAATTATTGTGCTTTAGACCTTACACTTTTGACCTTTGGTAATCCTACACTCCCGTATGAACAGAACGAAATTATTTTTAAGCATGTGTTTGAATATATAAAGAGGTCTGAAAGGTTTCTTATTGTCTAGTTGTTCACCAAAACAACAATCGCACACATCACCACCACTAACCCTCTCTCTCATTCCTTTCTTCATTCTCTGTTTTAGTTCAATCTACACATATTAATGTAAGAAATATTTATATACATGCATGCTCTATCAAATAATGTTGTAACTTATTGTATATAGGAGAAGACTTCATAAGTTTGTTTAACTTGTGTCTTATCCTTTTTGCATATTTGAGCAAATAAAATATGTTTAAACTAAACTAAAACTAAACTCCGACGGTCCAGTAGTTCGATACTCCTACAGTTAGACAGAATAGATACATTTAATAGTTTTTCTATGAAAATAAAATATTCGCTTAGTCAAGTCAAACTGGCGTTGCAAGATTCTTATGGGGTTTACTGGCACATATATTAAAAACAGGCGGTGAAAGATTCTTATGGGGTTTACTGGCACATATATTAAAAACAGGCGGTGAAAGATTCTTATGGTGTTTACTGGTACATATATTAAAAACAGGCGGTGAAAGATTCTTTTGTGGTTTACATATGCATATATTAAAAATGTTTTCAAGACATTTGCATGAGAGAATTCAAAGAAAAAAGGTCCGAATATATTGCCTAAACCCTGAATACGTAGCCTTTGTCTATTGTTTCCGTCGACTCATATATATCTAAGACAGTCTTTTCAGTCCGGTACAAATTACCTGATACATCGGCTATGTCGGAAAAAAAATTAACGGCGAAGAAGACGAAAAGATTTAATTTGATCCAAAAATAATCGTCCCTCGAAAATCGTATGGTCGTCACTTTGAGATTATCATTGAATTATAGTTTACTAATTCTTCATTTAAGTGAATGCAAATTCAAATTCCGTTATACAAGTATACAAATTCAAATTCCGTCATACAAGTATACAAATTCAAACCAATATTCAAGAACATTGGACAAACTAAAGCTTTATATTTTTCTTATGTATTCCTGCGAATGTTTACTTTGTTGCTTTCTTACATGAACGGTGAAAGTGAAAAACAAACACATCTCTGTCGGACTCTCGAACTGTCGGACTATCGTGCTGTCGGACTATCGGACTATCGGAATGTGGGACTAACGGGCTGTCGGATTATAGCTACGCTCCCAAATATTTGTGTCTTCGTTATTTAGCCCAGCAAAGAAAAGAAATATTTTATGTTCGGGTGAACATGTGAAATAGAACATAAAATACATTGCCCGGGTCTTTTACTCATCTGAGTGCCCATGTGGAATTCTGCACTTCAGGTCCACATTAGGGTGTCAAATGTCAACTTTGTAATTTGGGGAGGGGAGCTCCAGACATATTTTCTGTATGCTCAGATGTCAACATTGTATTATGGGGAGGGGGCTCCAGACATATTTTCTGTATGCTCAGATGTCAACATTGTATTATGGGGAGGGGGCTCCAGACATATTTTCTGTATGCTCAGATGTCAACATTGTATTATGGGGAGGGGAGCTCCAGACATATTTTCTGTATGCTCAGATGTCAACATTGTATTATGGGGAGGGGGGCTCCAGACATATTTTCTGTATGCTCAGATGTCAACATTGTATTATGGGGAGGGGGGCTCCAGACATATTTTCTGTATGCTCAGATGTCAACATTGTATTATGGGGAGGGGGGCTCCAGACATATTTTCTGTATGCTCAGAGGTCAACATTGTATTATGGGGAGGGGGGCTCCAGACATATTTTCTGTATGCTCAGATGTCAACATTGTATTATGGGGAGGGGGGCTCCAGACATATATTCTGTATACTCAGATGTCAACATTGTATTATGGGGAGGGGGGCTCCAGACATATTTTCTGTATGCTCAGATGTCAACATTGTATTATGGGGAGGGGGGCTCCAGACATATTTTCTGTATGCTCAGATGTCGATTCAACGTGTTGAATTTGCATTTACAATAGTATATTTGTAATTGGTCGCTACAAATCTTTAAAAGTACATTTTACTCTTATTAATGTTTTTGGGTTTGAAACATATCGCCTTATTGGTCGGTAGCTTAGTGATCGCTAGTTATTAGGCGGTAGCTTAGTGATCGCTAGTTATTAGGCGGTAGCTTAGTGATCGCTAGTTATTAGGCGGTAGCTTAGTGATCGCTAGTTATTAGGCGGTAGCTTAGTGATCGCTAGTTATTAGGCGGTAGCTTAGTGATCGCTAGTTATTAGGCGGTAGCTTAGTGATCGCTAGTTATTGGTCGGTAGCTTAGTGATCGCTAGTTATTGGTTGGTAGCTTACTGATCGCTAGCTGAGGGATCGCTGGTTATTGGTCGATAGCTTAGTGATCGCTGGATATTGGTCGCGAGCTTGAGCCTGGTATCAGAAAACTCCTTTTTACAGATATTTACACAAACACAATACTATTATATAACAATTCTGTATTTAGTTTATTACTTTAAACCATAAAAATAACATTTAATCAAAAAAATGTGAAACCTTTAAAATCAGGGGAAAAAACAATAAGTTTGGCTAAATTAAATATATGGATATAATCTTGTATTACTTTTGAACACTTCTACAGATATAGGGATATTCTCCTTGTCAGTATGGTAGTGCTAGTTACTGTTAAAAAGTTCACAAACAAAATGTGAATATTAAAGAGCTTAAAAAGAAATGTGATTAGCGGGGTCTGTGTTTTTAGATTTTGGGAATAATTTTTTTTTTTCGTGTTTTCTTTTCTTTTAGTCGTTGAATTATGACGTCTGATTATCCCTTTGTTCGCGGTCAAATCCGGCCTCCCCTTACACTAGCTACTCGAAGAGAGGTGTGAATCAGATGTGGATTCTGAAGAACTCTAAAGATCTGTTAGAGTACATACAATATAGGTCCCTCTCCTCCTGTAATAACATTAATACATTTGACTTCCCTACTCTCTACACAACTATTCCTCACTCTAAGCTGAAGGACAGATTAAGGGAATTGGTCCAACTGTGTTTCATAAAAAAGAATGGCCAACGTAGATACAATTACCTTGTGCTAGGAAGGGACATATCACTTTTTTTTAAAAACAACTCTACCCAAAAGTTGAAACTGATATCATCAACACGCTCGAGTTTGTGATTGACAATATATTTGTTATCTTTGGTAGACGTATTTATCGACAGACAGTCGGCATACCTATGGGTGCAAGCCGTGCTCCTCTTCTCTCCGATTTAATCCTGTATTCGTATGTGGCAGACTTCAAACAGGGGCTTCTCAAGAAAACCGAAAAGAAGCTAGCCCGATTCTTTAATTTCACGTTCCGCTATAGATGATGTTCTTTCACTAAATAATTCTAGGTTTGGTGATTTCGTTGATCGCATCTATTCCATTGAGGTTGAAATAAAGGATACCACATATACAGATAGGTCTGCTTCATACCTTGACCTACACCTCGATATTGACAGTGAGTGGCGGTTAAGAACGAAACTTTACGACAAAATAAATGATTTCAATTTTCCCATTGTGAACTTTCCATTTATATGTAGCAACATTCCAGCAGCACCTGCATGTGGAGTGTATATCTCTCAGTAGATACGATATTCCAGAGCTTGTGGTTCCTATCAGGATGTCCTTGATAGAGAGTTGCTGCTAAGGTTCCTCTTGGTTAAATTGAAGTTATCACTTAGAAAGTTTTGACTTGGTTGACCGTTATGGAATATCTGTGTCACAAATTACCACGGACTTCCCGGTCCTTTCCTCATTCATGACATCACCGGGTTTGTAACTAGATTAACACGACGGACGGGTGCCACTAGTGGAGCAGGAACTAGTTACCCTTCTGGAGCACCTGAGTTCATCCCCCGTGTTAGTTGATCTTTAGTTTTATATGTACTGTATGTTTTGTAGATCGTTGTTTGTTCTTTTTACTTGTTGCCTTGGCCATAGTGTTGTCTGTCTTTCTTCTGTTGGCCATAGTGTTGTCTGTCTTTCTTCTGTTGGCCATAGTGTTGTCTGTCTTTCTTCTGTTGGCCATAGTGTTGTCTGTCTTTCTTCTGTTGGCCATAGTGTTGTCTGTCTTTCCTCTGTTGGCCATAGTGTTGTCTGTCTTTCTTCTGTTGGCCATAGTGTTGTCTGTCTTTCTTCTGTTGGCCATAGTGTTGTCTGTCTTTCTTCTGTTGTCCATAGTGTTGTCTGTCTTTCTTCTGTTGGCCATAGTGTTGTCTGTCTTTCTTCTGTTGTCCATAGTGTTGTCTGTCTTTCTTCTGTTGGCCATAGTGTTGTCTGTCTTTCTTCTGTTGGCCATAGTGTTGTCTGTCTTTCTTCTGTTGGCCATAGTGTTGTCTGTCTTTCTTCTGTTGGCCATAGTGTTGTCTGTCTTTCTTCTGTTGGCCATAGTGTTGTCTGTCTTTCTTCTGTTGGCCATAGTGTTGTCTGTCTTTCTTCTGTTGGCCATAGTGTTGTCTGTCTTTCTTCTGTTGGCCATAGTGTTGTCTGTCTTTCTTCGATATACGGATTCTGATTACCTCTTTGGTATTATTCAAACTCTTTTTATCTTTATATACATATATATATATATACATATATATAATATGTATATCTTTATTCTCATAAAACCAGGGTATAACAATGGTACAAAGAAACTTTCTTCAAACTTTTCTTTCGTTTTTTTTTTACTTTTATGAGTCACTTCTAATTGTTACAACCTTCATGTTACACTTACATGTGCAGTTCAAAGGTATTTGTTTGTTTTTGTTTTTTTATCTGATAAAAAAAGCAGATATTTTTTTAATAAACTTTCAAATAACGATAAAAGATGGAGAATTTTAACACATTGACGCTGCCCTCTTTTGACAAACTTTTGATATTACATATAGCCCGTTTTTTCTACATACAAATATATGAATAAAGATAAAAGTTAAATATTTTAAAAATTGCATTGGACATAAGTTATATTAACATACAGTGCGCGAACAAAAGTATTGGAACGATAATGGCGTCACGGTTCATCACCTTCATGTAAACGTCTTGCGAATTTATCGGAATGCACGTTTCATACAGTATGGTTTAAACAGGAAATAAAGACTCTTTAATATCAACTTCGAGACTCATGTATGCAATCTCAACATGTCAAAATTATACAAACTGGATTGACTTACCTTAATATTTAGTGACGTAACCTCGAGCTATCTGAACTTTGCGGATACGTTTTGGAATTGACGAGTACAAATTTCTAATGTAATCTACTGAAATATTGGTCCATATTTGGAAATTTTTGTCATAAAGTTGATCCCTAGAATCTGCTGTAGCTCAATTTTCATTTTCAATTATACATTTTCAATGATATTCAAGTCCGGACTATGGGCGGGCCATTCCATGTTTTTGATTTCGTTTTCATCCTCGGAATGTTTTTGTTACGCGAGCTCTATGAACAGGAGCATTGTCATCTGGGAAGTGCCTGGCAATGACTGGCCACAAACAACTGTCCAAAATTTCAACATATTTTGCTGCATTTATTATTCCATCAACTTTAGTCAAAGTACCGACGCCATTGTATGTAATGCAACCCCAAATCATGACGCTGATTTTTCTGTTTACACCGGGACAAATACATCGCTTTTATCTCCAAATATAAACTCGATTGTCATTTCCAATCACAATCTGGCTCTCGTCCGAAAACAATCACCTTTTTCCATTCATCAAATGGCCACCGTCGTTTTTCCTTGCACCACGTGACTCGTTTTTTCCTGTTTACCTCCCGAATTCGTATTTTCTTCCTGCATACGCATCGACGATACCCCTTGCCTCGAATAAACCTCCACATTGTTTTTTTACACACATTTATATTTTCAGAATTGTTAATCTGTTTGTAATGTCAGACAATGAGGCGTTCCTATCTGCCCTCAAACTTTGGATAATGTTTCAGCTATGGCGATCATCCAAACCTTTTCGTCTCCCCGATTTTTTGGCATTTTCTGTACTACCCCGTGTCCGTGAATCATACCGTTTTAAAAACGCAGTACACTGTACTGTAGTTTACGGTATTTTCAACATACTTTCGACTTATGACATATGAATGGCCTCCTCTAATTAATTCTACAATGGAATATCTCTGACCTACTGACAAATCTTTTGATCTCCCCGGCATTTTGCTTTCAACTGTTTATTTACGTTTTGGATACAGAGACGCTGATAATAAACTACGAGTCTGTCTGAAGGCAGTGTCAACGTCGTAGGCAAACACTAACAACCCTTACAAAGTCGATGACGGGTCTATATTTATTCCGGATTTCCCCCGCTACCGTTATGAATGATGATGTGCATGTTTTAATAAAATAAAATGCTGGTGCGGATCCAAAGTTCTTAAAGGGGGATTTCCAGGAGGTTAAAAAGGGGGTTCCGGAACAAAGTTAATTGGTTTAATAATTTTATGTCTTCATGAGTAAAAAATGTGTGCTACAATACATATACCCGTCTTTTTTCTTTCCCCACAAATTCTTTAAAGAGAAATACTTCGACAGAGACGGAATTCACCTCAACCAAGATGGAAACAGGTGCTTCTACAATAGCATTAAAAAAGCTCTTCGGTTTAGTCTTAACAATTGAATAGCCACATATTCCACCAATGATGTCGACCTCTGGTAGCCCAGTTGCAACAAACGGCCCTTTTGAGGGCCAACACATTTTTCAAAGAGATTCTTTATAATTGTGTTATTAGTATAAATAGCCCTTGTGCATACTCCACTCTGAAGACCATTTATACAAACAGTATATAAATTAATGGTACATGTACATATTTGTTGTTTTGGTATAACCGTACCATTAACCTAATCATGTCTATTTAATATTAATAAAACAAATCGTGTTCCCCTTTATGTCTTATAGTCTTCCTAGTTAACGTATCTTATAGCCCCCCTCCCTAGTATCTTATAGCCCCCCTCCCTAGTGTCTTATAGCCCCCCTCCCTAGTGTCTTATAGTCTTCCTAGTTAACGTATCTTATAGCCCCCCTCCCTAGTGTCTTATAGCCCCCCTCCCTAGTGTCTTATAGCCCCCCTCCCTAGTGTCTTATAGCCCCCCTCCCTAGTGTCTTATAGCCCCCCTCCCTAGTGTCTTATAGCCCCCCTCCCTAGTGTCTTATAGCCCCCCTCCCTAGTGTCTTATAGCCCCCCTCCCTAGTGTCTTATAGCCCCCCTCCCTAGTGTCTTATAGTCTTCCTAGTTAACGTATCTTATAGCCCCCTCCCTAGTGTCTTATAGTCTTCCTAGTTAACGTATCTTATAGCCCCCCTCCCTAGTGTCTTATAGTCTTCCTAGTTAAAGTATCTTATAGCCCCCTCCCTAGTGTCTTATAGTCTTCCTAGTTAACGTATCTTATAGCCCCCCTCCCTAGTGTCTTATAGTCTTCCTAGTTAACGTATCTTATAGCCCCCCTCCCTAGTGTCTTATAGTCTTCCTAGTTAACGTATCTTATAGCCCCCCTCCCTAGTGTCTTATAGTCTTCCTAGTTAACGTATCTTATAGCTCCCCTCCCTAGTGTCTTATAGTCTTCCTAGTTAACGTATCTTATAGCCCCCCTCCCTAGTGTCTTATAGTCTTCCTAGTTAACGTATCTTATAGCCCCCCTCCCTAGTGTCTTATAGTCTTCCTAGTTAACGTATCTTATAGCCCCCCTCCCTAGTGTCTTATGGTCTTCCTAGTTAACGTATCTTATAGCCCCCTCCCTAGTGTCTTATAGTCTTCCTAGTTAACGTATCTTATAGCCCCCCTCCCTAGTGTCTTATGGTCTTCCTAGTTAACGTATCTTATAGCCCCCCTCCCTAGTGTCTTATGGTCTTCCTAGTTAACGTATCTTATAGCCCCCCTCCCTAGTGTCTTATAGTCTTCCTAGTTAACGTATCTTATAGCCCCCCTCCCTAGTGTCTTATGGTCTTCCTAGTTAACGTATCTTATAGCCCCCCTCCCTAGTGTCTTATAGTCTTCCTAGTTAACGTATCTTATAGCCCCCCTCCCTAGTGTCTTATAGTCTTCCTAGTTAACGTATCTTATAGCCCCCCTCCCTAGTGTCTTATAGTCTTCCTAGTTAACGTATCTTATAGCCCCCCTCCCTAGTGTCTTATAGTCTTCCTAGTTAACGTATCTTATAGCCCCCCTCCCTAGTGTCTTATAGTCTTCCTAGTTAACGTATCTTATAGCCCCCCTCCCTAGTGTCTTATAGTCTTCCTAGTTAACGTATCTTATAGCCCCCCTCCCTAGTGTCTTATAGTCTTCCTAGTTAACGTATCTTATAGCTCCCCTCCCTAGTGTCTTATAGTCTTCCTAGTTAACGTATCTTATAGCCCCCCTCCCTAGTGTCTTATAGTCTTCCTAGTTAACGTATCTTATAGCCCCCCTCCCTAGTGTCTTATGGTCTTCCTAGTTAACGTATCTTATAGCCCCCCTCCCTAGTGTCTTATAGTCTTCCTAGTTAACGTATCTTATAGCCCCCCTCCCTAGTGTCTTATAGTCTTCCTAGTTAACGTATCTTATAGCCCCCCTCCCTAGTGTCTTATAGTCTTCCTAGTTAACGTATCTTATAGCCCCCCTCCCTAGTGTCTTATAGTCTTCCTAGTTAACGTATCTTATAGCCCCCCTCCCTAGTGTCTTATAGTCTTCCTAGTTAACGTATCTTATAGCCCCCCTCCCTAGTGTCTTATAGTCTTCCTAGTTAACGTATCTTATAGCCCCCCTCCCTAGTGTCTTATAGTCTTCCTAGTTAACGTATCTTATAGCCCCCCTCCCTAGTGTCTTATAGTCTTCCTAGTTAACGTATCTTATAGCCCCCCTCCCTAGTGTCTTATAGTCTTCCTAGTTAACGTATCTTATAGCCCCCCTCCCTAGTGTCTTATAGTCTTCCTAGTTAACGTATCTTATAGCCCCCCTCCCTAGTGTCTTATAGTCTTCCTAGTTAACGTATCTTATAGCCCCCCTCCCTAGTGTCTTATAGTCTTCCTAGTTAACGTATCTTATAGCCCCCCTCCCTAGTGTCTTATAGTCTTCCTAGTTAACGTATCTTATAGCCCCCCTCCCTAGTGTCTTATAGTCTTCCTAGTTAACGTATCTTATAGCCCCCCTCCCTAGTGTCTTATAGTCTTCCTAGTTAACGTATCTTATAGCCCCCCTCCCTAGTGTCTTATAGTCTTCCTAGTTAACGTATCTTATAGCCCCCCTCCCTAGTGTCTTATAGTCTTCCTAGTTAACGTATCTTATAGCCCCCCTCCCTAGTGTCTTATAGTCTTCCTAGTTAACGTATCTTATAGCCCCCCTCCCTAGTGTCTTATAGTCTTCCTAGTTAACGTATCTTATAGCCCCCCTCCCTAGTGTCTTATAGTCTTCCTAGTTAACGTATCTTATAGCCCCCCTCCCTAGTGTCTTATAGTCTTCCTAGTTAACGTAGCTTATAGCCCCCCTCCCTAGTGTCTTATGGTCTTCCTAGTTAACGTATCTTATAGCCCCCCTCCCTAGTGTCTTGTCTTATAGTCTTCCTAGTTAACGTATCTTATAGCCCCCCTCCCTAGTGTCTTATGGTCTTCCTAGTTAACGTATCTTATAGCCCCCCTCCCTAGTGTCTTATAGTCTTCCTAGTTAACGTATCTTATAGCCCCCCTCCCTAGTGTCTTATAGTCTTCCTAGTTAACGTATCTTATAGCCCCCCTCCCTAGTGTCTTATAGTCTTCCTAGTTAACGTATCTTATAGCCCCCTCCCTAGTGTCTTATAGTCTTCCTAGTTAACGTAGCTTATAGCCCCCCTCCCTAGTGTCTTATAGTCTTCCTAGTTAACGTATCTTATAGCCCCCCTCCCTAGTGTCTTATAGTCTTCCTAGTTAACGTATCTTATAGCCCCCCTCCCTAGTGTCTTATGGTCTTCCTAGTTAACGTATCTTATAGCCCCCCTCCCTAGTGTCTTATAGTCTTCCTAGTTAACGTATCTTATAGCCCCCCTCCCTAGTGTCTTATAGTCTTCCTAGTTAACGTATCTTATAGCCCCCCTCCCTAGTGTCTTATAGTCTTCCTAGTTAACGTATCTTATAGCCCCCCTCCCTAGTGTCTTATAGTCTTCCTAGTTAACGTATCTTATAGCCCCCCTCCCTAGTGTCTTATAGTCTTCCTAGTTAACGTATCTTATAGCCCCCCTCCCTAGTGTCTTATAGTCTTCCTAGTTAACGTATCTTATAGCCCCCCTCCCTAGTGTCTTATAGTCTTCCTAGTTAACGTATCTTATAGCCCCCCTCCCTAGTGTCTTATAGTCTTCCTAGTTAACGTATCTTATAGCCCCCCTCCCTAGTGTCTTATAGTCTTCCTAGTTAACGTATCTTATAGCCCCCCTCCCTAGTGTCTTATAGTCTTCCTAGTTAACGTATCTTATAGCCCCCCTCCCTAGTGTCTTATAGTCTTCCTAGTTAACGTATCTTATAGCCCCCCTCCCTAGTGTCTTATAGTCTTCCTAGTTAACGTATCTTATAGCCCCCCTCCCTAGTGTCTTATAGTCTTCCTAGTTAACGTATCTTATAGCCCCCCTCCCTAGTGTCTTATAGTCTTCCTAGTTAACGTATCTTATAGCCCCCCCTCCCTAGTGTCTTATAGTCTTCCTAGTTAACGTAGCTTATAGCCCCCCTCCCTAGTGTCTTATAGTCTTCCTAGTTAACGTATCTTATAGCCCCCCTCCCTAGTGTCTTATAGTCTTCCTAGTTAACGTATCTTATAGCCCCCCTCCCTAGTGTCTTATAGTCTTCCTAGTTAACGTATCTTATAGCCCCCCTCCCTAGTGTCTTATAGTCTTCCTAGTTAACGTATCTTATAGCCCCCCTCCCTAGTGTCTTATAGTCTTCCTAGTTAACGTATCTTATAGCCCCCCTCCCTAGTGTCTTATAGTCTTCCTAGTTAACGTATCTTATAGCCCCCCTCCCTAGTGTCTTATAGTCTTCCTAGTTAACGTAGCTTATAGCCCCCCTCCCTAGTGTCTTATAGTCTTCCTAGTTAACGTATCTTATAGCCCCCCTCCCTAGTGTCTTATAGTCTTCCTAGTTAACGTATCTTATAGCCCCCCTCCCTAGTGTCTTATAGTCTTCCTAGTTAACGTATCTTATAGCCCCCCTCCCTAGTGTCTTATAGTCTTCCTAGTTAACGTATCTTATAGCCCCTCCTCCCTAGTGTCTTATAGTCTTCCTAGTTAACGTATCTTATAGCCCCCCTCCCTAGTGTCTTATAGTCTTCCTAGTTAACGTATCTTATAGCCCCCCTCCCTAGTGTCTTATAGTCTTCCTAGTTAACGTATCTTATAGCCCCCCTCCCTAGTGTCTTATAGTCTTCCTAGTTAACGTATCTTATAGCCCCCCTCCCTAGTGTCTTATAGTCTTCCTAGTTAACGTATCTTATAGCCCCCCTCCCTAGTGTCTTATAGTCTTCCTAGTTAACGTATCTTATAGCCCCCCTCCCTAGTGTCTTATAGTCTTCCTAGTTAACGTATCTTATAGCCCCCCTCCCTAGTGTCTTATAGTCTTCCTAGTTAACGTATCTTATAGCCCCCCTCCCTAGTGTCTTTATAGTCTTCCTAGTTAACGTATCTTATAGCCCCCCTCCCTAGTGTCTTATAGTCTTCCTAGTTAACGTATCTTATAGCCCCCCTCCCTAGTGTCTTATAGTCTTCCTAGTTAACGTATCTTATAGCCCCCCTCCCTAGTGTCTTATAGTCTTCCTAGTTAACGTATCTTATAGCCCCCCCTTCCCTAGTGTCTTATAGTCTTCCTAGTTAACGTATCTTATAGCCCCCCTCCCTAGTGTCTTATAGTCTTCCTAGTTAACGTATCTTATAGCCCCCTCCCTAGTGTCTTATAGTCTTCCTAGTTAACGTATCTTATAGCCCCCCTCCCTAGTGTCTTATAGTCTTCCTAGTTAACGTATCTTATAGCCCCCCTCCCTAGTGTCTTATAGTCTTCCTAGTTAACGTATCTTATAGCCCCCCCTCCCTAGTGTCTTATAGTCTTCCTAGTTAACGTATCTTATAGCCCCCCTCCCTAGTGTCTTATAGTCTTCCTAGTTAACGTATCTTATAGCCCCCCTCCCTAGTGTCTTATAGTCTTCCTAGTTAACGTATCTTATAGCCCCCCTCCCTAGTGTCTTATAGTCTTCCTAGTTAACGTATCTTATAGCCCCCCCTCCCTAGTGTCTTATAGTCTTCCTAGTTAACGTATCTTATAGCCTCCCCTCCCTAGTGTCTTATAGTCTTCCTAGTTAACGTAGCTTATAGCCCCCTTCCCTAGTGTCTTATGGTCTTCCTAGTTAACGTAGCTTATAGCCCCCCTCCCTAGTGTCTTATAGCCCCCTCCCTAGTGTCTTATAGCCCCCCTCCCTAGTGTCTTATAGCCCCCCTCCCTAGTGTCTTATAGCCCCCCCTCCCTAGTGTCTTATAGTCTTCCTAGTTAACGTATCTTATAGCCCCCCTCCCTAGTGTCTTATAGCCCCCCTCCCTAGTGTCTTATAGTCTTCCTAGTTAACGTATCTTATAGCCCCCCTCCCTAGTGTCTTATAGTCTTCCTAGTTAACGTATCTTATAGCCCCCCTCCCTAGTGTCTTATAGTCTTCCTAGTTAAAGTATCTTATAGCCCCCCTCCCTAGTGTCTTATAGTCTTCCTAGTTAACGTATCTTATAGCCCCCCTCCCTAGTGTCTTATAGTCTTCCTAGTTAACGTATCTTATAGCCCCCCTCCCTAGTGTCTTATAGTCTTCCTAGTTAACGTATCTTATAGCCCCCCTCCCTAGTGTCTTATAGTCTTCCTAGTTAACGTATCTTATAGCTCCCCCTCCCTAGTGTCTTATAGTCTTCCTAGTTAACGTATCTTATAGCCCCCCTCCCTAGTGTCTTATAGTCTTCCTAGTTAACGTATCTTATAGCCCCCCTCCCTAGTGTCTTATAGTCTTCCTAGTTAACGTATCTTATAGCCCCCCTCCCTAGTGTCTTATGGTCTTCCTAGTTAACGTATCTTATAGCCCCCCTCCCTAGTGTCTTATAGTCTTCCTAGTTAACGTATCTTATAGCCCCCCTCCCTAGTGTCTTATGGTCTTCCTAGTTAACGTATCTTATAGCCCCCCTCCCTAGTGTCTTATGGTCTTCCTAGTTAACGTATCTTATAGCCCCCCTCCCTAGTGTCTTATAGTCTTCCTAGTTAACGTATCTTATAGCCCCCCTCCCTAGTGTCTTATGGTCTTCCTAGTTAACGTATCTTATAGCCCCCCCTCCCTAGTGTCTTATAGTCTTCCTAGTTAACGTATCTTATAGCCCCCCTCCCTAGTGTCTTATAGTCTTCCTAGTTAACGTATCTTATAGCCCCCCTCCCTAGTGTCTTATAGTCTTCCTAGTTAACGTATCTTATAGCCCCCCTCCCTAGTGTCTTATAGTCTTCCTAGTTAACGTATCTTATAGCCCCCCTCCCTAGTGTCTTATAGTCTTCCTAGTTAACGTATCTTATAGCCCCCCTCCCTAGTGTCTTATAGTCTTCCTAGTTAACGTATCTTATAGCCCCCCTCCCTAGTGTCTTATAGTCTTCCTAGTTAACGTATCTTATAGCTCCCCCTCCCTAGTGTCTTATAGTCTTCCTAGTTAACGTATCTTATAGCCCCCCTCCCTAGTGTCTTATAGTCTTCCTAGTTAACGTATCTTATAGCCCCCCTCCCTAGTGTCTTATGGTCTTCCTAGTTAACGTATCTTATAGCCCCCCTCCCTAGTGTCTTATGGTCTTCCTAGTTAACGTATCTTATAGCCCCCTCCCTAGTGTCTTATAGTCTTCCTAGTTAACGTATCTTATAGCCCCCCTCCCTAGTGTCTTATGGTCTTCCTAGTTAACGTATCTTATAGCCCCCCTCCCTAGTGTCTTATAGTCTTCCTAGTTAACGTATCTTATAGCCCCCCTCCCTAGTGTCTTATAGTCCTTCCTAGTTAACGTATCTTATAGACCCCCTCCCTAGTGTCTTATAGTCTTCCTAGTTAACGTAGCTTATAGCCCCCCCTCCCTAGTGTCGTATAGTCTTCCTAGTAACGTATCTTATAGCCCCCCTCCCTAGTGTCTTATAGTCTTCCTAGTTAACGTATCTTATAGCCCCCCTCCCTAGTGTCTTATAGTCTTCCTAGTTAACGTATCTTATAGCCCCCCTCCCTAGTGTCTTATAGTCTTCCTAGTTAACGTATCTTATAGCCCCCCTCCCTAGTGTCTTATAGTCTTCCTAGTTAACGTATCTTATAGCCCCCCTCCCTAGTGTCTTATAGTCTTCCTAGTTAACGTATCTTATAGCCCCCCTCCCTAGTGTCTTATAGTCTTCCTAGTTAACGTATCTTATAGCCCCCCTCCCTAGTGTCTTATAGTCTTCCTAGTTAACGTATCTTATAGCCCCCCTCCCTAGTGTCTTATAGTCTTCCTAGTTAACGTATCTTATAGCCCCCCTCCCTAGTGTCTTATAGTCTTCCTAGTTAACGTATCTTATAGCCCCCCTCCCTAGTGTCTTATAGTCTTCCTAGTTAACGTATCTTATAGCCCCCCTCCCTAGTGTCTTATAGTCTTCCTAGTTAACGTATCTTATAGCCCCCCTCCCTAGTGTCTTATAGTCTTCCTAGTTAACGTATCTTATAGCCCCCCTCCCTAGTGTCTTATAGTCTTCCTAGTTAACGTATCTTATAGCCCCCCTCCCTAGTGTCTTATAGTCTTCCTAGTTAACGTATCTTATAGCCCCCCTCCCTAGTGTCTTATAGTCTTCCTAGTTAACGTATCTTATAGCCCCCCTCCCTAGTGTCTTATAGTCTTCCTAGTTAACGTATCTTATAGCCCCCCTCCCTAGTGTCTTATAGTCTTCCTAGTTAACGTATCTTATAGCCCCCCTCCCTAGTGTCTTATAGTCTTCCTAGTTAACGTAGCTTATAGCCCCCCTCCCTAGTGTCTTATAGTCTTCCTAGTTAACGTATCTTATAGCCCCCCTCCCTAGTGTCTTATAGTCTTCCTAGTTAACGTATCTTATAGCCCCCCTCCCTAGTGTCTTATAGTCTTCCTAGTTAACGTATCTTATAGCCCCCCTCCCTAGTGTCTTATAGTCTTCCTAGTTAACGTATCTTATAGCCCCCCTCCCTAGTGTCTTATAGTCTTCCTAGTTAACGTATCTTATAGCCCCCCTCCCTAGTGTCTT